>CM066038.1:455560813-456280813 GCA_033557465.1 Ichthyophis bannanicus | reverse complement strand
CTCTGTACTTTTTCTAATTCAGCTATATCCTTTTTAAGATATGGCAACCAGAATTGCACACAATATTCAAGGTGTCACACCATGGAATGATACAGGGGCATTATAATATCCTTGGTTTTATTCTCCTTTCCTTTCCTTATGATTCTTAGCATTCTATTTGCTTCTTGGCTCTGCTTGCCAACTGGCTCCAGATGCGCCCGACAGGCTTGATCCAGTCCTGGGTTTACCCCACTGCATGCAGTGACTTGTAGTTTTCCTTTTCTTATAGAATGCAATGGAGAAATCAGAACTACATATCCCTGCATGCAACGAGGTAAACCCAGGACTGGATTGAACCTGTCGGGCGCATCTGGAGCCAGTTGGCAACCCTATTCTTGGCCACTGCTGGGTTTCAATGTGTTATCCATGATAACACCTAAATCTTTTTCCTGGGTGGTGGTTCCTAATGTGGATCCTTGCATCATGTAACCATAGTTTAGGTTGCTCTTTCCTAGGTGCATAACTTTGCACGTGTCCACATTAAATTTCATCTGCTATTTGACTACCAACTCATCTACTCTCTAAGACTATAGGGGCGAAGCTAAATCTAAGAGAAAGTAATTTTTACCTCCCTGGCCTGCTCTCTTTTAAAACTATTAAGGCATAGCTACATTTAAGAGAAATTAATTTCAAACCTGTAAAGCAAGCTGAGGACTATTTTTTACTTTTTCAAAGAAATAAAAACCATATTTTTCTAAATAAACGTAGATCTCTCCTCTATCCCAAGCTTTAAGTCACCAATTTGACAGCAAAGTAAGGTTTACTTACCCACAGAAGCTTCGTCCACTCTGTTTTCTCCCAGTAAAGAGGATACTTGAGATCTTCCCTTGCTATATATCCTGTTTCTAGAGGAAATGCTTCCCCCTTTTGATGATTCAGCACTTTAATTAGTCTGCTAGAGTGACCTTTTCAGCTATTCTACTGACCTTCCTAGCAATACCTTAGTTAATACCTTTTATTTTCAGGATAACAGCTTTCCCACCATTTTGCAAAGAAAAATGCCCTTCCTGTGTAAGGCTGTTAAGCTTTCAAAATGCTAACAGTAATTGTAGGCCTTCAGATCAAGCTGATACCTCTCTGATGTGTTTTAGTACTGCAAGAGACTACCTAAATTTAAGATGAATTAATTTAAGACCTCTTAAGCAAGTTGATACTGGCCCGCTCTTTTAAAACTATAAGGCCCTAGCTAAATCCAAGAGAAATTAATTTTAAACCTCTAAAGCAAACAAGGGTCATATAGTGGACTGAGTAAAGGAAGCAGCATCATCTCTTTGCTGTAGGATGTCCCCGAGGAATGAGCCTTATCCCCCGATGAAACTCTGTTTCATCTTTCATCTGAACAGTATGTCAGTACAGTCTTACTTTATGGACCAATATTTGTTGAGAAATTCAGAGAGTAATAAGAAAGACAAAGAAAAAGTGCAACCACGTGATACCCTGATTGTTACAGTGAGTGATGCTTTGATTTCTCAACTTACCACAGCAATTATGCAAGCACTGAGTGCCGTGCCACAAGGGCCAAGTCCCAGGCGACAATGGCTTCTATGTGTACAGCTCTTGAAGAATGTGAGGCTAAGCTGGAGGACCTAGAGAACAGATGCTGATGAAATAACCTTTGATTCGTAGGCTTAC
The DNA here is from genome assembly GCA_033557465.1 of Ichthyophis bannanicus. Lineage (NCBI taxonomy): Eukaryota > Metazoa > Chordata > Amphibia > Gymnophiona > Ichthyophiidae > Ichthyophis > Ichthyophis bannanicus. The sequence continues at coordinate 456,279,142 of CM066038.1, read as the reverse complement.
CTGAATCTCTGGCTGACAGTCAGCTTGTGGGGTTTCTTGAGACTTTTCTGTGAACTGAACTGCTTCTGGATTCTCCATCTGGGGCCTTGTTTATAGAGCAAGCTCACCTCCTGGGACAGAAAGAGCTGTAGCGCAAAAAGCCGAGGGTGATGATCACCAAACTTCTTCATGAAGCTGCCTCTTACAAGTAAACCATAAGTGGGGGGATTTGTGTTTCCAAAACAAGCAAATCTGTATATTTCAAGGCTATTCTGCTAAGATGGCTTCAAAGTTGTAGGAATTTGCAAATGTATGCGCTCAACTTGCTGAGTGTGCTTCATATTGCAATATCCAGCCACACTTCAGGTAATGCATGGTGGGAAGCTGCATATCTTCATATAGTCAGCAGCAGCAACTGCCTGGCTGGACTTATTGCCTGAACCTATAGAGAATCTCTCTTAGGCTTGGACTTAAGATTATTATGCAGTCAGACTCTCCAATGATGTTTTGTTGAACATTTGGTTCTTGTTCCGTGGTTAGCGATCGCGCCGATGGGACAGAAATGCATGCATCTGCTCTGGTGTGCCGTTACATGCATCCATCAAAGCAGGCTTTTAGTACCGATACTGGCTCAAAGCCAACATTATTGCTTTCCTGCGAGGAGATGTCCTTCTGACTTGGTTCTTCCAGACTAAGTATTTTTCTTGATATACCTGGTAACCTGTAAGTCTGCAGTGACTACTGGCTTAATGCGGGTACTGCACTAGAGCTCTTACTTAAAGCTGCAGTTTTGATTCTGTTGCTTTGTTTGCATGTGCTGTTTGCTTGAGCGCAAATCCACTGGGAAATAGAGAGGATTACTTCAGAAGCTCTAAGTAGATCAAAACTTGACACATGGATGGTGAAGGAGAGGTGAATTTAAACCTAAAAATGAGAAATTGATAATTGTAGCACAGGATAGTGGATTATAAGCAAGATGGTTCACAGCCAACGTAGAAAAACTGGAAAAAAGACAGATGCAGAACTGGAATGGTCACACATCTCATTGCCAGGTGTCTTGTGATGTCAGAAGGCCTGTATACAAGAAAACATGCCTCATCTACTGGAAGCTGTGTAAACACTATGACATTGCTGTGACCAGAGAACAATGGCACCACGACTCAGAAATAATTGTGGAGAATGAAGAAGTTGTGATCACCTGGGCTATTCCTATTTCCACAGACAAATAGCTTGATGCAAGAAAAATCAGGCATTACGGTAAAGGAGAAAGGCACAAGAACAGCACTATTAACAGAAGTATCAGTGCTGAGTGATTATTCTGTACTACGTGTGGAGAAAGAGAATAATTTCTTCAAGTACCAAAAAATGCAATTGGAGACCAAGAGCATGTGGCAAAAAGATACTGAACTTACCCCCGTCTTATTGCTGCCACCGGTCTGATGAAAGAATTTCCAAGAACATCTTGATATGTTACCTGTGCATATTCCACCTTCTAGAGGTGAAGGAATTCTGCTGCACACCTTTACTCTTGCTTAGAAGCAGATGGAAATGTGTACATGTACTCTACGCATGTACTCACGCAGTTTATAAAATACATGGGTGCATTCAGCTTCGCCCCTCCTCCACCCAAACTGTACCCCTGGGAATACCTATATATGGTGCATATATAGATTTGGGTCATTTTCATGAGTCACCTTTTCAGCTTTTGCTGTGTTTGCTGATATTCATGTGACATGGGCATTGACTTTGGATGGGGATCAGCACAGAGGTCATCCTTCCCTCTGCATATAGTGCTCGGATTCATTCATTTAAGAAATCATGGAACCTTAAAATGCCATTTACTCCTTAAGAGTGAGATAAGGACAGAATGAATCAAGTTGTAAAGTGCACGCTCAAAGCACTGCAAAAAGGTGAGTTTGCGAAGTGGCTAGGTGGGGTGTGTAGATATGAGTGTGAGATTGCATGAGTAGTAACTTGGTGAGGAGGGGTATATGAGTGAGTGGGATGCATGTGTGTTGGGAGCGTTAGTGGGAGTGGGAGGGATATGTGGGTGAGTAGGAGGTGTGTGTGTCTGAGTGAGGGTATGTAGTGTTTGGGGGGTAAAACACTCTTTCACACTTGAATTGTCCACTTGAGATAGTCTCTGGCTCCTCCTTTCTCTCATTCTTTCCTAAAATCTTTCTCACCTTCCCTTGCAGTAATCTCTCCTCTTCCTCTTCCCTCTTGTACTCATTGTCTCACACTCTCCTTCTGTCTCTCTCTTCTCATTGAACTCACTACCCCTTCCTTCCCTGGGCAAGCTTCCTTTCATCTTCTTTGTGCCAACCAGTTCCTCCACTACCGAAGATGTATGTTCTTGAGGTCTCCTCTGGCCTGCTGAAGTCTCGGCCGTCATAGGAAGCTGCTTCCTCTTCAGCCAGAGGAGGCTGCTACTGTTTGTGTTCTTTGGCTCTGGTGCCTTAAGGGCTGTGGTGGTGACTTTTCTGACACTACCCTTGATAATCTGCTTCCTGGTCTGGTGCTCTCCTCATCTCTATCATCAGACAAGAGTTTGTTTGCACATGAGCAAACAAACCCATGTATATGGATGGACAGACAGACAGACGGGCAGCCCCCTCCCTAATAGGCACTATTGCTCTAGTGAAATATACCTAAAAAAAGGGGATCTTTAATTTTTTCTTGCATATTAAATATCAAAAGATAATCAAGAAAATTGATGCCTTTGAATTATGGTGGTGGCGGCGAATACTGTGTATACCATGGACTGCCCAAAGAACAAACCAGTCAGTACTAGAGGAGATCAAACCTAAGCTTTCTTTAGAAGCTCAGATGACAAGACTTCAACTTTCATACTTTGAACACATCATGTGAAGAGAGAGATCATTAGAGAAAGACATCATGCTTGGCAAGATAGAAGGTCAGCGCAAAAGAGGAAGGCAGCAATGAGATGGATCAATACAATAACAGCAGCTACGGGTACCAGTCTGTCAACAATGAGCCGCCTGACTCAAGACCGAACACAATTTAGAATAGCTATCCAGAGGGTCGCCATGAGTCAACTCCGACTCGACAGCACTTAACAACAACAACAATCAAATTTATTTTATTCATATTGTTCACTATCCCAATAATCTCATAGAAAAACTGTAGAGTGGACAATAGTGACTTAAGGGGTCATTTGGAAGCCTTATTCATGCTTTGGACATCCAAAAATAGGCATGGCTGGGTCATACCCATTAACCTGGACATCCCTGCCTGATCTCAGAAAGGACCCACGTTGCGTCTAAGATAGACCGCACAAACAGGCATCTGAAACGTGCTTATTTTGGCTGAAAACCATCCATAGAATGTAGAGAAGAAAGCACTTCATCAGCCCCAGTACTGAGCACAATTTCACCCTCTACAGCTTGCACAGCATACAGCTGCATGAATTCTGACCTGCTCACCTCGATCTAACCACATCACGCTCACTCTAAAAGAGTTACACTGGCTACCTCTCCTGAGTCAAATTAATTATAAAACACCGAGACAACCTTCAAAGTAATCCACCAATTATCCCCTAAACATCTGCTGCCAATTATAATAAAAACCCCAGAAAATTGCCAAAGGAGAAGCAACACATCAAGCCTTCTAATCCTCCCTCCTGCATTAACCAAATGCCACCAGTCAACCTGCACTAGGGCATTCTCCCTGCATGCCCCTTGCCTATGGAATACTTTACCACACCATATCAGAGACACTCATGACCTTGCAACATTCCGGAAGATGCTTAAGACCCACCTATTTAAGGAAATTTTGACGGCATTTCATGACCCGCCTCTCATATCCTTATTCCTCTTACTCCTGCCCTTTCCCCCTCAACAAACCCTCAGATGTAAGTAACTCTCTAACGGGCTCATTCCATGGCACGAATAGCGGGGATGGACGTCCTTTTGGGACATCCATCCCTGCTATTCGTTTCCCCTCCTGATCCCATCTAACTTCCCTGCTCGTTGTACGGGGAAGTTAGATGGGGCAAGGAAGAGGCGGATTGGGGGTGGCGATAGGGCGGGTGGTGGGCGGTCATCGGTCCCGGACATACAGGGCTGATTCCAATGTCAGTCCTGTACATCCGGGGCTGATGGCTTAGATGGGAAACTTATTCCACCTTTGAGATGGAATAAGTTCCCTGATGCGGCAGAGGATGGCAGGCCCGGGGCTGGGAAGGGGCAGCAGAGGGCATTCCCTGCAGCCCGACCCTGGCCTTGGGAGGCCAGATCAGGGGTTAGGCTACGGGGAAAGCACTTTGGAAGCTGGCAGCCAGGGATCACGGCTTTTCAATGGAGCCAAGGTGTTATGGCCGCATTGAACTGCCCTGACTGAGTTAGCTGGAGAAGGCCTGTACGTGCAGGCTGGATGGAATCAGGGTCCCGGCCTGCACGTACAGGCCTGTTCACACTTCTGATCTCGCGGGGCTAGATGTGCCCCATGGGATCAGAATCGTGATTCCTTCTGTGTGTCCAGTTCCGACTGGGCGCAAAGAGGGCCAAGACATCCAGGATGGAATTGGGCCCTAAATGTATATAGTTACATTATTCTGTGTCACAAATAGTTTTTGTATATCCGTTCCATGTAAAACTGTTTCATGTAATGTTGAGGTGTGTTCTCTGTAAACCGCATTGATCCTTGGAAACGCGGTGTATAAGAATAAATAAATAAAATAAATAAACAGCAGTGGGATTTGAACCCCGGCTTTCCCGTGCCTAGCCCAATATTCTAACCATTAGACTATTCCTAGATGTCTAGTTCCTGAAATACTATTCTGGGGATATCTATGTAGGTGCCCCTGCAGACATCCATATCCGGCATGTCCACATCTGTGAAATCATGTCTACACCTGGACTTGCCTGCTTTTTTTTCATTCTGGCTCAGAAGTCCCAGATTACCCTTGGACGTCCTTTCTAAAAGTGACCAGAACATTATGCTTACATTAATGAGTATGGGTTAGCACTGTTGGAATTTATCAATTTTGACTTTTTAAGGTCTTATGCCCATTGGATGTAAACCTATTAATGATGCCATAATCCAAATAGTCCTGATGTAACAGGATGGGTTTTATTACTGGAAAATACTCTCAAGTTAACTGTATTCTTTCATATTACCCAAAAAGACAGCACGCATTTATTGCCTTAAAGATGATGAATGATGGGAAATCATAGACTTGAAGTACGAGCTCTCATACAGTACATATGGGTACCATGCACAAAATCTTTGTTTAAATTATTTTGCATTTTATCTATATAATTATGTCTACATACAAGGATAGTATAGTTTTCTTCATTTTACATAAGAACATAAGATATGCCATACTGGGTCAGACCAAGGTCCATCAAGCCCGGTATTCTGTTTCCAACAGTGGCCAATCTAGGTCATACGTACCTAGCAGTTTCCCCAAGGGACACAGGTTCCACAATGCTTGTATTGGTTCAAGCATTGATATCCTGGGTCCCTTCTTAATAATGGTTTATGGACCTTTCCTCCAGGAACTTGTCCAAACCTTTTTTAAACCCAGCTACACTAACAGCCTTTACTACATCCTCCGGTAACAAATTCCAGAGTTTGATTACACGTTGAGTGAAAAAATATTTTCTTTTATTAGTCTTAAATAGTTTACCCTGTAGCTTCATTGCATGTCCCCTAGTCTTTCTATATTCTGATAAGGTAAACAATCGATCTACGTTTACCCGTTCCACTCCGTTCATTAATTTATAGACTTCTATCATATCTCCCCTCAGCCGTCTCTTTTCCAGGTTAAAGAGCCCTAACCTTTTTAGCCTTTCTTCATAGGAGTATCCTTCCATCCCCTTTACCATTTTGGTGGCTCTTCTCTGTACCTTTTCTAAAATCGCTATATCCTTTTTAAGATACGGCGACCAGAATTGCACACAATATTCAAGGTGCGGTCTCACCATGGAACGATATAGAGGCATTATAATATCTTTTGTTTTATTTTCCATTCCTTTCCTTATCATACCTAGCATTCTATTTGCTCTCTTGGCCGCCGCTGCACACTGGGCCGAAGGTTTTAACATGGTATCCACAATGACGCCTAAATCTTTTTCCTGGGTGGTGGTTCCTAATGTGGAACCTTGCATCGTGTAACCATAGTTTGGGTTGTTCTTCCCTAGGTGCATAACCTTGCACTTGTCCACATTAAATTTCATCTGCCATTTTGATGCCCAGTCTTCCAATTTATCAAGATCCTCTTGCAATTTTCCACAATCCTCCTGGGTTTTAACAACTTTAAATAGTTTTGTGTCATCTGCAAATTTGATAACCTCACTCGTTATTCCACTTTCCAGGTCATTTATGAATATGTCAAAAAGCAGCGGACCCAGCACAGATCCCTGGGGTACACCACTATTCACCTTTCTCCATTGGGAAAATTGGCCATTTAGCCCTACCCTCTGCTTTCTATCTTTTAACCAGTTCCTGATCCACAATAGTACACTGCCTCCTATCCCATGACTCTTTAGTTTTGCCAAAAGTCTCTCATGAGGGACCTTGTCAAAGGCTTTCTGAAAGTCCAGATACACAATATCAACCGACTCACCTTTGTGCACCTGTTTATTCACTCCTTCAAAAAAACATAACAGATTAGTAAGACAAGATCTTCCTTGTCTAAAGCCATGTTGGCTGTCTCCCATTAGGTCGTGACTATCTACATGCTGAGTAATTTTATTCTTTATGATGGTTTCTACCATTTTTCCCGGTACTGACGTCAGGCTCACCGGTCTGTAGTTTCCCGGATCACCCCTCGAACCCTTTTTAAAAATTGGTGTTACATTGGCGATCCTCCAATCCTCAGGTATTAGAGATGATTTTAATGATAGTTCACAGATTACTGATAGCAGGTCTGCAATCTCAAATTTCAGTTCTTTCAACACCCTTGGATGTATACCATCCGGCCCAGGTGATTTGCTACTCTTCAGTTTATCTAATAGTTGTAAGACATCTTCCCGATGTATCGATATTTCCTTCAATTCTTCCACACCTTTAAATACCACTTCAGTCATGGGTAACATCCCTACATCTTCCTCAGTAAAGACCGAAGCAAAGAATTCATTCAGTCTCTCCGCTATCGCCTTGTCGCCTCTTAGTGCTCCTTTAACCCCTTTATCATCTAATGGACCAACTGACTCTCTCACAGGTTTTTTGCTACGAATGTACTTGAAAAGGTCTTTATTTCGTGTTTTTGCTTCCGCAGCAAGCTTCTTCTCAAATTCTCTCTTTGCCTGCCTTATCAATGCCTTGCATTTGACTTGCCAGTGCTTGTGCTGTTTCCAGGTTTCATCGTTTGGCTCTTTTTTCCATTTCCTGAAAGATGCTGTTTTGGCAACAACAGCCTCTCTGACCTCACCTTTAAACCATGCTGGCAGTTTTTTGGACTTCCTTCCACTTTTCTTAAAGCGTGGAATACAGCTGGTCTGGGCTTCCAAGATAGTATTTTTCAACAACACCCAAGCTTGATGTACGTCTTTAACCTTTGCAACTGCTCCTTTTAGTTTTTTCTTAACTATTTTCCTCATTTTATCATAGTCTCCCTTTTGAAAGTTAAAGGGTAGTACTGTGGATTTCCTTACTATCCCTCCTCCACTAATTAAATCACAGATGATCATGCTATGATCACTATTGCCAAGTGGCCCCAACACCCTTATCTCTTGCACTACATCTGGTGTTCCACTAAGGACTAAGTCTAATATTGCTTCCCCTCTGGTCGGTTCATGAACCAGCTGCTCCAAGAAGCAGTCATTTATTTCATCTAGGAACTTTATCTCCCTAGCATGTCCTGTTGTGACACTGACCCAGTCGATGCCGGGGTAATTGAAATCACCCATTATTATTACTGCACTGTAACTTTTGCTAGCTTCCTTGATTTCTTTGAGCATTTCATCATCCATTTGTTCATTCTGGCCAGGCGGATGATAGTACACCCCCACTGCCATCGCCTTCCCCTTTTTACATGGAATTTCAATCCATAGAGATTCTACAGCAAATTTTGTTTCTTGCAAAACTTTAATCCTTTCTGACTCAATGCCCTCTCTAACATAGAGCGCAACCCCTCCACCAATTTGATCAGCTCTATCATTACGATATAGTTTGTACCCAGGTAACACAGTGTCCCACTGGTTGTCCTCCTTCCACCATGTCTCTGATATTCCAATCATATCTAACCTCTCATTTAGTGCTATATATTCTAACTCTCCCATTTTGTTTTGTATACTTCTAGCATTTGCATACAAGCATTTTAGAGACTGTATTTTATTCATATTAATTTGGCTATTGGTAGACATGGGTAATTTGGGATCTTTAAGCTCTGTCTGCTCCATACGCGAGGGCATTTGGGCTACTTTACTTTTTTTTGGAACCTCTGTGCTTTTTGTAGTATCCTTCAAGGATACATTCTTCCGAACCATGCGCTCTTGGGCGACTGTCGGCTTTCCCCTATTATCTAGTTTAAAAGCTGCTCTATCTCCTTTTTAATGGTATGGTTTATGGTTCTTCACCACTGAGTGTGGGATCCAGTTTAAAACAGTTTAACATTCATATACTGTGAAATTGTCAGCCATCTTGGTACATATACAAGACCTGTTTGAAATTGCTTTGGATGTTTTATATGAAAAGGGAAATGAGAGCTGCAATTGCTTTGATTTTTATTGAAAGGACTTATAGCAAATATATAAATAAACCATAAACCATACCTTTGATTCAAATTATGTACTCCAGAAGAGTGAGGGGTATGTTTACTAAGGTGTGGTAAGTTTTTGCACCAGCTGCATGGCATATGTAAAATGTCATGTGATAACAGCCGCAAAATCACATAGGTGTAATTGTGAGACGTTGGTCCAGCAATGGGAGGTGCTTCTCTGGCTATTAGGAAGGAATAGTTTTAACAGAGAGAAGTAAGGGGGGGGGGAGGCAATGCAGCAAAGCTTGTTTGAAATAAATAACATTTGCCACACTCTGTCTCTGCTGCCGCATTGCAGGATCACTGGGCCAGGTGGGCATTCTTTTTGCCTAGACCCCTCTGCAATGTGGGGGCTGCTTAGGTAGAATTTATGCCACTGCTTATGGCCTAACCAGTTTGTCTATCATCCATACCAGCTACTCAGATCCTACAGTTCCTTCTTTCTCTCAGAGATCCTTTGTGCTTCTTCCATTTTTTCTTGAATTCAGATGCTGTTCATGCCTTCATTTCCTCGCGGGCGGACCATTCCATGTATTTACTACCTCTTCTGTAAAGGAATATTTTCTTAGAATCAGGGTCGGCCCAAAGGTATCTGGCACTCTAGGCAAATTTTCAGCCATGTGCCCCCCCCCATCACTTGCATGCACCCCCCTCCTCAATTGTTTGCCCAGGTGTGCTGCTGAATGATACATGACTCATCCAGTGCCGATGACGCAATTAGTGATTTGTACTTTATCTCTTATTCAATCGCTCTTTCATTTGATTACATAGATTTGAATTCCTCCTTGTACTTTCAATATGGTTTGCGCCACCCCTAAAATTCTGCTACCCTTTTCTGGGACCGGCACTGTTCAATGTATTTGTGAGTGATAATGCTGAAGGACAGATGACACTAAAATTTGCAACAGCGTGGACTCCCGTGAGGGAGTGGGGAACATGAGAAAAGATCTACAAAAGCTGGAAGAATGGTCTAATGCTTGGCAGTTAAGATTTAATGCGAAGAAGTGCAATGTCATGCATTTGGGAAGCAGAAATCCAAGGGAAATGTACGCGATAGGTTGGTGTGCACGGACCAGGAGAAGGACCTTGGTGTGATTATTTCTGAGGATCTCAAGGTGGAAAAACAGTGCGACAAGGCGGTGGCAAAAGCCAGGAGGATGTTGGGCTGCATACAAAGAGGAATTACCAGCAGAAAGGAAGCGGTACTAATGCCACTGTATAAGTCTCTGGTGAGGCCTCACTTGGAATACTGTGTTCAATTTTGGAGACCATATCTTGCAAAGGATGTAAAAAGACCCGAAACTGTTCAGAGGAAGGAACCAAAATGATTTGGAGCCTGCGTCAGAAGCCTTATGAGAAGAGACTTGAAGACCTAAATATGTACACTCTGGAGGAGAGGAGGGACAGGGGAAATATGATTCAGACCTTTAAATACTTAAAGAGAAATAATGAACAAACAAACCTCTTCCAAAGACGGGGAAGCTGTAAAACTAGAGGACATAACACAAAGCTGCAAGGGAGTAAACTGAAAGGCAACGTCAGGAAATACTTTTTCACTGAAAGGGTGGTGGATGCTTGGAATGCCCTCCCGATGGAAGTGGTGAGGGCAAACACAGAATTCAAAATGGCATGGGACAGACACAGTGGATCCCTTTACAGCAACAGGATAAAATTAAAATAAACTTAACTATCTAATTTCTCAACAAATAGGGGTTCACCCCTAAACAAAGACATGGGGAGCAGTGGCCTGCACAGAGTGGCAGGTGCACCTACTCTTGCCATCTTACTGGGCAGGCTAGATGGACCATACTGGTCATTATCTGCCGTCATTTACTATATTACTATGTTTCAGTGGCCGATTTAAATGTCTCTTCCCTTTCCTTCAGGGTTTAGGGGAGGGGGGAGAGAGACTGGTGGTGAAAAGAAGGGGAATTGACATAAAGATTAGTGGCAACAGGCTTGACTGAGATGAGGGGACTCGTGAAGAGTGGTGGGGATGACCTGAGCGTCCCTGAATGTTTTGGAGGTTAGCAAGGGGTCACATAGACACATACCTTAGCTTAGGAGTGAGGTTCATGGCTACATGCAGAAAACTTACCCATTTGGAGAAATTACCCCAAAGGTTGGGAATCTCTGCCTTAGACTAGTTGTGTATTCACATTTTCTTTTATTTAAACCCCTTTTGCAGTAGTGTTCAAAAGGGGCACTGTTTTTGAGGACATTATAAATGAGGATAGCTGGAACCAACGTTATACCGACCTGCTCATACAATTTAGTAAATACCCTTCTCAACTGAAATTTTGTGGTGGTGGTAACTAGAAAATATCTAACCTAAATTTTGTAGATAGACCCCGTCCAGCTGAGACATACTGATGTTTAAAACATTATTTAATAAATGCCAGTGGTGGTGCGATTTGGCCTTTGAAAAGAAATTGTTGGAATATTTTTTTGTCTTAGACCTGTGGAATTTTTCTGAGCAAGGGTTTCGAATTGCTTCCTACATCTTTCATGAGAACAAGAGGAGAACTCATATAGAGACATCCGTATTGCCACATTCTTTTAGGTTCAAAAACTGGGATTGATGAATTACATCCATCTTTTAAAAAAAAACATACAATGAGCATTGGTAGAAGTAAGGGCTATTTCTTGATTTAAAAATATATTTAATAAAGGAATGATTGAGAGCTTGCCAATGATTGCGTTTGTAACGAGATTCTAGAATTGGGTTCCATAAAATGATTGACTTCAAAAAAGCCCTAAAGTGAAAAAATACAGAATCACCAAGAAAACTTAAACAAATAACTTGGGAACAGAGAGTGACAAGCCTACTCGGACTGGATTGGTTATGGATGAGACGACAAGTGTATGATGAAATTAATAACCCTCTGTCAACTTTTTAGATCTCACTTTTAAAGAGAATGGACCAAAAATCAATAGCCCCCAAACCACTAGTATTCCTGTGAACCAGACTTTCATTTATCTTACTGCCGGCACTCATATAGAAAGTGCAGTCGAGCATGACACAGAGCTTTCATTGGTAGTCATCATTACCTGCGATGTTTGAGCACTCCAGTTAAAGGTCAAAGGGTGCAGTGTGGCTTCTTGGGAGAAATAACCATTCGAGAATACTGTCTACACGCAACTTGAGTGTGGTTCCATGTGCAGTACACAAAGAATGCATGTTTCCTTGTCAAACTTGTAAATAACACCGAGTATCTGTTTTTACCTTGGTACTACTAGCTGTGCAAGCCTGTGATCCATTTCCACTACAAATTTTGACTTTGAGAGATTTAGTAGCACGGTTTTAACTAGCTTGGGATCAGCTCTAAGTAGTTAAACACTTATTTGTTGTTTTCCATTTTAATGCTGAATCATGAAATAGCAAGAACATTATTTGCATGTTTTCAGCCCTATTTACTCTCTACTGCACATTTTTAAAGTCAGTATCTAAATATAAGCAAACTAAGTGTCAATTTTTTTTCTCTTGAAAGTACCTAAAGGATTTGGTGATAGGTTTCCTAATGTGCAGTAGTGGAATCCTGTCATGTTTGACAATTTTTTAGGTTTTGAAGTTGGATAAAATGCTAAATACTTTATAAAGCAAAATGTGACCTGAATTTCTCCAGGAACAAGCAGGAAGTCAGTCCTCATGTATGGATGACGTCGATGCCAACGGAGCCCTGCAGGGAGCATCTCTCCAGATTTCAAAGAAAGCCTTTTAGAGATGCCACCACACATGCGTGATCCCCTTCCCGCCCAAGGGTGCCATCTTACTCAGTCTCCCTTTTTCCGCAGAGCCCTACAGACGTTTGTCTCACCCCCCCAGAAAAAAGTTGATCATCTTGTACTATTTTTGTACCTTTCCGATTTGCGTCGGCTCCTTTCTCACCCGAGACCTGCTGCAAACACACCGGGCCTCAAAACTCATTTTTGTCTTGATTTTTTCCATCGCAGTGCTTTCATGCCTTTTAAACCACTGGCTGCAATGAGGGTCTTTTTCCCCTAATGGCTACGAGCTTTAAGAAATGTGATCGGTGCTCCAAAAATATGTCACTCACCGACATTCACGATTGCTGCCTCCGGTGTTTGGGCACTGACCACAACCTGAAGGAATGCTCCTTGTGCAAGAAAATGTCTGCGAAGGCCATACAGAGCCATCGGCTTAAGCAGGATGACATCTTCCACAAGGCAGACTCAACCCTGGTTTCTCCAGTAGCCTCACACATGAAGGCCCCTCCCGGATCCTCGGACTCGAGTAAGGCCTCCGCGGGCCTGCCAACACTCTGAGCAAGGGTCCCCGGAGCGTGCACATAAGAAGAATAGGAAGACCTCGAGAGCCTCATCTGGAGAAGCAGACAAGCATGGGAAGTCCCATGCCCGGTCCCTTAGTCCCAACAGAGCTCTCGTGGAACCAGAACAGGAACGCCTTGGAAGGTGTCCAAGGTCGAGATTGTGGCCTCTGGTGATGGATCACGATCTCCTGAGGCCTGTCCCTTCGAGGACCCCCTCTCCTCTTTGACGCCGGACCCAGTCACTCAATGGCTGCGACCCCCAAGTGGGAAGCACGGATGTTGGCCTTGGAATGCAGCATTTCTGCATTCCTTGCATCATAGTGGGCATTGACCCCTGGCCCCGCTGAGACTGCAGGGACCTCGACCTCAAGGACGCCCTGGGCCACTGCTGCGATTGCTGAGATCCAGATGCCTTGGGCAGATCCTTGGCGAGGGTCTCATTCTCGCTCCCGAGATCTTCACAGGCAAGTGCCTCTGGCTCCGGCCATGCCCCTGCCTCGAAGCACCCAGGACCGGAGTTACTAGCCCTGCTGCAGCCAGAGGATTTTGAGTTCTCCTCTGACTACTCTGGGAGTCCGACGTTGAGACATCCCTGGAGTCCCGGGCCCACCGGGACCTTCCATTAGATCCGTCTCCTCCGGCTGCTAAGCGCCATTCCCCACCAGAGGTTACCTCTTTCCTCGAGTTTGTGTGGGATATGGCACGGACTCTTTCCCTCATGATTGAGAAGAGGAGGACCCACATACGGAGGAATTAGACATCATCCAGTACGAGACACCACCTAAAGAGACCCTGACGGTCCCTGTGCCTTCGATCCTCACCAGGCTTCTCCTCCGGATGTGGGAGACCCCAGCCTCGGTTCTCATCATGAGCCGATGACTTGACACAATGTATTGAGCAGCAGGGCCAGGATTCCGCAAAGCACAGCTGCCTCACACCCCCATGGTGGTTGAGTCGGCCATGTGCCAGCAAAAGAGCTGAAAAACACACTCGTCAGTGCAACCAGGCAGGGAGTCCTGCACGCTCGATGCCCAGGGCTCAATGCTGGCTTGCCGCATTCACACGTACCGACTTTACATTGGCATGTTTCTGCGGAACCTGGCCAAGGAGCTTGGCGGCTACACCGCAGGCCTCAATAGGGACCATCTGCGGCACTTCCAGGCTCTGACAAAGTCTGTCGTGGAGTGTTCCAAATACCTTTTCAGAGCCTCTTATGACGGCTTTGAGTCTAGCACCAGAGTGGTCGCTGCCGGCGTTGGTGCTCACCGCCAGGCCTGGCTACAGTCTTCAGACTTTGAGCAGTGGGTACAGGAGAAACTCCTGGATGTCCCATGCCTTGGCAAGCAGCTCTTTTGGCAAGCCAATGGAGGATAAGGTGGCCAAGATCGAGACCGACTCTCTAGAAAGACTTCAACTCTTCCTAGGAAGAAGCCACAAAGGAAGAAGCCCCCCTTTCTCCAGGAGGGTCAACCTTATCGGGGTTACTCTGCCTACACAGCTGCCCAGGCCCCTCAGCAGGTTCCCCAAGGCAAAGGCACAGGCCAGGGGCTGTGTAAACCCAAGGGTCAGAAGAGCCAGACACTGGCCCCAGCCCAGCCTGTGTTGGGGTTTTGGCGCCATCTTCATAGCCCCTCTTCCTCTGGAGGACCAGATCCCCACTGGGGGATGCCTGGTCCACTTCACCCACCTGGTGGGCTCTCATCACCATCGATGCCTGGTCTCTCCAGGTCATCTGGGAGGGCTACCTTCTGCACCTGGAATGGACTCCTCTGCCCCTCTTTCCCAGGGAACCTCCTTGGTCTCCCCTACACCAGGCCCTGCTACTGCAGGAGCTCACAGGCCTTCTCAGAGACGGAGCGGTGGAGCCTGCGCCTCATCACTCAAGGGGGAAAGGCTTCTATTCCAGGTACTTCCTGGTCCTGAAGAGGCCGGGAGACCTCAGCCCCATTCTGAACCTGAGGAAAGTCAACAAGTTCCTCGTGCACAAGAGATTCAAGATGCTCTCCCTTGGAATAGTGCTGCCCTACCTCCAGCAGGGAGATTGGCTGTGCTCCTTGGATTTGAAGGATGCTTATACCCAAATCCTTATCCATCCCAGTCACAGACACTTCCTGAGGTTCGTTGTCGGAGGCAACCACTACCAGTACAGGGTCCTTCCCTTCAGCCTCGCCTCCGCTTCTGGGTCTTCACCAAGTGTCTGGTGATGGTGGCGGCCTACCTCCACCTTCAAAAGACCTGTGTCTTCCAGTTTCTTGACAATTGGCTGGTAAAGGGGACATGGTCTCGGAAGTCGAGCAGGCTACCGGCCATACCACCCAGGTCTTGCAGCACATTAATTTTGTGTTCAACCCTCTGAAATCCCAGCTCACCACGACTCAAGTACTGGAGTTCATCAGGGCCCATCTTGACATCATCCAGGCAAGGGCTTTCCTTCCCCTTGACAGTCGAGCGGCTCGAGGCCCTCGTGGCTGAGGTACAGCGATGCCGTGCAGTGTTGGCCCAGACGTTGCTTTGTCTCCTGGGCCACATGACGTCTACAGTTCACATGGTTCCCGATGCCCACCTCCACATGAGGGCGGCTCAGTGGTGTCTCCGGTCTCAGTGGTGCCAGGCCACTGGGCAACTCCGCAACAGAGTCACGGTGTCTCGTCAGCTGATAGAATCCCTAATCTGGTGGCAGGACATTCAGCAACTGCAGGTGAGGATGGCCTTTCATCCCCCAAACCCCCAAAGAGTACTCACAACAGATGTCTCCCTGACGGGCTGTGGCGCCAATTGTGGAGAGTTCCACACTCAGGGAGCCTGGTCCTCTGAAGAGAGCCAACAGCAGATCAATATGCTTGAGCTCAGAACAGTCTTCCTCGCTCTCAAGGCTTTCAGGCACCACCTGTGGCACCAGTCAGTGCTTATCCAGATGGACAACCAGCTCACGATGTTCTATGTGAACAAGCAGGGCGACATGGGCTCCTACCAACTCTGCCAGGAGGCTGTGGCCCTTTGTTCCTTTGTGATCTACCACGGGATCCTTCTCAAGGCGGTTTACCTACTGGGCCAGAACAATGTTTTGGCCGACAGGCTGCGCAGGGTCCTTCAGTCGCATGAGTGGTGCCTGGACTGGAGGTAGCGTGCGGGCTTTGCTGGCTGTGGGGCTTTCCCAGCCTCAACCTTTTCACCAGCCCAACAAATGCTCAGCTGCTCTGGTTCTGCAGTCCCTAACCCTACCCATCCTGGGTGGTGGCAGATGCCTTCCTTATCTCGTGGTCGGACAGTCTGATGTATTTTTATTTATTTACATTCTCTTATATACCGCGCTATTCTGCATCAGTGCGGTTTACATTGAACAAACTGAAATTACATTGAACAGGGCATTATAACTTGGAAATAACTATTTTACAGGGAACATGGGCTATGGAGGGTTAAGTGGCTTGTATGTATGTCTTCCCTTCTATGCCCTTGATAGCCCGGACCCTCCTCAAGGCCCAACGGGACAGAGCGTCGATGATCCTTGTGGCCCCGAGGTGGCCCAGGCAGCCCTGGTTCCCCTTGCTGCTCCATCTCTCGACAGAACCCCTGATCCCTCTTGGGAGCTCCCCGGGACTTCTGACACAGGAAGAGGACTCGATCCTCCATCCCAACATGGGATCTCTGTCCCTCATGGCCTGGTGACTGAACAGATCACCTTAGCTCCTTTTAACCTCTCCAAGGAGCTGGAGGACATCCTTCTAGCTTCTTGTAAGTACTCCATGAGATGGGCTTACGCCTTCAATTGGCTCCATGTGGTGCATGGAGCACCAGTTGGACCCATTTTCTTGTCTGATGCATTCGGTCCTTCAATATCTCCTCCACCTCTCACGGTCTGGACTTAAGTCCATCTCCGTCCGGGTGCATCTAAATGTGCTCTCCGCCAATCATCATCCCTGTGGAGGGCAAGCCTCTGTTGGTGCAGCCCCTCATTACCAGATTCATTCGGGCTTATTGCTCTACAAACCTCCCATCCGCCCACCCCCAGTGGAATGGGACCTCAGTGTGGTCCTGGCACAGCTTATTAAGCTGCCCTTCGAGTCCTTGGCTGCCTGCTCCTTGCACTACCATGTCCTGGAAGGTATCTTTTCTGGTGGCTCTCACCTCTGCCTGCAGGGTCAGTGTGCTTCAAACCTTGGTGGCCGTGCTACTCCAAACCAGATTCTACAAGAACAGGGTTGTGCTTTGCACTCACCTGAAGCTTCTCCCAAAGGTGGTCTTCGACTTCCACCTGAATCAGGAGGTAGTGCTGGCTACCTTCTTTCCATGGCCCCATGTCGACTCGCCATCAGTCATCCTCCATATCCTGGACTGCAGGCGACCCCTGTCCTTCTATTTGCAACGGAACCAAAACCACCGTAAAGCCTAAAAGCTTTTCGTCTCCTTCGACTCCAGCCGTCTGGGGCTGACTGTCACCAAGAAGACCATATTCATCTGGGTGGCAGACTGCATCGCCTTTGCTCACAGTTGAGCTGGTATCCTGCTGGAGCATTGAGTCACGGTGCACAATGTCTGGGCGATGGCGACCTCGGTCGTCAGTCTCCGCTCGGTGCCCATGGCAGACATCTGCCATGCTGCCACCTGGTCCTCTTTCCACACTTTTGCAGCCCACTACTGCCTGGAAAGGGAGTCCTGATGGCACAGTGCCTTTGGCCAGGCCGTACTCCGTAACCTCTTCGGGGTTTAGGCAACTCCTGTCCTCCGACCCTTCTTGTTCAGGCTACCAGAGCCATGGTTCTCCCTGGACACTAGGGTCCCTCGAGTCTGTCATCAGGATTCGCTTGTGGCTGCCCATGGCTGTGCCGTGCCCTTGTTTTATGCCAGTCCTCGGTAGCCTGGAACTAGGGAGTCCCATATGTGAGGACTGACCTCCTGCTTGTTCCTGGAGAAAGCATAGTTACTCACCTGTATCAGGTGTTCTCCAGGGACAGCAGGAATCAGTCATCACAACCCTCCCTCTTCCCCTTGGAGTTGCTGTTTATTTTTTGCCATCTTCTTGGTTGGGCTTTTGCTATGGCACCTGACTGAGCAAAGTGGTATCCTTGGGAAGGAAGGGGACCACGCATTCGTGGTGGCATCTCCCAAAGGCTTTCTTTGAAAGCTGGGGAGATGCTCTGTGCAGGGCTACGTCGGCGTTTGATACCCATTTGTGAGGACTGATTCCTGCTGTCCCTGGAGAACACCTGCTATTTATTTATTTGTTGCGTTTTTCTATACCGCCCCTTCCAGAGATCAGGGGCGGTTTACATATAACTTAACATGTCACAAAAACTGTTTTGTGACTTTACATTATAACGTTTGTGCTTATACATTATAACTTGATACATTATAACATTGAACCTTTTCCCTTATAACTTTATACATTATTACAGTTGAACTTTTTCCTTATAACTTTAATACATTATAATACAACG
Source organism: Ichthyophis bannanicus (assembly GCA_033557465.1). Taxonomy (NCBI): domain Eukaryota; kingdom Metazoa; phylum Chordata; class Amphibia; order Gymnophiona; family Ichthyophiidae; genus Ichthyophis; species Ichthyophis bannanicus. The sequence goes on along the minus strand of CM066038.1, from coordinate 456,260,708 downwards.
ATGTAGGTTTTTTACTTGTGTGCAGTCTTTACATCGGTTGGTGGTGCTTGGGTGCATGGCTTGCCTGAGAGTTTGGGTGGGGTTGGTTTGTGTTTTGAGTTTCGTAATGCTCAATAAATAGGTGCGTTTTTAGGGCTTTTTTGAATTGCTGGAGGTCTTTAGTTGCACCGATTGATAGGGGATTTATAGGTGAGTAACTACACTTATTCTGCTTATCTTTAGGTATTAATTACTAGGAATATTTGTTTGTTTATTTTTGGCTTTCACTCAAAACTAATACTCCCTGGACGTGTTACAGCAAATACATTTTACAGCACATTGCAGAAAATTAAAACAGTAATGCAAATACATATAAAATTAAAGCCAAAAAATAAAAATACAATAATATAATATACAATTAATACATTCATGTTTTCATGTTTTGAATTTAAATATATATCATTAAAAAACGTAGTAACCGTGGAGCCTGATCCTGGTAGGGGCATGTCCGGGCCGTCCGGACAGCCCCAAGCAAGATGGGCCTGTTTGGATCCAGTTCTAGACTGTGGGAACAAATGTTCCTGCAGAAGCCTGAATCGGGCCTGAGGGCAGCCTGGCATGCCCCTGCCACCTGCGGGGACATCATCCCTGCAGGCGCCTCTGACACCGGCATCCCAGGTCCCCCCCTTTTCCCCGCTGCCAAACTCAAGGCTTGTCTGCTGTGGCCTGGATCGGGTGGTGGGGACAAAAATCGCCAGATTTTTGCTGCTTATTCCACCTTGAGGTGAATAAGCAGCGCGTTCCCACAGGCCTGACAGGACATACAGAGCTGTGACCTGAACTGGTCCTATATGTGCTGCTGGCCTGGCCCACTCCCGCTCTGCCCTGTTCCTGCCCCCTTCCAACTCTGCCAGCTCTCCCTGTCCTGATGCACAGGATGTACAGGAAGAGCTGGAGGGGGAATGTGCCCCAGACACCTTGTGGGACTGCACGTCCCACCGTGACGTGCATGCCCTCAACCCGCATCCCAGACTGGGGCCCTTAGTAAGCTTAGACCGGCTTGTAGAAATGCATAAAATCTTCTTTCTCATGGGCTGGTACAATTAAAGGCACACTTTCTTGACTAAGCCAGATGTAGTTCTTTGAAAGAAGTGACAGCCAGAAGTCCAGCCTGAGATGTTTCAAAAGACCAACTAGGCTGATAGTTCACCTGATTCTTCAGATAACTTGAGGACAAATTGTGCAGACTGAATATGAAATTAGATACTATCACTACTAATCATTTGGGGATATATTAGTTCTGTGATAATGTCCTATTAATATGTGATCTGTTGCATTCTGAGTCAGTTGAAGACAATGCACATATGTTATGGAAGCCAATCGGGAGAAAATTACAGTAATCTAACCTTAATGTAGTACAAGCATGAATAATAGTGGTAAAATCTCGTTCACATTAGAATGGACAAAGTTGCCTAAGCAGCCTGAGATTTTGTATGAAGGTAAAGGAGAAGTGACTCACAAGGCCCAGGCTTACCAACTTTCAGGTCTTCAGAAGGATTGAGCATCAGACAATTAGCCTTTGAGCAGCATTTAATGGCCTCAACACATACAAGTGGAAAGATTTTGTAACTGGTTAGCTTTCTGCTTGTCTAAGGGTATCTATAGCAAAACATCAGCATATACAAGATATCAAATACTAAACCCTCTTTTTTGCTCCTCAATGGGCTTGCATAAATATTGAGAAGGACTGGAGCAATCCCAGCACCTTATGGAACTTCACAATACAGTGCCTGAGTTTGTAAATGATGAGGACCAACAGAAAGAATCTGAGAATGACCGTTAAAAATGAAGAAAACCAGTGAAGAACCCGTGATCAGTACCCACAGATGTGGCCAACTGTGCCAGCAAAATGCTTGTATCAATAGTCTTAAAATTGACACTAAAATCAAGGAAAACTAACATTTTATTTTCCCATGAAGTCTCACAAGGGCAGTTTCAGGTCTGTAACCTGCTAAGAATACTCTTTTGATAATGATCCAAAATGCATTCGGCTTCGAGGAACTTGGCTGCACAGAGACTATATTTTCTGTGTACTTAGTGAGTGAAGGGAACATTAGAAATAGGGCAGAAGTTGCAATATTTGAACTTCTCGGGTTTATTACTTTTAGGCATTGTCACAACACAGCCAATTTAAGCTTAGCAAGAACCAAGCCTTCATGCGAAAATGCATTAATTTTTCATGCAATTTAAACATACGGACTTATAAATCCAGGATGTTGCAATGAAACATTAAACAATAGCAACTTATAATTGTGAAAGGGTAACAATTTAAGGGTCCTACATGCTAAGCTTTTTCCCATAGACAAACTGGAAAACAATCTAGTAAATGGACCTCATTTGTTAAGATTTTATGAGGGGAATTTTAGAAGATATGTCCAAGTGCAATCTAGGATGTCCAAAAAAATGCAGACATGCCCAGATGCAAATGTGATTTCACAAACCTGTTTATCCCCAGAGCATCTACTTAGACGTCCCCAGAACCATATTTCAAAACCCAGGCATCTAGGATAGCCTAATGGTTAGAATAGTGGCTAGGAACAGGGTAACCAAGGTTTAAGTGCTGCTGCTGCTATAGTTGAAATTGAGCTGAATAGTGGGGATGATAAAGTGCTTTTGACTCTACAACCTCTGTTTTTTTTACAGCCAAAACAAGCACTTCAAATTCAGACATTGTCACGTTAGAGATATCCCCACAGCCGGCTTCTAAAATGATACTGGAGACACTCTCTGTGCTTTGGACATCTCTGTGCCTGTGTTTGGACGTCCAAGGCCTGACTAGGGCTTCTAAAATGACCCCCTAGAAATATATTCAATACTATAGGAATGCTTCAAACCTTCATGAACAATGACACCCTTGCAAAGGAATGATTAAACAAATGGAAGAGGCTAAATTGGCCAATCCAACTTTTTCTGGCATTTAAATCTCCTCTTTGCACTCTCAAGAAACTTCCATAGAAAGTATGGCCAAAATCAAAAATGATAAATTTTGTACAATAAAATCACCAATAGTGTGCATAATGGATGACTTCAGTGCATGAAATTGCTTTGCAAATTTGTCCTGAATGTGATTGGCTTGTATTAATGAAGTTACAAATCCAGTAATATTGCACCCTCTCTAGTTGCTAACTGAAAATCACTGTGTATTTATATTCTCTTATATACTGCACTATTCTGCATCAGTGTGGTTTACATTGAACAAACTGAAATTACATTGAACAGGGCATTGTAACTTGGAGATAACTATTTTACAGGGAACATGGGCTATGGAGGGTTAAGTGGCTTGCCCAAGACCACAAGGAGCACCTGTGGGACTAGAAACCCCAGTCCTTCCGGCCCAAGGTTGCTGTCCTCTAGTGGGATTTGAACCCCCGACCTTCCGGCCTGAAGTACCTTGCCCAACCACTAGGCCACTCCTCCACTCATTTGTAATACTCTTGTTACCATGATTGTGCACTCTTAAGCAAAAGGATCCCACTGGAGTTTGCTTAAAATAAAATAACAATTGGAACTATAGTTAGAACTTTAATTTTACATATCTGCAAGATCGACATTACTGCTCACTGTGTTCGCTTATGAATTATTTACCTATTACGTATTTTCTCTTAAATTATTCTTGGTTTGTTGTGCTGCTTGTACAGTAGATTGCCTTATAATCCATGAAGAACAAAACAAAATTGATATTACAGAATAACTGTCATCTGTCTTTTGCATACACTGATAGCGATGGGCTCCTGCTTCCCAGACTGCCGCTGTTATTTGTCATAATATATCTTTACATTTCTAAGCACTTAATACTGCACCACAATGATTGGTGGTGCCACAACATGGAGTGATGCCATCACAGGCATGAGTGTTGACACTGTATTTTTATAATTTCATTTTGGTTCTCCAGGGTACACAAGATGAATTACAGCCTATGGAGTATTGTTTTCATATTTTTCAGACCTTCTGACATAATGACACTTTTGGACTGGAGCATTGTTCAAATGTGTTGCAGCATTTTTTGCAAAGCCCAACTAGTTTGTTCTTCCCCCCTTTATGTACCTCATGTTCTGGCTTGAATTTGGAGTGAAAATACTATGGAGGTCATTCCCAAACGCGGATGTGCAGCCCTGTAAGGCATCCGAGGCCAATTTCCCCTCGGGCTCTCTCTGTACATCCTGTGCATTAGGATGGGGAGAGCCGGCGGAAGGAGGTGGGAATGGGGCGGAGCGGGGGGCATGCCAGCATGTACAGGGCTGATTCAGGTTACGGTCCTGTTTGTCCTGCCGGGCCCATGGGGACGTGCTGTTTATTCTACCTCAAAGGTGGTATAAGCAGCACTTTGTGGACGATCAGGTCCGAGGAGCCCCCTCCGGAACCAGGACTGGGTACGTGGGGATCCCCGCCACCCAATCCAGGCCATGGCAGGCCAGCTTTGGGTCAGGTGGTGGGGATATTTGGTGCCAGAGCTGTGGATATCGGGGGCGCCTGCGGGGAGGATGTTCCCCCAGGCAGAAGGGGGCACGCCAGGCCGTCCATGGGCCGATTCTGGCAACCATGGGAGCATTTTGTTCCTGCGGACCAGAATCAGGTCCTAAGATCCCCATCTTCATCGGGGACGTCCCGGAATCAGGCTCCACATGTTGTGCATAAATTTATTACAATATTAATTATGGGGCATAGTTTCAACAAGACAGCAACATAAAGGAAAAGGTCCATGGACTATTTTTTCTTGTGGAAGAATAATTACTTATTGTTGATAATTAATCTCACAATATTCTTTGTGTTCATTTTGAAAATGGATTTAATTTAATTTTGGCACCATCCACGTGGAATACAAAAAACAAGTTAACGTGACAAACCATTTTTATATACAAGCACTCTTGGCTGCTGGAATAGATTTTGCACACTTTCCTGGATGGTGTAAGGCATGAAATAAACACATGACGATATACGGTAATATCTGGCTTACTGCAAAATCTGTCAAGGCCTGAGACTTGTGCCATATATTCATGCAGATTTTGTATCATTTACAAAGCTAGACAATAGATTTGCAGGGAATGTATTCACAAATAACATACAGAATGATGAAAAAAATAATCCCATTCAGAAAACTCAGCAATTAAAGTTCATTGTAATTTGGGGTACTGAAGATTAACAAGAATATATCCCTGCGCCTCTTTTCCCCTCTCTCCATGGACATAACCAAAATCACAATAGAGCTCCTACATTATTGTTAATGATGTGATTCGGCATTTAGCTCATTCCTTTCTGTAGTAGTTCACATATATTTTTCTACTGGAATTGGTATTGTCTACATAGTTTTATGACATATGGTTATTTTCTAAAAACCAAAAAAATTACCAGTCCAATGATTGCCTCTACTTCAGCTGCCGTGATAAAGAGGCAATAAGTTCAATTAGGTTCCAGGTCAGTCACCTGGCAGAAAATCAACACTATGCAAAACCCGCACTGGGAGAGTTGTTGCTGTAGCCATGTCAGAGTTCCTCAGATTATGTTTTATTCCTTGAAACTTTTCCAAAGGACGTGCATTCAATCTCTCAACAACTGCACTACATCTATATTTAATTTAATTTTAATGGCATTTGATACTTCCTTAGCCAGCTGCCTATTCTGAGGCACTTTACAAAATTATATAGTATAAAATATAAACTAAAATCTATACAGAATATTACATAAATTAATCATTTTTATCAGAAACCTTACCAACCCCCATCACATTGCATTCTTTATCCATAGACCTAACAACCAGGTTTTAAACTTAGTAGAGAGTACCATATAGGAAGGTTCCCAACTATGATATCATATCGTAAGATAAGCATTTACAGTACTAAGGGGCATATTTACTAAAAAGTGTACTGGTAGCATGCGAATGGTCTGCAGAATCAGCATGGAGGCCCATTCCAACTTTAGTGGGCATGTGCGTCCATCCCCTTACCATTGGCACATTGCTAACACGTGGCATTGCAAAAGACGGCATTTGATTGTGAGGCTACGTCGAATCTATGGGACTCAGTCACTCTACTCACAATAAAACTTGGGTGCACAAGCAAATATAACAAAAAAGAGGAGGTCGAGAAGCAGATGATGAAAAGAGCGGGTGGGGTGGCTGAGAAATTGCTATTACAGACCCGAAGGCAGTGTCTCTCTCCTCTGACATAAAAATGTTTGCTTTTCGGAAATGTTTGTATAATATAAGGAACTTGAGGTGGTTTATTTATGATATGTTGATTTAACAAACAGTGTCCTGATTCTGATTGGATGATGACTGTTTTATAAAGGGAACATAGGCATCCAAATGCTTTTGCACTAATTTGCACCTATTCGGAGCAGCTGCAAGTATGTAAATGTACTCTAGGTCCACCAAAGGAGCACCACCCCACGTCGCTCTGAAGCCACCCAGTCAAAAATACGTGGTTTAAACCACGTATTTTTGACTGGGTGTAAATGTACTCTATTCATGGTCATTTGTACTTCGTAAAGGATGTGAGGACATCTCAGATTTGTCTCTGCTCTGCCAAAATCACTCTCTCAGGAATTCCTATGCATATAGGCATTCCTGAGAGAGGCGGCAAAGGGTACAGGTAAATGGAGCTCACTCTGAGGAGAAGGAGGTTACCAGTGGTGTGCCCCAGGGATCTGTCCTTGCTCTGATTCTTTTTAACATCTTTGTTAGTGATATAGCGGAAGGGCTGTCAGGTAAGGCTTGCCTTTTTGCAGATGATACCAAAATCTGCAATAGAGTAGACACCCAGGAAGGAGTACATATACATGAGAGATCTAGCTATGCTTGAAGAATCGTTTAGAATTTGGCAGCTGAAATGTAATGCTAAAAAATGCAGGGTCATGCATTTGGGCTGCAAAAATCCAAAGGAGCGGTACAATGTAGGGGGTGAGGTACTTCTGTCCACAAAAGAAGAGCGGGGCCTGGACATAATTTTGTCTAATGATCTTAAGCAGCTAAACAGGTAGAAAATGTGACGGCAAAAGCTAGAAGGATGCTTGGGTGCAAAGGGAGAGGAGTTGCCAGCAGGAGAAAGGAGGTGATAGTGCCTCTGTATAAGTCTTTGGTGCTACCTTATGTGGAGTATTGTGTGCAATTCTGGAGACCAAAAGGATATAAGCAGGTTGGAGTTGGTACAGAAGGTGGCTACTAAAATGCTTAGTGGTCTTTGTTATGTAGCATATGAGGACAGACTTAAAGATCTTAATATGTATGGTTTAGAGGAAAGGTAGGATAGGGACAATACGATACAGACCATTAAATACCTCCATGTCATAAATGCACAGGAGGGTCTCTTTCAATGGAAGGGAAACTCTGCTATGAGGAGATATAGGATAAGAGTGAAAGGGGATAGATTCAGGAGTAATATGCGGAAATATTTCTTTACAGAAAGAGTGGTAGATGCATGGAATAGTCTCCCAGTGGAGGTGGTGGACACAAGGACAGTATCTGAATTCAAAAAAGCATGGGACAAACTCAGAGAATCTCTAAAGGTAAAAAGATTGTAGTTAATATGAAAAGGCAGACTAGATAGGCCACATGGTCTTTTTCTGCCATCATGTTTCTATGTTTCTATAATGAGCCGTGTTACATGCCCTCCATATGCATAAATTACATAACATCAATATGCATAAGTCAGATATTTTCCATGAGTTACACACATGAATAGGCCTTTACACGCATGTCTTGTCAGATATTATTCTATACGCATGCATGTCAGGTCAATGCACTCCGATTCCATCCCGGATGTAGAAGCCCTCTATATGTCCGGTCTGAACCGAACGTACAGAGAGTATCGCAATTGTGATCCCGTGATGCACATCTAGCCTCAAGGGATCAGAATCACGAACAGTCCTGTATGTGCAAGACTGTTCGCCCGGCTGGTGATTCAGCCTGGCCTGCACGTACAGGACAGGCCCGAATAACTCAATCAGGGCTTTTAAATGGAGCCGTGGCGCCATGGTGTCCGGTTGCCATAGCACCACGGCTCCATTTAAAAGCCGTGATCCTAGCCGCTGGCTCCTGCAGCTAATTCCCCGCAGCCCGACCCCCGATCCGGCCACCTATACAAGGGTCAGGCTGCAGGGAATGTCCTCAGCCCCCCCCTGCCCCATCCGCGCCTTGGGCCCTCGCTGATCCACTGTGTCTAGGGAAGTTATTCCACCTTGAAGTCGCTGGACTCTGAACGTACAGGGTTGACATTAGAAGCAGCCATGTACGTCCAGGGCCAGCGACCACCCACCACCCGCCCTAACTCCGCCCCCTTCCCGCCCCCGTCTAACTTCCCCGTAGAACCAGCAGGGAAGTTAGACATTGGTGGGGAGGCCCATGAATAGTGGGGGGACATAATAACCCCAATGGTGTATACTTTTGGAATGGGCAAGCGCAGAGGCGGAGCACAGGTGGAGTCAAAATGTACATACTCTCCTTTGCCTCAGAAGAAAAGGCCTGGCAATCTACTTCCAGTTATACATTGCCAAGAAAACCCAGAGGCTGCCGGGTCACCAGGAGTCAGCACTGACTTGATGGCACTTATAAAAAAATAAAAATAAAAAAGTTATAAAATACTGTAACTTACACCTGTTCTTTACAAATCCAGATCCACAGGTTTACACCAAGTCTAGGGCTGGCATGAGTGCTCATAATTAGGTTTGCCACATGGATCTTATGCCTTACACATCCATTTTTGCTTTATGAAGTAGATGCGATTTTTCATGGGTTGGAACACACGTTAACCTAGGTGACCTTTATAAAATTACGCTCATAGTGCATAAAAGCAGATGTGATGGGCCATGTTTACTAATGCTTAGTATGCACTAAGGGGCTCTTTTACTATAGGGTGCTGTGATGTTGCACCAAACGTGTCCATCATGCACAAATCCATGCCACGCTAGGGCAACAGCACAACATTAACTACTGGGAACAAGGAAAGCATGTTCCCGGCAGTTAGCGAAGTGCACGTGGCCTTGCTGTGGCTCAAAAGCGGGTATAAACCCCACCATGCAGGCAGCACACTCTCCACTCACTCTCCACCCTAACCCTCCCACTTGCAGCCCTTACGCACCATGGACAGCACCAAAATCCAGAGGCACTAACTGTCATGGCCCCGTGCTAGCCGCTAATGCGCACTCGACATGCTCCCTTAGCGTGTACCAGATTCGAGTTGACAGCTAGTGCCCTTTAGTAAAAGACCCCCACAATGCCTTAATGTACTGTATGCTAAGTACTGATGTGGCCCATTTCATTTTTATGCGTGTGGTGGCACTTAGTACATTTTAACATCCATCAGTGTGCTACGCATTAGTAAACATGGTCCTATATTTTTGTGTGCCTACTTTGTATGCATATATGCACCTCTGCAGTTTCATAAAAGCCTTTTTCTGCATGTAAAACTGTTTTGCATACAGAAAATACTTGATAACATTACCCTCTCCGTGACTTTGGATAAGCCAGCTAATATTCCTGTGTCTGTGAGACCTAATTGAAAACAAAGGGTCCCTTTTACTAAAGCCCACTAAGGCTTTGCAATTAGTACGTCAAACAAATGCAGGTCAATTGCAAAACCTCCGTATTAGCTGTCGGAAGCGTGATCAGTATGTTCCCGGCAGCAACACATGATGAGCCACTCAAAAGTGCACGCCACTAAGTTTACTCAGTGAGTCCCATAGAGGAGTCGTTCGGTGAATTTGTGTTATGTTGCCACTGAGCATGTGGCAAGTGCCCTGGAATGCGCTTTCAGCGCCTGCGTTCTACACATTACCTGCCCCAGTCCACGATGGCCAGTTAATGTGCGTTTTAGTGTGCAGTCGCAGGCATGGTTGTGCATTAGTGTTCCAAAGGGATCCAAAGGATTTGTCTTAATTTCCTGATCAACAAATAAATATGCTGCTCTATAATTCACTTAAAATAGCAAGAAGAAAATGATGGCCACTCTTAGAAGATAACATGAGGGTTTTAAAAGTCAAACTGGTTTTGAGGCAGCGTTATCAGGCAGTCATCTTGTTTCCAAATGTGGATGCACCAAACACTAACATGGTTATGAATAGTCTCATGAAACATAATTTGCAATTACAACATGAACTCATCAGCCATTTTTGCTGAGGAAGAGAATATTTCTGCAATGGTTAATCGTAAAACCACTGGTAGCCTTGACGAGTGTATTAACTTAGATTATGCTTAAGTAGATGGCAGCAGCTAAACCTGGTTAAACGCAACAACTATGCAATTGAATGTAAGAAGCTGTCCGAGGTGTAAAGAACGGCTGTGTAAGGGAGTTGAATGCCATTAATCTTGGTTTGTTTCAGCACTACATCTTTAGCAGCTGAAGGGAAAAAAGGCTTGCTCCTAGCTCATAACCTGAGCGTTAAAACTGATGTCCTCCCCATTAGGGCCTATAAACTCATTAGCACATTGCAATTTATCCTCTTTTATTTCTTCTCAATTATCCTATCATCCATTGTATCTGGATCTGATTGCCCTTTCCCAGAGTCAAACATTATCTGTAAATCATTTGCTTTAAGTCTAAGCCTGCCATTGCATTTCTCGGGATTTGTGTAGGCAGGTAATAAATCAATTAGCATTAAAGTTGTGGCGTCATCAATTTTCTTCCCCTGCATCTGGACTAAAGGCATACTTGAGTCTAAGAGTTACATTGCACTGCCCATTCTGTTTACAGTTCAGATTTCAATAAGCAAAAATGTGTGAATGTGTGTATACATGGAATAGCACATGTTCACTTGAAACATCCGAAGCAATAGCCGGGCAAGAGTCCATTTGTATATAGCATAAACAGAATGTCTAATGCTTGGCCATAGATGTAAGTTTTATTCTTAATACTCACAAACCTTTACTCCCATTGAAGGACAATAAGGGGCTTGTTTACAAAGCCGCGGTAGCGGTTCGCGGTCGTTATCGGAGCCGCAGCCCCATTGAAATCAATGGGGTCGCGGCTCCGATAACAATCGCGAACCGCTACCGCAGCTTTGTAAACAAGCCCCTAAGTATTATCAGTCATTTAGCAAGATACAGTAATTCATTTATTTCTGTGTTTCTAGAAATTTTTGTAATAGTAAAGATCAAGTATAGAACTAATTTCTGTCATCAAGGCTTTTTAATAATTGACATTATTGCTTTCATTTTCCTCAGTGCTAATGCCATTGGAAAATCACTGCCCTCTCTTTCTAGACCAGCAGTTCTCCACCTGGATGTCACGACACACTAGTGTGTTGTTAAGACTTGAGAGGTGTGTCCATAGAGCTAGAGGGAAGCATCTCTTTCCTCTTCCTTCTGAGCAATGATGGTGGTGCACACTGGGAGAAGATGAATGGGGCAATCAAATGGCTCTTACTGAGAGACTTGGCCCCATGGAAGCTTCTTATGCTGCAGATTGTGTTGGATTTACATTCCGGCACCCCAGCTTATTTGTCCTCTCGTCTTATCCCCTATATTCCCTCTCGTGACTTAAGTTCAGTCCATGGAAATTATTTGCATATTTTCCCACCTTCACAGGCACATCTTGAGTCCACCCTTCATGCTGCGTTTTACTTTGTTGGCCCCAGTCTTTGGAATTTCCTCCCCGTTGACCTCCATATTGAGCACTCCCTCCCCAAATACAAATCCGCCCTAAAAATATATCTCTTTCAGCTTGCATACGATCTTCCAGCCTAGCTCGCACCAGATTCTGCTCCCCTCTCTTCCTGTACCCCTCTTTCCCCCTCCCTTTCCTTCCTTTCCCCCTCTCATCGTCACCTCCCTGTCCTACTATTACTCTACTATCACTTTCCTTTATTTTAATTGGTGCTCCTTTTCCTTTAATTTTATATTTTATTGTAATTCTATCCTTTTGTACACAACTCTAGTATATTGTGAAGGGTGGTAGATTAAGCACCAATAAACCATAAACCATGATTGGGAGGTAGGGAGGCAACACTGCGGGAGCAGTGTCTACCCTTTTTAGCTCATCCAAATCTGCTGCCACCCAGGTAGAGGAGAGAATAGCCTCTTGCTGGCCCTGCGACATACATCCTGGTTCTTCGTGAACACCAGTAGGTAATGATACCCTGGTTGGAAACTACTGAATTAAGCTGACCATTTGTAGTGAGTGACTTATTTTATTTTATTGATGCTGTTGACAAAACCCCCCCATGTAACCAGCACCTTGAAAAATATTTTTTTGTCGGAGCTAGATACCTCCACCTACTACACACCCACTTAACCTAACCGGACGCTCGAGTCCACTATACAATGCACTTAAATCCCCCTATAATTGCACTGCCTATACGTTTAAGTGTTGTCAAGTACCCACATGTTGTACTGTCTAAATGTTGTTAAGTACCCACATGTTAAATGTAACCCACCAATTGTGATGTAATGTGACCACTTTGATTGAAGGATAAGGTGGTATACAAATCTGTCTAAATAAATAAATAAAAAATAAATAAATTATAGCACCAGATAGCAAAGGCCTAGTCTAGAGCCTTCAGGTCCCTTCTACTTTATTCGTAAAATCAGTATGTTCCATCCAGTATCTTCTCTGGCACCATCAAAGGTTTTCACAAGCTATCATAAAGACCAAATTCAATTCACATCATATCAATATTGCACAAAAAAATGCTGTTGTCTTGAATTCTAAGCCGAATTCACATCCTATCAAAACTACACAGAAAGAACTGATGCAATATCACATTTCGAACAAACAAAATTCTTTCTGTTTGCATCAGAGATAAGGAGTGTACTACTTATTTCAAGATTGAAGCCATCATTCTTTAAAACATTTGCATTCCTTGGCTACGGTCTTAAACTTTCCTCTTCAATGGTTTGACAAAAGCATGCGTTTAACGCAGCATACTGCCTTTTTACTCACCATGACGCAATCATCCTGTATAATCCAGCAGAAATTTTAGATCTTCTTATTTACCAAAGGATGAGTAAGTAGATCAGCCAGAATGGTTATGAAATAGTTCATGTTTTTAAAGATTTTTTTTTATCTTGACTCTATCATATTTATCACAGTCTGCAAAGAATTTGCTCTTCTCCAGAGCAATTATGACTATTGAAACGTTTTGCCACCCTACTGATGTATATTTTCAGACCCTTGTGAACTGCTCTATCTTAAAAGAAACAATTAGATACTGGAAAAAAAATAGCTGATGGAAATACCTTTAGATACTGTGTGTTGGATGTAGCACAGTCTCATAGATGTACCTGACTTTAGATTGGCTATAGAGCTGCGGAACATAACCCTGTAGATCCTAAGCCTGCATTTTATGTAGGAAGCCATATTAAAAGGCTTCCTACATTGGCTTTTCAATAAAATGTGTACTGCTTTTCACCATGACTAGCAGACATCAAATTTTGTGCAGACAAGATTATTTTAAGCTTTCTAGATGCAAATAGTCACAGCCAAAAAATAAGCATGGTAAAATTTCTGGCCGAGGAATTTTACTATTTTATTTTATTTCCTTTTATTATATTTATATATCGCAAAACAAAAAATATCAATGTGGTTTTTAATCAAATACGCATGATTGCAAAAAACATAAATGCTAAAGAAAAAATAAACCATTCACTAAGAGCCACAAATATCATTATTGTTTATCTTTCTTCTTCTTTTGTTTATCTAATACTATTTTCAATTCTGAACAGCAAAGAGGGAGAGAGAGAGGTATGATTTAATATTAATCTAAATTTTGAACTCAACTAAACAAATACTCTACTCATTAATTCCATTTCATTTTTGCAGCTCACAAGCAATGTTCTGCTGTTCTATTGTCATATTTCTATATGGTGGTATCCATTTAATCTTTCTCAAATTGGGAGCTATTTGCTTTGAGCTTCCTGTAGGAACTCTGTGCATCATTAATCTGTGTCTTTGCTTCATGTTCTCTTAAATTTTCAAATGTATTTGCTCATTATGGCTGTGCTGTAAAATAAGCAGCAGTTCTTATGCTGTAATTCTTATAAAAGAGACAATCCCCTTTTACATGAAGCAATATATAAACAAAAAGAAGTTTCAGTATTTGTACAAGATACGACTACATTTAATGATGATCAAAATAGCAAGTTGTTTATACTGAGGATTATAGCTCTTGCTGACTTAAAATAAAAACAAAACTATTCCTTCTAAGCATGTCTATAGAGGATAAATCTTTTGGAAAGATTAGCTCTGTATTTAATACTGGACCTGTACAACTGAAAAGAAAAAGAGATATGACAGCGCTGGTTGGCTGGTTGTCAAAATACAAGAAAAAATACCATCACACAGAACCATATATTTCAAAATCTAAATACATAAAATTAAGATGCACGCTTTAGCTACATGCTAGTATTCTTCTCAGATGCTTAAACAGGAATGTGCATTCACCTTCACCTCCTACTGTGAACCTAAATCTAATGAATGGTGAATTTAAGTAATATTATAACGATTTAAAACGAAATGGTCACTAAATTCACAAGATATTTCAATTTCAAGGCCCTTTTTGCTAACAGCTTGAGCTGTCTGCTATGCAGCCCATAGGAATAAAATGGGCCATGCAGCAGATAGCTCGAGTTGTGGGTTCCTTTTACTAAAATGCGCTATGTAGTTAGCAGGGGCTTTAGTCTGCATTAACCATATGACAGAGTTGCAATGGGCGGGCTAGGGGCAGAAAGCCATCAGCAAGTGGATATACATCGCATGCTAATGGCTGTCTTGCAGATAGCATGGGTGCCATGACCTCCACCTCAGCTGGTGACGCTAACTGCGCCCACGTTATTCTTAACCCACATAAGAACATAAGAACATAAGATATGCCATACTGGGTCAGACCAAGGTCCATCAAGCCCAGTATTCTGTTTCCAACAGTGGCCAATCTAGGTCATATGTACCTAGCAGTTTCCCCAAGAGACACAAGTTCCACAATGCTTGTACTGAGTCAAGCATTGATATCTTCGGTCACTTCTTAATAATGGTTTATGGACCTTTCCTCCAGGAACTTGTCCAAACCTTTTTTAAACCCAGCTACACTAACAGCCTTTACTTCAACCTCCGGTAGCAAATTCCAGAGTTTGATTAACCGTTGAGTGAAAAAATATTTTCTTTTATTAGTCTTAAATAGTTTACCCTGTAGCTTCATTGCATGTCCCCTAGTCTTTCTATATTCTGATAAGGTAAACAATCGATCTACGTTTACCCGTTCCACTCCGTTCATTAATTTATAGACTTCTATCATATCTCCCCTCAGCCGTCTCTTTTCCAGGTTAAAGAGCCCTAACCTTTTTAGCCTTTCTTCATAGGAGTATCCTTCCATCCCCTTTACCATTTTGGTGGCTCTTCTCTGTACCTTTTCTAAAATCGCTATATCCTTTTTAAGATACGGCAACCAGAATTTCACACAATATTCAAGGTGCGGTCTCACCATGGAACGATATAGAGGCATTATAATATCTTTTGTTTTATTTTCCATTCCTTTCCTTATCATACCTAGCATTCTATTTGCTCTCTTGGCCGCCGCTGCACACTGGGCCGAGGGTTTTAACATGGTATCCACAATGACGCCTAAATCTTTTTCCTGGGTGGTGGTTCCTAATGTGGAACCTTGCATCGTGTAACCATAGTTTGGGTTGTTCTTCCCTAGGTGCGTAACCTTGCACTTGTACACATTAAATTTCATCTGCCATTTTGATGCCCAGTCTTCCAATTTATCAAGATCCTCTTGCAATTTTCCACAATCCTCTTGGGTTTTAACAACTTTAAATAGTTTTGTGTCATCTGCAAATTTGATAACCTCACTCGTTATTCCACTTTCCAGGTCATTTATGAATATGTCAAAAAGCAGCGGACCCAGCACAGATCCCTGGGGTACACCACTATTCACCTTTCTCCATTGGGAAAATTGGCCATTTAGCCCTACCCTCTGCTTTCTATCTTTTAACCAGTTCCTGATCCACAATAGTACACTGCCTCCTATCCCATGACTCTTTAGTTTTGCCAAAAGTCTCTCATGAGGGACCTTGTCAAAGGCTTTCTGAAAGTCCAGATACACAATATCAACTGACTCACCTTTGTCCATCTGTTTATTCACTCCTTCAAAAACATAACAGATTAGTAAGACAAGATCTTCCTTGTCTAAAGCCATGTTGGCTGTCTCCCATTAGGTTGTGACTATCTACATGCTGAGTAATTTTATTCTTTATGATGGTTTCTACCATTTTTCCCGGTACTGACGTCAGGCTCACCGGTCTGTAGTTTCCCGGATCACCCCTGGAACCCTTTTTAAAAATTGGTGTTACATTGGCGATCCTCCAATCTTCAGGTATTAGAGATGATTTTAATGATAGTTCACAGATTACTGATAGCAGTTCTGCAATCTCATATTTCAGTTCTTTCAACACCCTTGGATGTATACCATCCGGCCCAGGTGATTTGCTACTCTTCAGTTTATCTAATAGTTGTAAGACATCTTCCCGATGTATCGATATTTCCTTCAATTCTTCCGCACCTTTAAATACCACTTCAGTCATGGGTAACATCCCTACATCTTCCTCAGTAAAGACCGAAGCAAAGAA
Source organism: Ichthyophis bannanicus (assembly GCA_033557465.1). NCBI lineage: Eukaryota > Metazoa > Chordata > Amphibia > Gymnophiona > Ichthyophiidae > Ichthyophis > Ichthyophis bannanicus. The sequence goes on along the minus strand of CM066038.1, from coordinate 456,244,117 downwards.
TTTATTCAGTCTCTCCGCTATCGCCTTGTCGCCTCTTAGTGCTTTTTTAACCCCTTTATCATCTAATGGACCAACTGACTCTCTCACAGGTTTTTTGCTACGAATGTACTTGAAAATGTCTTTATTTCGCGTTTTTGCTTCCGCAGCAAGCTTCTTCTCAAATTCTCTCATTGCCTGCCTTATCAATGCCTTGCATTTGACTTGCCAGTGCTTGTGCTGTTTCTAGGTTTCGTCGTTTGGCTCTTTTTTCCATTTCCTGAAAGATGCTTTTTTGGCAACAACAGCCTCTCTGACCTCACCTTTAAACCATGCTGGCAGTTTTTTGGACTTCCTTCCACTTTTCTTAAAGCGTGGAATACAGCTGGTCTGGGCTTCCAAGATAGTATTTTTCAACAACACCCAAGCTTGATGTACGTCTTTAACCTTCGCAACTGCTCCTTTTAGTTTTTTCTTAACTGTTTTCCTCATTTTATCATAGTCTCCCTTTTGAAAGTTAAAAGGTAGTACTGTGGATTTCCTTACTATCCCTCCTCCACTAATTAAGTGATGTGTTGCCTATTGGGGAAATGCTGTCCATGCCCCTGACAGCTAAGACTTGACCTTGCATGTAACGCACCTTGCTCTTGCACGCTGAAGGGGCATTATGCGTAAAAGCACAGAACACCTTAGTAAAGGCACCCTTTTTGTTAGCAGAAGGGGCCCTAAGAGTACGTAAGTTGTCAGAATAGAAGATGATTGTGGCTCTGCAATTTTCTACACTGAAAACACGCAAGGGGAGGATATTCAGCTGTGGCTTCCTCTTCTGAAATGGGTAGCCGCTGCTGCTGAACTTCATACCTGGATATTCAATGCCGGGACCATCTCTGGCCACTGACATTGAACATCTGGGTCGGCCGGAGAGCGGGCCAGCGGCGATATTCTGCCGCGAAGGCTGAGCTAGCTTTTAAGGTGCTTAACTTTTGCTGCTTAGGGATAACCAGGCAGCGGCTGAATCTCGTCGTTGCCCTGTTATAGCCCAGGGCCACCTTCGTTCCACCCCCACCCCGGAACACCTGATGCTAGCTGGCGGTAGTGCCGCTGAAGATCCCACTTGCCACAATTAACGTAGTTAGCAGTTCTGCAAACCGCGTCGGTGCCATTGACTATCAGACCCACATTTTTTTAGAAAGTCCCTTTTCACTGTACATACAAATATGTTATTGTTTGCATACAACATCACAAGATTGGGTAAGATACACATAAGTGACAAACAAGAGAGTGAGGGGATCAACAACATTCCCACAGCATGATTCCCTTCTGTATCTAAGTGGAATTTAGATCCTTTGGTCCTTTGGGTGATGCTATTAAGAATAACAAATGATGCCATGACATTACGTATAGGAATCCCTAGTAGAGTGGTCCTCTGGTGAAAAAAGGAGCTGTAATAGAGGCAGACGTTTTTAGGGGTACTCGGAGGTGCATGTCTACTAAAACTGACCTATGGTTCTCAGTGAGAGAGCCCAGACTCTGCACATCCCAGATACACAGGGCAGGCCCATCCGCTAGGCAAACTAGGTGGCTACCTAGGGCATCATACCATGGTGGATGGCATCACTAGTCCCCCCCACCCAGGAAGCAGCAGCTGACATGCCTCTTCAGGGCTGCGGCAGACTTTAAAATGCCTGCATTTCCAGCCTGCCGCTCCTGCCTCCCTCCAAGAAAGTTGCTATGGAGGAGACGAGAGCGGCAGGCCGTGAGCGCATATGCATGGTCACTTGAAAGCTGACACGGCGCTGAAGCAGCAGCTCAGCCACTGCCGCATCAGCTCAAGGAGGGGGGACGGCATGGTGGGCCAGACGGCAACGCAGTCTGTGAGGTGGGGACAGTACGGAGGGTCTATCTAGCCCCACTCAGAAGAAGCACTGTCTTCAGGCATTCCCTGCAGGTCAAGGGGAGAATGTGGATCTGCAGTCTGTGGCCAGCCATAATAGTTTTTTAGTTTTCTTTTAGCAGTTTGAATATGCCAGCTTAGGGAATCTGAATGCACACTCTTTCTGAAATCTTTGTCGTTTGCACCGTACAGGAGGAAATGCTTCTATTTCTCTGGTGTTTTATTACAGGAACAATCCCGCTTCATGGGTGTTTTCAGTTCAGTTTTTGTCTGCACTTCTCTATTCTAGTTTGTGACGGTTCATTCTGTATTTGGTGAGGGCCTATCCGCATTCTGCCTATGTGACTAAGAAGGCGAGGTGTTTTGTGAGCATGTAGTGTCTGTATAGGGATTTGTAGCAGTCCCGCTTGTTTTCTTTTCACGATAAGAGGTGTGTTCTAGGAACTGGTGTAATATTTGTGGCGTTGCTTTTTCATAGAGTCTGTGACTGGTTGCAGGGGGTGTGGTTATTGTGAGGGTGGGTCCTTCTTAAGGATTGCCCTTTAAGTAACTACTGGCACCGTTTTTTACTAGGAAAAAAAGCAGAGAACAGAGGTGATGTCATCAGAAAAAGCTTTGATGTCAGCTACTGAAGGGACTATTGTGAAACCAATGAATATTTATTGCGCACTTACTGAATATGCAAAGCAAAAGAACAAATTAGTCAACAGTGTTGATATGAACTGGGAAACTCAAAGTGGCAACCAAAATACAAAATACCTCATTTATTAACATAGGACTAGATATTCAAGAGATTTAAATGTTTATAATCAGGATAAATCTTTTGGAAAGATTGACTCTGTATTTAATGCTATAGATTTCCAAATATAAATATATAAAATTAAAACACAGTCTATAGTTACATATTAGTATTCTTCCTAAAAACTTCCCCTCCCATCTGACAAAAATCTGTTCACGCAAACCTGCTGTTTGCATGGATTTAGCAGCACCAAAACTGGGTCTGGATTGGGGTCTGTCCACTGGGGGAGGGGGCTGTCATATATTTCTGGTTAGCATGATATTTAGCACAAGCTTGTTAATAGCTGAATTTGCCTTAGTAAATCAGGTCTTAAATCCGAGTGCATGTGTGTGACACAGATGAGTAACTGCAAACGTTTTATGCCGTTAGATTTAATCAGATACTCAGCCCCAGCTTTGACCCGTCCGCTGCATCTGAATACCGGAGCAAAGTTAACTGGTTAAAATAAATTGCTTAACTTCAGTGGATTTTTGAAAATTGATACCCCAAAATGACTTTTATGGCTGGACAGCTGGATTAGAAAAAAATCATAATGATAAACAAAGTCTGTCTAGAAATTAATCATTTGGTTCATAACCCTGGTGCCAATATTTATCCAATGTGGTCAGCAGCTTAGTCAAATGCTGGCGCCGGAGCTTAATTTAATCTGTGTATTCAGAGTCGATATCTGTATAGACAGTGGCACTGAGCAGCGATTGTCCGTTCAGGCATAAACTAAGGGGTCATTTTAGAAGCTTTATGCATGCTTTGGGCATCTGAAAACAAGAACGCGGACGTCCAAAGCACGGAAATGTCCCCAGAGCCGTTTTACAAAATGGCTATAGGAACGCCCCTGGTGCGGGGAGATCCCTCTAGGATGAGGGTGCGGCAGAAGCATGTCCAGGACATTCTGAAGACGTCAGACATTCACACCAAGTTTCAGAAACAACCGGCATATCTCCACCCTCACCCACATCTATACCGCCTGCAGGGCAGGAATATGCATCTGTAAAGTGCTCATTTTGCCAGTAAAACATCCGGAGGGTCTAGAGGAGATGGTACTTTTATCTCCAGTACTGTTCACAACCATAAAGACAATTGATAGGTATTCACCCAATCAGTTTTGTGGTTGCTGCGCTGCTGAATGTCGCTGCTAGCAGAATGGCAGGCTGGGGGACACGTCCCCTGTCTGGAATCCCATTGTGACGATATCTATGTAGGTGTCTCTGATGACGTCCATATGAGGTATGTCTATGTTTCTGAAATCATGCCCAAACCTGGATGTGCCTGGCCTTATTTGAAATGTTTTCACTTGGACGTCCCAGATTTCAGCTGCACGGCATTTCTTAAATGTGCTTTAACATACACCATATTGTGATAGTGGTAGAATATCGCTGCTTTCTGGATAATTTCTGGGCTCGCCTTTGCTCTTCCCCTAATCTGACCCACAAATGTACAGATAATTTCAGGCCATTTAGCAACTTAAAAAGCTCAATATCCATATATTATTTGAAAATGGACGGATAGGGCAATCGTATGTTCTCAGGCTGCCGGCATACGAATAATTGCAGTTGTTTTTGTGCGAAGAAGGTACAGTGATCAGTGCCCGTTGACCACCTTATCTGGCAAAATAATTTCAACATTTTCTGACAAAATGTAAAATTTTGCAAGAGAGTTCATGAAGAAACTTATGTGTCAATAAATTATTTGCTCCAGACGACCAGTTGAGAAACTAGTAAAAAGAGCGAAAAGCAAAGAAGTCCAAATCGCTTTAGACACTCGTGGAGGAGATTTTGATAAGAGGGTTTTGTTTTTTTTATTATCGGCTGCTCTTTGCCTTTACTATTGAGCTGTCTTGCTACAAGCAGGCTTTTTAGTTCTGACAGCTCTGAATTATGACCATTGTGGGATCCTATCTCATTAACTGAAATGGGAAAATAAAACATCAAACAATCATAAAAATAATTTGGCACCATGAAACCACTTAGGAGCAGCTGTCAAACAGGTTGGAAGATAAACTTCTAAATAAAATGAAGAGAGAGAGAGAGTTGTAATGTCCTGCCATATGCCTCTGCTGTATTGTAGGCTGTTTAATGATATGAAGTGCCGTGCTTATGCAGATTAGGCCAGACACTCCATATATGATATTGATTAAGCCTTAACCCCAATTTAGTTAAGACCTGCTCTTCTTTTACCTAATCAGATATTGCAGGGACCATTTTTTTTTGTTGTTGAGAAAATATCCTTAATGCCAAGCCATATTTTATCTCTGAAGACTGTGGCAAGAGATGGGGCTTTGTCTTGCCTGCTGATGTGGCTGGAAGCCCAGTCTTAGGACGGCAAGGCCCCCTATGGGTGCTCCTCCAGCAGGTTTCATCCAGCAATTCAAAAGCATACATCTTTATCAAACTTGTTCTTGTCAGACAACCTTAGATAATTAATAGCCCATTTGTCAGGCCTGCAGAAAACACGATAAAACCCCAAAGACAATCAGGATAAACATAGCTACTCGCTCTCTGAAGGCTTTTGTTCTGTCGTGTGGTGATTGCAGGCAGATATTTGCTATTAAACCAGACTAATTTTTAATCACAGCTAATGCTAATTAATTAACTGCCTCTGTGCATTGCGTACTCTCCATGACTTTCAATTGTTTTAAAGAGCTAATTGGCAATTTAAAGGTTTGCATGCATGTTCAGGTTTCATATTCTGTTGAACTCTTTCCAGTAGATTTGGTAGAATGAAGATCTCATGTTTCTAACTGAGGTTTGGGTGTGAGAAACTCACATTTGCCATGGAATCGTTTTTGGTAGAGGCCAGGAATGTTTTACAAAGTTGTCGTAAGAAGATGGAAATCAAGCATTGGGCACTTCAGCTCCAAACAGTAGTGAAATGACTTTGCACATTCCTAAGCAGGCATGAGGGGAGGGGGTGGAGGATGAAGGCAGTAATCAGCATGGAACAGCAGTTGCTAGGGCAGGCAGACTAGATGAGTCATTTTGGACTTTATCTGCCATCATCTACCATGTGGAATGCTATGCTTCTCAGTAGTTCTGCAGACTACGGAGATACTGTATTTATGAGAGATATCCTGAAAACCTGACTGGCTGGGGGCTCGAGGACCAGCTTGAGTACCACTGATATAATCAATAAAACACTTGCACAATTTAGTGATGGCATCATTGTATAAAAGCAAAAACCACAATCAATGTAAAGAAGTTCAGTTCTCCTTGGCTGTCTTGCCTTCATTTATATTTGAAATGCAAGTCAGAACCTGAAAAAAAATATTTGCCCATGTGCTCCAAATGTAGAACACAGAAGCTATGTTGATCTTCATGCAAAGAGGATAGGGCATGCTTGTAGACAAAGGACCAGACCAAACAGAAGATCCCAGAGAGTGGGGGGAAAAAGGGGACAAAAGTTGCCAAAGATTGGAGCATCAGAAGCCCATAGCCTTTGTAGCAGGACAAGTATTTGGGAGCAGACTCCTCTTTTTGGTCTAAGTATTTAGCATCTTTAAAACCGGGTGCCCTAGGGCAGTGGTCCCCAACCCAGTCCTATGGGGCCCACCAGCCAGTCAGGTTTTCGGGATATCCCTAATGACTATGCATGAGATATATATGTATTAGAGATATCCTGCCAACCTGACTGGTTTGTGGCCCTCCAGGGCTGGATTTGGAGACCCCTGCCTTACACCTCTGTCATTTAAGATTGTGAGTGGGCAAGGTACAGATGTCCTAGACATCGAAAGGGTATATAGAATGTGTCACATTCCTCCTCGATTCTCACCACCACCAAAAGTTGCCTAATAGACAATTTTTTGGTGGTGGTGAGAAGTGAGGAGGACTGTGACAAATTCTATCTAACCTTTTTGATGTCTTGGACATCTGCACCTTGCCCACTCACAATCTTAAATGACAGAGGTGTAAGGCAGGGGTCTCCAAATCCAGCCCTGGAGGGCCACAAACCAGTCAGGTTGGCAGGATATCTCTAATGCATATATATAATCATGCATAGTCATTAGGGATATCCCGAAAACCTGACTGGCCGGTGGGCCCCATAGGACTGGGTTGGGGACCACTGCCCTAGGCCATTACCTATATTGCTTAAGCCTAAAGTTAGGTCCTGTGATGTGGAATTTTAGATTTAGTTCTAGTCTGCAGTGAGAAATTATGGGGGTAATTTTTTAAGCATTTTCTGTGTGTAAAGCATGTTTTCAACGTAAAAAATGGATGTTATAAATATGTGTCAGTAAATTCACCTGTGCAAGCATGCATGCTAATGAGAAATTAGGAAAATGCACGTATATGTGAACATCTATAAAATAACACAGATATCGCATCTACCATGGAGCAGGTGTAAAGTATGCAAAAGCAGGTGTGCACCTCTGGGATCCTCATTGTTAAAGGCACAAGGGCGCCTATGTTACCTTTACAAAACAGGCACATTTTAGGAACTTTTTTTATAGGGCTCCATAAGCCGGTAACCTTATGAAACACATCACCTTGTGTGATTTAAATTATTTTTAACTAGCTTCTTTCTACTTACATTTTTCTGCTTTATAATAAATATTTAAACTAAACATTTATAACATGAATTGTTTGTGACTGAGAGTGTGAAGAAAAGCACTTTGGGCTTGATTCATAGAAAATCCTTTTAGCCCCTGGAAGGTAAATATCAGGGGACAAAACCTGTATATGAAATTTCATTAAAACAGACATCTGAGAGATTTTAACAAAAAAACAAATCCGCAGCCTGAAACAAAGATCTGAATAATGTAGTATTATCATTATAGATGTTCTACTAATACCATCCATACATGACCACAAATACCTATTAATCCAAATACAATAATGTTATGGAGGTAATTTTATGAAGTCCTTTTCATGCGTGTGTGAACATGTATGCACATAAATGGCCTCTTATCCTGTACCGACTAGCGTAAAAATACGCACCTTGGTCTGATGACACGTACTTTGCCGGTAAAAGTGCACATCGATGGAGAGTGGGCAGAGCATGCGAGTATGCATTTAATTATAAAATACGGTAATCTATATGTGTACTGAAAAATTAGAGGTGCAGATATTTACAGCTGCTCCAGAACTGGGGTGAATATTTGTGCCTGTAATTTCAGGCCACATTATGCTGTCTACACTAGTATTTCATAAAGACACAAAGGAACCTATGTGTCTTGATAAAATTGTGACTTAGGAGTTGCCTGCTTTCATGCTTAAAGTAGGTTATCCCTTATGCAATTACATATAGCTATATGTGCCTTATGGAGATGATTTTATGAAGAGGCAAAAGGTTAAGCAACTGCAGTGAACAGGATATACCTATAAATAACAAAAGAATATTCCAGAAACACAATTTATAGAAGTACAAATTTCAAAAGTCAATTAGTTAAAAAAAACATTAAAAAATTATTGAAATGGAGGAGGGAACTCAAATTGCAATGGAACATGCACAAGATATTTAAAAGTGACGATCCTTGCCCATCTCATCATTGCTTACCCTTCCACCAAGATGGAAACAAATGGAGAGTTGCAAAGGAGTTTACAATTCATTTAGAAAAAGACATTCTAAGTAGATACCGTAACAGTTAATCACCAAATTCTTTCTATATCTCTAAGAGGTCAAATGAGAAATAGCAATCCAAAGTTCATGATATGTCAAATACAGGGCTGGTACAAGGATATTTGGCGCCCCCTCGCAATTAGCTTTTAGATCCTTAGTGTCCCCCCCCCAAGATTTTGATTATTAAACTCAATTGTAATCATTTCTACACAATCCCTCCCAGAACAATCCTAAAAAATGTATATTTGGACATCACGCTTTAAATATTTAAACTTTGTTTTGTAAATATATACAGATAAGGAGGGAGATTTCCAAAAGCCACTTAAAAGGGTAAATGGATGTTTGCATATTGCCCATTCTGCCTGCACGTAAAAGTCTGCACTGATGACGGAGTTTGTGTGGCTGTTAAGACCCATTGCTTTCCTATGATGATAGCGGCTCCCCCAGAAGCTGCTGCCCTTGGTGACAGTTTGGTTGGCCTGGTGGTTGTACTAGCCCTGGTCCAATATCTTCTTCATCAATGTATTGTGCAAAAGTAATGCAAAAGTGCATAAAAAACTCTTATTTTTATATTAAGATCACACTTCCTGGGGGTCCGTACCTTCCAATTTTATGATTTTTTTGAAGTTGACCTGCATATGTGGCAGTGTGTGCTTGTTAATGGTTGCTTATAAAATATCAACTGGTGTAAAAAGATGTGCTTTTTAGATGAAGGTATGCATCTTGCTGCAGGCATAGCAGGGCACGTGGTCTGGGTAGAGCACTAGCGGTTACCAAGACATCAATTTGGAACCTGACACTAAGAGCAAGAGTGACTGGGAATAATTCCAGCTCCAAGTAGACACCAGGGACCCCATTAAGGTTAGGGAATGGGGATTAGAATGGGTGTTGGCAGATCCAATGGGGGGTTGGGCGGATTCTTATGTCTGGGGGAGGGTCTCTGGGGGAGAGTCTTTGTGCTCTGTGGTGTGGGAGGGAGATTGGATGCTTTGTAGGATCAGATGTGTTGGGAGATCATCAGGGGAGGGATCAAGGTCAGGGGCAATCAGAGGAGCTATAGGTTGCAGGGTCAATCGGGGGGAGGGGGGAATCCAGACCTCAGCATTGACAACTACCCCTTCAAGTAGGCACTTATTCATGTCTTGGGCCACCACAGATCAAAAGGTGGCTATGATGAAGCCAGAAGAGTCTAAGTTCCCAGAATCCAACCAGGTTGATGCCAGTTGTTGGATATAAAGTAAGAATAAACTAGTAATGCTACAATCCATGAGAGAGGTTAGGTGGCAAGAGGCTAAAGCTCCCCTGAAATCAGTTGTGTCAGTGCTGGTCAAGTACTATTCAGCAAAGTGATAAGAAAATAAGTGGTGGCCAAGGAATTACAACCTTGTGATATCACAGTCCATGGATAAGTGGTCTGTAACAAACAAGCTTCAATGTTTCAGGCACCAACAGTAAGGTCACAGGAACATAGATGGCTGCATATTTGGGTCCCAGAATTGGATACAGTACTCCAAACGAGGACTCACCAAAGACCTGTACAAAGGCACTATCACCTCCTTTTTCCTGCTGGCCATTCCTTTTCCTATGCACCCAAGCATCCTTATGGCTTTTGCCATCACCTTTTCTTCTTGTTTAGCCACCTCATCAGAAACAATTACCACCAGGTCCTGCTCTTCTTTCGTGGACAAAGGTGCTTCATCCTCTATGCTGTACTGCTCCCTTGGATTTTTGCAGCCCAAATGCAGGGCACTGCATTTTTTAGCATTAAATCTCAGCTGCTAAATTCAATGCTAGGAGATGATGGGTGTTGGGTTAAAAGTGGGAACATATGCTCATCAACCAGTATGGTAGAGAAACAAAGAGCAAGATAGGAAGAGTTGCTTAGAAGATGCGGTGCTACCCTGTAAATGGTCAACCTTCCACAGCTGGCAACTGGATGTGTCCTAAGCATTGTGGACTGAAATGGCTGGACAAGCTGGATCTGCAGGTCATCTGCTGCATTTCTGGGTGAAAAATGTAGTGCTGATAAAGTGGCTAGCCATTGCCACTGAACTCTGAACCCAGATATTCAATGTCGGGGCTATATACGGCCACTGGCATTGAATATCTGGGCTGATCAGATAGAGCGTTAGCTTCATCTGCTGGGCAATTAGTTAAAGCAGTGACAGTCGGGTGAGTCTTTAAGGTGTCTGACTTGCGCTGCTTTGGGATAACTGGCTAGCGGTTGAATATTGCTGCTAGCCGGTTATCCCTGGGCCTCGTCTCCTTTCTGCCCCTGGAATGCTCCAGCGCTATCTGGCTAGCATTGGGGCATTTAGTTGGGGCACCCAAGGATACTCAGCAGCACTAATCCCCCTTAATTTGTACTCTTTTTTGTGCACAATCAGGAAAATAATTTTAATGTTAACAAATACTATTAGTAGATTGTGCGAGACTGGGCTGAATAATGCCATCAACTAACGCACGTCTTACACTGCGTCTGGGGTCCTCAACCTATTCCTCTGGACATACACCAGCTAGTCAGGTTTCCAGGATATCCACAATGACATTTTCATACCACGGAGGCAGTGCATGGAAGTTTATTTCATGCATATTAGTGGGGATATCCTGAAAATGTCAGGACTGGTATTTTGCGTTTGATAGTTATGAATGTCCGAAATATTCACAGATTTAGTGATATATGCTTATCTCTAGATCTAGATTTATCTCTAAATATCTCTCTCTCATTTTCTAATATTGTGTTTCTCTTACTGTATATCATATGTGTATGTATACAGGGTGACCCAAAAAAAGTGAAAACATCTCGTAGCATATAAGTTATTTAAAAATTTAAAAAGACAGATGTAAACGATTGACAAATTAAAAAAAAAAAGATGGCGACCGGAAATTGTGTGTGTGTGTATATATACTGTTATATAATTTCCATATCTCTCTTTCTTTATTTTTATATATAAACTGTGTTCAAGTGAGACACAGACATATAATTACCACTTCATTAGAGTAATTTTTATTTGCAAATGCAACTCCATGGGAAGCATCTGTAGACATCTGTTATCCTTTTCTGCTCATCTGTCCATTTGGTGTAATGTTTCAGGAATTCATGGGTCTGTCTGCTCTTTCTGTAACCATCGTCTGCATCTGCTAGATCTCGGCATAATGAAAGAATTGCTCCCTATAGACAGCATAATGCAACTTCCCTGTTTTCTCCTGTACCACCCTTTTTGTCATCCGAAGGCGTAAGCTTCTGTTTTCTGGAGAGGAAAGAAAAGGTTTTTCCTTGGGATGTTAATTTCAAGGCTGACTGCTTCCCATTCACTAGGGCCTGGCTGGAGGTATCATTCAAGACTTGCCTGCAGGCAGTCATTTGTCTCACCTGCACAACTTTAGGGAAAAAGGCGAGAAGTTTCTGAAGGGTCTAAATCTGCACTTGTGTGTCTTAAAGATTGTTCTCTGTACCCTTTAATCTCTGATTTACTTTTCTGTGTGTTAAAAGAAAAATCAAACTTCGTTACTTCCAATAGGATTTTTGAAGCTTAGAAGTTTAGCGGTTAAAGGCCACATATTTAGAAATAATGGGTTCAATTTTCAAAAATGCCAATATTCAAACCACCGTGGTGCTTAAATATTGGTGGGATATCTAGCGCGCTGAGCTGAGCGGCGTTAACTGGGTAAGTGCCGGCACTTACCTGCTTAGTATGATTTTCAGGTGGCGCTTGCCTAGATTGCAACTTAAACCTGCTTTTCATGTGGCCTAAGTTGTCTGGACAAGGGCCTCTGAAAATGGTGCTAACTGGGTGTCTGCACTTACGAAGTTAGTGCGGGTACTGCCCCTGCATTAACCAGATAGTGCTGCTAAATAACAGCTTTGAATATCAGCTCAAATGTTTGTATTGACTGTAGCTAGTAAGTCGGACCTAGACACTGACCAGGCATATTTTCTTAGGATCTTATCTGATGGTGTTTCCAAGATAGAAGGAACTGCTCTTGCTCATGTTGCAAGCGGTGAGGTCATGTTTTCAACAGAAAGGAAAAGCTTGTTAAAACAATGTTAGGCTCTATTTTTTTCAAGTAGGGACTTTATTTAGGAGAATGGAAGAAAGCAGAACTAATAATAATAGTCACAAATATCACATTCAGAGGAATGCAGAATAACTTCACCTGTCTTCATTTGCAAACATTTGAGAAAAGGTTTCCTATCCTTGGAACCAGAAAGAAAATAATTGATTTTAGAGAAGTGCAGTTGACTATATTGCTTTCCTTGATACTGATTAATAAAGGTGCATCCTATATTTATAGCCAAGATTTAAATAAGCTTTCCTGACCCTAAGTGACTAGGTTTCTAGCTCAAATTCTACAGCTACAGAGCTAATAAAACCAGAAATAAATATTTCTTAAAATAAAATTTCTATTAGCTTGATTGAGTATCTTATTTCAATCCATATTAAAGCTTTAAGTCTCTAGGTGTGGCTCTTAAGTTCGAACATCTCATAAATTATAGCTATAATGAAGCAGTCATTTATCCCGAGCTGATGATAAATGGTTTGCCCTAGGAGGAACTAAAGAATAGGCAAGTAGATCATTTTCATATTTGGCGAAAACAATATTAAGTACCAAGACCTCAGTGATCGCCCTAATAAATGAATAATCTGAGGTGAGGGGCTTGGCAGTCAGTGTAAAAAATAGCCCGAGCTTTCTCTGTCATTTGTCAGACTTTGCTATGACAGCATGCATTATGGGTAAATGAGCAATCAGCAAGGACTATGTTATGGCTGGAATGTTTTGGAGAAATTTATCATATTGCATTGCTTGGTACCTTTAAGACTTTAAGAGTTAATGGCTACAGTGCATGACTGTGAGTGAACACAGTTTGTATTTACCATCTAATGCTTCATTTACGGTCAATCTCTTTTCAGTTATCATATCGAAGTTTGATTAGTATTTACAGGATTCATTTTTCTTAGGGCATAATACACTGCATTCCATCTCTGTAGCAGCAAATGTTGGTGAAGGAATTATGGATATTCAAGGCCTTGTTTCTTAGTTTTAGGGGCCTTGTTACTAAAGGTGTGTACTTACTGCATGATTAGTGGCAAAATTAATGTGTGGGACGTGCAAACCTTGTGTGCTGTTGGGGATGTTCCCAGCAAGTTCCCGGCAGTTAGCCCAGGATTGCATGCCCAAATATACAGTACGGTTAACATGGGTGCGCCTAGTGATTCACAGAGGCATCGTTATGTGCACTTGCACTAGTCACATGGCCACTGAGCACATGGTATTCGCCCTTGTGCTAGTGGCAATGTGCTTTACATGCCCACACTCAGCCCCTAACCTTCCTATTCTCTGACATCCTTAACACGTATTCTAGTGGCCAGTAGATAGCATGCACACGTTAGCATTCTCAGCTGCCAGATCTTGCATGATAAAACACGTGCTAACCAGTTAGCAGTCTTTAGTAAAAGGGCCCCTTAGTATTTTTAGTATGTGGATGAAATGATCACACAGGCGAATCCCTGCAAGATACCTGAAAGGACCAGGGGCTTGTGTGTTAAATGAAGATAAGAATCTTCATTGTAATATATGTATTTTCTTTGTAGCATGAGTATTCACCTGTATGTGAATTTTGAACACATATAAAAACCTTAAACAAAAGGCTTTTCTTGGAGCTGATGATAATGAGGCTAGACTTTGGTGTTTTTCATCTATATGATTAATATGAGTTTAATACATATATGTATCCCACCAATCCAACGTCTTTAGTGAGTTCCAAAAAAGCATACGCAAGTATCACAAAAAACATACAAGAGCACAATAAATAAATACAATGCCAAGTAAAACAGCAGCTGGAATTAATCACACTCCTAAAACCATATCATACTGTAAATGCTAGCATATAATGGGGGTCTCTTTGGAAGCCTTATTCATGCTTTGGATGTCTAAAAATGGGCATAGAGTCGTTCAAAGCACAGACATCTCTAGAGCCATTTTAGAATCTGGCTCTGGGGACGTCCCTGCTGTGAGGACATCCAAGTCTGAACAGGAGTGTGGTGGTGGTATGGCCAGGGCGTTCAAATCAACCTGGATGTCCCCGTCTGATCTCAGAAACATCATGGACATCCGGCTTTGCATCTAAGTTTAAACCTGCTCCAGGCATCTGAAAAGTGCTGAATTTTCTGCAGACATTTTGTTTTTTTTGAACAGTCGAAGTCATAAACAGTATTTTACATTACAATGTAAATGCATACAATTGGTTTAAGGGACAGAGACAAGGCTGCATCAGTTGAGCTGTAAGTCCCTCGCCAAACGTATTGAGTAGGAGCTAGGAGGCATGATCACGAGAGAGCCTCTTCCCACCCTTGTGTGGATGCCTATCTGTAGTGTTTCTACAGATTTATTTATTTAACAGTTTTCTTTATTCCGCTTCATCATTTCAATCAAAGCGGTTTACATTGTAACTTAAAATTGGTATTGTACATTAAACAGGGACATTGATAACTTGGATTTTTCTGAGGCAATGGAAGGTTAAGTGACTTGCTTAGGCCATAAGGAGCGCCAGTGGGAAGTGAACTCTGGTCTCTTGGTTCCTAAGCCAGTGCGCTAACCCTTAGGCTACTCCTCCACTCCAGGTGAGATGAACGCGAAGATGCTGAAACAAGGGATCATGGAGGAGAGAAGGAAGCTTAGCTTCAGGGGATGGGTCGCACGGGGATGGTGTTGATCACCTGAACTTGCTTTGCTGGCACGTGAAGTTGATTCTTGCTGTCACTAGTGGGTTGATCTATCCATAGAAGGCTGCAGGTGTTCTGAAGCATCAGCTTGAATAGCTGTTAGTGGCCATTGCTGCTCCAACCCTGCAAGATGCTTGCAGAGGGAGGATCCTAAGATGCCAGTGTTTCTGACTTTCGTTTGGCAGATTTCCCTCCCTGACACAAGAGGATGGATGTGGGAAGGATGGCCCAGCTGCCTTCTCATGCTAGTCTTCTCCACCTTAGAAACCATCTGTGGTGCATACTTTCAGACTCTCTTCTACTACTACTACTATTGCTAATCATTTGTATAGTGCTACAAGGCGTACGCAGCACTGTACATATAGATGTAAGACACAGTCCCTGCTCATCAGAGCTTACAAACTAATCAAGACAGAACACATAGGAGGTCATTCCAGAACACGAATAAGGGGTTTGTATGTGCGGAGGGGACGTTTATGTGCTGAAAACGTTCCCGACCGTATTCTGAAACACTGCTGTCATGCACGTCCACGGCACTAGCACGGGAATCTTGGAACATGCCCAGAAGGGGCTGAACGATCAGCCGTGGAGACGCGCAGAACATATTCAGAAAAGGCCCATGTACGTTCTGCAGTATCCCCGCGGACGTTCCTGTTATTCCTGCTGAAACATGGAATAAGGTCAGGACTTAGAAAATATTCTGCTGTGCTCCTCAGTTCATCCCATATTGAGGAATGGTTGTGAGAAATATGTGCTGAACTGGTGTGATTGCAGTCTGGAAAAACACAAGATGCAGTTATAAAGAACAGAAAGCAAAGGTGAGGGAATGTTGTAAGGTAAAGAAACATTAATAAACACCCTTACAGAAATATTAAGAAGAGCAATAAGGCATCATTCCATTCAGGATATCCAGGCCCCTGAGCACCTGATCGGAATCAGACGCACAGGGGCAGAAGCCATTCTGATCCCCCGGGACACGTCCAGCCTCGTGGAATCAGAATCGCGACTAGGCCTGCATGTGCAGGCCAGGACCCAATTCTGGTTGTCCTGCATTTACAGGCCTCTACCCAGTTAACTCAGTCAAGGCTCCTGAATGGAGCTGCGGCGCCATGGCGTCCAGTTGCCATTGCACCGTGGCTCCATTCAGGAACTGCGATCCCTGGCCACCGACCTGTTCTCTCATTCCCTGTAGCCCGATCCCCGATCTGCCCTCCCAAGGCCAGGGTCGGGCTCCGGGGAATCACCTGCACCCCCTCCGTCCCCTTCCGCCACCCAATGGGATGTCCATCCCTGGTATTCACAGCTCAGAATGACCCCGACAGTGTTTATTTTGGCTATGCTGAAATGTGCTGTTTGTGCTAAAAGAGCTAATCCAGGGGACCCTAACAAATCCTGTGTTCTGAAAACTGGGACCATTGATGTAAGAATAGTATGTAAGCGAGTCTGGGAACAAATCGTGTTGGAGCGAGAAAGGGAGATCATATGTGTAGTCCTGCGACGTCATGCCATTCTGGTATAGCAGCTGTTAGTTATAGGTTTGGTTTGGCAGAATGATGTCTTTTGTGACTGCAAGTGAGAGTGTGTGATCTGAGCACAGCACAGGAGGATCTGGTGTGCTGATCTGCAATTCAGGGAGGCCATGAATGGCTGGCTGGAACCTGGATCAAATGGATGATCACAGTGTCACCAGGTGCCAGTGTGATAGGGCAGCCGTACATCAGCTGCGCCAGGCATTAGGAGACATGACTGATGTTTGTCAACATCTCCCAGATGGTGCCATGAGGCCTACATCCTTCCCCAGTGCAGGATCTATGCAAGCTGCGAGGGTGGTGATATATCTGGAGGCTGGCTGCCTGGGTATGATGGCACAGGGATCTCCTTCTCCATGCCCATACAGGCCTGTCCAGGGGAGCAGTGCCACCAGGCAGACTGGGGGAAGGCAGACAGGGTTGCCCCATAGATAGCAGATGTATTCAGACTGACATACACCATGATGGGACAGGTGTAGCTGCTGTGAGAAATGCCAGTACCCAGATATGTGGGAATCAGATGCCATAGCCAGAAGGTCCTACTACTACCACTACTGATCATTTGTATAGCGATACAAGGCATACGCAGCACTGCACAGACACATGTAAAAGGTGGTCCCTGCTCAGCAGAGCTTACAATCTAGTCAAGACAGACAACACAGCAGCTGTGGCCGGGATACATCTGGGGGGAATAGTAAGGAAACATAAAGGAAATTAGGCGGATCAGATCCAAAAGTGGCAACGAAAAGGTGAGCGTTCAGCCTGGATTTGAGAAGGGCTAGAGAAGAAGCCTGACGTACAGACTCAGGTAGTTCCAGGCATAGGGCGCAGCAAGGTGAAAGGAGCAAAGTCTGGAGTTGGCAGTAGAAGAGAAGGGCACAGATAGAAGTGATCTGCCAGAAGAGCGGAGTTCCCGGAGAGGGATGTAGAGAGAAATAAGAAGGGAAAGGTAGTGTGGAGCAGCAGAATGAATGCACTTATAGACCATAGACACAAAAAGGGCATACATTTGTTGTTCAGCAATATTATGCATCCATTGGGGAGCTGCAATTTAGTTTCAGGTTTTGTGCACTTGGTAAGGGTCCATCCTTAGCAGTTTAAAGCGCGTTTGTAGAGATGACCAAGGCAGGGATCACTGGGGCTGTTTTCTAATGCCAAGTACTATTTGATGCAAGGTATTTCCTGACATACATGTTCATATTTACATTTTCTTATACCATATTAGGGTGCAGTGGGATTACCTAGCGCATTTCAGGGCATGAAGAGGACTGATATATGGTGTAGGTTACAGCAGAAGTCATTTCTCATTCATATTTATGTCTGGTTTGCATCAGCAAATTACTGTCAGAAGAGCAGCTTAGAAGATGCACATTTTACCGAGGAGGTGTGGTGCCCATGGCTACATCGCAGAGATGGACATGATTTGAAATGTGCAACTTTTCAGAATACAGTGGGCGCAGGGACATCGAAAACGTTTAGTTGTGTCCCATAATATTGATGGGGGGATGTGTTTCTCTATCATATCGCATGGCCCATGCCTGCATACGTGCATGGACCTCACGTCAGATGTGTGCATTGTTTGTTTGCATTGCACATACTTTTACTGTGGGCATGCACATGGGTAGAGTTTGGGCAGAGTGTTGGTGATGCGAGTAAGTGCGTGCATGTATTTGCAAAAAGTAGGTGTGGTAATTTATACCAGCTCCAGAGCTGAGGTAAAATAGGTTTCAAATAATGCATGAAAATGTACATTAAGGTGTAATTTTATAAGAGAATGCCTGTCAAGGCACTTTATCATATGCTTATTTTATAAAGATATGAACTGTCAAAATATGAACATAGAGCAGAAAATATTTGAACCCATAATACATAACGTTTGTATCAAAAATTTCAGAAAAAAGTCCTTCTGCATGGGGAGTGCACACTTCTAGAGATCCAAATGTGTCTTCACACAATCTCATCATTGGTCCTATTAAATCTTTGAAAACATTTTTTATGATAGTCCCACAGGTGACAGTAATCTTCAAAATGATAAATGTCAACTTATTCTTATCAGTTTAGTGTGCAGTCACTCCAAACTAAGCCATGTCTGAATTCCAGCATAAGGGGCCAATGAAGAAGAAACAAAATTGCCTAGTAGACTCAACATGGGCATGGAGCATGGGAGGAAGATGTAAATTATTCGCCATGGTAGACCTTATAGGCCGGGATGAATGTAAAGGGATAAGATGGGAAGCCAGATAGGGTGGTGGGCAGGAGATGTGTTAGTAAAAGATTTTGAAGCTAAGATGAAGAGGAAAGGGAAGACAATGTTCTGTGAGAAAGAAGGCAGTTACATAGTCATACTTCCTACCTGAATATAGAAGAGAAGAATAGTTTGCAGAAGTTTAATAGAATATTGGGGAAGACCACTGTAAAGAGTGTTTCCACAATCAAAGTGGCTAATGGCTAAAGCATGTATCAAAGCATGAAGAGCACTTTGATCCAGATAAGACTCCACAGAATAAATAGACTGAAATACTGCAAAACAGGACCTAATTGTGGCTGAAATTTGTGTCTCAGAAGTCACTTAGGAGTCACTCAGGAGTCAAGTAGATATCCTAGGATCTTAAGAGACTACCAAGGTAACTGAACAGCTTGCAAGTTAAGAGAGACTGAGTATGGTTGAACAACTAGTGATCCAGATTTCTTTTGATTTGGATGGATTTAAGATGAATCCATGAGTGGTATTTCAATGCAATAGAGTCAAGACGAGTTTAGTAGTGACAAATTAGGAGAAAGAGTGGGAAAGAGAAGATGTATGTCTCCCCATAGATATAAAAAAACCCTACCTTTAACAATCTATCTAACTGCATGCCAATAACTTTAGTATAAACTTCAAAAAGACTGATACCCTATACATTACAAGAAATCAAAGCACCACCCTCCCTCAATCCATCACCATTAATAATGTCATCTTCCCAGTCAAGCAAGAGGTTAAATACTTTGGTATAATTTTAGACCAATCCCTCAGCATGATCCCCCATTTGAAATACACAGCCAGAACTATTTTCTACAAGCTAGAGAACATTCAACATATAAGACCATACCTCGAAACACATGACTTTAGATCAGTAGTCCATGCCGCTATCACCACACACTTTGACTACTGTCACAGCATGTTACAGGGTCTACCAGCAAAAAACCTATACATACTCCAGAGAGCTCAGAACATTACAGCCAGAATCATTTGCAAGGCTCGACTAACTGACCATATTACACCCATTCTATACGATCTCCACTGGCTCCCAATATTGAGTCGGATAAAATACAAGTTACTCATAACAACCTTTAAGCTGATTAACAATATTGCCCCATCCTTCCTCTCAACACTTGTCGACACCCACTCAGTTACAAGATCCCGAAGAGAAAACGCGCTCCATTCTACAGACCTATCTGGCCTCCTAAGGCCAGGATCGGGCTTCAGGGAATGTCCTTGGGCCCCCCTGCCCCATCCGTGCCCCAGGCCTGCTGAAAAAAAGACGTTCAGGGAAATTATTCCACCTCGGAGGTGGAATAAATTCCCCTCACATGTCGCCAGCCCTGGATGTACAGGACCAGCATTAGAATCGGCCCTGTACTTCCAGAGCCGGCGACCGCCCACCTCCTGCCCTAACTCCACCCTTGATCTGCCCCTTCCCCATCCCCATCTAACCTCCCCTTACAACTGGCGGGATGGTTAGACGCCGGCGGGGAAGACATGAATAACGGGGTGGACATCCCATTGGGACATCCATCCCCGCTATTCGTGGGGCAGAATTGGACCCTTAGTGCATGCTTCCTAGCACAGGTTTAGTACAGACGTTTTGCTCGCCGGTGCTTTAAGCAAACAGCATGCAAATGAGCTACGAGTAAAACAATCTGCAGTAAACAAGGAGAGCAAGCCAAACTCATATGCACAGAGGCTTGTGCTGGCAGCCCCTATATCTTCTACAACAGTTTGACATGCTGTTCTCAGACAAAAATGGTTATCTGAGGTGAAGTTCGATACTTCACCTTAGATGATCCAAACAGGTGATAACCTTCTGACATGCTCTGAATCCCCCCAGTACCCTAAAAAATTCATTGGTGGCCTCATCAACCCCAGTGTCACCCCTCACTCCCTGATTCACAATTAAAACCTTGATGGCCACAGTGGCCCTGACCCCGCCCCCCCCAAAAAATAACAATTGGTGGTTGTAATGGCTGCTGGACCCCCCAACCCCCCTAATAAAAAAGAAAATAATTTCTGGAAGGGCCTTCATGCCCACTTGGATCCTCTCCCCATAGCAGCCTTAACCCCATGCGATACATTCTGGGATGTACCTGGTGGAGTCAATCTGCCAAATAAGGCAAAAATGGCCTTATTTGTCAGACTAACTCCATCCCTATGGTGCATCCTGGGGTCAAGGCTGCCATTTTACAAGATGGTGACTTGAAGGCAGGAATGTGTGGCTGACGTTCCTGCCTATTATCATTTGAGATACCAGGGGGAGGGGTGGTACAGAGAGCATGGTAACTGTGCACAAGGATCTGCGGTAACTGTTACCATGGAGGCATGAAAATTACTATGCACTAATTTGTATTCTAATTGCCAGTCGTGCATTGGGGTGGTAAATAGATGGGTTAGGAGGTGGAGCGTGGGCAGAGAAGTACATTGCAGTTAGCAGATGAGGACATATTGTGTGCTGCCAATGTTGTAATTAGCGAGAGTGGAACTAATGCCAACTCGATAGGTGGAGTTAGGTGCATCCATGGTAATTGTGCTATGCATTGTAGTATGCATTCGCGCATTAACTGTCGGGAACATGTTGCTCACACTCCTGACAATTACTGTGGAGGTTTTGCACTTAATGCACCTAACACACTTTAGTTAAAAAAAAGCCCCGTATTTTGGTAGCTTTTTATACCTCAAGTGTTCTACTCCATTTTCACGGTTACTTACAAAGATCTTTACTAAATCAGGTGCTAAATGATGAGCTGACTTGTAGTTGTTTGGTATTTCTGTTGGTATAAAAATGTACCTGATTAGAATCCAAATTAACCTTCATTTGAAAATATTTTGTTCATAGAAGCTCAGTATATTGGAGGGTAGAAGTATCTGATTTTTAGAAATTGCTTGTGTAATGTAGAACTCTAGTAGATGGAGAAACCTGGAATTATTCTAAAGTTTGATATGTTTTAAAGGACCATAAAAAGATGTTATAGTGCATGAACTTCCAAGACCTTTGTCAGATGACCTTTGATTCTCTTTAAAGTTTGAAGTCTTATTAGTTTAACTTCTAAAACCACGAGAAGAATTTCAGATTTGGGCTTATGGAACTTTTCAGCATCTAAATATAAAATTTAATTAGGACCTATTACTCCATTTGGATTCATTTTTGCTATAGATTTTCTCTTAGACCCATGACGAATTCCTCAGGCATAGATTTTCAAAAGAGTCTAGGCTGCTAAAGCTGGCTAGACCTCAGTTTTTGAAAACTTTCCCCTGCCTAATATGTCGGCCTGTCTTCACTAGGGGGCTATAATTTGCCACTCGAAAAGTGAACATTCCCAGTTTGGGGGGAGAAAAGTCACGCTAATTTTTAGCATTAGCCAACTATGTTAGATTGCTAGCCCTTTGCAAAAGAATAGCACCCTTAAATATAGTCACTTATGTTATAGTTGGCTAGATCTAGGCCAGTTTCTCTGTCTAGGTCAAAATTCAGCTGCCACAGTCAATGGCTCAATAAAACACAGTTATTCAGTGCTTGTGAACGGATTGCGGCCAGCGATGAATATCTGTGTAATGTGCTTAAAGCAGGCACTGTCCAGGTGGCTGCTTCGCCTTTGCTCTGCTGACTCAGTAAAAACCCTGGCGCTTTTACTATATATGCTAGATTTCCCAAATAAAGGGCTAACTTAGGGCTCCTTTTACTAAAGCCTGCTAAGATTTTGCGCTTACCTTGCTTTTGTTTTGCACGTTAAGTGCAAAGCCACCGCATTAACTGTCGGTTGCATGACCAGCATGTCCCTAGCAGTTATCGCTGGGACTTGAATACTAACATGCGCTCCAGTAAGACAGGTTCACCTAATAACTCTCATAGAGGTATCGTTAAGTGAACTCATGTTAAGAGTCACAAAGCCTCTGAGTGCGCGGCAATTGCCATGGCTCTAGTGGTAATGTGTTCTGCACACCCACACTCCACCCATTTCCCACCCCATTCCATGATGGCAGATTTGATTTAACATACGGTGGCTGGCATGACTACAGGTTAGTGTTCCCAATGGTTAAAATACATATTAAGTAGTCACTGGACTTTAGTAAAAAGGCCTCTTAAAAAGATATATTTTTGAGTAAGGTGTTAGGGAGTTAAAGATATAGGTCAAATTTAGATTCTTGGAGGAAATAATTCCATATAGTATACTTCAGGGGGTCTTTGATTAGTAATATCTTAATAAATCCTTGAGGTAATTTTGCAAACGGGACACGCTATACTACACAACCCAGATAAGTAAGCATGTTTTGCAGGCTGAAGAAATAAGGTAAACTGCAGACCCCAATAGTAAAGAGCAAACAAGCAGGACTACAGAGAGGGAATCTAAACAAAGGTTTTAGTTTTCACATAACAAAGGCTAGTTTTTTACTGACAGGAAGCTAAGGAAAGGGTAGGGACACTAGCAGGTGTTCTCTCATTTTTTCCCAATAGGTATCAAAGCTCCAATAACAGAAATATGTCTGGGAAAGATTGTGGTGCCAAAGCTGTCATCCCCATTACCACTTCTATATCCATCCAGATGGACAGCCAGATCCAGGGCATGGAACTGGTTCAGTTTGCCTCAGGAAATAAGCTGAGGAACTGAGAGAGGAGGGGGCAAGTCTAAGGAAGCATCAGCGACAATGAGAGGGACATTGATGAAATGCTTCTAGTGGCATCAAAGATCTCCACAGAAGGGAAGATGATACTGTACAAAAAGATGACAGTTGGACACATATCATCAGGATCTGCAGACTCAACACCCTATGCCACTTTCCCTAGAACTGAGGAACCAGTATGCAGTGCTGGAAGTGGAAGAGGCCTCAACATACCAGGAACAGGAGGTATCAATGCTCAAAAACCCCAAAGCTGTAGGATTAGCAACAACTAGGGAACAAAGGGTAGTGGTGGTTGGTGACTTCCTTCTGAGGTGTATAGAGGCATCTAGATATGATGTCCTAGGAGGTGTGCTGTCTGCCTGATGCCAGAATCCAAGATATTATGGAGAATTTGCAAGACTCCTCAAGCCTACTGACTATTATCCGATGCTACTCATCCATATTTGCACAAATGATAATTCTAGGTGCTGACCTGAGCATATCAAAAGTGACTTTGTGACTCTGGGAGAGAAAGTGAAGCAGTTATGTGCACAGGTAGTGTTCTCCTTAGGTCCCTCTGTTGAGGGCCGAGGCTGTGGAGTTGTGTAGATGCTGTCATTGACAGCGTTTTGGCTTCCTGGACCATGTCATGATTTTCCAAGGACTGCTGAGCCGAGATGTTGACCACCTATTGTGGAAGGGGAGAAGTGTCTTCTGCAACAGATTGGCTAATCTACTGAGGAGGGCTTTAAATTAGGATCATCGGGGATGGGTGAATAAAGACCACAGGTAAGTAAAAGCCCTCAGGTAAGTCAAACATTAAAAAAATAGTATAGAAAAAAGAAGAAAGAGCAACATAGTATGCAAAATAAAGCAATAATGGAAGAGACTGACTTCGGTATAGTGGTAGTCACAGAGACATGATACTTGGAAAACGATAATTGGGACATAATCATAACAGGCTATTGTGGTACTGCAGACCCTCTGCAGACAGAAGAAAATGCTTTTAACTTAGAAAAAAGAGGCAGACACCGGCTGCAGCATCGCGAGGAGCCATATAGGGGGAGCAAGAGGGACCTCTGGAGGACTGAGGAGCCACACCCCAGAGCCAATGATGCAATACCAGCCTGCACCTAATCCAGAAAGGGAAGAATTCCTTTTAAAAGCCCAGACACAGGAGACACAAGGGACACAGGAAGGAAGCTAACCCTGGAAGGAGAAAGGAGAGCTTTCCTGGAAGGAGAGAAGGACCAGGGAATAGGAGTCCTGACAGAAGGAACCGGCCCAGCAGACTCAGCAGAACCAGGTGAAGGAATCCGCTTCAAATATCCCAAGAGGGGAGAGGATACGCTTTCCAAGTGGGAAGGATACAAAGAAGAAGCTAACCCTGGAAGGAGAAGGACTGTGCCAGAGAGTCCTGGACCTGAGTCTGGCAGAGGCCAGCAACCTTTGAAAGACACAACGAGGAGTAACCAAGAAGGAGGTGAAAGAGTTACTTTGAAAGGTAACATTCTTGGCCCAGAGAGAAAGAAGCTGTGGTGCGAGTGTGGCTTAACCCCAGCAGAAGGCCGGCCGGAGAACTGGAGGCCTACCTTGGTGTCAGAGAAGCCAAACCACAGCAGGAACAAGCATCAACCCTCACTTGGCCGTGATAAACCCAAAAGGAAAGGTAATCACTATTTTATTGATTGTGATTTTATGAATGCTGTGACGCAGGAGGAGCAGGGCCTAGAGGAATGCTGTCCTTCTAGAACTATTTGTGCTACAAAATACAAACCTGTGCCAAACAAGAAACTCTCTAGTAAAAGAGCAGTAGGCGAGAGAAACTGTCCTCACTCTAGAGGTGTACAAAACCAAGGCTTACCTTTGGATGCAGCGCATTGGGACATCGTACAAACATTGTATAAAAAGCCTGAATGCGAGCCACTAGATATTCCTGACTGTGAACCAATGCAGGTGGAATTCCCGGATGACCTTTCGGACCCCGAGATGGATTGCAGCTATTGCCTGGCAGAAAGCTTTGAGCCCTTAGCCGAGGAGTAGAGCTGTGGTCTGGGGGAAGGTTTGAATCTGTGTTTCTTATAGTACTGCTGTGAAGTTAACAGGTCTAACTCAGTTCATGTTTCTTTTTCTTTCAACCTGAAGCAAGGACATTTTTGTGTTGATGTAAATTCTGAGCTATTGAACCTATTTGCAATACGGGAAATAAAAGCCTTTATTCTCCCTACACTCGGACTGTTATATTCTTTGGAGCTTTGGTTACCCAGAAGGCTACCAGCACTATAAAAACCTGGGCCCTGTCTTTGAGCTAAACTCCACCATAAAATATTTTTGTGTCCACTCTCCCTGCTGTGACATCCCGGTGCCACCAGGGGGGCGGTGTGACACTATCCATCTATTCAGGAAAGATAGAGTAAGAAGAACGAGACAAGGAGTGACATTATATGTAAAAAATAATATTAAAGCCACAGAACTACCAGGCTTATGAGGGAAGGAGGAGGCACTGTGGGTTAGTCTAGAAAGAGGGAATGGCAAATCTATTTACATTGGTGTGATATACAGACCTCTCTCATAGGCAGAAGAAATAGATAGAGATTTAATTGAAGACATTCACAATATCGCTATGAAAGGGGAAATACTATTGGTAGGAGATTTTAATTTGCTAGATGTTGACTGTGATACTGTATCTCTGCTGCAGTGTCATCTAGAAGTACAGTGATCCTGGCTTCTCTACAGAGAACTGTGCTGGCATCTGGTAATGGAACCTATGCAGGAAGGGGTGATATTTATTTATTTAAAAGTATTTATATCCTGCTTTATCCTTGAATCAAAGCAGATTTCACTGCAAACCAATCAAGTAGGGTAGTGTGGGAGTGTTGGCATGCAGTGTTTGTGAAGCTAGTGTTCGTGTATGTGTATGGATAGGTAAATCTTGATTTGGGGTGCAATATATACAGGTTGAGCTATCTACATTGGGCTATATACATTTTAATAAGAGTAATAGGATGTTTTGGTGTTGTGGATGTCATGTCTTGTGTAACTTATTTTGTGGTGTGGTTGGGGTGGATTGGTGGTCTTCATTGAATTGTTCAATGAATAGGGTGGTTTTAAGTAGCTTCTGGAAGTCTTTTATATCTGTAGTTGATTTTAGATGATCTGGGAGGACATTCTAGATAGCAGGGGCAGCAAGAGAGAAGGCTTGTATGGATGTGGATTTGTTTGTTCTTGTGAATAGAGTAGGTGTTGGTATATTGTTTTTGGTGCTGCTTCTGTCTGGTCTTTTGCTTGTTTTGGTTCCAATGAGTTCCTGTAGTATTCCTGCTGAGATGTTGTTTTTAATTTTGAAGATGGTGAGCGCTGATCTATATTTTGCCTGTGAGGAGATTGTTAGCCAGTGTAGATCTTGTAGTATTGGAGTTATATGATCTTGTATTGAAGCGCTAGAAATAATGTGGGTAGCAGTGTTCTGGACTATTTGTAGGGGGCGGGTGGTTTGTTTAGGCAGACCTTGGAATAGTATATTGCAGTAGTCCAGCAGCGGTGTAATGATGGCCTGGCATACTGTATGGAAATGTTTTTTATTGAGGGTTTTAGTCTCCAGAGTGTTGCGAGTTTGAAGAAGGCTGTTCTGGATTTCTTGTTGATAGATGGTTGGAGGGTGAGTTGTTTGTCTAGAATCACTCCAAGGTATCTGACTTCATCTTTTATTGTAATTGGTGTACTGGATATGTTGATAGCAGTAGGAGGGGTGAATGTGGAGTCTCTCGTGATGATAATTGCTTCCGTTTTTTTAATGTTTATGTTTAAGTTGTTGTTAGTTAGCCAGGTTGTTATTTCTTGAATGTAGATTGATATTGTGGTATAGTCTGGGGAGTCCAGTTGAATAGGGGTATATGCCATGATGTCATCAGCATATATGGCATATTGTATTTTGTGTTTGTTAAATATTTTGCATATGGGCTGAATATAGATGTTGAAGAGGAGAGCTGATAATGATGAGCCTTGGGGAACTCCTTGAGTGGTCTTGAAGGGTCCTGAGGTGAGGTTCCCAGATTTTACTCTCTGCTGTCTATCTTCAGGGTATGATTGGAACCATTTAATTGTGGTATCTGGTAGTCCAATCTCCGTTAAGCGCTTCAATAGGATGTGATGGGAAACTGTGTTGAATGCCGATGATATATCGATAAATATTAGTAGGAAGCCCTGCTTTATCTTGTCTATTCCTTTGATTATGTTATTGAATAGATGTATGAGTAGTGTCTCAATACCATGTTCTGGACAGAATCCGTGCTGGTGGGGATCTAGTGGGGCGAATTCGTCAATGTGATCCTGGAGCTGTCTCTGTACAATTTTTTCAGTTATTTTAGCCAGGAATGGGAGGCTGGATATTGGGTGGTAGGTTGAAGGGTCGGTACTGTTGAATGAAGTAGATTTGGGAATGGGGTGGATAATGGATTGCTTGAGGGCTTTTGGCATGTAGCCCTGGGTGAGAGAGGTGCTCACTATCTTTTGGATGAATGTGCTGAGTTCTTCGTTGGTGGATTTAATCCAAGTTAATGGGCAGTGGTCCGATGGAGAGGTGGTGGTGTTTAGAGCAGTGATGGTTTGTTCTATTTGTTTTGTTGATGGAATGCTGAAATTCTTCCATTGATTGGTAGTTGTAGAGTCATCTGTTGCTGGTGTGTCCATAAGGGGGATGTTTTTATGGTATGTGTTGGTGTTATTCTTGGCTGTTAGGTAATCAGCAAAGGTTTGTGGGTGCATTTTACTTTCATCTTTCATTGTTGGGTCATTTGTTAGGGTACGAATGATGTTGAAGAGTTCTTTAGTTTTATTACAGACTTTTAGTACAAGGTTTGTGTGGTATGGTTGTTTATGTTTGTTTATTAGGTTATTGTAATCTTTTTGCATCTCCTGGTTTTGTTTCAGTGTAGTTTTCTTTTGGATTGTCTTATTGTGTTAGAGTACCATGGTGTAGATCTGGTCCTGTTTTTGTTGTGGTGTGAATTCATCCGAGGCGTTAGTTGAGATGCAGCAGATACGGTGGTATTCCATGAGTTGATGGCTTCATCAAGGTTGGTGAAATCTTGGGGTAGGGACTGCACTGTATCTTTGAGGAATTGTTCTTTGTTAAAAGCTTTGAAGTGTCTTGTTGGCTGTTCCGTTTTCTGAGCCGCTTGATCGGTATTGAGGTGGAGTTCAAATGATATGGCATGGTGATCTGACCATGGTATTGGTGTAGTTTTAGGTGGTATTATGAGACCTTTATCTAGGGTGTTGGTTGGAACGAATATGCGGTCTGGTGTGGAGCCAGAGTGATGGGATGGGCCCGATAAGATTTGCTTGAGTTGAATGGATTCCATTGCTTTGTGAAATGCGAATTCAGTTATTGTTGAGGCAGATGTGAGGTTTAGGTCTCCTAGCACAATGAGAGTCTTGTGTGGTGAGTTAGCTGCATATATCATGTCCAGGATGTTGGATGTGTCCTCTGTTGAGGGGTTGGTATATTAAGCAGATGGATAGATGTTTGCTTTCAGTGTTGATGAATTCACAGTGTTCGGAGCTTTAAGAGGATGATGTCTTGAGCCTTAATTCTGATCGGGCAAGGATTAATACTCCGCCTCCTCGTTTGTGGGTTCTGGGGCAGTTGTAAGCTGTGAATGCTGGTGGTGTTATTTGGTTCAGTATTACCTGGTCTGTACTCTTGAGCCATGATTCAGTAATGCATAGGATGTCAATGTTGTTTTCATAGATGTAGTCGGTAATAGTGTTTGTTTTGTTGCATATTGATCTTGCATTTATCAGGCCTATGGTTAAGCGGGTGGTATGTAGAGAGTGTGATTGAGGTATGTATGATTGTGACGATGGTTCTCTTTGAATATATTTGGTAGGTCTCTTGCTGTGAGGTTTGTAGTGTGCAGCTGTATATAAAGGTTGGTATATGGTAGGGAAGTATGATATATACTGTATGTAGGGGAGCTTGTAAGGCTGTAATGTAGTTGGTGTAGTAAAATGCATCTGTTTTGTTAGTGCATAGGGTAAGAATTAGTATACAAGCATACATTTTTAGGACGAGTGTTCTTTTGTGCTTTTGCTGTCTGTATAGGAGTTTGCAGCTTTTGTGTGTATGAAGAGCGTGATGGGGTTGATGTTCCATGTTAGTGTCCTCCATGTGGGGTGAGCTATTCACTGCTGGATTGTGTTCTTAGTTGTTAGTCTGGAGAGTATCTATTCCGGTGTGGGTTGACTTATCAAAGCTTGGCTATACTATCAATATATAGATAGTGTCACAGCCCCTCCTAGTAGCAGTGTGCCAAAGGGTCAGGGTGGACATTTTAATTTTGTTGAAGAAAGAAAAACTTTTAGACCAAGTACATTCTGGTCCTTGTAGTCCCTCTTCACAAAGAAAATAGATGTGTGAGCCTCGAGCAGGGTGAAACAAAAAGTTTTTTATTCCCTTGTTACGCAAAAGGTTCTTCAGGAAACAAAGTAGAATTTACCTTACTTCAGGTTTAGTGCCAAGAATATTTACAAAAGGTCAACAACTGTTACAAATGCTTCACAGTTCTCTGTATCCAAGCAAGTTTCTCAAACAGCAAGAAAAACAAGACAAAAAACTTCTTCCTTCAGTTTTAACAGAAGCAAAAGGTACTTTCAAACATGTGCTGCTGTTATATCTCGGTAAGAGATTCCAGGCTCTCGGTAATACACAGAGAACAGTCCATTGGTTCAAGCATCAACGGTTCTGGTTCTGTAAACTCAATTTGCATGGGTTCTAGCTCACACGTGGTGTCTTCTAATCCTGAGCTAACACAGGTTGCAGTTCAGTATTTCTTTCCCCCACTTCCCAGCCTTGCTGGCCTGGGTTTAGCAAATAACTATTAGGGCTTTTCCCTATACCTCTCTGTACAGGGTTACAAAACTTCCTCCAGCTTTGTTTGTTTCTTCTGAGAATGGCTTTTTAGGTTATCAACCTTCCTAGGACCTGGCATCCATTTAATAAATGAAGTATCACTGTACCTTGCATCTCTGTAGCGTTTGCTGCTGGTGCTCTCTCCACCAGAGACTCTCCCTTTGTCACCATCTTCCTTGAAGACTGGCTTCTGGAGCTTTCTAGGCTGGGCTTGTCCTCCCTGGAACTTAGCTCTGCTTTCTCATGTATCCAAGCTTCTCTGCCTTGCAGTGTACGAGGTTCCTTCCTCAGGTCTTTCCTTCATAGATCCTTTCTCTCTCTCTCTCAAAGGTCCTCCCTTGAGTTCCTTCTTAGATCCTCTCTGTCTGCTTCCTTGTGAGCACTGCTTAAAAAGGCGTTTCCCAACTGAGTTTCCTGGCTTTCTGCTCAGGTGCCTTTGATTAGCTACTGCATTGCTGCAACCTGGGTGTGTCAGCTTAACTTCTGCAGCCTTGTGCCTGCTCCCTCTAGCTGCACTTCTAGGTAATTGCACCCTCTGTAACTCAGTTGTTTCATAAGAAAGAGCGTTTTTTTCTACATCCATCACTTCAATGGCTTCAGCTCCATCACAATAGGTAGAAAAGTTGTACAGGTGGACTACTAAACTGGACTTGATGCTTAGAAATGGGGAGAATTATTTTAATGCTGTAGTGGGTGATCATCTGGCATATAGTGATCACGGGTGATGAGCTTCAATATTAGGAAATGGGTGGAGATGGTTCATTCAAAAGTGAGAGTCGGGGCAGTAATGGGTGATTCTGAGAGGCAGGAGACCAGGTATGACGCCGGGCCTGTGGTGTCTCGTTGCGGGGTGCGGGCGGCGGCCCCCTGGGTTACCCACAAACTATTGCCACAAAAACAACAAGCGCCCCCAATACACCCACAGGCAAAATTCCCGCAGGCAAGGAAAAAAGACAGGCAAAGGATCAGCAGCGGCGGCAAGCCCTTGGCAGACGACCTGCCGGCACGAGCTCTCTCCTAGCGACGGGGCAAGCTGCTGGAGAGATGGAGCCAAGTGGGGCTGGCGATCTACCTCTGACCCCTCCACAATCTACAGGTACTGTAGATCGCGATCTACCTGTTGGACATGCCTGCTTTAGAGAAAGAAATGACAGAAGTCCAAGCTGACCCCAAGATTGCAAGCTGATGACAGTGTTATCCATAGAAATAGAGAAGGGAGGAAGGTGGGGGGGGGGGGAGGTAGGTTTAGGGGGAAAGAGAAGAAATCTATCTTGGCCATGTTCAGTTTCAGATGGTGGCGGGACATCCAGGCAGCAGCATCAGACAAGCAGGTTGAAATTCGGACCTGAATTCCTGAAGAAATTTCGGGGGGAGAGAGGCAAATCTGAGAGTCATCAGCATAAAGAGCACCAAGGAAATGAGTATAGAGAAGAGAAGAGGTCCCAAGATAGAGCCCTGTGGCACACCAACTGAAAGCGGAAGAGCAATGGAGGAAGATCCATCAGAGCATACACTGAAAATGCGATGCAAGAGATAAGAAGAAAACCAAGGCAACGCAGTAAAAGGACAAGACTTTTTTTTAGGTATGTTAATGACAGAAGGACATGCAAGGGGTGGCTTTATGAGACTCAAGGGAAAAGGGGAGGAATATGTAGAGGCTGATGAGACTAAAGCGGACGTACTTAAAAAATATTTCTTTTCTGTAATCACAGATAAAGGGCCGAGAATGGGACCTGAGAAAGCAAAGACAAATAGGAATGGAAGTGAGGTAGGACTCACACAATTTTCAGAAGACTGTGTTTGTGAGGACCTCACAAAACTAAAAGTGAACAAAATGATGGGGGCGAGTGAGATTCATCCAAGTGTATTGAAAGAACTTAGGGAAGTACTAGTGGCTCTGCTGCCTGACTGTTTCAATGCTTCTTTAGGGTTGAGAGTGATCCTGGAAGACCTGAGATGGGAGAATGTGATTCCTGTCCATACAAGCTTAAGTAAGGAAGAAGTTGGTAACTACAGATTGCTTAGTCTGACCTCTGTGGTGAATACATTAATGGGAATGCTGCTAAAGGAAAGGATGGTGCGATTTTTGGAATCCAAGGGATTATAGGACCTGAGACAGCATAGCTTTACCAGAGGTAAGTCTTACCAGACAAATCTGATTGATTTCTTTGACTGGGTGACTAGAGAATCAATTAGGGGAGAGCGCTAGATGTGATATGGTATTTAGATTTCAGCAAGGCCATTGACGCTGTTCTAACTGGCAACTTAGTGCCCTTGGGATGGACCCTAAAGTGACCGACTAAGTAAGAAACTGGTTGACTGGTAAGCAACAGAGGGTAGTAGTAAATATAGTACTCTAAAGATAGGGGCATTATCAGTGGCATGCCTCAGGGATCAGTCCTTGGTCCTGTTCTTTTTAACATTTTTGTAAACAATATTATGGAGGGTCTGTCGGCAAAGTCTGCCTCTTTGCAGATGATACCAAAATCTGCAACAAGGGTTGACACTCTGGAAGGTATGGATTACATGAGGGGTAAAATACTTCAATGCACAAAAGAAAAGTGGGATCTGGGGGGGTGATCATACTAGATGATCTTAAAGTGGCCAAAGAAATAGAAAAGGTTATGGCAAAAGCTACAGTAGGAGGTGCTTTGGTACATAAGGAGAGGAATAGCCGCCAGGAAAAAGGAGGTAATAGTGCCTTTGAACAAGTCTCTAGTGAGACCTCTTTTGGTATTCTATGTACAGATCTGGAGATTGCACCTTCAGAAGGATATAAACAGGATGGAGTCAGTCTAGAGGGTGGCTACTAAAATGGTCAGTGGCCTTCATCATAGGACATATGGGGATAGGCTTAAAGATTTCCATATGTATACTTTGGAGGAAAGAAAGGAGAGGGGTGATATGATAGACACATTGAAATACTTCATGGTATGATGGCATGAACTAAGATGGTTGTCTGAGCTAGTACCTCTTACTTGATGCCCAAGCATAAGGGAAAAGCAAGGGTCTTTCTTTCGGAGTCCCAGCCTTCAGTCAGTAGCCCGATGGACCGATTTGTCAAGGTGACCCAGGAGATGAAATAGGAGATTCGTTCCAGCTTGGTGGCGACAGAGAAAGAGGGATTGCTGCTGCCTTCGGATGCTGACATCTCTTTGTCTCCTGAGTTGAGAATGCCGTGAATTTCCCTAAGGTTAGGTAGGTTTCAGCCCTTGATATGTTCAAGTGGTATTTAATGGAAGTTCTAAGAGTTCCACAAGAAGTTATACCACCTCTAACTACGATTTTTTATCTCCCAGCTTTGAAAAGGGACTCCAATTTGAATGTGTTAAACATGTCGGATCTACTGGAAGCTTCTGGTCGCAGATAAAGAGTGTCTACTTAAAATGCTCTTTAAAAGGAGACTGGAAACATTTTGTGGTTATACAATTTCTATGTTTCCTGACATCGATAAAGAGACACAGAGAAGGAGGAAGCAACTTTTGCTTCATAAATCTGGAGTGCTGCAGCTTGGGGGTTCTTTTTACTTAAGATTTCCTTGTAAATGTTTGGTGGTTTATAAGTCTGTTAGATATGTATTTTTCCAGCCTAACGATTTAGCCATCTTTATAAATGCCAAGCTGTCTGTGTCTTCTGTGCCACAACAATGTTCTTAACATATAGTTGCTTTTTACTGCTCAGTGGCTTTGTTAATCTTATATGTTGGATAATAATTTCCTTTTGTGATGCTTGAGGATTGCTCCTACCTTAAGCATGATGTAACCCCCCCCCCCCACCTTCTTTGATGTGGACTACAAGAGATCTATTTCTATTATTCCTATAAAGTTCACGCATTGTATTTCTTTTCTGTACGAGATTTTGTCTTGATGGTTTGTATAATAAATATAAAATTTAAAAAAAGTAATACTTCATGGTATAAATGCATAGGAGGTGGTCGTCTTCCAATTGAAAGGAATCTCTGAAACAAGGGGTCGTAGGATAAAGACGAAAGGGCTTGACTCAGGAATCTGTGGAAATGTCTCTTTGCAGAAAGGGTGGTGGATGCGTGAAAAAGCCTCCCAATTGAGGTGATGGAAATGAGAACTGTATCTGAATTCCAAAATATATGGGCAACATAGAGGATCTCTGAGGGAGAATGGGATTGCAAACGTTATAGTTCTTGTGGATGGGCAGACTGGTTAGGGTGTATGGTCTTTATCTGCCATCATTTTGTATATTTCTATGTTACAATGACACTATCCAGAAAGTGTCACTGAATGTATCTATGGCTAGCAGCAGCTATGGGAAATATCTGGGTAAGCGTGGCAGAATTTCAGCCTGAATGGTCTATTGCCATTGAGTATCTTAATGAAAATTCATTCCTTTGTAATAGAGCCTAATCGATCTTCTCCAATCAACGCTGATACTTCTGACCGAGCCTTGATATTTCTTTATCTGTCCTGTTATGTTTGCAATATATAAATTAACCATTGGTTCTGAAAACAAGATAAAAATACGGGGAGAAAAAGGAATAGAACATTCAAATATTTGTGTTATTATATCGATAAGTGCTCGGTATGGGTAGAAGTTTAATGCATGAGATGAAAACATTTCACAAGCACTAGATATGTAATTACTGCTGACTTGCTGTGCAGTCGCAATTATTCATGTCCTAAAATGCCAGAGAATATAGACTTTAGCCAGGATACAAATGGGAATATCTGCCATCAATTTAATAACAAGTCATTGAATATTGTGAACATCCATAGGTACTGAACCTTCTGAAATTATGCAACAGAAATACCAGGCAATGATATATTATAGTACACAACAGAAATGAAATTAGTCACTGCTAATGTATTCTATTGAATGTTCACAAAGCTTAGCATAAAACAGGTTCAACTCCCAAAGGTAGGAAGACAGTGCAAATTTTGTATTTGTTGGCATTGCAACTTTGTTGCCAGATTTATCTGTCTAGGTACATTTTAATTATTGTATTATCTAACTCTTTCTAGCAAATGTTTCTGGTAAACTGGCTTGGCTAGGAATTGCCCTATTAAAAGTAT
Source organism: Ichthyophis bannanicus (assembly GCA_033557465.1). Classification (NCBI taxonomy): domain Eukaryota; kingdom Metazoa; phylum Chordata; class Amphibia; order Gymnophiona; family Ichthyophiidae; genus Ichthyophis; species Ichthyophis bannanicus. Next base: position 456,208,830 of record CM066038.1, on the reverse strand, counting down.
GCATGGTCCTTTTAGCCAGGGTAAAAATCAGGCATTCTCAAGGTGGGGGTGGGGTGGGGTGGGGTGAGGTGGGGGAGCAGCATATGTGCGCTCAATTTTGCAGAGGTATAAATGCTAGTTTACTTTTCCCTCCCTCCAGCCAAGCATAAACCATAACCCATTCAGATATCAGGTAAACAGGGCCTGGCCACTCTGCGCATAGAGACTTTGTGGTTGCTAATTTTCAAAGAGAAATGACCCAAATAGTTTGCCTTTCAAAATCAGCTGCATCAAAGTGCCCACATATATTACAAAAAACAACAACGTGCGCTACTCAAAATTGCCCCCTTTGAGGCACATTTCACTATGGGACGTCCATGTGTAATCTGGGATGTCAAAGCCATAACGTCTGGGGAAAAAAAGGCAGCAACATACAAGATCAATTTACAAAATGTGGACATGCCCGAGATGCATGTGTATCAAATGCCTATACAGACGTCCCCAGGACAGCATTTCAGTGCCAAGATGTTTACTAGCATAATGGTTAGCATAGTGGCTTAAGAGCACAGTGGTTAGGGTACAAACCCCAGTCTGCGTCTTTGTGATCTAATGCTAGTCACTTAATTCTCCATCTAGTCCACACTCTCTGGGTATTTTAAGCTGAAAGCAAGCACTTTCCTGGTGCCTGGAGCAGGTATAAACACTGATATGCCTGCAGACGTTTCTGAGATTCTGCTTGGATGTCCCTACACTGGCAGTCACATGTGTCTGTTCAATGTCCATGTGCACATCTTCAGACATCTAAATCATGACTAAACCCTTTACAATTTCTACACTTGCATGCTTATGTTGTATATATAAAACAGGCATTAAAGAAGCATGGTTTTGAATTTTCTTACAGGTGCCCTGTTATAAAATTACTCTCACTGTGTTTTCTTCAGAGGGTCCCGTCCTCAGAGGAAACTCAGTGGCTGGAATCCAAAGCATCTGTAAAACAGTTGCTTGAGGTTACAGCAGATGAATTAAGACACTTTCCCCAATATATTACTGAACAGAATGTGCAGCAGTGGTGGCTAGTCGTCGCCACTGACCTTTGCACTAGGATATTCAATGTTGAAGGCATATCCAGCCACCGGCATTGACTCTCCGGGTTGGCAATATTCAGCCGCTGCCCGGATAGCCATGGCAGTGAAAGTTGGCGAGTCTTTCGGGTGCCTGAATATCACTGCTAGCCAGTTATCCCCAGGTCCGGCCTCTGGTCCATCCCCAGAAGGCCTCGATGCTAGCCGGCTGGTATCAGGGCTTTTAATGGTGGCAGATGGGGATATTCAGCAGCACGAACCACGTTCAATATCCTGCTGAGCACCATTTAGGACGTTTGCAGCGCTACAAACCTCCTAAATTGCTTTGAAAATCCCCCCCCCCCCCGAGTTTAAGGAATGTTTTCCAAGCTATTGTTGCTGCTTCAGGCCCCAGAGAGGGTTGCCAAAGGCGGCAATGGCAGCAATAGGCACCCCGAGAAGGCTTGCACGCCAGGTGATGTCAACCCTGCACATACATGCATGTGTATTTGTTTAGCTAAATATAAAAGGTCATTTGAAAAGCTTATGTGGTTTTTGTACATGTGTAAATGGCTGTTTTTGAAAGCCACTGTTCATACGTGTAGATACGCTCTGCTGAATATCCGGATTTAATTTAGCAATAATGGCTGCCATTTAAAAAAACACTGACCACTGTGATTGACTATTGACCCCTTTCTACCTATCTATATAAATAGAAAAAAAATGGGAACATTTTGCTTCTCTCTCACAATAGTCGGCACCCTTTAGCATTGCGTATAATCACACGAAAGTTAGAAATGTTTCCACCCAAAATATATAGTATAATGAAATAACTTGATATAGTACCATATAATACAATCACATGCATAATAGTCTTCTTGACTATTCATAATTATTTGTTTCTCCAGTCTTTTCTCATCATGCTGCCCAGTTCATCATGGATACACGGCTGGTGCTGATGCTATGGTTATATGCATAATTTTATGAGGACACAGTGCTTCTCAACCCAGTCCTTGGGGCACACCCATCCAGAAGGATTTTCAGGATAACCACAATGAATATGCATGGGATAGTTTTGTATGCACTTCCTCCTTGGTAGGCAAATCCGTATCATGCATATTCATCGTTCATATCCTGAAAACCCAAATGGATGGGTTGAGAACCACTGTTACATTAACTGGGAGGCAGGATTAGGAGAGGATTGGAGGTCAACATCAAAGTTATCTGGCTGTTTTCCAGATAACTTATACACATACAGTAAGTTAGACCTGCAAAAGACGGGATCAAAACTTATAAATATACGAGTTATATTCAGAGGTGGTCAGAGCCTCTGAACATCAGACTCAGTGTTTACAAGCATTTATTTACTGTTCTGATGTTAGAATCTAGAGTGTCTACTTTACCATTGTTACCTGGGTTGATTGTTCCATCATAAGACTGTATGTATTTATTTTATTTTATTTCCTTTCTGTACCATCCACTTCCTTTCTATACCATAACATACTGAGCTCATAATAAACCGTGGCTCTTTTTTTAGATCTCATGCATTTAATGTCCATGTTAATGTATCATATATTCTCTAACCACCAAGTCATCAGGGACCCAGTTCTGCTAAAATATCAGAGCTGCGTAAATGACTGAATAGCGCTATGTATTCTGTCTCATACGGCACTACAGATATTTGAACTAGCTTGGAGATATTTGCTTTTATTCTGTGGAAATGTAAGCCTGCCACTGTTCCCTCTAAGCTGTGCGCGTGTGCGTGCGTACACACCTCGCCGAGCGAGCGCACATACTTTACAACAGAGCGCACAAAAATTATGGTTCTGATTCTGATAGAAAACAACACAGAGGTCTTAAAATTTAAAAGTTGTGATTGTAATTACTAGAAATTTTCCACTTCATTTAGTAATCGTCTATTTTCATTTAATTTGATTAAAATCAATGTGGTGTACAAACTGTATTCTGACGTGTAGTCAAATTTTAAAGTATAAAGCGTCATTATGTGGCGCACAAAAATTTAACCTTCCTTCAAAAGCTGCACAGCTGATATTTTATGTGCACACAGCCTACAGAAAATTAGAGGGAACATTGAAGCCTGCGTACAGTTTCTGCTTGCCTAGAAATAAATATCACTTTTCTCTAGCAAAAAATAATTAAGGAATCTACCTTGTTCTTCTGTAAATGCAAATGGAACTTAAGCCAGTGCCTAGTATTCATGCTTGTATTCCCTAAGGAAAGTCTGCATTACTTGTTTCTGACAGCTGTTGGGGTGACATCCATAAAGCAATAAAGTTTGATGATTAGATTGTCATGCAGAAGATGTTAAATATTTGAGAACTCTGTTGCACTAGTCATCCACATCCTGCACATTTATAGTTTTTTGTTGTTGAAAATGAGCCGCCGCAAATTCTCCTGCCTTTTATTTATGAATGCATAGCTCGAGAAATGACCGCCTGACTTAGAACACAAAGACAAACCTATTGGTTACTTCATCTGGACATCATTTTTTATGTGGCTCAAGAAATGAGTAAAAACTGGTTAACTATTGGAAAATATTAAATGGAGGCAATTCAGGAGCAGTGTTGCTGCCGAGTGTTGCAGTCTGATGTGATTCTCTCTTTGACAGTTCTCCTAAGGTAGGTTATTTTGGAGAAAACATATGTTTCCATTTTCTCTCCCTCCGCTTCCCTTTTAATCCCCAGGCTCCAGCGGGGTCACAGCAACATTAAGGCTTTTGTCACTGTGATTAATAGCTCTTTAGATCATCTTTAATTCACTCACTAATGACTGAGGGTCCTTCTGCTCTCCAAGTAATCGGGTGATATATGAGTCGATAGTACACCTTGTGGCAGAGGTGAAAATCATTCCAGCAATGCAAATATTGTCACGGGAACCAATGTTTTCCCTGTTAATAAAAATTAATGAATTCTCGCCAAGAGCTAAGGGACAGAGCCTTGGGAAAGGACATCCAAGCACAAACAGGATCTTGCTTCTTGCTATCAGGATTTTAATCATTTAAAAAATATAATTAATGATCATACTTATTAGCAGGTTAATTATGACAATATATTTGCATAGGAGCCTTCTAGGTTTTCTGCCTTTTTAACCGTTCATTTTAGCATTATTGATTTTCTTTATTATTATTAAACCTCAGGGTTCTCGAATTTCTTCACCTCGATGAGTAAATCCCATTACATATCACATGACATTGATAATATTTTTGGAACTGGGATATAGGCGGCAGAATGAAATTTTAATCTGAAAATGTCCTTTCAATAGCAGAAAAGGTTAACAAGTGGATTGGGAGATTAATATGTAAACCGTAATAGTATCAAGACAAAAATCATTGGACCATTTATTTATTTTTATTCCATGCTCATAAATAAATATAAAACAACTTTCCTCTCCAGCATTTTCTTTCTAGTAAATCAGCTGTTTTGGACGGCATGTAGTCCCTTTACCCAGAATGACATTGCACATGCTATTTGAAGTCTGGGACGCTATGTTTTTCTTTACAGATTTTGCAAGTAACGTGGCCACAGCAGCTGTCCCTTGGTTCAGTTTTGATAGGATACAATTTTTTTCTTCTGGACAAAAGGGCAGTCTGTCCATTATGATAATTTTGGAAATAACTCCCAAGTCCAATTGTATCGATTACATCTTACAACCAGAAAAGAGCAAACTTTTTAATGTGAACCAATTGGACACCTCTGCATTGCTTATCTACAAAGGAACATATTGACAAGGGCAGGAAAAGACCTGCAAACCTAGGAGAGTAGCTAATTGGCTCTTCATTAATGCCAAGGATGCATTATTTTAAATAAAATGAATTGGATTATACTTTAATTTCTGATGTGTCTCTAATACGAATTACCTTTCCTCAGGAATCAGGAACAGAATTTGAAAGATCTGCAGGGTGTTCTTTTTAAAAGGGTGTAAGGAGTTTGATTTTTGAATGTGATGACTGTAAAGCAAATTGTTGAATCTGGTGTAAAACCTTAAAGGTGTAAAATGGGGGAAGACCTCCGGCAACAACCCATCTTACTCTTTTCAGACAACACACTAGGCATGCAAGTTAGAGTAAGAGTTGAATGGCCTTAGTTGGACTCCAGTTTGATGGTGGCAAAATAAAATGGGATGGCTTTGTTGGAGAAGAGAAATATTTAAGACTTTGTCGTCATTGTGCTACAAAATTTCACATGAATATTTGGACTTCCTGTTCTATTTTCTTGGCCTGCCAACCCCAGGATCTAGAGAGATTTTCTGTACGGCTCTAATTCCTGTACAACAGCTGGAGTATGTTTTTTCTGGACACTGTTGTCATAGTTGTCATAGTTGAAGACCCAAAACATCTACTCTGCACATACAATAGAAGACGGATTCAGCCTACAGAGACCTTGAAAGTAACCTATTTTACATCTTCCATCTCACATCTCAAAACAGGATAATTACAAAATTAATACTGCACACTCATGCCCACAGAAAGTAACATAACACAATCTTATGAAGGCAAATGAATGGATGAGTCACAGGACCTGAAAAATAATAACATTCTACATTTATGTATATTTATTCATGTTTATTTATTTATTACTGGCTCTTGATATCCTGCTTATGATCAACAAAGACACTAAAGTGGCTTACAATTAAAATCCATACAATACAAACAATACAAAATATATAGCAATACAACCCCCCTCCCCCCATCATACTGACTCTAAAATATGAATAAGGAGGTGCAGAGTTGTGCAGGGTTACATAGCCACATACAGTGGGAGGAGCCATTTCACAAATGTTCACATGGGAAAAACTGACCCTCAGACCCACTCCCCCCCAAAGGCCTCATAGAATAACAAAGTCTTTACCCTTGTTTGAAACCATAATAAATTCATTCTTGACTGCACCTCCACTGGTAGACTTTCACAACTCTGGTGCAAAACATTTAAGGGGTCATTTTAGAAGCCCTATTTGCGAGTCAGATATCTGAAAACAGGCGAAGCATTAATTAGTCCTTCCACGGCTTTTTGTGTCCTGCTTTTTGTTGTCCAACCTGCTCCAGACTGTGAATAAGGTGAAAAAAGTGATCGTTTCATGGATGCAACACTTCTAGGGGAAGCACAAAATGCGCTTTCATTGCCTCAGTTATTATTTCCTGTCCAAAGATGCCTATGTGTAAAGACATACGCCAAACATATTACAGACCTTCCACTGCATGTCTGAGTATCGGAAATGGCAGGCCAGGACATGCTGGTCCCAGGACTTAGTGTCACCCCCTTCTGAAATATCCCAGCCGGGACATACCAATACCTGGTTCTGCGGACGTCCCATACATGTACCTAGCTTGCTGTGTGTGTGTGTGTGTGTGGGGGGGGGGGGGGTGTCTCCAGAACCAGCTCCCTGGACTTTCATTTTCAGAAGGCACTGCTATCACTTCCCTTGGTTTTTGGACTTTCTGCTCTAGATGTCCCTTCTGAAATATCCCTTCACGGTTATTTAGCTGAGTAGTAGTTGACCGGATTTGCGGAAAACAGGGTATCTGCAGCACACCGTGTGTTTGCATTGAGAAGGCAAGAGGAGATGGGTGGAAGGAGTGTAGAGTGAACTTGAGAAGAAAGGGAATAGAGCTCTCTTTTAGTTGATGTATGCTTTCTGGCACTTTGTCTACAGTGACGCGATATTGTATTCTTCAGTGTGGTTCCCACACTAAATCCAGTTTGCTGTTGTTAAGTGTCGTAGAGTTGATGTTGACTCCTGGTGACCCTAAGGATAGTTGTCCATGTTGTGACTATCCCTTGGGGTTTGTTGGCAAGGTGCAACTGGAAGTAGATTACCAGGTGTTTCTTCTGCACAGCAAGCCTATAGCGTTTTGCAAGGCGCTCTCCCACCCAAGTACTTACCAAGTTCAACTCGGCTTAGCTTCCAAAATTAGACAAAATTGGGTGCACTCAGGATGGTATGACCCTAGTAATCCACCTTAAAAGTTAACAAGTGAACCCCCCCCCACAAAAATGAATATAAGGTTAGATAATTTTATTGGATTAAAGACATTTTTTGACTAGCTTTTCGGAGCTGAAACTCCCTTTCCTCAGGTCTACAAAATAGATTTAAACACAAAGTATAACTGTTATAGTCTCATAGAGCTTCTACTGAACTACGTTTCATTTAGAGGCCCTCGTACTGTACTTAGCAGGTGAATTAGCAAAAGTTAACAGCGTATGGCCATGTGCTGGCAAATTCATACCCCATCTAAATACTGCGTTATGGGGCAGGAAGTGGGCGGGATGTGGGTGGGGAATGAGTGTGGACTGCGCACTTACTGCCTCATAAATAGTTTATTTCAGTTACTATGTGGTAAAGTACTTAAGGCCCTAAACTGAAAGGGATTTACACAGTTAGCAGACCTGCAATGTTAATGCCTTGGAATATCTCCTGGTGCCGCCGCTGTGTGCTCTGATGCTAACCAGTGAGCACTGCTCATGGATACCCATCTCCATGTGTCCCTGCACCTCCTTATTCATATTTTAGAAACGGCTCCATCTTTAGCAGAGTCATTTCTAAACTATCGGCACAATTGTAAATATGGTGATCTTGACATCTCAATTCCGATCCCCTCGTCCTACCTAAAATGTGTCTTTTAACAAATACCGTTAAAAGCTACTACAGAACATGTATGTTCAAGTCTTCCATCTGAGCTGACAGGGAGGAAAATTATGCTGGATGTGAGCAACCTCTTGATGTACTTACATAGCCCTCCAATTGCAGCATTTTTATAAATCTACAGAAAAAATATAAAATCCACAAAAAACATAGAACACTTCTTTATAACAGAAGTATGCCATTTAAAGTGAACCACTAGGTAATATAGCACTAGGTAAATTAGCCCTTGCAAGTTTGAATCCATAATGTTTTTTTGTTTTATACGAGTGGTGTGCATTTTTTCAAAAGACGAAAAATAGACATGAAAAAAAAATCCTTGGGCCTTGTATTGCCTGTGGCCTAAATCTGGCCCCAGGTGTGGCAAGGAGAGCTGCTATCTTCAACTATAAGCAGAAAATGTCATCGTAACATGCGGACTGTAATTTATAGTATCATTCCCAATTTCAAGGAATCACAAATCTGAAATTAGATATTGCAGTGTGCAGTAAATAGGAACTAAGTGAAAATGAAAGCAGTAAGTGAAGGAGACAAATACGTCTAGCCATCATGTTAGGGTATGGAGAACAGAAGCAGGGCAAATGCGAGAAAGTACAGTTTACCCCGGGTGATAAAGAGGATTTATTTATTTCTTTATTTATTTTAGTTTCTTATATACCGCACTTTTTGAGATCAGCGCGGTTCACAGGGAACAATAACAAAACCAGAACAACAGGCTGTTCGGTATTACATATAACAGGGGTGACAACTTGGATCAAACTGGGAGAACTATATACATGGAATATGTAGTCTGTTAACTAGATAACATAATCGAACTATGTACATGATTTAGCATGGTTGTTGGGCGAGAATGAAGAGAGTAAGAGAACAAGAAAAAAAGAAAAAATTGGAAGGATAAGTGGTGGGACTGTTAAGCTATGTTTTATGTGGGGTAGTATTTGGTGAATAGGATGAATTTAATGGCCTTTCTGAATTGGGTTAAGTCGGCTATGGCACGGATGTCGGAAGGGAGGGAGTTCCAGCATTTTGGTGCGCAAAACAAGAAAGCTCTGTTCGCTGTAGATAGATTGCATGTTATTATGGCCTTTGGTACTGCTAAGGAGTTTAGTGCTGCCTGTCTTCTAATTCTGTTTGATGGAACTAATTGGATGAGCTCAGAAAGTGAGTTTGAGGATATACCCTTGATGGCCTTGAATGTAAGAATCAGGGTTTTGAATATTAGCCTTCCGTGTATGGGGAGCCAATGGAGCTGTTTGAGAACAGGAGTGATATGTTCACTTTTGGAAACTCCTTGAAGAATCCTTGCAGCAGTATTCATCGCGAGCTGTAATGGGCTCAAGGTGGATTGTGGGAGCCCTTGAAGAATTGAGTTGGCGAAGTCAAAATGTGGTAAGATTAATGCTTGGTAAATGGTTCTGAAGTCTTCTGGGTCAAGTAGGGAACGAAGGTGCTTGAGCGTGCGTATCTTGAAGTACACAGCTTTTACGATATTGTTTATGTGTGGTATCATGTTGAGCCGATGGTCAATTGTTACTCCGAGGTATTTTATTGTTTCCTTGGTGTATAGTTCAGCACCCTTGACGTTTATATGTGGTGGTAAGGTGAAGTTGGGGTCTCTGGAGATAAAGAGAACCTCAGTTTTTTTGTGCTGAATACGGAGGTTTTGTGACAGGAGCCAGTCAGAGACTGCATTGAAGCAATTCGTTATAGGCATTAAATCCATTTGCTTTGTGGAAAATGGCATGTAGAGAAGGATATCGTCTGCATATATCATACATTTCACATTGAAGGATCTGATGATATTGCAGATCGGCTGCATATAGATATTGAACATGAGGGAAGAGAGAGAGGACCCTTGTGGGACGCCTTGTTTTTGATGGAAGAGTTTGGATTCTCCTGTTGCGGATTTCACAAATTGCATTCTGGTGTCGAGGTATGATTTGCACCATTCAAGTGCTGAGTTGCAGATGCCCTTTTCCATCAGTCGACCGAGGAGGATCTCATGGTTTACTGAGTCGAACGCTGCTGCTATATCCAGGAAGATTAGTACAACGCCTTGCTGTAAGTTGTCTATGGTGGTGAGAACATCGTTGAAAAGAGTAGTAAGCAGTGTCTCAACACCATGGAATTCTCTGAAACCGTGTTGAGCATGGTCCAGGGGGGCTGCAGAATCTATATGGTCTTGAATTTGCCTTTGTGCTTCTTTCTCAAAGATTTTAGCTAGCAGGGGGATGCTGGCTATTGGTCTGTATGAATCGGGCCGTTTAGGGTCTAGTTTCGCGTTTTTTAGTAGAGGTCTAATGGATGTGAGCTTTAAAGCAGATGGGAAGGAGCCAGATGTAAAGGAGAGGTTAATTAGTCTAGCAATGAAAGGGCTAAATGAGCTTCGGAGATCCTTTATCCAAAAGACTGGGCATGGGTCGGTTTGTGCAGTTGAGGTGTTGAGTGAGGCGATTGTGTCTTCAATGTGTTTATCTGAGGGAGTGGTGAGTGCAGTTAGGGGTGTTATGCAGGTTGTTTCGTGTACAGTGGTTTTGGAGAGCTCATCTGTTTGTAGAAGTTTCGATTGTAAGTAATCAGCAAATTCCTGTGGGTGGATATCTTCTTTTTGTTCAGAGGATGGTTCCTTTGATAGTGATTTGACCAGGTTGAAAAGGTCACGCGGTTTGTTCAAAGATCTTTTGAGCATATCGGTGTGGTATTGTTTCCTTATGGTTGTGATTGCATTGCGGTGAGATGTAAGGTGTTGATTGTAGGCTGTGTGATCATCGCTGGAGAGTGATCGGCGCCAGCGTTTCTCAAGTCTTCGTAGATGGGAAAGGGAGGACTGTAATTCAGGGGAAAACCATGGAGCAGAAGTTCTTTTTCTTGGTGTTATGTTCTTTTTGGGTGGTAGTTGGGCAATGGTACTGAGGTTGTTGAACCAGGCGGTAACAGACTCATCAAGGTTGGGTACTGTGTTGTTTAGGAGTGGTTGGGTGCTTGATAGTATGAGTTCTCTATTGAAAGGTCGGAAGCCTCTCGTTGTTCTAGATGTGTTGACCAGTTTTCTATTGTTAAGAAGATGATTGTTGCTCAGAGGAATTTGTAGGTTTATAAGCTTATGATCTGACCATGGTACATTGGTGATCGACTTTACAATGTTGCAGTTCTGCTCAGAGACAGCTTGGGGAGCGAAAACCATATCAAGAACATTTCCTTTAGTGTGTGTGGGCTCCGTGATAAGCTGTTGATATCCAAGGTCTTCAATGGCGTTGAGGAGTGAGGATGACTGGTTTTGCTGTAATGATGGGAGATTGAGGTCTCCCATTATCCAGTTAGGAGTGTGGGGGTTGCTGGTATTGGCAGCTAGGTCTAATATGGTGGGAAGATCGTCCGGTGCGCTCGAGGGGGCTCTGTAGACTAGGTTGATGGAACATTGTTTGTTTACTATGGTGATTATATCTAGGTTGCTTGTGCTAAGAGAGCTGGTCATGTTAAAAAGGAGTTCAGACTTGGTGAGTATTAATGCTCCTCCTCCCTTCTTGTTTTCTCTATGGGTTGTGTGTATGGAGAAGTTAGGTGGAATGAGTTGGTTGATGAGGACATTGTCTTCTCTAGTTAACCAGGTTTCGGTGATCATGAGTGCATCCAGATTGTGAAGGGTAATTATGTCTAGGATTACAGGCCATTTTTTTCGAATTGAGCGTGCATTTACGAGTGCACATCTTAGGTTTTGTGGGAGTTGGGGGTTGTGTTGCTTAGGGTTGTTGGTTTGATGTATTGCTATATGGATGAGGTGGGAGTGTCGTATACGAGCTTCCTTATCTGGATGATGGTAAGGGTTGTTAGACCATTGTTTTCCGCGGTTCTTGAGGATCGGTATATGATTGGTGGGGGGATAGGATGGCCTATCGGGTGCTGCTGGAACCTTGCTCACTGCTGTGATCTAGCTTGAGCTACAGGATTAAGCTTTGAAAATCAGCTAGAAACTCTCTTGATATATAGAGAGGAATCGCTCAACCTCCTTTAGAATTTAAGGCTTCCCTGACAAAGATGAAAAAACAGTATGATGATGATTCCTGTTTTATGCTTATGATCTCCCCTCAGTTTCCCCTAATTGCTGTAAGTTATCTATTGTATGCTATCTAGTGCTTGGTGAAAATGCCAAGGCTGCATTTTAAGGGAAAGCCCTGCTGCTATGTATTACACATCGACATTTGCACAGGTGCTACTGTTAAGTTAACTTGCAGGCATGGATATTAGCGGAAGTCTGGCTAGCATAACGATTCACTCAGTAATGAAACAAACGGGTTTAACCAGCTTGAAAGCGGAGTCGGTAGAAGAAGCGTGGGGAAGAGATGAAAGTTACTACGGCATGAAAAGTAGGGACCGGACAACGGTCCTTCCAAATCATGGCAGCACTTCATGGGAGCTCAATTTTCGTTGAAATTAGATTAGAACAAAATGATATCACGTTGTATAAGAAATTGAAAACACCCCTGTTTCAACAGGCATATGGTTTGAACTGAACTGGTATGTTGTTGCAGAAATGTGTGGCCTTGTACATTGTATAGTTGCTTATGCAGAATTCATGATTGTATGTGATGTATATGTTTTTACGAATGTTAATGTGTAAACTGCTTAGGGAATTAGATAGATGATTTATAAGTAATAAATGAAATGAAATAAGAGGACGAAAATGAGATTGGATGCATTAGCTTATGAAAATTATAGAACAAGGTAGATGTAAAGAAAGAGTTGAGGATGTGACGCCAGAGAGGGTAAATATGTGAGAAATGTAGGCGATGTGTATGAAGAGTTTCCTACTTTTTTTTTCTCTGGGGTTGGCTGATTGCAGCAAGAGACTTGATACATTCCTTGCCGTGTCTCTATGGCTCTTACTGCAAATTAAGAAAAGATTTCTGCAGGACACAGACAAATATTTTTGTAGCTGATCTGAAAATCTTTCTAGCAGCATTAGAAACAATATTGTGGACTGAATATTTTAGTGAGGAAGAATAAAAGACTATGTAGTCCAGTAAGTTTAAGCTCTTATTTAATTAGTAAATTCTACCATTTTCCTGAGGACGGGACTGTAGTCTTTACTCTTGGCATCAAATTGACTTCAAACTTTGCTAGGCCTTCTTTTTCAAGAGTAGTTTTTAATCCATTTCTGGAACTTGTTTCATATTGCTTACTGTATGATTGTTACTGCATTGTTAGCAATGTCCTACAGCTTAGCGTTAACTTTGATGATTTCATCTATCATGATTTTTTTATTTTGTTTTCTCTGCAGTCATTCTCCATAAAGAATGTGTACTTTAGAACAACATATTTTAACAGGTACCTAATGTGACAGAGGTGGGGTAGAATTATTATTTTGTGTAACGTCCTTATAATAAATTTTGCTTCAGTGTGAGTTTGGAAAAATAGGGGCATGTTCACCAAAGTGCGGTAAGGTTTTGCAGTTACTCTGCATTAGTACTAAACACTAATGTGAGGTAAATGCAAAGACTGCGCCCTATCGGGGGTGTGGCCAGCATGTCCCCTACCATTACTGTACAGAAAAATTCCTGACTGCACATTGACCGAAATGTAACTCCCTAAATGTATATAGTTGGCCATATCTACTCTCCCATAGGCCGGAAGATGTTCTGACAAATTAATTATGATGTTGTTGTTCTAGTTCAATATGTTCCTTGTTCACTGTAAACTGCCTAGTGCAGTATGAGTTGTGTTCTCTGTAAACCACCTTGCTTATGTATTATAAAGCGATATATACTGAAAAACTGATAATTAAATAAGTAAATAAACATTGCGCTAACTGCAATACCGACATCACATCACGAGTACCAATGTGCTAATCATAATGTGTAGTCCACCTACTCTCCCCTCATTGCCCGCCAAGTCTTCACCCCATCTGCACTTAGCAGTTTTAGTGCACTGGCTGCTTTTAGCATATGGTAACCATTAGTGTGGGCCATTAGCACATGCTAAAATGCACATTAGCTCAGGGCCAGCGCAAGGAGATGAGACATTCTAGGTGAACCTCATCCATTGCATCCCCCCAACTCCTGCTCCTGCTCCTGCCCCCTTCTTGGCCCCCATTGCAACTGCTGCCACCCTCTCTGGGACCTGCAGTGGCAGCAATGGTCACAAAAGCCCCGCAGTGTTACCTTCAACCTCTGGCGCTGCAAGGCTGCTCAACCTCCAGCTCCGCCGAGGCCTGATGCTGACTCCTGCAACCAGGAAGTCAGTATCGGGCCTTGGCAGGGGGGAAATGGAAACAGTCTCGCGTGCCAGGGATTGAAGGTAAGCACTGCAGAGATGTTTGTGACCATTGCTGCTGCTGCAGGTCCTGGAAACTCTAAGCAGCTGCCTAGTTTGCCTAATGGTTGGGCCAGCCCTGCATTAATAGCTAGCACGCTAGTAAATATGCCTCATAGTGTCTTATTTTAATTACTGTCATTTCTCCTAAACCCTTTTGAAGTATTCAATTTTCAGTTGCACAACTTGAAGGTTTTTAAAAAAATAAAAACAAATTCAGATGCTAGAATAAAGTAGTAGAGGAAGGGCGAGAAGAGGAATTTTACAGACCAAACACTAGATAAGACCAATTTTTATGGCAGGAACAACCCTGATACACGAAACTCCCATAAACACCTTTTACTATGCAGATGACATACTGCTCCTTGCCTGCACCTTGCTCCCCCGATTTTACTGAGCTTCACAGCTGCCTGCGTACAGTTACTGCTTGGTTTGGGGACAACCAGTTGAAATTGAGCCTTCAAAAACCTCAGCTACCTGGCTCGCCGGCGCGGCCACTGCTCCTACTCTTTCACTCTCTTCAGCTGAACTCCAATTTCATGCGCTTGGTCCATTCCTCGACCATCCTGCCCAACACACTTTTGCCCTTAGCTATATTATCTCACGTCTGAACTATTTTAATCCCATTTATGATGGCCTCTACCAATCCGAGTTGAAACGTCTTCAAGCTGCCCAAAACACTCCGATCTGGATCCTTGTCAGGCTAAGAGATTTGATCATGTTGCTCCTCTTCTCTTCCAGTATCACTGGCTCCCTGTGTTCCATCGAATACATTATAAGATATTTACATTGACACATAAGGCCCTTTAAACTGACACACCCTCCTGTCTAGCTTCTCTCTTCATGCTCCCACTAGAACCTTATAGGGTCTCAGCGGAAATCGGCTAAATATTCCACCAGTATCTCGGGAAGGCTGGAAAGTACAAGGTGCTCAGCCTTTTTCTTTGCCTCGCCCACTCTATGGAATGCACTTCCGCCAAGCTTGCATAATGAATCCTCTTTTAAGACCTTCAAAGCAGCCCTAAAAATCCATCAATTTACTCTAGCTTTTGGAAATGGGTGGTGAATTTGGCATGGTGTCCGGGCTCAGTGGGGAGAATTGCCTGCATATACTATCCTTTTCTGTCCTCTTTCTTATCAAAATTGTAGTTTCCTATGATTTTCCTATGATTTGTGTGTTTTGCTTATATTGTGAAGCGCCTCGCTGGAATTCCGAGAAGTGGTATATTAAGAACGAATAAGCCGTAAGCCATAAACATGTTAATTACTTGTTAGTACTGCCATAGGCACAGAATACAAAAAAGCCTTAGTGAATCGGGCCGTTATTCATCAAAGGATTTCCGTTTCCATTTATTTCTTGATATACTGCCCTTCCCAGCCGCATCCAGGACGTTTACAATAAAAACAACGTGGGCAGGTTTACTAAAGTATGCTACCTGGTAGCGCAGGATTTAGCATGTAGTTTGTGTTCTGAGCTAAAAGATAGCATTGTCCCCAACATCAAAAATCCTGTGCTACCCAGGTTGCATGCGATGGGGCAGGGATTGGACGGACCATGGGTGGAATGGAGGCATTGACGGTAAGGTGCGGCTAGTACAGGAGTTAATAGCTCGTGTTAATTGCGCGTATTGTCCTTAGTGTGGGCGCACTTAATGCCACCTCGATGTGTGGTGTGAAGTGCACCTGTGTGTCTGTTTGCTTGATGTGGCAGGTATCGCTCACACTCAGTTTCATCGCCTCCAGCTCATGCAGAATACTGCGGCCAGGATTCTAACCCAGTCTTCCCCCAGAGATCACGTAACCCTTCTACTAGTCCGTCTTCATTGGCTCCCCATTGACTTCCGTATATGTTATAAGATTCTTATTCTGCTTCATCAGGTCATTAACACACGCCACAGTATTTAGCCGACCTCCTGCACGTTCGTGTCCCAACACGCAGCCTTCCTTCACTTCACATTAACTGTTTGCACCTACCACCTCCGTCACGTGCACACCTGCAATCCACCCATCACTCAGCCTTCTTCTTCCTTGGTCCCGCCTTCTGGAACTCCCTGCCCACCTCGCTCCAATTAGAACAGAACCATTCCAAGTTTAAATCTTTACTCAAAACACATCTTTTCTCCTCCGCTCATAATCTCCCAGACTCAGTCCTTTAACCTGGGTATATATATGTTTGTTGACTTCCTCTCTATGTCCTGTCTGCTTTGATTCTATGACTTTTCTTTACTGTTAAAATTTTGTAGTTCCCTTCCATTTTTCCAGCCTTCAGCCATAATTTTATGTTATTACTTTGAATTGTAAACCGCTCTGATGTTACAAAGGGCGGTATATCAAGAACCAATAAACATAACTGCAGGAGGACAAATACATATGCCCTGTGAAGCTAGTGCAAGCTCCCCAAGCTGGAAATGTGGCGCAAACCTGCGCTCACAGTGCGGGCCCTATATGAACTAATTAAAAATCTCATAATCTAAGTAGAATAGTAAAATAATAGAACCAACATTGAAACAAACATCCTAACTAAAATAATAAGACAAAAATGCAAAGCAACAAAAATACAGCCATCAAATTAAACAAAATCAAATCTCCTATGTTAGCTAGAATAATACATCAACAAAAACAACCATTAGCAATACAAAGGAATGTCAAACAATTAAAATCAAATGACAACTAAACAATAAAGCAATAAAAAACAACCATTCAAAATACAAATAACAATACAACACATCAAATTAAATTACCATATCTCATTGCATTTAAGCCCATTCACGAATAAACCAATCGTTCTTTCTTTAGAGCTCAAAAAATATGATGAAATGCGTCCTCCATAAAAAAACTGAAGTTTGAAATTTAATGAAAAAAATGTTAGCTTTTGTGTGCTAAAAGTCTTTGGTGCGTGTCTACTAAAGGGAGTTTGCTACTACCTGGAGCCAATGCAGATTTATTGTATGGCAGTAGCAGCTAACACAGGTGAAATATAAATATCACAGGCACTTTACTGTGATATTTGCATTTTACATGGTGGACTTGGCGGGATCAGGGCAGGGCTTTTTGCATGATGGCTGCAAAAATTGGGCCCTATCCTGGCTGCAGATAATGCCATTTGAAGAGGTGGCATTATCTGCAGGTGATCTTGTTTGGCAGACATCGCAGCCACTGCTGATCAGCAAAGACCATCTGCCCTGGAGGCAAACAGTCCCTGTGCCTCAATCGGGCCCCTCGAAATCTAATGTTGTTGGTGCCATGGATGAACAGATACGTGGCACCTACAATATTAAAAAAAAGTGGCCTTCCCCACCCCCTCAGCACCGATCCCCATCAGGAACTATCTGAGGACAGCAAACATACTGGCAAGTCAGTTGGGCCTCTTCAACCCCCCTCCTGATCCTTAAAAAATACCTAGCTAGCAAATCAGGCTACTGACCCTTCCCCATTCAAACCTCTAAATCCCAGTTAGTCAGTCAGCCTAAGGGGGCTCCTGGCCCCCTGCCAGCCCCTCCAGCCATTGCCTTAGACATCCTGGTGGTATAGTGGTCAATGGAGGCATGAGTGGTCTTCCCCACTCCTGCCCCTGTTGCTGCAGCAACACAAAATGGCCATGTTGACATGGTGCTGCCTCCTAGCATCTTGGTGCTGTATTTATGAGTATCAATGAGGAACTGAAGACCGTGCTCGGGATCCTAACCTAGCTCTCCTGCATGGCCGTGCTCAGCCTTGTCACTGAGCACCCGGCTGGTCCTTGTGGATTTCTTTTCAAAATCAAACCAAATATAAAGAGTTTTTTTACTAAAAGGCACTAAAGCGTTACACCCAATGCACCTCTAGCATCGAAACCACGGTGCATTCGGTGGAGCACGTCTGCATTAACCGTCTGGGGTGTGGAAAGCATTTCCCTGTCATTAACGAGGAGCCCTGTCCCATAGCACACGCTGCATTGGTGTGGGTGCACCTGTGCTAATGCGGTCGGTATGCAGTGTGAACACCGCGCACACTCTCTGCTCCTACGCCGCCCACGCACATCTCTAACGCGGGTTACACAGCACAGGAACCATCCTGCACTAACTGTCGTGCCTCTTTGCTGGTGGCAATGTGGGTCCCAGTGCGCCTTCAGCAAGTGTCAGACACATGCTGCCAGCTAGCGCCCGTTAGCAAAAGACCCCCATTGAGGATTTTGTTTAGTTACTTATGGGCCAGTATTCTAAAGAAGTTATGCAATTCCTTGGCCGTTAGTGAATGTATATGTGAATTTTCAAAACTTATAGTGTTGGACTGAATATCTGAGTGAACAGATTGATCCTATCTGTATAAGGAGAGGTCAGGTTGGGGTGGGGCAAGGGCAGGCTAAAAAATCGTTTTCTCATCAATATTTGGTTACTAAATGGTTAATTTATATGTTTAATTTAGGCGTGCTGAATTATTTATTTATGTAAATTTCTAGTCTGCTGATCTCATAATTCTCAGTGGTTTACAAAACTATCTTTGAAAAAAAGAGTAGAAACAAAACAAACATACAATAAGCATACAATTTACAAATAACACAGTATACAATCAAGCATAACAACTAAAAATGAATAAAAAACCAGGATAAGCCAGGCTAAACAGGAAACCCTTCAATTTCTTGCTAAAATCTACGAGATCACCTAACAATCATAGATTAACAGGCAAATGATTCCACAGTATTGGTACTGACAAAGAAAAAACTCATCAATGGCTCTAACACCTTAAAATCATGATAGAGCCTGAATGTATAACAATGCCTGATTCTGAGATTGTAAATTACGTGAAGAAGACCCAAATTCAATAGGAAAATAAGTAGGTAAAAAAATACCCATGTGCGGTGTTTAAAATGCTGAAGGGATGCTGCAGGCATATCATATATTCAGTGCCCTTCGCGATATGGATAGCAGTGCTGAATGAATGTAATAAGTTAAAAGCCATGGCTGACATTTAGTTTATTCCCATCACCACATCGGCTGAAAACTGGATACACAGAGTTTATGCAATGACGTGATATGGATCAATCTGAAAATCTTCTGTACATGCAGTGATGTTCACATAGAATAAGTGGCTGACCCACAGTCTTGTTTATGGATTTATTTTGAACCAAATATAATGAGTTAAAAAAAGTAGGAAACTAAAATATTGTTTTACTCTTAACTGCTTTCAGTAAAGGGCCTTGTTATCTCATGATTGGTATTAGAAGGTGGACATAAATCGTGTAGTTTGTTCTCCACGCTTATGGCAAAGGAAAACAAAAGGAAAGGGGAAATCAATTGAACTAGCAAGTAACACATGACCATCCCTACACAGCTGTACAAGCTGGGGAAGCTAAACTTGAGGATGTATATTACTTGGAAGCGCAGTTGTGACTTTCTTCCAATTTGGAAAATGCTTCACATACTCCAGTGCCCGGTGCTGACCGGATCAAAGCAGACAAACCCACCAGAGGTCTAAGTATGAAGAGAGAGAATTATTTTGTGTGTACTGTTAGAATAATAAATGAAGTCAAAAGGGATAAAAACATAGTGATTTTTATTCATTCTTCACTATAATCATACAGCACTGATTAAAAGTAAACAATTTGGTTTAGATGAATCTTCGTCAGATGCCTTTTTTGGGGAAACCTTCTTTTCATGAATATTAAATGTTAAACAGATGTCCTCTGGCGCAGGTTTCACCCTGATCACTCTATATTTGCTGAACATTTGAACAGCAAAAGGTTTTCGTTCCATATCAATTCTCTGTGGCTAAACAGGAATCAAATATGAAGCATCTAAAAGTATATAGAAATCTGTAAACCTCGTTGTCTTAACATAGTTATACTGCCTTCACATGGTGAAAGAGGCATTTCCTGAGAGCATAAGGAGAGAGCTTTACCGAAAACTGCTGGACCTGCTTTTTTCAAAGTAGGGATGTAAAAAAGAATCACAGTTAATTTAGAATAAATTGGAAAAAGGCAGACCGTCAGCCTTCCTCAGCACACCACTAGCTAGCTACTAATCAAGTACTTCATAATTAATGACCAACCCCAAGTTTTCAGGTGCCAATTCATCGGCAGGCCTTGCTAAGACCTGAATGAGCACATAAGGGGATCCCAGCTATGCAATCTGTCTATCTCATTTCAAATGTTTTCCAGTCTGATAATCATAACATCCTGAAACTATTTCAGGGGCAACTTCACTGCTGGGTATTTGGCATGGCAAAGAATGCGCTGCTACTTGCCTGTTGCAATATCTGCCTTATTACTTTTGCTTTGCCTCTTCTGAGACGCTGCCTTCCAGTGCTGCTCCTCATTCCTTCACACTGGCTTCTCAGTTGAACTCGGGCCGACTATTACTCAGCTTTTGCTTTTCCTAAACTCATTTGACTGCAGCTCAACAACTGTTCCAGGTTTTCTGGAATATCCTTTTTAGATCTGTGTTTGGACTTGTGCAAATACATTATTTCTCCCGCTTTTTCTCTTAACGGACCTGGTTCTACACTGTTTCTTGCATGATGTGCAGACCTGCTTTTCTTAGGGAAATCAGAAGTTCAAGTTCGTGCAGACAATAGGGTGAAATCTAAACTGGAATAACTTCTAGTGAGAAAATAGAAACATTCGTGATTCCTAATTGGAAGTATGCAATCGGTGAATGGGGACTTGATGGATATTAGAGGGGGATAAACTGGGAGACTAAGGGGCTGCTAGTCATTCTTTTAGTTGCTCAGGAAATTCTGAAATGAGGAAGGCTGCTTTAAAAATGAGTCAACCTCGGAAAAATCCCCCCACTCACGCCGTAGTTTGCAGTCTGCAGTAGGAGTATGATGTAAATGCTCAATTTAGTTTTATTTTCATGTCAACAAAATTAATAGTTTTAACCTGCAAAATGTACCTTTCATCTTACTCAGTTCATTCTGCAGACAATTAATATGACCAATGTAGTAAGCAGCACGGAAATTCACAAAGGCGAGTTCATATGTTAGAATCACTGTTGACTTGCATTAAATAGATACCATATGCGATTTGAGCATTTAATGCATGCACTTTTTCTTTATCATACAGTTTTAGAATATTTTTTCTTTTGCAAGTTTAAGTGCAAAATCAGTGTCTGTAATTGACTGTGATGCAAAATTACAAAAAGATATGAATGCACTGAACTACATAAAACATTGCAAGTAAATTACCCACACCTCTTTACCTCTCTCAGGACAGGAAGTTGCATGTCCTAATTCTGGGACTGTATAGATATAGACCATCTCAAGAGAAGAGCTCTCTGCAGTTGGAGTGTGAAAGGAAGTGCTTGGAATTAATTGTGGTGACTCAGGGAGATGAAAGAATTTATAAACCATTAAAAGCGTAACTGAAGGGTTTAAGTAAGGAGTCCTCTCACTCCAGTGTATGGGATTTGGAAGTTGGAGACTGCATCAGAGGGCCTCCTGCCAACTGATGACTACAGAGAGCAAAAACCTTGCTGATTTTTCCTCTTCTGTAAGGTCTGGGGCAGCAGCAGGAAGAGTTTGTGGGGGTGTAAGGGGGTGTGAGACTTATTGCAGGGCCTCGTTTGTAGAAGTCAGTAGGCTGAAAAACAGGACCATATGCAAAAAAAAAAGTTGCTCATTGGTAGAGCTGGACTTAGCAGCAGGGAAATGTGCCCGTGTTAAAGTTAATACAACTAAGGCCAACTAATGGCTTCCAATGGTCAAACAAGAGGCTCTCTGATTCCCATCTCCCCTAAGACAGAGTAATAGCAAATAAACCTGAATCTGACAGACTGAATACTTTTGAAAGTTCTATGACCTTTCCGAGTGGGTTCTGGATTGGTGCAGGACTCAAAAAAGGACATTAATAGGTGAGTTTAAATATTAAGTT
Source organism: Ichthyophis bannanicus (assembly GCA_033557465.1). Classification (NCBI taxonomy): domain Eukaryota; kingdom Metazoa; phylum Chordata; class Amphibia; order Gymnophiona; family Ichthyophiidae; genus Ichthyophis; species Ichthyophis bannanicus. Next base: position 456,186,975 of record CM066038.1, on the reverse strand, counting down.
CCTTATTGTCCTGCCAAACCAGTACCAATGTATGGGATGTGTCCAAGCTTTCATTAGATGGGAAGGAGGAGGCCAAGACAGCTCTCCCTTTCAACCTGCACATTTAAACATCAATAAGGAAGACCAGGTAGCTACCTGAAAAGTGTCTTCCAGAGAACAGATCTATACCTACGTCAGTGGCATGTCCAGCCCTCCCCTTTGTGACCAGCACCCTCCTCACAGCACTTCGGAGACAGTGCGCAAACTTACCTTAAAGATTGGTGTGGCTTGCCGCGCTGCCTTCAATGCAGGTCCATTGGCTCTTCTCTCGCAGGCCTGGATTGGAGGCAGCGTGACAAGCCACCCAGTTTTAAGGTCGATTTGCCGTGCTGCCTCCATAGTGTAGGCCTGGTCAGCATCCACTGCCTTGCCCTTGTTAGTCCACTGACGGGTGCCATAATGAAGTGTGCTCACAGCACCTCTGTTTCATCCAGCTCTACTCCCTGGGATCCAGCATGTAGTGACTCAGAAAATCTAGCAGCATATTGTCTGTGCAATGCAATGTGCTCCTTCAAGTCAGTGCTGACAAATGCCAGCCCAGCAGCTTCTGGGTTTTCTTGGCAGGGTGACCAAAAGTAGATTGCCAGACCTTTCTTTCAAGGCAGTAGAGGGTTAAGTGACTTGCCCAAGGTCAGAAGGAGTGCTAATGGGACTTGAACACTGGTCTCTTGTTTACCAAGCCAATGCTAACCACTAAGCTACTTGTTCATGCCTGTGTTAGATGTGGCCTACTGATGTCTCTCTGCTCAGACCAAGAGAAGACTTGTTTCTTGCATTACTTGTGGACTGTTAGTACCCCCCTTTCCCCTTGCCAATCTGCTGTTGCATTGTTTGAGATTTTTGCCTGAAAGAAATGTTGGAGACAGTAGCAAATGGCCCCGGTTTCTAATCTATTTATGCACCAGCATACTTCTGTGCTTGTCCAAAGGCACTGAGCCACCTGATTCCACCAATGCATCCCCAACCCTGTCATGTTCATATCTATAGAAAGGATTACCCATTTGGGAGGAGGACAACTATAGATCTAGCTCCTTTAAGAGACTGTAAGTAGACAGTCACTAGTATTGTCAAGATTTATTCCAATGGCATTGAAATAAAGTCTGTTTTCTAAACTGGAGCATATCAAAAGCTTTTAAGGGAATATGTACTTTCACCATCTGTGAGCATCAAGCAATGGTATGTCTCCTGAAAATGTTGTGGAAATGCCCACGATGGCTGTCCAGACCCTGGTAATATAAATCTCCAAGCTTTATAAAGAAAAGAGAAGCTCACGCACAATAAAATCCAGCGAGGTACTCTTGAGAGCCATCTTTGTAAATGTATAGAGGTCCTGAAAAGTTTCAGGCTCCCTAGTAAACTCTGAAAGGGTTTCATAACTGATGCAGGATGCCATGACTGAACCATGATAAGAATAACCTACTTCACTTGTTAGTTTTGCTATTAAAATGTCACAATATGAAAAATGATTTGGCCTCAATAGGAATTAACTCTATTGTAGCAAGAAGCATTAACTACAGTCATAGCTGATGTTTAAAGTGTAAATGTCAGTCTTTCTTTCCAGAAGAGAAGGATTTACATGGACATACGTACCCAATCATTAATAATACACCATAAAACTAAAAAGGGCATAGGTTCTGCTCTTCTAGGGTTTATTTTAAACAATGGTTTGCATGTGAGGTTCTTTGTGCTTCCAGACCCACTTGACAGAAAACACGGAAATCTAAAACAGGAGTAACTCTCCAATTTCACCTAAATTTAATCCAGCACAGAGAGCAGACTGTTTTTGCCCAGTATGAAAAACATGGGGACATTTAAACAAAGTGACACAGATCATCTGCAGATCAACTGAAAATGACAGCTCAATCAAACAGACGTAGGTTGAGAATTTCCACAGGGCAGCCCTAGTTACAGCCAAGCCAAATTTGTTTAATGTATATAAACCTGCTGAATGGAAATCTTCAGCATGCTGCAAGTGAAAGGATGACTTTGTTAGATCAATCTCTCTTGAAATGGATGTACCGGCCCATTAACGTATTAGCACGGCTTCGGCCTTTTCTGTGGCTGTTTTTGAAACTATGAACGGGCATTGACATGTTGCTCACTGGCAGCACTGTGCTGTACCATGCTAAGGACCTGGGGGTGATTTCAAGGTCGGGGTCTCCTGTTCCCCAGATCGGCCGGGGCTCGCGAAGTTGCGAGGCATTGTTCATAGTTCCTGGAGTGAGAGACTCCACCATCATACAATGGCAACACATGGGGGAGATTTTTGAAGGAGCTGCTTAAAGTCGTGTGTGTAAATCATGGTATTTCAGTCATTTATGCTCATAACTGCCTATTTATGTACATAAGTGGCAAGGTTGCAGTTTTAAAAGTAGGCACTTTGGTCCGCTTTTGTTGTGAGTGTGCTCAGGAGCAGAGTTTGGGTGGAGTGTGGGTGGCGTGCCCAAGTACAGACGTAACTTATGTCTTATAATTCACGTCCATTCTTTACAAATCTAGGCATGGGTATTTGCATCAGACCTAGGGATGGTATAAGTGAGCGTGCCTTAAATTAACATGCATTCTCCACCACATATGCATATATGATGTATTTATTGTTTAAAATTTAAATCCTGCTTTCTAGTCCTCTTTGTGAGTTTGAAGTGGTAATTAGTACCATTGAATTTTACCAATGAGTTTGTTTCCAGTTTATTTATTTTTTTATTTATTTTTATGGCCTGGAATTGAACCTCTTAGCTGGATCTGACATTTTTCAGAGATAGGCGTCCAGGATGATAATGATTATCCTGTACTTACTGAAGTTAGCCTTTGGCAAGGAAATGCAATCACCAAGGGGCTTGTTTACAAAGCCGCGGTAGTGGTTCGCGATCGCGATCGCAGCCGCGGCCCCATTGAAATCAATGGGGCCACGGCTCCGATTACGATCGCAAACCGCTACCGCGGCTTTGTAAACAAGCCCCTAAGGGTGTGCATTTGGTTCGTCACTTCACTTTAAATAATTTAGTGTGCATTAAAATGATTTAGCGCTCACTTATCAAATTAGCGCATCGTAATTCATTGGTTAGTGTGCACTAAGGAGCATGTTTATTAAACCACGCTAAGAATTGGCATCTTAGTGCATGTTTAGTGCCGAAAATGAGCACTTTCCTTTCAAGTGCCCATGCAGTTAGCATAGTGAGAAGCACCTCGCTGCGCTAACCTGCAACTACGATTAATGTGGGTGCACTTACCACCACCCCTGTAACACTGGTGATTAGAGTGTTCTAATGATGCTCACGCTAAATGCAATATATAGGCAATTCCCAGTCTCCACCCTTAGGCCGCCTAAGCAATTAGCATGGGATTTTTACTGCACTGGTATCTTTAGTGCACAGTAACGGTTACCACAATCCCATGTAAACCGTTTATCAGGTCAAACCCCATGCCAACAGTTAATGCACTTTAGTAAACATGTCCCTTAATCAATTTACTGCACACTAAAAATTTCATATTAAAACCAATGTTTGAAACTAACAGAAAAAAAGAAACCCTACCCCAAAACTGGAAAGATTCATGAATAAAATGAAATCCAAATTTGTCTTGCCTCTGCACATCCCAAGCAGACACTTAGCCTACTTGCACAGGAATCAACCAAATGCAAACTTTTGTTAATAATGACCCCAGACTCTACAGCTTCATCAGTCAAGCTCTAGCACTCTTTGTGAGCATGGTCACGCCCGCTCAGATGAATTAGCACAGCTTGTGCATTCCTGATCTCGTTCGATACATATGTCATTTACCATCTTCAGTGTTTGCTGGGTCAGTGATGGAGTTATTAAGAACGAATATGTAAACGCCAAAACTGCCAAGGTAAAATCATGTTCATATTGAGAAACAAATCCAGAAAAATCGAAGCACTCACTGAGTGGTTGTGCCATGTTTTTGCTACTTTAGTTTTCTAAACATTGCCAGTTCTGTTCACCTTGAGGATCCTGTCGCCCAAGGATGATGGAAAGGAAACAGGAGGAGGAACTCTGGTGCTGATCTCAAGAGAACATGAGACCAGCGCGAGAGAATCAGAGGGTGGGGGACGAGGAGGTCACAAGCACTGCCTCCTAAGATTTTGGCCTGGCTCCTAAATTCTCACAAAATTTGTCAAAGTCTACTCTATATCCTCTGGGGGGGGGGGCCTTGGGGGTAATACTGGCAAAGGGGGTCATTGTAAAAGTTGTTGTTGGGATTTGGATGTCCAAAGATGCGCACGTGAACGTAGAAATCACAGAGACGTCTCCAGAGCCATTTTGCAAATGACATTTAGAGATGTCATGGGTACAGGGACATTCAATTAGGCAAGGGGTGTGGTGGAGGTGTGTCTAGGGAGATGCTGATGAGACTTATACAAATGTTGGGAATGTCTGTAGGCACATCGACATTTACACCTGCACCAGACTCAAACAGGCATCAGAAAAGTGCTTGCTTTGGCCTTAAAACATCCAGAGAGTGTTGGAAAGATGGAGAATTAAGTGACTAGCCTACGATCACAGAGAGCCACACTGGGATCTGAACCCTGGCTACCCTGCTCCTACACCTATTACTTTAACCTAATTATGCTATTAGACAGCCCTGTTCTGAGATGCTATTCTGGGGCTATCTATGTGGATGTCTCCATAGATGTCCATATCAGGCACGCCCATGTTTCTGAAATCATATTGGAATTTGTATGTGCCTGCTTTTTTCCCAGATGTTCTGGCTTTGATGTCCCAAATTGCACTGGGATGTCCCATTGTAAAATGTGCCTTAAAACAAGCACTTTTCCAAAGCTTAGTTATGCCCCGGAGCAGGTACGGATTTGGATGTGGGCCTGGATGTGCTGTTTCTGAAATTCGGCAGGCACATCGGATTCAGCAGACTGCCCTGGACACACCCCTGCCACACCCACCACCGTATTTAGATCTTTGTGCATCGGGGACGTCTCTAGAGCCGTCTCTGAAAATGACTCTGGGAATATCTTCATGATTTGGATGTCCGCATGACAATTTTCAGATCCAAATCGTGAATACGACTTCTAAAATGACCCCCGTAGAGGTTAATTTTATAATAAGCCTCCTAAGTTACATGCCATGGAGTTAAAGGGAGTTATATGCATAAGTAGGCATTTATTTATTTATTCTTATATACCGCCTTTCCGAGGATCAGTGCGAAAAGAGAACAGAACTTCATCATTACATGCAACAATTTTACATGGAACAGATTACATTATAAAATGAATGGAACTAGGGATAACATAGAATAGTGTACACTATATACAAAATAATGAGGTTGCTTGTAGCCCACTCCGGACCAGAGTTTATCTGGGCTGGGCATTATTCTGCAAGTATGTGTGCTGGGCCGATGGCATGTACTTTGATGGTGGACATGTGTATGGGCAAAGATTGAGTAGAGTGTGGGCGGAACACACAAGTATATGCATAAATTATGAAATACTATATTTATTTGCATTCTTGAAATGCTTAGGTGCCGGCATTGACACCAGCTCTAGGGCTGAGGTAAATGCACCTTAGATTAATGCGCGTATTTGGCCTCTTACATTACTAGGTGCCTACTTCTCTTTATAAAATAGGTTTGTCATAGATGTATTAAAACACGCATTAATAGGCAGACTGGATAAAATTACCCTCCATATTTATTTTATTTATTTATTTAGACAGTTTTGTATACCGCCTTATCCTTCAATCAAAGCGGTCACAACACAATTGGGGGATACATTTAACACGCGGGGATATGAGACACATACACTAATACTTACAGGGAACATGGGCAATGGAGGGTTAAGTGGCTTACACAAGACCACAAGGAGCATCTGTGGGACTAGAAACCCCAGTCCTTCCGGCCCAAGGTTGCTGTCCTCTAGTGGGATTTGAACCTCCGACCTTCCGGCCTGAAGTACCTTGCCCCAACCACTAGGCTACTCCTCCCTTTTGGCTGAATATCACTTCTAAACAGATAATTGGTTGCCATCCTCTCTCCACCCACCTAGTTGCCCCTTCGCTATCTAATACTGAGGCAATTAGTAATATTTTCATCCCTATATCAGTGGTTCCCATCCTGTGGTCCGAGGATCCCTGGGAATCTGTGAGACCATTACGATAGGTCTGCAGGATACAGAAAAGAGAAAAAAAGAGAGAGGCTAGTGGGGAAGAGAGAGGTTGGTAGGGTCTGACTAAGAGGAGAGAGAGAAAGAGAAACAGAGACTGGAGGGAACTAGCTTTGGGGAGGAGAGAGAAAGAGACTGACAGCCTGATCCAAAAAAGTGGGCTGCCTCTGCTCAGTTTTCTTTCTTTTTTTTTTTTTTCCATTTATCAATCTTTATTTCAAAAATAAAAAGGAAGTACAATCAAATCCACATCAAGGGGAGAGCAAGGGACAAAAATAAGAAAAAAAACACGAATAGAAAATGTTCCACATTAATATATACCGGGCCTGGTATATACTACAAACCCTATTAACTTAGAAAGGAAGTAACAACATTCTATCCATTTTCTTTACTAAGCAGAAACAGATTCAATTGATCGGATTCCATAAACACATACTTTGTCTGCTCATAGATCAGGATACACTTACACGGATATTTCAGGAAAAAAGAGGCCCCAATTGCCAGGACGCGAGATCTTAATGCTAAAAGAGCTTTCCGCCGCCTTTGAGTAAGTCTACATACATCAGGGAAAACCTGAACTGTGCTCCCACAAAACAATTGATCCTTTTTAGGAAAATATGACCGCAATACTACATTTTTATCCGATAAAGAAATAAAGGAAACAAAGATGATGTGAATTTTATAAAATTTTCCTCTGTTTATTACGTTCCTTTATTGCCCTCTACAGGAACCTCCTCCCCCATTGCCAAAGATGCAGAGAATCTGGTAGCATCTCATTCATTGGATGTTTCTGCTTTTTTGGAAACTTCAACTGATGAGATCGCCTCTGCTCAGTTTTGACACCAAATTTTCAAATGCTTGCCTGGGTGTAGAATGCAAGAAGCAATCTAACATGAACATAAACACTGTGCAGATACCTGCGTTAAATCCATGGAGATGGATGGTAATAAAGCAATTAGCTATACAGCAGAGATGCAATGAAGTGCGCAGAAAGCCAGAAGGTTGAATTGAATGCGTGCTTTTATTGTCAGGTCTCAGAAGGCGTTATGGATTAGCTCAAGGTCTGCGATCGGCGCTGGTGAAAAATTTATGCCCGTATCTGTGGAGCCCAATTCCCGAAGGGGCACATCCGGGCCGTCTGGACGTTCCCGAGCAGGATGGGCCTGTCAGTACCCGATTCTGCACCAGGGAGCAAGACATTCCCATGGGTGCAGGATTGGGCACTGGGAAATGGCCCGGTGTGCCCTGCATCACCACAGGGACATCCTCCTTGTGGCACAACCTGGCAGCTGCTGTTGGCACTCTGGTTTTTCCACCATCCAACCCTGGCGGGGACTCAGTGGATTTGCCACCGTTGCTGCCTGGGGGCTGGCCGTCGGATCTGGAGGGGCAGTCAGCGCTTATTCCACCTCTGAAGTAGAATAAACTGGCTGTCCCCCTGGTGCTCCCCAGACGTACAGGGCTGTGACCGCCCCCATCCTCTGCAGTACACACAGTGACTCTGTGCATGCAGGAGGGCCAGGAGGCGGCATACGGTGAAGACAGATAGTGGGGCTCGACGTTCCGCCAGGACGCCCAGCCCCGCTATTCGCCTTCCTGGATCGGACCTTCAGTGTACAGCCATTGCAACTTTTTTGTAGCTTTGCTTATGAGACTGCTGAAAGGAAAAAACAACAGGGAAGGTGTGCTGGAACAATATTATGTGCAAGTGATGGATTGCTATCTGGTGCATAAACAGCAATATTATTCTGAATAGAAGTTCTGCTCAGAGTGATATTGCTGTGTACCAAATAGCAATCCAGCACATGCAAACAAGTGTTTTTTTGTGTGCAGGATATAGGTGCTGCTAATGCAGACCTCTGTGTGCATGTTCTTGGCTTGCTGTCCTGGTGTAGTGCAGACTTGATGCAGTTTATTTGTATGCTGTTTGCTAACAGCATTGCCCACACAAAATTGGAATTCGCTGCCCAGAAACCTACATTCTGCAGTCAGTGTTCCTGAACTAAGGAAAAATAAAAAAATATACCTTTTCCTCGAATACTTCAGATCGGACAGTGGATAATCCCCCCCCCCCCATGATTATCCACTAATGCAGTAATACCATTATCACTGTAACCCCCCCCCAGCATTCCAAGTTCATCCCCCTCGCCCTGCGTTTTATTGTATATAATTTCAATTTTATCTGTTATGATGCAACTGTTCCAGTTCTTGGTTAAATGTATACCGCTTTGATCATACGATAAAGCAATATATACAATTCTTTAAATAAATAAATAAAATTCCAGTGCTGAACTGTATGAGGAAACTCTGCGTTAGAGTTTTAGGGCCAGGCTGTAACATAGGGTCGCTACATCAACCTCTGAGACTGGTGGGGACAGGTTGAGGAGGCCGAGAGAGAGACTGCTGGAGACAGACATGGGAAGAGAAATAAAGAGAGCGAGAGGAGACAGCTTGTTGTTGAGGAGAGGAGATCTGGGAAGAAGATGAATGGGGAGGGGGTCCCTGAAGTTTTTAAAGGTTAAGAGCTCCACACAGCAAAAAAGGGTTACAAACCCCTGTGCTAGAATGTTAAATTCTACAGATGGCTGATGGTAAACACAGGGCCCGATATTCAGTACAGTGGCTAGCTACTGGCACTGAACCTTAGATCTGAATATTCAGGGACAGGGCCATATCCCAGAAGCTCCGTGAGCAGTGGTGATATTCAGCTGCTACCCGGTTAGCTTTTGCGATAAAAGTAAGGCCAGCCATTGATGTGCCTTACTTTTGCCACGTAGCCAAAACGGGGCAGCGGCAACTTGATAGTATTGGAGTATGCAGCGGCGGCAGCCGTGAATATTCAGGGGCACTAACCTTGTTAATTCCTCTGCATATCTCACTTAGAGACATTTACACGGTTTGCAGGTCTAGTCTGTTATAAAATACTGTCACATTTTTGCATGCACAGACCTAATCATCTAATTTCTGATCTAGATGCCCTATACAATTTAGGCTATATAGCAATTAAAGTCTTATGCAGATGGGAGAGCAAATCTTTTACCCCTAAATTGTAAAATAATGTTTGCTCTTGCAGTACATCAGGGATGATCACAGAAAATGGTCTTACGTCTCAGGTCTGTTCACAAAATACCAAATTTGGAAGGATTAAAAGAGGGAAAGCCGCTTACCACTTCGCTTCAAACTCCACTTTTTTCTAAAAGAGCCCCTCTCCAAAAAGGCTGAGAAAGTGAAGGATCCCATTCTTTCACTCTCTGGAACTTTATGCTTTTACCCCTATCTGTTATCAAAGACGAAGGACATGGGGCAAATGGTGCAGACAAACTTTCTGCCAAATAAGATACTGTAGGGATAAAAGGATGCTCCTTACATTTCCCAAAAATTTCTTTCTGATCGAGGAATTCCAGGGCAGGAAGATGGAGGAAAATATCGGGGGGGATAGTCAGCGGTGGTAGTTAGCACTTCCAAAGCAGATAGCCGTTGCTGCTGAATATCCAGCTCTGCCGCCCCCCCCCCGCCCGGCGCACACGATGTGGACGTTATCCAGGCAGTGGTGATATTGAGCCGCTACCCAGCCTGCTCGTACAGGTAAAGATAGACGCGGGAAAAGCTGGCCTATCTTTTTACCTGTGGGTCACTAACCGGGTAGAGGTTCAGTAGCATCGCTACCCGGTTAGGGATGGCTGCTGCCGCCGTGTCAACTTTGCCCTGCAATGCCCACGATATATTCCGAGGTTACACGGTCCGCATCGGGGCGTGTAGCAATGGAACCCATGATATCCAGCGCATGAAGCACGCTAGCACTTCTGAATATCCCTCTAAGTGACAAGTCTGTAAACCATGTAAATGCCCGTCATCTTTAACTCCAGTCAAACCCACTGAAAAAGTGTTTTGTGAGTTAGACGCTTAGGCAAGAACGTCAGTGACATAAGTTAGTGTTAAGAAGGTTTACTCCTCCAACTTCCTTTGGCAGGACCAATGTCTCAAAAGGAATTCCGGCTGCCTTCCCTTGCCAAATGAAAGCAGAGAATGAGAATAATCATTTTAAAAAGCTGGTGGTGTAATATGACTTGATTGTATTAAGATGCTGAATGCCGTAATATGGGCTAGGAAGGAATTAAAAATCCAGTTCAGCCTTATGCGCGCCTACAGCAGAAGCTGTGACACAGCTTAGGGGGTTCCTTTCTATAGTGGGAAGGATAATCTTCAGGGTCTTCCAATGTACATGCCTTTTGAAACAGAGTGTTCTTTCCACGGAAATGTTTGTCATTCTCAAGGACTTTGTCTTCCTCTAATTATTTGATAGGCCTTCTACATGAAAATAAAAGCAGACTATTTACATCTCATCAGAACCAATTAATTTTAAGTAACACTTTATTCCTGATCCCCTGCTCCTCTCTTTTAGAAAGCAGACTATCCACTCTTTTTTGGATATGTAGTTACTAATTAAATAGAAAAATAAGTCCAACTGGGAGCTTATTTCTGTCATTAGATTATCCTTCTTTGACCACTGAAACACTCTGGGATTGCTCTGTCCATCCCATAGGAATGTTACAAGAGGATCATCTGAAAAATGTATCCCCCCCCCCCCCCCGATGGAGTTTACTCACCATTGGTCTCATATTAAGATGAGTCAAGATTTTTATTAGCTCCATGCACAAACAAGTTTTACGGTGTGCACTTTTCAGTCACTCCCTTTCCCTTTTGCTTCTAAGGGACATCTCCTCTCTCTCCATTGTCTTTGAATGAACTAAGTCTTCTCATGAAATGTCCTCTTATATTCCCTTCTGCTACACCTTGGAGGTAATCTTATGACCACATACGCAGGGTTAATGACTCTTATAAAATACCCACTGATGTAAAAGTACACACTTTGGCAAAAAGGCATATGTGTTGCCATTTAGCATAGCGGGGGATGTGGTCTGTGTAGAGCACATACATACATAGATCATAAGATACCTTAGTCTATGCATGTACATGGGTAACGTATGCGCGACAAGCAGGTGTAAGTGATTGCACCAATACTCAACGTGCATCTCTACCACATATATGCTGGTATTTTATAAAAACAAGAAGGCATCTACTTGTCTTAACAAAATAGCATCTACCCATGGCCCCAAGTTCTAAAATTACCCTCCATATGCATAGTGAAGGCTTGGGTACTTAGAAAGGCATTTAAAGATTTATGATTTGTAGCAGGAGATCTACATTATTTTTAGATTTATGCCATCCTACATTTTTTGAGACAAATGTAATTGTGTTTTAATTGTATTTATTAGCAAGTAATTACTGTAAACCAGGATCCAAAAGCAGATGAGAGTACAATTAGAAAACCTAAATCACAAAAGAACTCTCTTTTTTAAATATAGACTTAAACTAAATTTTAAATGACAAGGACCATCCATAATGGGAGCACATAGTGAAGCGTTTCATTCCATTTGCAAGCTGTTATCGTTAATCTCCTCATTGGTCTATAATGTCAATTGATCAATATCACAAGTTGAAACTTCATGAACAGTTCTTATATCCAAGAAAACAATCCCAAAGAAACGTTCAAAAATCCTTTCAAGTTTCATTCAAAATACCAAGCTTTGGGATATGGGAGAGCACAACCTCGATGCAGTATGCTGTGGAAATGTTGTTATGTTGGGACTATGGACTGCACTTTTGACTTTATTTCTTTAAGGGAAACGATTAAAAACACATGGATCTTAAACAGGAGAACTGAGGGAATCAGGATCCAAAAGCAGCATTGGAAAGGGGGGATTTTAATTTGGATTTGAATAGAACCAGAGATGGAACCTGACGCACTGTCTCAGGAAGTCTTTTTTAGACATACAGACAGACCAAAGCCCTCTTATCATTCTTATACATATAAATTATGCTTTTGCTACAATGTTTGTGGTGTATTATAGCTCACCAAGTGGCAGATACACTAAACCACAGGATTTCCTATGAGTTTGTTATAAATGCCACTTGGTTCTGGAGCAAATCTTCACATGAAAATTAACTGCAGGGTGTAGTTATCTTTTTAGCAAAATTGGTCTGCAAAACCTTTTGAGTGCCTATTATGGCAAAATTCATAATTAATAAACTGCTTTGCATGCTTTTGCATTGCAGCAGCTCATTATTTATGAATTTGAATACAGTTTTGTACATAATAGACTACACACAAAAGTTTACTACAGAGAAGGGTTGAAATTTGTGATTTCTTTTCCTCAAAGGGACACTGCTTAAAAAGACATGCACAATGCTAAATTTTGGAGTTTTGTTAAATTTTAGAGCATTATGAGTGCTTTTTATATTTTGCCCTCTTTTGAGAAAAAAGTCACATTTTAATACCTCAGCCACCATGCTTGCAGCAACTAAAATGGTATTTGTAGGAATTTTTGTAGGTTAGGATACCTTTTCATTGAACCAATAAAAGGATGTAGTTCTATATAAGGGTTGGAAACTTCATAGATCCTTTTTTTAGATGTATAATTACCAGAACTCTGCACCACCTCAGTTCTTACTAAGAATCAAAATTTCATATAGCAAGTTCCTTTTAGTCCTACTGCCTCATCAAACTTACACTTCTTGGGTTTCTTCAGTCCTTCAGATTCAATTTTCTGTGGTTCCAGTTCAGCCTCCTGTCTGTTTGCATATTGCATGGATAAAGGGGCTTTATGTGCTAGAAAAGCCTTGGAGGATTATAGGGGCAGCTCCAGTGTGCTTCCTTATTTCCCAAGAAATGAGCCCCAGTTGAAAGGAGGCCCACTATCCTGCGTAAGAAAGTCAAGAGGATGTCGCTCAGAAGGGGGCCCACTTACTGCATGCAGACAGGTTCCTGGAATTCTCAGCCTCAAGTCTGGCTACTGACCTTGTGCACCTCATTGCATCTGTGGTATGTTATAATTACTTCCTGTAGATCAGAAATCCCCAAGAAAACCCCGTTTTAAAAATCTGGTCTTCTTTTTGGCTCTTGTGCCCAATTGTAGGTCCAATAGCCAGGCACACTGAGGTTTATCTGATTGCTCTATAACCATTAAGTGCATGAATGTTTTATCAGATAGTGAATGAGGTGAGCACTGGGAAAGCCCATCATTCTTGCTGTGTGTGTGTGTGTGTGTATATGTATGTGTGTGTGTGCGCGCGCACGCGTGTGTATGCATCTTACTGGCCTGCTCTCTGAGCTTCTAGCAAAAAAGTGAAACCTACACAAATTTGGGTAACAGCAATGTGAGCTTGCATTCACATTGATTTTCTTCCTTTCCCTGTCTAGACCAGCCATTGCAAGGCAATTCTATTACTAAAACTATGGACCATGACTCCCTTTTAAATACAGTACAAGTGTTCTCTTAAGCCAGCCATAGGTGTTTCCTTTATTTATGGGAGAAGGGGGTAGTGAATGTTGCATCTGATTCTGCCTGGAGGTACTGTGAAGCCAATGGGTTTACTACTCCCGTTATTTTTAACTAACTAGTACCCTCATGTTCATTACGTCATCTGCTCCATATACCACTCTTTTGATTGCTATATTCTTATTTGCTCTGGGTCATTTAAGCCATGAATGGCCATGCTGGATACAAGGAAAATCGTGAGAAAGAATCCTAGAAACTCCAGGAGGTTCTTTGGATGAGAAGTAGCATTTTTTGGTTTGATGTGGAGTTTCTTTGGATGAAAAAAGTAACTTGTTTGAATGTTGAAAGGTATCATTCCTCAGTTCCAGGAGGATTTCCTGATAGGCATGCCTATCTTTTCTAGGAGGCCCACATTTAATTACAGAACACCCGTGGGAGTATGACAGACGTGGCGGTTTTATGTGGTGTGCTATCAATGCTTGCTGTTCAGGATATTCCACGACATGCAAATCCTGCCTCTTCTCTCATGTATGCATGAATAGCCTAATCAAGAATTACGTAATGTAAAACACGTTAATGTGTATGAAGGGACATTCTACATATTGCATAGTGCTGCAAGTTGGGTGCAATGCTTTCCAGACACTGAAGAGACAATCCCTGCTCAGTGGAGCTTGCAATCTAGTTGACAGACATTGAGGATAGATGAGAGGACAGATGGAGACTAACAGGCCAATGCAAAAAACTAGCGCGGCCTTTAAGCACAGATAACGCCACTCTTAAGTATATTTACTGCTACCGTCAAATGCAGAAAAGAGATGGATGCACGCGTAAACAGCCAAGGAAAAACTAGCGCACAATTAACACCAAGAATATTTAAATTTATTTAAATCATAGGCAAATGAGCTGCACTTAATAAAATGATATGCAAATATTGGCTGTGCCCAGTGCAGAGAAACGCATGGAGGATTTCGCAACCAGCCTTAGTGCCAGTATCTCTATGCCTGGGTCTGAGGTGGCTGAAACACTAGCGCATGCCCCTGACAGTATTTTGATGGATTTGGATGTTTTTCCCAATGCCTGGATCATCTGAGGAGAAATGTCAAAGATGATCGAGGCATTGGGGAAAGCTCCCGATGCCATCAAAAAACTGTCTGGGGCCAATGCCCCCAACAGAAAGCAAATCCCTGGTGACCCAGTAGCCCTGATCCCTCCACCCCTTCCAACTAAAAATAAACTGGTGGTCCAGCGGCCCCAAACCCCCCACCCCTCCCAACTAAAAATAAACCTGCTGACCTAGTGGCCCCAAATCCTCCACCCCCCACCCAACTAAAAATAACCCTGGTGGCCCAGTGGTCCCGAATCCCCCACCCCCCTCCTGGTACCTTCAGAAATGAGCGGGAGCGCTGCCCACGTGCTCCTGCTCTTGCCCTGTCATCTTGAAAAATGGTGGTGCTGTCCCCGCGCCATCCATCCCGGGATGCACCGGACAGAGTCCGACTGTACCTTATATGGAAGTCTGACCTAGCCTGGTGCACCCAGGATGCCCCACATGAGCCCAAGTGCCGCCATTTTTCAAGATGGCGGGGCAAGAGCAGCAGCATGTGGGCAGTGCTCCTGCTCATTTCTAAAGGTACAGGGAGGGGAATGGGGATTTGGGGGCCACTGGGCCACCAGGTTTTTTTGTTGGGTGGGGGGTTTGGGGCTATTGGGACTCCAGGGATTTGCTTTCTGTCTGATGATGATCCAGGCATTGGAGAAAGCCCCCAATGCCATCAAAATACTCTAGGGCTCATATGCAAATTAGTCACCTGGTGCCCCTGTTTCTCTGGAAGAGTATGCCAAACTAGCGCCGTCTTCTTTGCACATGTGTTGGCTTGCTCTCCCAGTTTAATGCTGCCATTTTGTGCATAGTTTAATGCTTGGCTCATTTGCATTTGAGCCCCTTTCTGCATGCCGGCGCTGAAGTCATGTACTATCGGTGTGCTGCAAATAGGCGTAAAAGGTTGATAGAGCGTGACTTCATGCCAGCTGTCTGCATTAGCCTGTAAGATAATAAAAAAAGTACTTTAGTGAGTTGAGGATCTTTGTTGTCTGAGATCTGAAAGCAAAAACAGAGGCATGGGTGTGGTTCAGGGTGCAGGTAAGGACATTTGTGTATGCTGCTTGAGGTGAACTGCATAACTGTACATAAGCGGCCCCTTGTAGAAATAGTGGCATTTGCCTATATGGGCAATAGCAATATTAGACAGTCATGAGTTATACATGATGAACTGTGCCATGTCTAGATTGCTAGGAGGCAAGGTTAGGGCATGGAAAGGGAATGTTTTGAGTGGACGTAAAATATCTATGTAAATTTCCCATTTTACAAGTGGAATTCACATTGATATAAAAAATCTATAGATGTCGGTATTTACAGCTGTCCCGAGATACAATAAATGACTGCTTGAAGGGGCATATGTAAAGGCCGAGGTCAAACTCAACTAAATGTTCAGGGAGAGAGCCTCTTTCAATTGAAAGCAAGTTCTGCTACGAGGGGACATGGGATGAGGGTGAAGGGAGGTAGATTCAGGAGTGATATGCGGAAATATTTCTTTACGGAAAGAGTGGTGGATCCGTGGAATAGTCTCCCAGTGGGGGTGGTAGAGATGAGGACAGTAACTGAATTCAAAAAAGCATGGGACAAACACAGAGGATCTCTAAAGGTAAAAAGGGGACTGTTGTAGTTGTTGATATGGAAGGACAGACTAGATAGGCCATGTGGTCTTTTTCTGTCATCATGTTTCTATGTTTCATCGTGATCATTGCCATGACTCCCACCCCCAGCTTCATCTATCTCCCCCTCATAACCTCCCGTCTCATCCGATCTCCCCTTGGCCCTGTGGCAACATTCAATCCCTCCAACCACTCCCTGTAACATCAAGATCCCCCCCCCTCTAACGAAACTTTGGCCTGGGAGTGAAGAAGCACCAGGACTGGAACAGAGGCAGCATGGCAAGCCACTCACCATGTTAAAGTAGGCTCGCAGCGCTGGATCTGCCATGTGAGCCTGATGGGGGTGCTCCACCCTCATTATGCGCTACATCTAGGGGTCATGCTGCCGGATAAGACAAGATATGAATCTTCAGCTGTCCTGAATGAACCTGTTCTTGGCTGATTTCTGAAGATAAGCGGCGCTGGGCCTGGCTAGTACTTGGATGGGAGACCACCTTGGAATACCAGAGACGTTAAACTCACTGTGCAGAAGAAAGGCCTGGCAATCTACTTCTAGTCACACTTTGACAAGAAAAACCATGGGTAGGGTTGCTTGGAGTCATCATTGACTCAACGGCATACATCCTTACAAGAGGCTCTTTATAGAGTCACATAAAATTACTAATTTCCACACAAATTATATATTCAGGATTAAATTGATAGTGCCAAAAAAATATGTCCTTATAAAATATTATATTTTATTATCTCTGTTTTCATTATCATTGATATAACATTTCATATGAAATCACGTATCACATCACGTATCACTTATCAGATCACATTACATCACATCATATCACCCCACATTACATATACACATAAATACTCCTCACATTCTTAAAAATATTAACACTAAATCAGAAAACTTAGCAATATCAATTTCTAACTAAATTGCACCATTACATAAATGTACATAACATAAACAAGCAATTGCACAGCCCCTATTTATGATTATACAGAACTCCTGCAATAATATATATAGGAAAAACAGCATAATGTAAGTAATTGCACTACCCCTATTAGGCATAAATCACATAATGGTGTAGCAAGATAACATAAAAACACCTCATATAGATAGAAATCACAAGATTTTCTCAAAGATAAAATGCAAAGCTGCTGTTATACCTGTCCCGATACAAAGCTTCTATAAAGCCAACAGGCTATAATTGGAGGAACAAAGTGTGCACCTCACACACCCCTTCACCTGCACGCAAATCCAAACTCATCAAAACTCCAATGTAGCTGCAAGGGCAAACGTGCACCTTAGCTTGCCAATTCTCCAAATATTTCAAAACCCCACCGTAATTGCACAGTAATTTGTATGTCTTTTCACCACTGCACATCAATTTCGCTTATCCAAACTCCGCCGTACCTGCAGGGTAATTTGTGTATTTCACTCCTGCATATTAAACCTGCTTGTCCAAGTCTGCCAAATCATTTGTCCAGATTTGCCAAATCTCCAACCATGGACCATAATTTTGCTGAAACTGGCTTCATCAGGGAAACTGCAAAAGCAAAAAACTAACTCAAAAAAAAATATCCTTAAAACCATATAAGACACACCATATCAAACAATAAAAGCCTCTACTGACCTTCAGCTCCTCACCATTTAAATCAACGCCAAGCATTTAAAAAAATGGCCAGGCAAATGCAAGTTCAGAATAACGCCAGCACAAGCGCATCATACACCGGGGTTTAAATCCCCTGGCATTCAATAGCACCAATGCCATTCCTCCTTAAAATTTAACCCATGTGGTGCCACACTTTTCTATCGGAAAATAAACTGCTGTTCTTTACGACATAAAAGCCAATGGTAATCACCACCCTCTCCATCCCTCACTTGTACCAAAACAAAACTTCGAAGATCCTGTATAGTACGATTCTGTTCTATCCAATGCATCACCAACGGAGCCAATTCTACAAGTACATTCGGTCTTTAAGATGCCTCCGTTTTTTTACATTTCGTCGGGGTAAGAATTTGAGAATTTGATGTTGGTTCACTCCCATCATCGGAAGGTTCCACTATCAGAGTTTAAGGGTCATAGAAAGTGTAACCGATGTGTCATCTGTGCGGTTACTCTTGAGGTGGAGGTCTTTGAACACCCCTCTATGAGATTTACTTATTGGTTACGTGGGAGTACCACGTGTGTGTCCAGTGGGGTTATTTATGTTATTTTTTGCCCATGTCGTTTACTCTATATAGGTCAGACTTCTCGTCAGTTTAAAACTCATATTATTGAACATCTGTCGGCCATTCGTAGGGGACTGGAATTGACTCTGTTGGTGGTGCATTGGAGAGAACAGAATCATACTATACAGGATCTTCGCTGTTTTGTTTTGGAACAAATGAGGAGTGGAGAGGGTGGTGATTACCATTGGCCATGGAAAAGTGTGGCACCACATGAGTTAAATTCTCAGGTGAATAGCATTGGTGTATGATGCGCTTGCGCTGGTGTTATTCTAAACTTTTATTTACCTTGGCACTTTTTAAGTGGTTGGCGTTGATTTAAATGGTGAGGAGCTTGAAGGTCAGTAGAGACTTTTATTGCCTGATAGGGGGTGTCATATGGTTTTAAGGGTATATGTTTTTAGTTCATTTTTTGCTTTTGCAGTTTCCCTGATGAAGCCAGTTTTAGCAAAAGAATGGTCCATGGTTGGAGATTTGGCAAATTTGGACAAGTGATTTGGCAAGTTTGGACAAGCGGGTTTAATGTGCATGGGGTCCCAGGATTACCAATCTGATCTGGGTTTCTCTCTCACACATGCATCCATCCTATATTCACCCACATACCATCCATATATCACCACTTTTTGGGTGACAGGGAATGTTAGGGTGCCCTAGATCACCTCTTTTAGCTCACACAGCAATTGTCAGCATAGTCAGAATAATCAGCATTGCACCTCTGAATATTACTGTAAGCGTGCTTGGTAATGTGTCTATACCATACAACCTTCCTCCACCTCTGCATTCTCTTCTTTCCAACTGCATCTTGTGGTCTTCCAGACTGCAGATACACCGGTTCTAAACATATTTGTCATAGCCATTCATGTCTATGGGATGCATTGCAGAGCAGAGCAGAAAAGTTTCTAAGTCCTGGCCTTATTCCACATTTCCGCTGGTATAACGTGGGTGTTCGTGGGTAACACGCAAAATGTACACAAGCTTTTCCTGAATACGCACTGTATGTCTCCACTGCTGCCCATGTTCTGAGATTCCCATGCTAGCACTGTGTACGTGCAGGACCATAGGTGTTACAGACATAGGTGTCATAGACATTTTCACTAGAAACACATCTATGTTGCACGTCCAAAGGGCTTATTCCTGTTCTGGAATGACTCCCATTTTGAATTAATCAGGGCCAGCTCGAGATTTGATTCAAAGTGTTAACACCCTAAGCAAATCTTAACCCGTGTGTCCCACCTGGCTGTCAGAATTTAGCTTTGAATGCCCTACTTCCTGCCGACCCCCAGAAGCAATCGCCTAGGTTGCCTAATGATTGGGCCAGCCTGGAATTATTACAAAAAAGTCATTCAGGACCTCGGAAGGCAAACTGGCATCCATTTCCTTCTGCTACTGTGCACCATGGCCGCAATAAAAAAAAAGGAATATTAAAAAACCTCCAACATTCACAGAATCAGGCATGAGGTGGAGTGCCATGTAGATGCCAGGGGTGCGCGTGCGTTTTTATATCATGTGGGTGTCAAGGAGTGTGTCTGTATATATGTAAGTGTATGTGTTTGTGTGGGTGTGTCATGGAGGTTTCCCATCCCTACCCTTCAGTACCCTCCCTCCATCCCGTCACTCAGCCATACGTTCTGCCGCTCCCTTCCTCTGTCAGTAGACATCGGTAAAAGCACGTCAGGTGTGAGTATAAGAATCTTCAGACATGGATGAAGGTGTGTCAGGGTATTTTAGGGGTATGTGTGTCCTAGTGAGGGTGGAAGTGTGTGAGGGTGAGCTGGGAGTCATCGATGGGGCTGTGCATGCCTCTCAGATGGGATGTGTGTGGTTGATTCTGTGTCAAAGAAGGGTGTGCTGGGAGGGGCAGGGGCAACATGTATATGTTTTTTTTCCCTTGCCCTGAATACACTACCTGTCTCTCTCACCCTCTTACAGTCTCCTCATTTTCTTGCCACTGACCCTTGCAGTCACTCTCTCCTCCTTCCTGCCCTGGAACCTCTTACATTCTCTTTCTTCCCCTCACTTTCTTTAACTGTCTGGGCTGCAGTTTCCATTACTGTAGCTGTGACTGAGGTTCCACACTGCCACCTTTTCCTCAATTGATGGGCGGGGCCTGGCCTCCTTGTGGCCCTTCTGTGTTTCCCCCGACTCAGGCTAAATCATTCCCTCTCTCTCTCTTTTGATGGATGCTTTTCCTACTGGCTTTCTCTCTGGTTGAGGAAGCCTTGCCTTGCCAGTCAGCTGTGGGTCCCACTCCCAAATGACTTCTTCCGCAGGCTTTCTCTCACGTTGGGGGATAGGGGGGTGATAGGGAGGAGCTGGGGTGCCGCTTCATTTCCTTCTCTTCCGCTGATGGTGTAGTGAGATCCTTAGTCACTGCTACTCTACCGCTGAGGGGGGTGGGGCCAGCAGAGCCTTACCCAGCGCTTCAGCACGATGCTTGTTGCATGTGTTGGGATTTTTTGGCCGTGTCTGTCATTGGAGCAAGAGGTTTGAGGGGGCCTCAGGGGTCAGAAAATGCTGGACAGGGCTCTCTGTGCTGACAGAGGGAGTGGGGCCGCTCAGGTGCAGAAAACAGCCAAACATGACTAGGGCTGGTCGGCCCTGACTGCCACTCCTGCGATCGAGCAAAAACCGCTGTTCTCTCTGCCTGCAGGAACCCCATCTCCCACGGGCAAAAGAGGAGCACTGCCACGATCAGGAAAAGATCTCTTCTGTCTGCCTGGTGGAAATCTGATCTCCTGGGGTCAGACAGAAGAGAGCTTTGCCCTATTGCGGCAGTGCTCCTGTCTTCTGCCCACAGGAGATTGGATTCCCGCGGGCAGCAGACAGAAGCGATCTTTGCTCGATCATGGCAGTGCTCTGCACTTCTGCCCGCGGGAGATGGAGTCTCCATGGGTAGACAAAGTGCACTGAGACCGCATCACGGGACGAGTCCATGCTGCCTTAGAGCTATGAGGAGGGGTTGTGAGTGGCCGATGGGGGAGGGGGGAGAGTAAGCAATCTGGAGTCTGAGTCCGAGACCCAGGCACAGGACACACACAGCCTCACCCGCACAAAAAAATATATTTTTAAGCACTGCTGCCTCTAAATTCTTACAGACCACTTGCCACTCTGGAGGAGAGACTCTTATTGTGTTCAGGCTCACTCACCTGGCTCAACAGTGCTGCCCCGACCTTTGATTCTGCCACACTGGCTGCTGGAAGGTCCTTTGTGCCGGGAGCTCCCTCCACTCCTTCCCTCTGTTCTCATTGGCTGACAGGCTGAGTAACAGCTCCTCATGGGATGGAAGGCGAGAAAGCCGGCTGTCACATCATGCTCCCACTGTAGTCCCGCCCTCCACTCCCTCCCTCTGTTCTCATTGGCTGACAGGCTGAGTAACAGCTCCTCATGGGATGGAAGGCGAGAAAGCCGGCTGTCACATCATGCTCCCACTGTAGTCCCGCCCTCCACTCCCTCCCTCTGTTCTCATTGGCTGACAGGCTGAGTAACAGCTCCTCATGGGATGGAAGGCGAGAAAGCCGGCTGTCACATCATGCTCCCACTGTAGTCCCGCCCTCCACTCCCTCCCTCTGTTCTCATTGGCTGACAGGCTGAGTAACAGCTCCTCATGGGATGGAAGGCGAGAAAGCCGGCTGTCACATCATGCTCCCACTGTAGTCCCGCCCTCCACTCCCTCCCTCTGTTCTCATTGTCTGACAGGCTGAGTAACAGCTCCTCATGGGATGGAAGGCGAGAAAGCCGGCTGTCACATCATGCTCCCACTGTAGTCCCGCCCTCCACTCCCTCCCTCTGTTCTCATTGGCTGACAGGCTGAGTAACAGCTCCTCATGGGATGGAAGGCGAGAAAGCCGGCTGTCACATCATGCTCCCACTGTAGTCCCGCCCTCCACTCCCTCCCTCTGTTCTCATTGGCTGACAGGCTGAGTAACAGCTCCTCATGGGATGGAAGGCGAGAAAGCCGGCTGTCACATCATGCTCCCACTGTAGTCCCGCCCTCCACGCCCTCCCTCTGTTCTCATTGGCTGACAGGCTGAGTAACAGCTCCTCATGGGATGGAAGACGAGAAATCCGGCTGTCACATCATGCTCCCACTGTAGTCCCTCCCTCCAGCCCCCCAAAAAACAGCTTTTCAAATGCTGGTTTTACCTCTCTGCCGACAGCCGGCCTGGTCATATAAAAAACGTCCAGGCCATCTGAAAACCGGCCAGTTGGCAACCACATAAC
This sequence comes from Ichthyophis bannanicus, assembly GCA_033557465.1. Taxonomy (NCBI): domain Eukaryota; kingdom Metazoa; phylum Chordata; class Amphibia; order Gymnophiona; family Ichthyophiidae; genus Ichthyophis; species Ichthyophis bannanicus. The sequence goes on along the minus strand of CM066038.1, from coordinate 456,164,303 downwards.
ACTTAATTTGAATTAACCCAAGTTAGCAAATGAGGGTTTTGGTCACTCTGAGGTCAATATTCTGCTGGCTCCGCCCACTTGAAGTTAATTAGGCAACTTTGGTTAATTTTATCTGGATATTCAACTCGAATCTCAGCATCTGAACATGGTTGGCCAGTTAATATTAGGGCTGCTATTTGGTTGGCCTGAGTTGTTCATTCAACTTTTGTAAGCCAGGGCTGAATATTGATGCTGACCGATCAAAGGGAAACTGTACCCTAGGAAGACAAAATTTATGCACTCATTGAGGGAGGGTTTTCGTCCAAATGATAGCGGGGTTGCACAAGCCCTACTTTTGTCCTGTGCTTGCCTGACATTTATTCACATACGTTCATCATTTAAGATAGTCACACATCATATCACATCAAAGCTCCTTCCTTATGGTTTTTTCAGGGCTTACATTTCAAAGCTTTTTAGAACATGCTCATATTGGGACCCATCAAACAAATTTAAGATCAGATTTTCTCTTCAAACCTATTGTGTATAAATGATATAATCAAAATGGTTGATGTCATCTTAGTGGAAATGTTGTTCAAATTTAATAATCCCACTATGCAAAGTATTAATTAGTTTCTCATTTTGGGTAATTGACTCAACAACCTTTCATTTGCAAAACATGGAAACCTAAGAAAATGTGGCAGTTCACCTAACGTTTTGAAAGACAAACACATGCTGTTTTTCTCTCTATTAGAAAGACTTGATCAATCATTGCAAGAGTTTATGGGAACAGGCTTGTGATTTAAATGGCATCTTAGATGTTGCTAAACTGCCTGTAATTTTTCAGCAGTGTTTATGATTGCAGTAGGGCCTTGTAACATATGAGTACAGGCAACATAAATATTTCTACAAAAGATGATAGCACTATAACTAGAAATATAATGATTCAGACTGTGAGTACAGTGAGTTTCAAGCCAACATTGTCAATATCCCTTTTTGGTGTTGCATGGTAGGGAAAGTTTATGTGTTAAAAATGTGTAAAAACAGTTTTCCAATAATGTACTGGATTTGGTCCAACCATATTTGCCAAAGTGACTCAGGTTGACTTAGACAGACTTGTGAGAAACCACAGAGCACTTCTTGTTCTACCAGTTTTTGTAGCGGATGCGCTTTATGATGACTTTCAGAAACAATATTGTATGTTTGTTATTCATTGTTAACTTACTACTTTTCCTGAGCTGCAACTCTTATGCTGCCACTTCTGAGGAACAAAAGAGCAAAAGGAGAACCATAGTGGGACATGCCAAGGTGCATTGAGCCCAGCATCCTCTTTCTGACAATGGCCAGTCTGGGTCACCAATACCCGGCAGATCCCAAAAGGTAGATCTACTTCTCAGAGTTCATTTCTAGGGATGACCAATTGTCTTCCCAAGTTTGCATGGCTAATAATTTTTATGGACTTTTTCTCCAGGTACTTTTCCAAACTTGACCATATCCTCCAACAACAGATTCTACAGCTTAATTAAGTGCTACATGGAAAAAACTTTCAGTGTGTTGGTCATTAGTTTCATGGAGTGTTCTCTTGTTTTTCTGTTGTTTGACCCAATGTGCTGAAGAAGGGACTATACCCTCGATCTCTGCTTCACTTATGTTCACTTGATAACTCGATAGCATGCCGGATGTGTTGGTCCTAGGCATAGCTGAGAAATCCATCCTCTCTTAGATAGGAGGCACTACTGCTGCATCACTACATGTTGGTTCATCCTTGTTTGCTGATGGACCTTTTAGCTTTGCCCTGTGTTCCTGATGAAGACTTCCAAATGGTGTTCTCTGCCTTGCCTTATTTTGTTTGTCTCATCATCCTGTATCCTTTTCCTATGCCTGTTCTCTTTTGCACTATGCTGTTCTTAGATGTGATCTCTCTCTATGTCCCGTCATTAGACTGCCTTCTTACTGGCATTGTGGTGATATTGCTGGTTGATGGGGTCTAGACTTCAGAATTGGGCATGACAATGTCTGCTGCCACAAGCTGAGCAAGGGCCCCGGTTAGGGCTGTTAGGTTGAATTCTCCTCACTGGACATCCAGGTGGGCAGGACCAAAAATTGCATCGGTTGCCTTTACAACAATACCCAGGATTTCCTATGGTGTCTTTGGCACTTACTACACAGTCTGCCAACCCCAAAATGGCTGCCAGCTCTTGAGTTCAACATGGTCATCTCTTTAGAGGAGATAGCTCAGAAGAGATGGACAGTAGGATTTCCCTCCAACAAGATGGTCATTTGTCACGGTGGAGGCCCTCCCTGCAAGTTCCCCAGATGGCTGCCGAAGGAGAGGGGACCTCCCCCCAGCTGTCAGCAACTTTCCTTGGATAACCTTTGTGTGCGGAAAGGGGAGAGCAGTCTTATGTGTGGTGGTAACTAAAGCCCAATGTACTGCAGCAGAAGTAGGGCACATACACTCACTGACTCTAAGCAGGACCCGCTTCTGGATGCAAGAGCAGGGTACGTGCAGCAAAATTTTGCAAAGCGGTCATGTTAAAAACTTGCCAACAGAGGCATTTTTTAGTAGATCTGGGAGTTGAATATTTCTCTAACTTATTGCATACTCTCCCAGTTCCCTATGTTTTCCAATGCACAAATAAAGGTTATAGCAGCCAGGAAAGATATTCAAATATGTGACTGCTGGACAATTTGTATTCTTTTTAAAGAAGTTTGATAGAGAAAATTTTAATTGGTTACAGAAATATTGCACAGGTTAGGATGTTGCTATGTCTGTCCGCTTGGATACATCGAAATAAAGGATAACAAGCAAGTTGTAGGTGTTTTTGTTTTCCTAAATTAAATTAACTTCATACATTTGGGATTAGCTTGTGAAAGCCATGCTTCGTTATCAGGTTGATGTAGAATGAGCTATTATCATGTTTGCTTGATTTTCAAGTAATTGACAGGTTGCTGTGTGATGGTGTTTGTTTTCAGAGTTTTGAAAAGTTACAAAGTAACACGAAGGGACCCTTTTACTGCAGTGCAGTAGGATTTTGCACCGACCACGCGTTTTGAGTAAAAATTAACATGTGGTAAGTGTAAAAGTAGTGCACTAATTGTGGGAGCCAATCTAGTATGTTCCCTGCACTTACTGCACTGCAATGTGCCCTAATATGAGGCAGCAGAACTCACAATTAAAGAAGGTGCACTTAATGTCGCTCACTGAGGTGATGTTACGTTCACCCGTGCAAATACAAATTGACAGCGCATCCTAACTCTTCTGATGCGCAGTTAACATGGGAATTAGCGCAGGTAACTGTCATAGTAACAGCGTGGGCCCATGCTGACAGTTACCGTGCTCTAATTTCTGTATTAGCCGATTAGCATACTTTAGTAAAAGAGACCCTAAGTAAGATAGATTGCAGAATTTACCACTACAGGAAGACTGTGTCTGGCAATGGATGGGGAAAGCAATGTCTCTATTAAACCCCTTTATGTCTGTTTCAGAGCATTGTATCATTTTAATTTTTAGAGTAAAAAACTAAAGAGGAATTCCTTTGCATTAAGCACACTTTCCCCCCAGTAAAAGTGCTAGATACAGTTTTCACAGGAATCAATTGTGCCATTTCCAGAATAAAATAAGGCACATTTCTGAAAGGATCTGGTTTGGAGGCCCTGCTAATTACAGCCATTTGTATTTTTCTTATGGCTAGCATTGTAGGAAGTCAGGATGACAGAATGGTTGAGCTGTAACGTGCTGCAGCGCAGGGTTATGCATACCGCCTGGCAAGCAGCAATCCATTTGCTGGAGCTCCCTTTTCCGCTGGACATACATAATTCTAGGCTTGATGTTGAGCTTCTTGCAGTAAGAATGGCTTTCTGTGGTATGGCACCCAGGGAAAAGGCAGCTTGCATTAAATCAGCAGCGAGTATATTTTATGACATTGCATCAGAACGCACTGATAAATCTAAGCATGTATAATCAGAAAGTTAAAGCCTGCATAAACGAGGTGCCTTCCAATTCCCAGCAAACTCTGAATTTCAAATGCCTCAGTGATTTTTATGGTGGCTAATTATCTTTAATCTTTGCTCTTTAGTTGGAACATAAAAATAATCTGGTTGCCTCTTTATAGAGCTATCCTACTTTATTCTATAATGGATTGGATTCATTAGGATGTGGTAATCTGCAGTCCTGTGAATGCACTTTATTTGCCTGTTTACTAATAATGCATATTGACCTGCATTAACAATTACCACAGGTTACTACATACATTTTAAATATCTCCTCCTTTCTTGGTATATTGTTATTAACAAGAGTATATGTTAGAATCCTCATTTATGTGAACCAATGGCGACCACAGCAGGAACTCTTTAAGGGAATTGGCTAAGAATCTTTTCTTTCGCATAATCCCTCCCACTTAGGTTTCCATGCAACAAGCATTCTTGTCTGTAGTACTACTAAGTACCTGATTGGTGTGAAAGCCCATTTTGCAGAAGGGCTGGACATGAGACATGGGACATCCAGGCCAGGACAGTCCCATTGCCCAGCTATTTTACAAAAGGCTCTGCTAAGTGCGGAGTCTTTTCTAAAATACATAGAAGGATGCTGGGAATGTATGTGTGTATTTGCCGGCATGTCCATGAAGAGCAGCCATATCTTAAAAAGGATATAGCGGAATTAGAAAAGGTACAGAGAAGAGCCACCAAAATGGTAAAGGGGATGAAAGGATACCCCTATGAGGAACGGCTTAAAAAGTTAGGATTCTTCAACCTGGAAAAGAGATGGCTGAGGGGAGATATGATAGAGGTGTACAAATTAATGAATAGAGTGGAACGGGTAAACATAGATTGATTCTTTACACCACCAAAAAGTAGAAAGACTAGGAGTCATGCAATGAAGCTACAGTGTCACCCGTTTAAGACTAAAAAAAGAAAATATTTTTTCACTTAACATGTAATCAAACTCTGGAATTCGTTACCGGAGGATGTAGTAAAGGTTGTTAGTGTAGCTGAGTTTAAAAAGGGTTTGGACAAGTTCCTGGAGGAAAGGTCCATAAGCTATTATTAAAGAGGACCCAGGTTATCCACTGCTTGCTCCAATTCAAGCATTGTGAAACCTGTATGTCTTTTTGGGAACTGCTAGGTACTTGTGACCTGGATTGGCCACTGTTGGAAACAAGATACTGTGTTGATGGACCTTTGGTCTGACCCAGTATGGCATTTCTTATGTTCTTAATAATATATGTTGGACAACACGAGCAGCACCATTGGCAGCTTCTATATATAAGTGTAGGCACTTAGATGTGGAAGTGGCGATTTTGCAGCTTTCAAATGTAAATGTTGGCACTTAGCTGAATAGTTGCCACCTTTTCAAAACCTTATGTATAAGTGGAGAGAAAGAACTAGCAAAGACACGTAGAAGAGACATAGAAACATTACAGCAAAAAAAGACCATGTTGCCTATCCAGTCTGCCCTTCTGTTCCAGCTACTATAGTCCCTTTTTTTCCTTTAGAGATCTTTGCTTTCTTGAATTCATTTACTGTTCTGGCCTCTACTATCTTGACTGGGAGACTATTCCATGCACCTACCACTCTTTCTGTAAAGAAATATTTTCACATATTACTCTGGAGTCTATCCCCTTTCACCTTCATCCTATGCCCACTCATTGCAGAGCTCTCGTTCAATTGAAAGAGGCTCTCCTCCTGTGCATTTAGGCTACAGAGGTATTTAAACATCTCTATTTTCCTCCAAAGTATACATATTGAGATCTTTAAGTCTGTTCCCATATGCTTTATGACTAAGTCCACTGACTATTTTGGTACCCACCCTCTGCACAACACTCCATTCTGTTTACATCCTTTTGTGTGGTCTGCAGAATTGCATACAATACTTCAAATGAAGTCTCGCCAAAGACTTTGTAGAGGCACTATCACCTCCTTCTTCCTGCTGGCCATTCCTCTCCCTGTGCATGCAAGCATCCTTCTGGTTTTTGCTGTCGCCATTTCTATCTTTTTAGCCACCCAAGTCCCGCTCTTCTTTCGTGGACAGAAGTACTTCACCCCCTATTCCGTACCTTTCCCTTGGATTTTTGCAGCCCAAATGTATGACTCTGTGTTTTTTAGTGTTAAATCTCAGCTGCAAAATTCTTGACCATTTTTCAAGATTAGCGAGATCCCTCCTCATGTTATCTTCTCCTTAGTGGGTGTCTACTCTATTGCAGATTTAGGTATCATCTGCAAAGAGGCAAATCTTACCCAACAGCCCTTCTGCAATATCACTAACAAAGATGTTAATAAGAACTGGACCAAGGGCAGATCCCTGTGTCACACCACTAGTAACATCCTTCTCCTCAGAGTGACCTCTATTTACCTGCACCCTTTGTTGCCTCCCACCCAACCAATTTCTAACCCAGTCAGTCACTTTAGGATCTTTTCCTAGGATGCTCATTTTATTTATAAGTCATCTGTGTGGAACAGTGTCAAAGGCTTCACTGAAATATAAGTACACCACATCTAGGGCTCTCCCTCAATCCAACTCTCTAGTCGCTCAGTCAAAACAATTAATACGATTTGTCTGCCCCTAGTAAAACCATGCTGGCTTGGATCCTGCAATCCACTGGACTCCAGAAACCTCACTGTCCTCTGTTTTAGTAGCCTTTCCAAAGATTTGAAGCAAAAATAAAAAGTGTGGGTTTAAGGATCGTCCTCTATTAATCTTTCATTTAATATCGCTGGCAAAATAAGTACTTCTGTAAAATCTGTGTTTGCCTTGGAGCTCGTGCAGAAGCCATTGGGGAAAATCTGTTTAAATATATGCAGATTCCCACTGTGAAATATATGCACAAATTTTCAGCCTGCTGAAACTACACCCAAACCATGCCCTCTTGAAATATGTACATCCCAGACATCTACACATGTAAATAGCGGCTTTCTGGAATTGCTATTTCCATGTTTGACCAATGTACACATGTAAGTGCTGAAATTTACACATGTAGATGCTTCTAATATGACATCCTAAATGTGGTAGAATGGGAGAATGTGAAAATCATGTCCACTGGGCATCAGCGTCTGTGTGGAAGCAATGGAAATGGGTAAAACAAATTCCACAACAATTGAATATTTTAAAAATCCACATGTACTTAAAATTCTAATTTTACAATAGTAATATCTGATACATTGCAATTAAAAAGGGATTGATTGCGTAAATGTTAGCAGGCAGATTACACTTACATACTGAAATGATTGATCTAAAACTTGAGGCGTTAGCGTTTAGTGAGGTTCATGTACTTTTTAGCATGTATTCATAGTAATTTCATGTGCTATTTTTTTACACATGGGTAGAAAATTAGAATATGAAATTTAGCAGAAAAAAAATTATCAGAAAATACCCCCTTAAGGTTTAGGAGGTTTGTTTTATGTGAAATTTCTTCAAGCATACTGTCATTTTCTTGGTAAGAATTAGTGAGTGGCTTTGCATGAGTTTGCAGCTCATTAACTCACCAAATAAAATTTCATTCCACCGAAAACTATATGCAAAATGTTACTATTTGTGAAAGGCATAAACTCTGCTAACAGTTGTGCATGCTAAAATTGGAAACAGTGGGCATTATTGCAAATAATGCCCACCATTTCTTGTTTAGCACATGAAACTTACCTCCCCTTAGTATATCGGTCTCAAGATCACTGTGTCAGATACAGCAGAATTTAAGTGAAGAATTTAAATTTGTGCTGTGGTGTGGAAGGTAACATAAAGCATTCTCATTGTCGATTAGCACATTAACTTATTAACTTAGATGGTGTCAAGAATGACAGCTAAATGGGACACTGACAAGACATGACACTCGCTGAAGTTTACTTAAGTGTGGTAGTGGAGCTCTTAAGTTTTTGTTCTTTGTAGCAGTGGGATAAAGCATCACCTCTGTTTGAAGGTCATCAAGTTACCCTTGCATAATTTACTCCAACCACCAGTGGGTCTTTGTTTATCCATCTAACTGAATTAAGAGGGCTGGACACAGCGTGCTCTGGGCTACATGCTCCACTGCCTCAGTATTTCATTTGATTTGGAAAAATAAACATGAACTCGCTCAGCTAGCTAAGGACTACTACACTGGCCGTGATTTTCTGTTGGGAAGATATTTGTTCATTGCCAAACAAATAAAACATTTAGCAGAAAAATACTTTAAAAAAATCTTTTAGGGTTTTATAGAGCCGCTATCGTATCTAGTGAACTGTGGCTTGCAAAACTAGACTTCCTCCCAAAATACCCCTCCCAGCCGTTTTCTTATTGCATTTTGTCTGGGGAATGGATAGGACGTTTTTCTCAACCTACTGTTTGACTTTTAGACTATTTGCTGACAACAGGCATCCACTGCCAATTGTAAGTAATACTTGCTCACGGTGGTAGTGTTAAAATTCAGATGCTAATTAACAGAGCCAACCTAGGTTTGTAGGCACCACACATACAATCTGCAGGAATATTTTTATATGATTGTGAATTGCACTGTAATTTTTAAATTATTACTCCTACTTATCATTGATATAGTGCCACTAGGCATACACAGCACTATGCACGTACCCAAAATAGACAGTTCCTTCTCCACATTACTTACAATCTGCTATGACAAACAGAAGAACCAGGGGAAGGGGAATTCTTGGGGCAATGATTACAAAACAAAGAGTGAAAACAGGAGGATAAGGGGTCAGGATCCAAAGGCAGCCTCGAAGAGATGCATTTTTAGCCTGGATTTGAACAGAACCAGGGATGGAGCTTGACGTACCAACTCAGGTAGTCGCTCCAAGCATACAGTGTAGCAAAGTGGAAGGAACAGAGTGTGGAGTTGGCAGTAGAAGTGAAGGGCATGGATAACAGTGATTTGCTGGGAAGAGAAGAGAGAAGAGGCAGTGAGGAGTTGCAGAATGAATGCATTTGTAAGTCAGCAGGAGAGGTTTGAACTGTGGGCGGAAATGAATAGGAAACCAATGAAATGACTTGAGAAGAAGGAAGAGGGAGTATGTGAGCATGGCGACCCCAGCAGAATATGAGCTATGCAGCTGAGATATGAATAGATTGAAGGGGAGAGATGATTCAATGGGAGACCAGCAATGAGCAGGCTGCAATAGTCTAGGCAGAGGGTGGGAGTGGATAAGAGTCTCAGCAGTATATAACTGGGGCTTTTTAAAATCCATGGACTTCTTGATGATACAGTTATATCAGGATTCGCCAGTAGGCGAGTAGAATATGGAATTTTCAATCAGAGATCAGAGGTCATATTACATGATCTGGAAGACACCTGTAGAGCAGGTTTGTCCAAATTCAGTCCTCAAGGGTCTTAAACAGACCAGATTTTCAGACTATCCCTAATGAATATGTATGAGATAGATTTGCATGCCTACTACTTCCATTGCATGCAAAGCTCTCTCTCATGCATATTGGGCAAGCCACTTAACCCTCCATAGCCCATGTTCCCTGTAAAATAGTTATCTCCAAGTTATAATGCCCTGTTCAATGTAATTTCAGTTTGTTCAATGTAAACCGCACTGATGCAGAAAAGCGCGGTATATAAGAGAATGTAAATAAATAAATAAATAAATATTCCTTGGGGATATCCATAAAATCTGGCCTACATTTTTTAAATGATAGAATAATTATCTGGCCACACCTCAGTGACAGGGCAGAACACTGCTATGTGGAAAGTTCCTGGTTCATTTCCCAGCTTGGAACTTCTGCATCTTGGATTACTGTAGATTGGGTTGCTATAAAGGTAGGTTTCACGGCCCCTCAGGGAAGCAAGTCATGGTCCCCGGTAAGGATGCCATTGGCTGGTCAGATTGACAGCCTATAGTGCGGTTCTGGAAGAAGTTCTGATGCATGGCTCTTGGACTCAGGACTATTGCTGCAATGATCAGAACAGGTGCCGTGTGAAAAATCCTCTTGTAGTTGTGAATATAGGCAAATGGTGTCAGTATTCCAGAACCGATTTCAATTTTATTGCAAGAGGAGAAATCAGTGGGCCAAAAAGGAATAACTGTTATCCTGAAACAGTTCAACAGGGCTTATTTCCTTGCAGTAATTCCTAATTTCTAGTGGAGAGCAAACAAAGCCTGCAGCATCTCCTTGAGTATCCTGGTGAAATCCTGCCTCCTCTGGGCCTCGTCTCCATCTGCATGCACAATTCTACCTGGTGTGCCTCTCCTCCCACTTGAACGAAGCTCGGACCACAAGCCTTGTGAACACTTGTGGGCCAGCTGTGCTGACCTCTGTGCTGATTCCAGAGTTTGGGACCAATGGCACATTGTCTTACTTTGCTTATTACTGTGACATTGTCTTTTATCCGTTACAGCCTTCCACTTTATAGCATGTGATTCATTTTAACTTATGAAATATAAACATAAGCCATTCAATGAAGCCACAGTACAATGAAAATGAAAGCTGTGGTGAGTAGAGCAACTGTGATAAATGCAGTAAATATGTTACACATGTAAAAAGCATGCTCCGCGGAACAATCTTTGGGCTTTCTTGCATCATATAAAAATTAGCAAAAACGATGTTGAAAATTGATGTGCCCCCTGGATGCAGTTACTGTATCAGGCTGTTGTGGGGAAGGAAACAGGGTAAACTGGATATTACAAGTATAGCATGCTTCTTCAAGATGCTGGTGGACTAGTTTTGTGCGTAATCTAAGCACTTACATATTTAGGGGTCTAGTTACTAAGGCTTGCTAACGTTAACGTGTGTTCGTTCTTCACAGGTCCCATGTTATTCGATGGGACCTTATTACTAATGGTGAATTAATGTGCATTAACATTAGCGCCCTTTAGTAACTAATTTCTAACCTCCCATCAAAGATTAAATCTGCAAATGGTATGTGCCTCTGTACTTGAAAAAGGTGCCATATTAGCTCAAATTACCCTATGTAAGGGCAGTTGTGCTACAGATTTTCCTCTGTTGCCCTGCCAATGTGCTTCAGTAACTTTCAAGAACTTAGTGGACTCTCTTATATTGAGTTGATGTGGATCAGAGGTAGAATGAATGCAAAACAAGAAAGTTATTAGAAGCAAAAGAATTGCATTTTTGTGCAATGCCTGGATCCCGCCAGTACCCCCCCTTGAATCTGTAGTTGGATTTTTGTTTTGTGCTGTCTGTCTGTTAGTGTCCTGTCTTTCCCTGTTTTGTTTTTAGTTTTTTATTTATTCTTATTTTAGTTACTTGGTTTTACTTCTGTGTGCTGTGTGCTTTGCTTTCCTATTATTTATGGCGTTCTTTTCTATAACTTGCAGTGTGACCTTTTATTGTACACCGCTCTATGCTTCGGCCGCAGCGGTTTATCAAATGTTTTAATAAAGATAAAGATCCAGAAAAATATACCTGTGTCTGATGCCTCTTAGCCGTCTGATTTACCATGAAAATGTGGTCTTGATTGGACTTGGAATGTGAAAGTTATTATTGAGGAACACATACCGACATGATGATTGCATAAGCATGTGCTATAGGTATGTCCCCTTAAGGAAATACTTATAGCACATGGAAGGTTGTAGGAGTCTTAAACTCTTTCTCTAGCAGGACAAATATGCTAAAAAGTCCCATTTTCAGGTAGACTGCATTAAGAGAAGTTGGAAATTCTTTTCTGCTAGACCGCGACTCCTCGCTGCCCCTTGGGGCATTGTTTTTATGTTGCCATGTCTACAGCAGTCACACAACTCCCCCTGATTTCCCTCTTCATTACTGTCAATGTCTCCAAACGTCTTCCTCCCTCTGTGACCCAATAGTAGGATTAACATTTATTTGCTCACGATTGTGCTGCCTTTCTCTCCTGCTTACCGCTAGTCTACCTTTGCTCTGTGAATAGAAACATAGAAAATGGCGCCAGATAAAGAGCGTATATAACGAACCTTCTGGTAGACCTGTTAAGTGCACACAAAGTACATTATGAACACCCTACACCAACAGGCCTATATACATAAGATGTGAGTCACACACTGATAGATAGACAAATGGATGGGCAGAACATGGACATAAGGCAGGGGTGGGCAATTCCGGTCCTGGAGGGCCACCGACCAGTCAGGTTTTCATGATGTCCCTAATGAATATTCATGAGATCTATTTGCATCCACTGCCTTCCATTGTATGGAAATAGGTCCATGAATATTCATTAGGGACATCAGGAAAACCTGACTGGTCTGCGGCCCTCCAGGACCGGAACTGCCCAACCCTGATTAAGGTATTCCTTTTTTTTCTTTTCAGAAAAGAATGCTTAAAAATCTTTATTTCACAAGAGAGGGGAAAGCCGAATATAATTAGAGAGTCCAGAAATTGTACTGAAAATGTCTCAACACTACTTTCCCTAGCAATAAAACTAGTTTAACCCATTAAAATTTGCAAATAAAGAGGCCTTTTACTGAAATCCATTACGGTTTTGCACTTAATGCCCATTTAGTACAAAAACTAATGTGCGGTAAATGCGAGATCTCCACGGTAACTGTTGGGGATGTTGCCTGTATGTTTCTGACAGTTACTGCATGAATGCATTACCTGATGTGAAGTGAAATGAATGCAGGTGTACCTAAGCCACCCATAGGAGTATTGTAAAGTGCAGCTGCCTAACTGCAATGTGCCCTGCATGTCCACATTCTACCCCTAACCCACCCTGTCCCCTGCCTATTACACAATGTACAGTTACTATGGGAATTAGTGTGTGGTAACTGTCATGCCCATTTGGTAACAATTACTACAGGCCATTACCACATTCTTAGTAGGCTTTAAAGGGCACAAGCACGTCCATGTAGAATGAGGGCGTGGTGGAGACATGCCCTGGGTGGAACAAGGGAGATGTATAAAGGGGAAGGGGAAGGCGATGGCAGAGGGGAGTGTACTATCAACCACCTGGCCAGAATGAACAAATGGATACTGAAATGCATCGGAAGAACTGAAATATTGATAAACCGGGATGATGTATTACAACTATTTGATAAACTAAAGAGTAGCAAATCACCTGGACTGGATGGTATACATCCAATGGTGTTGAAAGAACTGAAATATGAGATTGTAGTCCTATTATAAGTAATCTGCGAACTGTCATTAAAATCATCTGTAATACCTCAAGATTGGAGAATGGCCAATATAACACCAGTTTTCAAAATGGGTTCCAAGGTTGATCTGCGAAACTATAGACCGGTGATCCTGATGTCAGTACTGGGAAAAATAGTAGAAACCATTATAAAAAACAAAATTACTGAACATGTAGATAGTCATGGCTTAATGGGAGACAGCCAACATGGCTTTAGTCAATTAAAGTCTTGTTTTACTAATCTGTTATATTTTTTTGAAGTGTGAATCAACAGGTAGGCAAATGTGAGTTAATTAATATAGTGTATCTGAATTTTCAGAAAGCCTTTGACAAGGTCCCTCATGAGAGACTCTTGGTGCAATTAAAAAGTCATGGGATAGGAGGCAGTGTACGATTGTGGATCAGGAACTGGTTAAAAGATAGAAAGCAGAGGGTAGGGCTAAATGGCCAATTTTCCAATGGAGAAAGGTGAATAGTGGATTACCCCAGGGATCTGTGCTGGGTTCACTATTTTATAACATATTCATAAATGACCTGGAAATGGGAATAACACAAAATTATTCAAAGTTGTTAAAACCCATGAGGATTTTGAAAAATTGCGAGAGAATCTTGATAAATTGGAAGACTGGGCATCCAAATGGCAGATGAAATTTAGTGTGGACAATTGCAGAGTTATGCACCTAGGAAAGAATAGCCCAAACTATGGTTGCACGATGCAAGGTTCCACATTAGGAACCACCACCCAGGAAAAAGATTTAGGCGTCATTGTGACTAACATTTTGAAACCCTCCACCCAGTGTGCAGTGACGGCCAAGAAAGCAAACAGAATGCTAGGAATCATAAGGAAAGAAATGGAGAATTTAAAAAAGGATATTATAATGCCTTTGTATCATTCCTTTGTGTGCAATTCTGTTCACCTTATCTTAAAAAGGATATAGCGTTATTAGAAAATATATGGAGAAGAGCCACCAAAATGGTAAAGTGGATGGAAGGATACACCTATGAAGAGAGGCTAAAAAGGTTAGGGCTTGTCAACCTGGAAAAGAGAAGGCTAAGGGGAGATACCATATGATAGAAGTCTATAAATTAATGAATGGAGTGATTGTTTATGCCATCAAAAACTAGAACGACTAGAGGACAAGCAATGAAGCTACAATGCAACACATTTAAGACTTATAAGAGAAAATATTTTTTTACTCAACGTGTAATCGAACTCTGGAATTCGTTACCAGAGGATGTAGTAAAAGCTGTTAGTGTAGCCAGGTTTAAAAAAGGTTAGAACAAGTTATCGGAGGAAAGGTCCAAAATCCATTATTAAAGGGACCCAGGAAATCCACCGCATTGTGGAACCTGTGTCTTTTGGGGAAACTGCTGGGTACTTGTGACCTTGATTGGCCACTGTTGGAAACAGGATACTGGGCTTGATGGACCTTGGTCTGACCCAGTATGGCATATCTTATGTTATAGGTACAAGCACGCCTGGACCTGGTTGTTGAGACATCCATACCTATACCTGTTTCTGACCATGAATAAGGTGCAAAAAAGTTCTTGTTTCATGGCTGCAATGCTTCCAGGGAGACAACCGAAATGCACTTTCATTGCCACAGTTAATACTTCTTGGCTGAAGAAACTTACATGTAAATATGTACTCCAAATGTATTGCAGGCTCGCTGCTACACGTCCGAGTATCTGAAATGTCTCAGAAAATAGTTGCTCCCTTTCTGAACCACTTGGGCCAGGACATCCAAGTACATGATTTTGTGGGTGTGCACTTTGGGGACATCCACATTTGTAAAACAGTCTACACTGTGCACGTACCCGGCCTTGCTATCCGCGTGGGGTTTGTCTCCAGAATTGGTAAATAGGACATTCATTTTTTGGGGTGGAGACGTAGTGATTTCAGAATACGCTGCTGCCACTCCCCTGGATTTTTGGACATTCTGCTTTGGACGTCTCAGATTCTTCCTAGACATCTCTTCTAGTAAGCCACTTATAACGTAGAGATTTACCTTTACGCAATGGCAGTTGCTGAAGTTTTCCCTCTTTGTGTTTACTGTATGTAGTCTAATCTAAATTTCTGCACGTTTTTCCAATTAATACAGTTTTTGCTCTTTAGATAAGTTCAGAACTTTAATTTTAGATATCATACTTTAAGAGTATGATACATTTGCAACTTCCCAATGAAGGTCACTCTAGAAGAACAAAAGCAGTTTGTGTCTGTTGCACTTCGTTGCGAAGCATTTTCTCTTGGAGAGGCGTATTTTTCTTTTCACTCTGGGGTGCTGAAGAGGGAACATCATTTTCTCATTGCCAATGCTTGTCCTCATGTTGTTTACTCGATGGCTGGGTTGGGTGGGAATGCTTCCTCTCTTGTTTCCAGCTTGAGCTGTTTGTGCCCTTTTTATACCCAGCCTAGGAGTCACGGCCTTGCAATCATTCTTTTAGATGAGCTTCCAGGGACTGCTGCTGGACCACAAATGGGTTCCGGCAACGTAAGCATTGCAGCACTGGAAGCTGTGGAATTCTCCCCTGGTTGGAAGGAAGTTGAAATCACTCTCAGAGAGAATAGTGCAAAATATGGTCAGAGGTATGACTGGCTTGCTGGGAGTTGAACCCAGGCAGGCTAGGAGCCCAGTTAGTTCTGGCTCAAGGCTGCTCTTTGGTTGCGCTCATGTGTAATTTTTCTTGCTGGAATCAAAGTTGGTGAGAAAATACAAGCTCCAGTGTCTTCCCTCTCCTAACCTTTGCTTCCGGTTTCCTTTGAAATTCACTTATGTTTTTATTGCAAATACAAGCGAGGAATATAATGGAAGGAAACACATAAAACTTGGGACATCTGAGCTACTTGCCAGCCCCTCTCCTTTAGAGAAGTTGTAATTGTTTTCTGTTTTTATGAGCAGCTGTTCTACTGGCACTTCTAAGAGCATGGTAGTCCAGCAGACCTAGACCAGCACTGTACATTTTACAACTTTTTATGGGCAAGCTGTAATAACTGAAAAAAAAAATACAGCAGGGACTGTGTTCAGCCCAACCATCAAGCAGATCTGGTGAGCACCTAGGGCAGAAACGTCTGGGTTGTCTGTCAGCAAAGAGCAGGCCCTTCAAACCTAAGTAATAGATTTTGACAGCCATGGGTGGGGGAGGGGTGCGTGTGTGCAAGGTTTGCCTAGGGTACCAACACCTTGAACGTGGACTTGGGACAGATATTTTTATGATTGTACTGGATATCCTACCTGTCTTCATGGATGGATTTAAGATTCTGAAACCCATAGGAAGACCAAACAAGAGACACCAGAGACCAGGAGGTGGGGAGGTGGCGTTAGTTATCCCAAAGAGTGCAGAGCTAGTAGAGGATCAAAAGAAGACAACAGTGACATAATGAGGCCCCTTTAAAGCAGCAGAATCACACGCCCCTAAAGCAAGTGGAAATATTTTGTGTCTATTTTGCATTTTCCTAAAACTGAGCTGCCCGTCCTCATCCTTTTGTGATATCTACATCTCATAGGGTGCTCATTTTTTTGATATTCTATCTGGATGGAAATTAACTTTGAAATTTTCTTGGTGGTCACTAGTACTGATAGACGAATGCCTGGTCCTTCAAAAGAAAATGCCTTAGGGTCTTATTCAAAAAGGATCTTTTTTCATTCTGTACCTAAAATCTTTATTGAAGAAGGTCCTTAAACTCAGACCGAAATGCTTTCATGTAAGACAAAGTAGTCAAGTGAACAGATTAGGGATCATCTCCTTGAATACAGTTAGCTTGGCAAGTGTTTTATTTTTGGTATGACGGCCAAGTCCGTAAAGCTGAGTGCAAGAGTGTAAGACGGACTTATAAGGACCAAAAGTCAGAAAGCCTGGATTTAGAATATGCTTGCTGCATTTCATGGTGTTTAGAACTCTCTCATTATTATTGTTGGCTCTCTTAACTACAGATTTCCATTAAAATGCACAGAAACATTTAAGTGGTATTAATATTGGTCAGATGTTTGTTTACACATTGAAGTCTTCCAGTTTATTTGGTAAGATGTTTGTCTTTAAATATGTTTTTATTATTGTTTTTAGATTAAATTACAACTAGAAAATGCAGCATTCTAGGTAGCCCACCTGCATCTTTTCAAAGAATGCCAAATATGCCCCCTTCCTGTGCCCCTTCCCCCAAATCACTCACCAGCTTTGAAAAGTGGAAATGTTGCATGTCCCCTAAGAACTTATCTTCACACAAAGAAATAGATTTCTTAAAGCACATTGCCATGTTATCAAACATGGGTGCATATTAATTCATGCTATTTAATGGAACCTGTTTACTAACCTGTTAAGAGCATTAGCATGCATCTACACAGTAGCACACAATTAATATGCAAGAGGTAGATTTGTATGCAGTGGAGGCAGTGTATGCAAATCACTCTCATGAATATTCATTGTGATTATCCTGATAACCTGGCTGACTGGGCAGCCAGCAGGACAGGTTTGGGAACCATTGGGTGAGAGGAACCATAAAACATAAACCACAATCGGACAGACATTTCACCATGACAAGTCTCTCTGTTCTTTTGAGCATCTAAATGGCAGATTAAATGTGGACAAGGGCACAGTGATGCATATAGGGAAGAATAACCCAAACTATAGATACACAGTGTTCAGTTTCACATTAGGAAAAGGATGTGAGCGTGACTGTAGACAATGCATTGAAATCGTCTCTTTAGTGTGCAGCGGAGGTCAAAAAGCCAACAGAATGTTAGCAAGCATTAGAAAAGGAATAGAAAATAAAGCAAAGGATATCAGAATGCCTCTGTATCACTCCATGGTGCGGCCGCATCTTGAGTACTGTATGTGTGCAACTGATGCTGAAAATAGTTTTCAATACAAACAATTCAACAATTTACACTTGGAGGCAAAGTCATAAACTGTTGCAGCACATAAAATGACTCGTATACAATTAGGCCGAATGTAAAAGTATATGTGGTGTAATTAGGCATGTATTGTACATCACTTTAGGCTAAGCATGTTTAGGGGAGGCGTTTTGGTAGAGCATGGGAGGAATTTTGATCTATTCAATAAAATGTGTGCTTATATGTATACTTCACGTGCTAATATTTAGGTCTGCTCTTGAGAACATGCACAGTAAATATCGGTGTTTTCAATCTGAGCATTATCTCTTCAGGAATTGTGTTAGATTTTATAAAGACATGTGAAGGCACATTTTACAAAGGATGTCCCAGTGCAAACCGAGATGTCCAAGCTTGAATGTCCATAAAACCAGCAAGCATATCCAAGTTCAGGTGTGATTTCACAAACGTGGACATGCCCGATATAGTCGTCTGCAGGGACATCTACATAGATGTCCCAGATATAGTATTTAATACCTGGGAGGTCTACAAGACATGTAGCGATGGTACAAACTCAAAACAAGTTTCCCAGGCTCACACAATATAGCATTGTCATTGTGAACAGCACTGAGGATAGTGTAGTGCCAATTTCTCGACACACTCCAGATGTTTTAGTGCCGAAACATTGTAAGAGGTGCATAACTTGGCATCTGGGGCTCTGTATAGTGCAGTATGTGCAGGAAGGTGATTTATTGCCTCTTAATCATTCAATAGCAGAAATTTATGAAAGTGCAGAGAGATCACTGAACTATAGATATGCTTTTATATTCCTTTTAATATGATAGTTAATTACATAGTTGTTAGATTGTGCTGGATGGTTGCTACACATTTGGCAAACAGATTTCATTTCTGTGCTGGAAGTTGCATATAAAGAAATTTTGTTTCACAGGCATGCAGAAAGTGTCTGTTTAGTAGAAATGGGGACAAATCCTCTCTTTTAAGTATGAGGCTTTTGATATACATATGGATACTGCTAGAGCATTATCAGAAAAGTTGTATTGATGACTTTTCAATGTGCATATTTGTACAATTCACTTGAAAGATGATTTTGGAATGTATTTATATTGTTTACACTGAAAAATCCCTGAAGAGTTTAAAATGGTGGCAACTATTTATAATAAATAGGCGTGAGTAATAAATTATACTGAAATTCTCCTGGAATTGTATGTTAAGCCGCCATTAATTCCAGAGAGGTTTATCATGATTAGCTGTAACAGTATTCCAGTATGTGCAGAGTGGAAGGGGATGCGTTGGCATTAAGTAAATGAGTGCATGAATGGTAATTAGTATTAGAAGCAGAAGGGGGTGTGGTTAGAATGCTGGGTGAGGAAGCTTACGCTCGCCGCCTCAGGAAAAGGTCTTGATGGTCGGAAAGCACCTGCTGCCCAGGGTAGCCTCTAAAAAGGAGCTAAACCTGCCCCTAGACTTATTTTTTAAATGTTAGCATTCTAGTATACCTTCTGTGTTTTGTCTTGACCAGATTGTAAGCTCTGATGAGCAGGGACTGTCTCTTACATGTCTGTACAGCGCTGCGTACAACTGGTAGCGCTATATAAATGCTCAGTTGTAGTAGTTGTGCAGGCTATTTACATTTATTAACACACTCTGCAGCTAAGGGCTCTTCACTTTGCCCAGTGCCTTTAAACTCACTGACAGGCAATGCACTTCTTCTCTAGTCATTCAATCATCTTTCCCTTGGGTGCACATGTTGGAGGTGTTGGAAGGTGGGACAAAATCGTTAGGTGCTATCCTGTTCTGGTTTGCAGCTACTCTGTGAAAGCATCTTGGCCCATATCATTGAGGTCATTGCCAGATTCATTTCAAGTAATGAAATGAGAGAGAAGGAATATGCAATTCTGTTTTCCTACGTGTTGTACCCTTGTCTCCTTTCTTTGAAAGCATCTGTGCTCTAAAGCACTATTTGTGAGGCAAAGAACAGAGAGAGATGCATCTTTTTATAAGAGATAGAGGAATCCTATACAGGTTTGAAGCGCAGACTTTTTGAAGTGGACAGATGTCCTATGAATGCTCTTTTCCAGCATGCTTTTAACTACGTTGATGGTACAGGACACAGCAATTTCAGTAGTCTAGAGTTTTAATGAGACAAAATAACCAATTGATTTTATGTATGCTGTAAGCATTAAAACATAGATCTGGTGATATTGTAAATAGACAATATTAAACATTGCTGCAAAGGCAACAGAGGGAGACAGAGAGAAAAGAGGCTGTGTCGTGTAAGACCGCAATTGGGAAGTAATCATTTTTAATATAACTTCTCAGTTTGACTGTGAATAAAGTGCTGCTTCACACTATATATTAACTTTATTGGTAACTATGTACTAAAAAGGAAATTTCTCATGTGTAGGTGGGACTGCATAGAGTATATCGATAGTCCCCTGGGAAGCATATATTTACAG
This sequence comes from Ichthyophis bannanicus, assembly GCA_033557465.1. Lineage (NCBI taxonomy): Eukaryota > Metazoa > Chordata > Amphibia > Gymnophiona > Ichthyophiidae > Ichthyophis > Ichthyophis bannanicus. The sequence continues at coordinate 456,143,978 of CM066038.1, read as the reverse complement.
CCCATTCCAGAAACAAGATGTAATTATGTGTGTGCTGTAACTCCAGAAGAAAAGTGTCTGTGACTATCAGTAATAAAAGTGCAATAAAAATTGTAGACGAGGACTAGTGGTATATGTATTTGTCTTTTGCTTGGACTTATACCTAACATGAAGCATCTCACCTAATTAATATTTTTGTATAATTTAATGCAGCATTTTTACTTTCATGTGAGTGCTGTTTCTTTATGGAGGTTAACCTACAAGATTTTTCTTTTCCATACTGACCGGCCATTTGTTTGAAGATGAACTTGCAAAGAAAGACATTTTCTAGTCCTCGCTCTTTGAATAAAGAGTAGTGACATAGGATTCTTTGTTCAAGGTGCTAGCTAGAAGCTATAGAAATCATTGTTTCATAGAGTGAGTTTATCTGCTCTCCCATTTCTAATTTGATAAGCACTGGGAAGTTATATTGGATAAGTTCTTATTTAGATACTTGATTATACTTTGAGAAATCTATGTTTACAGATCTGCCCAGTTGATGTCTGCATTAGTGCCATTGCTGTTGCTGCTTCCAGATAGTTTCTAATGTTATTGACAACTATGATCCAATGTACAAACCACTCTTCAGTTTCTGCTGGGGAGGCCGAATGAACCCTTGTTATGTTTCTTAGGGACATTGTATAAGTCCCTGCATGATGTGGGGTAGCCACAAGACTGGATCAGCTTGGCCAGCTGAAACAGAACTGGTTGGGAACCTTCACTGAGAGAGCACACTGCTCGTTGCAAGGTTTGCACTTAACGTGTGTTAACAAACTGCTAATGCAATTTAATGTCCCAGTAGATAACGTAGATGCAGTGAGATGCACCTTGGAAGGTATAGTCAGCTGTGCTATGTTATGGTTGCGTATATAATAGGACTTGTTTATTAAGGGTTCCTTTAACTAAAGCCTGCTAAGGATTTTCCATTAACACGCCAATCTCAAGCGTGTCAATTGCAAAGTCGCACGTTAGCTGTTGGGGTGTGTCAAGTATGTCCCTGGCAACTAATGCACAATGAGTTTGCCTAATGTGCGCTCCAGTAAGGCAGGTTCGCTTAATGGCTTTTACATATAGAGACGTCATTAGGAAAACTCATATTAAGAGACATGTTGCCGCTGAGCTTGCGGCAATTGCCCTGCTCCTATTGGTAATCTGCTCTTCTTGCCCACTCTCTACCCATTCCTCACCCCATCCTGCAATCACCAATTAAGATGCGTTTTAGCGTGCAGTGACAGATGCTATCGTGCATCAGTGTTCCTGACTGCTAGTTGCCGTGCATTAAAACGCCCGTTAACCAGGAGTTAGTAAAAGGAGCCCTAAATTATGTTAGGAGTGGCCTAGTGGTTGGGGCAAGGTACTTCAGGCCAGAAGGTCGGGGGTTCAAATCCCACTAGAAGACAGCAACCTTGGGCCGGAAGGACTGGGGTTTCTAGTCCCACAGGTGCTCCTTGTGGTCTTGGGCAAGCCACTTAACTCTCCATAGCTCATGTTCCCTGTAAAATAGTCATCTCCAAGTTATAATGCCCTGTTCAATGTAATTTCAGTTTGTTCAATGTAAACCGCACTGATGCAGAATAGCGCGGTATTTAAGAGAATGCAAATAAATAAATAAACATGGTAATTACTGCAGGCTAACAGTTAATTTCCATATTAAACAGCTAATGCAAAATATGTATCTTATAGCTAATGCTGAGGTCAGTGACATCATTAATGCGATAGATAATGCAGAATGGTTAATGTCTTCTCAACTGCACTGCACCCAATCTGCTGTGCAGTTAATGCACTGAAACTTCTTTTCTCCACCCTTCCCTGCTGTTTTCCGAACTCCTTCCTGCATTATCATAAAATCTGCATTCATGCAGGATTTAACGTATATTAGCAGTTTGGCCACGTGTTAACTGCTTTTTTAAAAATGTGTGTTGAATACTTCACATCTTAAAACCCATATTAGAATCCCTAACGCAGCTTAATACATAGGTCCCTTTCTGCCTAATTTGTAGGTGCTGAAGGCATGTATGATAACCTTCCTGAAATCCATTTGGAGGAAATGCCAGACTCTGACAGAGAGGCTAGAACATTGCTTCTTAGCGTTCAAGAACCATCCTCCCCGGCGACCTCCAGTGATGAATTCACACCCAATGAGGGATCACCATACAACGCACCCATCTACATTCCAGATAACATTCCTATTCCACCTGAATTTGAGCTCCGAGAGTCAAATGTTCCTGGAGCAGGATTAGGAATATGGACAAAACGGAAGATAGAGGTCGGTGAAAAATTTGGACCATATGAAGGCGAGCAGAGGGCATACCTCAAGGATCCCAGTTATGGTTGGGAGGTAAGAAATTTCCTACTGGTCTTGTGCATTTTTCTTAGAAGCTCGCTCTATGAGGAGCAGGTAGATTTAGAAATGCTGAGAATCTTAAATAATGACCTAGTTGAAAATCAGTTATGTTTTTGGGTTCATGATTTTTTCTTCATTTGGAGTTAGAGCTCTACGGCATAGTTTTTAGTGAAATTGTTTTAAATTTTATACATATAGCACTCATCAGAATATTTCTTTTTCCAAATGGAGTTGTTAAAATATGGGAAATTGACTTTATTTTAAAATATGGGAAATTGACTTTATTCTAGTGCATTGCAGCATAGTATATAATCTTTCTTCAAATTAATTTTATCTTTCTATAATGGAGCATTTAAAGGATGAATTATGAAGTGATATGCATCTTGGCTAGAACATGCATATTATGAGACCTTTCTGTTGTTAGAAGTGGTTCTTAAATTTGTCATTTTTCAGGACTCCTGCACCCCTCCCCAGTCAGTCAGTTTTTTAGGATACATCCGCCAAATACGAATAATAAATTTCTGCAGATGCTCCATACAAGAGAACTAAAGCACAGCATCAAACTGGAAAGAAGTGAAGCCAGACAGCCTTTATTAGAGAAACCCCTGCACCTCGCTCCAGTTTGCTGCTAATAAATTTCTTCATGCATTAAACCAGTTCTTAGGTCCAGGCTAGGGCAGGGCATTTCAAAGGCCTGGTTTGAGAACCGTATGTACAGTGAAATTATAGTGCTTGCAATAATGATACCGTAAAGCTTATGTAAGAGTCATTACAATAATCACTGGATTACTCAATCCCATGGAAAGTCTATTCCATTTACTTTGGTGGTTTCATGCTTCAAGCATGAATGTAGGAAATGTAATTAAGGGCCTTTTACTAAAGTGCACTAAGCAGTCAGTACGTGAATTAGCACATATGCAGCGTATATGCATGGTAAGTGTTGCATGCAAACTGTCATACCAGTATGGTGCTAATTTACATGCTAAGTGCCTGGTGGGTTATGTGTGGGGAATGGGTGTGCTTTTTGTGCACGGTCACTTATCTTGCACCAGCTGCCACTGTTGCACTCAGTACGGATGCACTTCCCCTACTTTTTGTTATATAGCAGAGGGTAAGTACATCTGCTATAATTATCAATACACATACCACGTAGTAAATAGCTTTTCTGTATGATAGCTGTATTGGAACATGCTAGGAATGCCACCAATGGTTAGCTCACAGACTTTACACTTACCACACATTAATTTTTGCATATAATGCGCATAAGTGCAAAGCTTTACCTCACTTTAGTAAAAAGGCCTCTGAATGTCATAGATCAGTGTTACAGGTTTCAGTTGCTTTACAAATATAAGGTTTTTAGTCGCGTAATAGTCTTATGTTTGTTTATTAACTTCTTTGCTATACCACCTTTCAAGTTGATACCAAAGCGGTTTATAAATATACTGTAAATATAGCTATAAATACAATTATTTCAAAAGTAAAAATGAAAAGAACTCCATCATAATGATGACAGGAAAATAACAAAATAAATACAGGGACTGAAATAGTACTGTATAGTCGATTCACTGAAGGGACTTGTGAGACCCAGTCCACAGCGATCCTACTGGCAACTAAGGTGTATCAGAAGTTAGGGTGAACAAGTGGATTTTAAATCCTGCCTGAAACTTTTTATAGGGAGGCTCTCCTCGGAGTGAGGCAGGTAAAAAGTTCCACAACTTGGGTGCTATACAGAAAAAGGCGGACTGTCTAATGCACGGCCGTACCAAGGGCTGTGTGAGTGGTGCGGCCACAAAAGGCGCGAATACAAAAAGGGCACCAATATCATCATTGAGCTTCCAGGAAGCTCAAAAAGAGTGAGTTACTGTACTTGGCTGGGGCAGAAGGGGGCACCAAATTTGTTAGTCGCATGGGGCACATTTCTAGCTTGGTAAGGTCCTGGTCTAGTGCTTTCAAGTCTAGCTCTAGAGACTGAGAGATATAAAGCTTGAGGGTAATTCTGTAAGAGTTGCCCAGGTTAACAGATGCCCCCAGGTAAGTGAAAGCCCCCAGGTAAGTGATACATTAAATACCTTTATGGAAATGGGTAACAGGGGTAACATATGGAAAGCAGTGTGTATAAATGCCCGTAACATGGGAAATAAGATCCCTGATGTTGAAGCTTTGGTGGGAGTGGCCGACTTGGATTTAGTGGCAGTTACAGAAACATGGTTCACAGAAAACCATGACTGGGATGTAACTATACCTGGCTATACTTTATTCAGAAAGGACAGGGTAGGAAGAAGGGGAGGAGGAATGGCACTATATGTAAAAAATACTATTAAAGCTTTGGAATTACAGAGCTTAAAAGGGAGAGAGGAGGCACTGTGGGTTAAACTAGAAAGAGGTTAAGAGAAACCTATTTGCATTGGCGTGATATACAGACCTCCCTCATAGGAGGAAGAGGTGGACAGAAAGTTAATTAAAGACATATGCAGCATTGCTAGGAAAGGTGAAGTGCTACTGATAGGGGATTTCAATATGCCAGATGTTGATTGGCACATTCCTGCTGCAGTATCATCTAGAAGTAAAGCGATCCTGGATTCTCTACAGGGAGAACTATTCAGGCAATTGGTAACGGACCCCACACGTGAAGGGGCCATACTGGACTTGGTGCTTGCCAATGGAGAAAGTGTTTCTGATGTTATAGTGGGAGATCATTTTGCATCCAGTGATCACTAGATGGTGTGGTTCAGTATTAGGACTAGGGCTGTTAGAATCCATTCAAAGGTGAGGGTCTTAGACTTTAGGAAGACTAACTTTGCCAAGATGGGCCAATACCTCAGGGAGTCCTTAGCGGGATGGGAACAGCTGGGGAATGTAAAAAACAGTGGGCAAAACTGAAAGGGAATATTTTAAGGGCAACCAACCTTTATGTTAAAATGGTAAATAAAGGTAAAAGGAAAAGGAGATCGTTATGGCTTTTGAAAGAAGTAGCTGAAAAAGTGAAGAAAAAGAGGGAGGCCTTCATGAAATACAAGAGATCACAGAGAGAGGAAGACAGGCATCTATATTTGGAAAAACTTAGAGAAGCTAGCAAAGTAGTCAGGAAAGCAAAGATTCAAAAAGAGGAGGAAATAGCCAATGCAATAAAATGGGGGGATAAGACATTTTTCAGATATGTTAGTGAGAAGAGGAAGGGCAAAAGTGGCATTGTCAGACTCAAGGGTGAAGGGGAGGAATATGTAGAAGCTGATGAGGATAAAGCGGAATTGCTTAACAAATATTTCTGTTCTGTGTTCACAGATGAAGAACCAGGAGCAGGACCTCAGAAAACACCCACAAACAGGAACAGAAGCGAGGGACATCTTGAATAATTTTCAGAAGACTCTGTTTGTGAGAAACTAGCTCAACTTATAGTAGACAAAGCGATGGGACCGGATGGGATACACCCTAGAATACTGAGGGAACTTGGGGATGTTCTTGCAGCTCCACTGACTGACCTTTTCAATGCCTCGTTGGAGTCGGGAGTGGTGCCAAAGGACTGGAGAGAGGCTCATGTGGTGCCTTTACACAAAAGCGGAAGTAAGGATGTGGTTGAAAACTACAGGCCGGTTAGTTTAACGTCGGTGGTGAGTAAATTATTGGAAACGCTGCTGAAAGAGAAAATAGTGAGGTTTCTGGAGTCCAGCGGATTACAGGATCCGAGGCAGCATGGATTCACCAGAGGCAGGTCTTATCAGACAAATCTGATTGATTTCTTTGACTGGGTGACCAGGGAGTTGGACAGAGGGAGAGCCCTAGATGTGGTGTATTTAGATTTCAGTAAAGCCTTTGACACTGTTCCTCACAGGCGACTTATAAACAAACTGAGCATCCTAGGGATGGTCCCTAAAGCTACTGTTTGGGTTAGAAATTGGTTGGGTGGGGGGCGACAAAGGTAAATGGAGCTCACTCTGAGGAGAAGGATGTTACCAGTGGTGTGCCCCAGGGATCTGTCCTTGATCCGATTCTTTTTAACATCTTTGTTAGTGATATAGCGGAAGTACTGTCAGGTAAGGTTTGCCTCTATGTGTATGATACCAATATCTGCAATAGAGTAGACACCCAGGAAGGTGTAGATAACATGAGGAGGGATCTAGCTAAGCTTGAAGAATGGTCTAAAATTTGGCAGCTGGGATTTAATGTTAAAAAATGTAAAGTCATGCATTTGGGCTGCAGCAATCCAAGGGAGCAATATAGTTTTGGGGGGTGAAGTACGTACTTTTGTCCACTAAAGAAGAGCAGGAACTAGGCGTGTTTGTATCTGATGATCTTAAAGTAGCTAAACAGGTAGAAAAGGCGACGGCAAAAGCTAGAAGGATGCTTGGGTGCATACGGAGAGGAATGGCTAGCAGAAAAAAGGAAGTGATAGTGCCTCTGTATAAGTCTTTGGTGCGACCTCAGTTGGAGTATAGTGTGCAATTCTGGAGACCGCACCTTCAAAAGGATGTGAACAGGATGCAGTCGGTGCAGAGGGTGGCTACTAAAATGATTAGTGGGCTTCATTATAAAGCATATGAGGACAGACTTAAGGATCTTAATATGTACACCTTAGAGGAAAGGCGGGATAGAGGTGATATGATTGAGATGTTTAAATACCTCCGTGGCATAAATGTTCAGGGAGAGAGCCTCTTTCAATTGAAAGCAAGTTCTGCTACGAGGGGACATGGGATGAGGGTGAAGGGAGATAGATTCAGGAGTGATATGCGGAAATATTTCTTTACGGAAAGAGTAGTGGATCCGTGGAATAGTCTCCCAGTGGAGGTGGTAGAGATGAGGACAGTAACTGAATTCAAAAAAGCATGGGACAAACACAGAGGATCTCTAAAGGAAAAAAAGGGGACTGACTAGATAGGCCATGTGGTCTTTTTCTGTCATCATATTTCTATGTTTCTATTCTATACGGTAAAGTACACGCATACTTTACCTTATGGAGTAGAGGTGTAAGTGATGAGATATGTGCACCTAATCTATATTTGGCCTCTTACACCAACCCTAGACTTCGTAAATGCCTGTGACTAGATTTCTAAGAAACACATGTAAATTATAGTATTTTATAACTTACCTGCATAAATAGCCCCTGCGTACTCTCCGCCCAAGCTCTTCCCCCATGTGCACGCCAACAGATGTGCATGCTTCCAGAATAGCGAGCTCCCAAAACGCAAGTGTGTCCATTCACATTCATAAATCCTTTAAAATAGGGACTTATGGGATTTTGTTCTCTCTTAGATTTCCTTAGTTTCTATGCGTATTCAGTGTGACAGCATTGGTTCCATGATGTGGACTTTATCTCAGGTTTATTGTCCTTAAGCATATTTCTTTGTTTTCTCTTCTACAATTACTTGTTTTTTATTTCTGGCTGTTTCTTATATGTAATCCGGATTGACCTTTCTGAGTATTTTGGTTATGTAAAGTGACTGAAAAATGAATAAAAAAAAAATAGGGACTTATGTGAATAAATAGCATGTACATTTCCATACTTCCCTTATAAAATCAGCCCTATTGTATCTGTTTTATTTAGAAGGAATTTGGTCTTGAAAAAAATATGTGAATTCTGATATCGCTGAAAGTCCATGGCAGATCAGAGAGCAATGATGATGTGTGTGCACGTTGCAATGTTTATCGTGATTTACTGCTTGAATTAACCCTATTGGTGACTACAATACAATAAACCCTTTCCAGTTGGGTTTGTTTTTCTCTTCTCTAATTTTGAGCTTCTAAAACCTTTCCTAGGAACAATGATGGAGACTGGTGGCACCTTATAGACGAACCAATTTATTGAGGCTTGAGATCTTTGGACAAGAGTGCACTTCGTCAAATGCAAGGCAAAAGCAAGGCTGATCTTCCTGCAATGCCATTTAGGATTGGAGTGCTGTAGACTATTTCAAATGAAAAGCCATAAATTAGAATTTTATCTCATTTTGTAGGCCGAAAGCTGACCATTATCTAATCAGGTATGGGCTCGCTAAAGTACAAATCGAACAAGAGGTCATCAGACAAGGGCAAAGGTCAGCTTTTTTTGCAGTCTGTCACAGGGGTTATAGTGTTTCCCTGGCAGCTGAGTTGTCTTCTGGGGCCCGAAAGAGAAAGGGCCAGCAAAGGTTTAGCAAAAAGAAAATCAACCATTTCTTAACTAACTAAAAAAATCAAGCACTTAGGGGATGTCAGTAGCTTTAAGGAAACAAGCACAAGCTTAGATTCTTGGTTTCATGTTTAGTGTGTTTACTTGGCAGGGTGATGAGGAAGGTGCCAAGCTAGTGTATCCTACTTGCTTTTAATTCTGAGAAGCTTCACTAAAAAATTGCACACTTGCGGAGCAGAATAACTTTTCAGGAGTTGCAGTTATTTCAGATCATGACCTTTTGAGGACTCAGCCAAACTACTAGTAACTGAACTTATATTGATCGATGTGGTTAGAAGATGAGGCCTTTTCCTTTGGATAATGCTAAGAAGTGTATCCATATATCAGGCATGTAAATTGTTTGGATCAGTTAACTTGGGAATGAATTTTTAGTAAGTCAGTCAGTGACGAGATAGTTGGCTAGGTTTAAGCAAACTTTCATTTGCAGTCTAGCCAGGTTGTGACTGAAAATTAACCTAAATTTTGCAGCTTTCGTGTAATCAGCTAAGATTAGATCTGCTATTTTGATGCACAGACATTGCTAGTTAAACATAGCTATTTAGAACTGAAAATTAGAATGAGTTGCATAAGTTTCTCCCCATCCTAAACACATCAAGCTACCTTTGTTATGGAACTTCTTACCACAGGCGATTCATTCTGAAAATTCCCTCAGAATCTTTAAGAAAGCCTTAAAAACCTGGTTGTTTCAAAACTCTTATGCGGAACTTAGGTAGCCTTGATACTAAGAGGGACGTTAGGATACTTATAATCCTTAGGGGTATGTTTACTAAGCAGCGGTAGCAGCTCCGTGCGATATCGGAGCCGCGGCCACATTTTGTTAGTCATTGGACAGCAGATCCTGTGCTCATCTTCAGGGGGCAGGGCATGGCAGTAACCCAATCGCCAGGGGGGATTGCTCTCTTCATACCGCCTTGTTCACTACAACTGTCACTGCCCCTTCACTCCGCTGCCTCCTTCCTGCTGGAACCATTTTAGAACCACTGCTCACTTTGGCGGCCGCAGCCTCTATCTCTTACCTTATGCGGCGCTGCTGGGGTAAGTTCAAGAAAAGTCACCCGAAGAAAAGTCCTACAGTCTGGAGAGGCAAAAGGGCGACCCATTAACCCCTTCCTGGCCCCTAAGCAAACGTTTGCTGATGACTGCCCCATGGTGAGTGGATGAAAAATTCCCTCTGCCTTTAATTTTCAGGAGGAACTGTTCTGCAAAGAACCTACTTTCTTAAAAGCTATTGCACCGCCGCCTGTTGGCTTTCTCAAGTGCAATTACTTTAGTTTTTATTTCTGCCCTCTTGGCAACTGGAAAAGCATATAAGCGCCTCATTTCCCACTGCTGGGCCAAATTCTCATGATAACAGCCTTGAAATCTCATGGCTGTTATCGCAAAACCTTGGCTGAATTGGCCCATGAAATCCAACAGGAGGTGGCGTGGGGCTTTTTTTGAAAGTACGTAATGTTCACCATGTTCTACCTCCGCTCTGCAGTGTGGGAGTCAGTAGACTTCCCCTGCACTGCTGGGGCAGCTTGGGCTGGATTTATATCACTCCTACCTAGTGAAAATAGGTGCATATTCTTTAATTAATAGCAGAGAAATGAAATATTGGCCACTTAGTCTAGCTTTCTAAATTTGTAGTAAGGCAACTAAATCCTTTCTAAAATTCACCTCTTAGTGAATGCTCATTGAGGGGTCAATGTTCAAAGGATTTAGCTGCCTGACTTTAAGATTTAGGGAATTAGATTGCCTGATTTGAAAACTGAGCCATTCTAAGTACCTACATTTAGGAGTTTCAGAAAATTATGTACATTTAGGTAGCCAGAAAATGGTTGGGGTTAGAGGTGGGTTTAGATCAGGAGAAGCAAGCTAGGTGCTTAGTACTTTTTTTCAAAGTTAGATGGCTACCTAGATTTAGAAAAGGTTCTAGCTGAAAACATACATAAATTCAGAAATCCTAAATTTACATAAATTTATAAAGCCAAAAATATGTGAAGCACTGAATGTTTTTTGAAACTGACCTCAAAGAGCGCATAGACACGATATTCCATCTCCATTTCTACAAGCTAAGGACTCATGTGCATATATTAGCTTTTGTTTAATATAACTATTCTCAAAATATTTGCATATTTTCAGGCTGAATGTGTCATTTGAATGTTGTTAGAGTCTAGCCAGTGCCAACAGAGCAGTCTTCATAATAGCAGATAAATGCACTTTTAAACTCCCCACAAATTTGTGAACTCCAGTATGTTAGACTCTACTCCACTTCTTTGCATTATTACACCACCCCATTAACCCCCCACTCCTTCCTGTCATCATGATCTTCATCGTCCTCTTCAGCAGACAGATGTGCTTCTTAGCTGCTGTTGCCAGTTTTCCTGTGTAGATGGGACCGGTGGGACCTGCAAGACTAAGGGGTCCGACATGGCCCCACTAACAGAGGAGGAAGCAGCACGCAAGGAGCAATGTTGCCCCAGGGAGGATAATTTTATAAATTCCTATGTATGTAAACATGTTTTGGGGGCCTATAAAGTGGCATAGACATACACATAGTTTACTTTATAAAACAGGGGGGTAAAGACACACCATAAGTGTAGCCACGGCAGTGCCAACACCTAGATTGTGCCGCTCTCTTAAATGCTTCTCCACATCTATGCAGCCGGATGGTGCAGAGGCCGCCTCCTCCTCCAGTGCCTCACTCACGCATCGCATCCTGGCAACCTTGGTCTTCAGCCATCCTTTTAGGTTTCTGCATTGATGAGAGACCATCATCTCAGTCCTGATGGCAATGCCCAGACTGGCAGTTCCCCTCAAGAGACTGCCTCTGTCACCCTGGATGTCTGCTGGGTCATGGGACTGAAGAGTGTGCAAAAGTTGTAGAGAACAGTTTTAAGTGTCAGCGAATTCTCTGCAGGTGAGAATTTACCACAGAGATTTCTGGCCGATCTCCTCTGCGCTCCCTCCTGCCTTCTCCACTTGGAAACTTTGGGGGTTCCTTTTTACCTGTTGCTCACTCCTGGTCCTAGCTCCCCTCCTTCCCTCCTCCTCCACCCATGCCTGCACTTCCTGTGGCACTCTCCCTGCCATCTTACCTGACTGCCCTGTCCCCATCTCCGACTGGTTTGGTTAGCCCTTTCCATTTCCCACTCCCCCTACCTCTCCAATTCCTGACCTTTCACCTGGCACTCACCGCTGCCGCTGTCCTGGCTTTATCTCCATCCCCTTCTTCCCTGCCCATCTACCCGCCTCCTCCTCCTTTCCTGCCCCTCCAGACCACTCTGCTCCTTAATCCCACTTGCTTCACTCATCTGCCTGCTACGGCAAACCTCACGCCTTCCATTCTCCATTCTCTCAACTCTGCCACTGCGAACCTCTAAACGCTGACAGTAGACCACAGGGGCAAAACAAACAGGCACATTCTCCCGGCTGGCATTCACAAAAAGGAGCAAAAAGAAAAGGGAACATGGGAAACAAGTGGATTACGTTGAGAACAGGACAAGATGCCATGTTTAGAAATTAGCAATAAGGATTTCGTATGCTTGAGCCCATAACCACCATCAACCTAACAGCACTGACAGTGGGAGCTCGTACCAATTTCCCTATCTAGGAGGGCATGACGGACACACAGAGCACGACCTCTACTAGTTCATAATAAAATAATGCAAAGATAAGGCACATTTTTTTATTTATTAAAATGTTTTTATATAACATCTTTATGACAAAGTGTCATACAGTATAGTTTGCAATTAATAAAAACACAAAGAAGAAGAATACTCAAAGACAGAAATATTTCAATGCCTATTAATAATCGAACATCATAGTTACTCTTCCTTAGTTAACAGAATAATCTTTACCCCTTTCTTAAATCCTAACAAATTAGTTTCCATTCTTAAATCAATTGGTAAGGAATTCTATAATTAAGTCCTAATTACACTAAAAGCTTTTGATTTCCAAGTTAACATTATTTAAGTGTAACATATGGTGGACAGTGATATATAACATGCATTGCATTGCATCAACACGAATTGCGTTCACATTATCATAATCATGCACCCCTTGTTTCATAACTTGCGTACTAATTGCTAAAATAACATCTTTTTTTGCATTGAAATTTTACATGTTATTTAGTACGTGTGTCTAGTTGCTTCACATCGATGTGTTATTTTAAGGGCAAAGCTCAGTGTCAAAATAAGCTCAGTTAACATGTTTCTATTTCCTAACTTATGAATAACGCTCGCTCACAAGTGCAGGATTCCTAAGATGGTTATGCACTTACTCGGAGTAAATGAATAGCAGAATGCATGCAATGTGTCTGAGTTATATTTCACTTTATTTCACATACTTGAGTGTGTGTAGGAGATAAGTAGGCAGAGTCTGACATAAAAATGATGCATATATTAGAGCTGGCAAATAATCAAGTTCCTGGAGGGAAAGGAGAGTGCATGCTAGTCTTGAATTCTTGATACCTCTCCTCGCATAAATGTCACTATGGCCATGCTGATTTCCAAAGGTTGCTACACAACTGAAAATACTATAAGCCTTTGCAATGTAAATTCTAGGGACCCGATATTCAAAGGCATTTAAATGGTTCATGCGCATGCAAACCATGTAAACGCCTTTAAGAGGGATATTCAGCAGCTCTAACATAGTTAGTGCCGCTGAATATCCCCAGATATCGCTGATATACTCCCCGATGCTAACTGCTTAGTATTGTGACATTCCAGGACAGTACCTATCGCTAACTGGTCAGTGGCGATATTGAGCCACTTCCCACTTAGTGACCCGTGGGTAAAGATAGGCATGGTAAAAGCTAGCCTGTCTTTACCTGTGGGAGCTAACTGGGGAGCGACTCAGTATCCCTGCTACCTGGTTAGCTTCCGGGCTGTGCAGCTGACCTGAATATTCAATGCCGATGGCCCAATATCGCCCTGGCATTGAAAGTCTGGATTTAGGGTTCAGCGGCAATGGCTAGGTGCTGTAATCGCGCGAGCCACTGCCATTAAATATCGGTCCCTAGATGTCTAGAGAGCTTCCCTCCAAGAACTGCATCACTTGCAAGGTCAACCGTATCTTCTCTGACCTTGAAAGAATGTATACAAAAGGGATGCCTACCTTTTGTCTAATGGCTGTATTTATTTGGAAAAATTAGTACTTTCTTTAAAAAAGTAAACTAATTTATGTAATGGATACATCCATTACACATGTCTATATACCTAATATGATGCAGTCAGGAGTATCTCATGCACTGCATCAATTTTCTGTTCACTGAATATTAAGTTACGTACCCCAGTTTTTGATGTCATCTTACATCATTGTTATGGTAAAACAACAGAAACAAGAGGAAGAAAATCTAATAAGTTGCATTTTGTCCTACAGTTAACACAATTTAGCCTGAAGATATTTTGATTTAGGACTTTGCGAGTCAATGGATATTTTCATTTTTTTGCATCAGGATGAGTGCAACCTCATTACAGGCAAAATATTCTGAACAAAGGACCATCAAATGCCCCCTTGTATATTTCTTCAGAGTTTTCAGGTCTGGAACATGTATAAACAAATAACACGTCTTTCCACTTTTGGTAGCACTCACCTTTTACGAAGGGATTCTTTCTCAATTTGCAGAATTAAATTTAGAAAAACAATTAAATTAGTAAAGATCACAAGTGCTCTGCCTTTTGTCTTGATTATGTTGTAATTATGAAATATTTAGCATATTTATACAGTAGATATACGCTGAAACTTTATAAAGATTTTCAGTGGGATAGCCATGTTAGTCTGGATTAGCAAAAATATCTGAGGCAGGTGGCACTTCATAGACTTATTGAGGCATGAGCTTTTGAGGAGAAGAGTTCGCGTTCGGATTTACCCATCTTTCTCTCTCTAGTGGCATGATTGATGTGCCATTTAAGAAAATGAATGCTGGACAGTTTTCTAATGTTACTTTCTTTATTTTATTAGTCTGCTGCTAGAAAATCAAGTTCTCCTTATGCTTAGCAACATTTGTTGCCAGCCAGAAAACAAAGACCCTCATTTACCAAGCTGGACTAAGGTTCTGCAGTTACAGATTTGCCAAGTTACCCATTTCCAGGAGTGAGATTTTGAGCCAGTCCTGGATTTCTGACAAGCTCATCCTGATGGATTATGGCACTTGCAGCGCCGATTCCAATGGGTAAAATCAGGGACTACAAATATCATATTGCATTGCAAGGCAAATTTAAAACCAGACCTGGCAAAAACCACACTCCTAGAACTGGGTAACTTGGCAACTCTGCAGTTATTGTGTAGTTTCTGCCCAATCCATGCCCATTCCACACCCCCTTTGCATTAGCTGTTTAATGGGGAGTTATTGTGCATAACAGAGTTCCTGACTTGGAAGCCCTAATGGTGGAAATGGACTTGCACTTGGATATCATGGCCATTACAGAAAGATGGTTTAACGAGTCACATGAATGGGATTTAGCCATAGCTGGCGATAATTTATTTAGAAGAGATAGAGTAGGCAGAAAAGGAGGAGGAGTAGCCCTATATGTCAAAAGCAGTATTAAAGCTGCTGAAATGCAGGGGCTACGAGTAAAAGAAGACGTGCTGTGGACTGTGTTGGAAAGAGGAGATGGCATTATCATCTATACTGGTGTAGTCTACAGACCTCCAACTCAAACCGAAGAAATGAGACTTGATTGTTGGTATTGCAAAGGTAGCCATGAAGGGGGAAGTAATCATATTGGGTGACTTTAAACTACCCTTCTGCAAATCTGGAAAGAAGTAAAAAAATTCTGGATGCCTTCCAAGATACATTGCTTAGACAAATGGTGATGGACCTGACCAGGGAAAGTTCGATGCTGGATTTAGTACTCACCAACAGAGATAGTGTGTCGAACATCTGGGTGGGTGCCCACATGAGCAGCAGCGATCATCATATGGTGTGGTTTGAGATAAAAGCCAAGGCAGAGTCCAATCACAGCAAGCTCAAAGTCCTAGACTTCAAAAACACTGACTTCAGCAAAATGGCCAAGTGCCTGAAGGAGGAGTTGGAAGGTTGGGAGGAGGTAAAGGAAGTGGAATTGCAGTCAGCTAAACTAAAGGAGGCAACAGATACACATGTAAGGAAAATAATAAAGACACGAGGAAAAAGAAACCTATATGGTTCTCCAAAAAAGCGGCTGCACAAATAAAGGCAAAAATCATGGCTTTCACAAAATTCAGAAGTTCACAGAGCAATACAGAAAAGAGTATAGGATAAAGCTAAAAGAGACAAAAATAGAAATAAGGAGAGCAAAAGCAAAGATAGAAGAAAAGATGGCTAAAGATCCGAAGCGTGGTGACAAAACCTTTTTCAGGTATATTTGGGAGAGGAGGAAGATCAGAAGTGGAATTGCAGGACTCAAAAGTATCAAGAACGGATTTGTTGAAAATGACATTGAAAAAGCTAAAATGCTAAACAAATACTTCTGTTTTTACTAAAGAAAATCATGGAGAAGAACCACCTGTGATTGACAAATATACAAATAGGAATACAGTAGATACTACACCATTCACAGATGATGATGTGTTTGAACAGCTTGCAATACTGGAAATGCACAAGGCCACGGCACCAAATGGGATACATCCAAGGATACTGAAAGTGCTCAGAGAGGTTCTTGAAGGGCCTTTAAAGGATGTTTTTAATAGATCCTTGGAGACAGGAGAAGTTCTACAAAACTGGAGAAGAGCTGATGTGGTACTTCTTCACAAAAGTGGTGATAGGGAAGAAATGACAAAATATAGGCTGGTAAGCCTTAACTCTGTGGTGGGAAAAGTAATGAAGGTACTCCTGAAAGAGAGAATAGTGGACTTTCTCGAAACCAATAGGTTGCATGATCTCAGGCAACATGGTTTTACCAAAGGACGATCATGCCAAACAAATCTGATAGAGTTCTTTGGGTGGCCAGAGAACTAGATCAAGGGCATGCAATGAATGTGGTCTGTCTAGATTTCAGCAAAGCCTTTGATACTGTTCCTCATAGGAGGCTTATCAATAAACTGAACAGCTTGTGGATGGGTCCCAAGGTGGTGAACTGGATCAGAAATTGGTTTATATACAGAAAGGAATTACCAACAGAAAGGAGGACATTCTAATGCCACTTTACAAGTCAATGATAAGGCCTCACTTGGAATATTGTGTTCAGTTTTGGAGACCATATCTCACAAAGGATATAAAAAGACTTGAAACGGTTCAGAGGAAGGTGACCAAAATGATTTGGAGCCTGTGCCAGAAGGTGTATGAGAAGAGACCTGAAGTCCTAAATATGTATACGCTAGAGGAGAGGAAGGACAGGGGAGATATGATACAGGCCTTTAAATACTTAGGGCCCGATATTCAAAGGCCTTTATATGGGTAACTTCATTAGTTACCCATGTAAAGGCCTTATCCTGGATTTTCAAAGGGCACCTACATGGGTAGTGACCTTCGAAAATCCCGGCTAAGTTCCTAAAGCGCCTAGATGCTATCTGCATAGCATCAGGGCGTGTTAGGGATGTACCAGGGTGGAGCGGGGTGGAGAAAAGGGCTACATGGGTAGCAGCGATTTTCAATGCTACCTGCATAGCCCTCTGTGCCTTAAAGGTAGGCGAGGGTTTTTCCTCACACATCTTTAAGGTGCAGAATTTATGCGGGTAGCATCGAAAATTGCTGCTACCCGTGTAACCTCTGCGGCTGCCAGGGAATCCAGGTTAACCCAGATTTTTACTTCCACCGGCGCGGATGTGAAAATACGGGTTAAGGGGGTCGACGGCAGGCTATGGGACGCCGCGGCTCATAGCCTACCTATCTCAATATTGGGCCCTTAGACTATTAATGAGCAAAGAAACCTTTTTTAAAGATGAGGAAGCTGTAAAACTAGAGGGCATAACATGAAGCTGCAAGGGGATAAACTGAAAGGCAACATCAGGAAATACTTTTTCACTAAAAGGGTGGTGGATGCTTGGAATACCCTCCTGATGTAAGTGGTAGGGACAAATACAGTGACAGAATTCAAAGTGGCATGGGACAGACACAGTGGATCCCTTTATAGCAACAGGATAAACTCAAGCTTAGCTATCTCTTATATATCAGCAAATAGGGGTGACCTTCATGGAGCAGTGGGTAGACTCCTAAACAAGGCATGGGGAGGGGTGATCTGCACGGAGTGGCAAGTACACCTACTCTTGCCACCTTGCTGGCACATTAGATGGACCATACTGATCTTTATCTGTCATCATACAGTATATGTGGAGGCCAATTCTGCAATGTGCACGGCCGGGCTGTCCGGATGCCCAAAAAATGGACGGGACCAATTCATACCCGATTCTGCAACCACAGGAGCTATACATTCCCACGTTTGTGGAATCAGGGTGCTTGGACGGCCCACCGTGCATCTGATCCCATCGTGGGAGCCATTCCAGCATTCACACGTCCAGCCCGCACAAGGCTTCAGCCGGTGTGCTGGTGCTGTGGTGTCCCATCGCCATGGCATTAGCATGTCCAGCTGGAGCCACCGATGGCCCAGACGCAGTGCAGCCCCGTTTTCACGCCATCCGATCCTCAGCAGGGGCCCCAAGCCTACAAATTGTATATATTGTATATATTGTGGTTGTACATAGTTACCCTGTTAGCCAAGTTGAATATCCTGTTCATATGTAAACACAAAGTACTATTGGAAATGTGTATGTTCACTGTTTATTGTAAACCGCGCTGATGCTGAATAGCGCGGTATAGAAGAGACTTTAAATAAATAAATAAATGCTGCTGCGGCACGATGGGGCTGGGTGGCTTGCAGCATGCAATCTTTGCCGAGTCTGGCACTTATTCTACCCTCTGGTTGGAATAAGCCAGGCGTCTAGGTAGGTGCTGGGGAATGTACAGAGACAGGAGCTGAATTGCCTCTGTACGTCCCGGCAGATAGCGCCACCCCTGCACACCCCCTCCACTCTGCCCCTGCACTGGCCCCTCCTGCCCCTGTCCAGTGACCCCCCCCCCCACAAATGTGGTGAACGTGCGGGGAGCGCTGACACCAGAATTGCGATCAGGGGCTAAACGTGGGTTGGAATCCTACCCTGACGTCCATCCCCACTATTCCTGGATTGGAATGACCATCTATGTTACTGTAAACCTTTAAACCATTGTGTTAACTGTTAACGCAGGCCCGCACTATAAGAGTGCAGTAATTCCCATCTTAAATGGCAAGCACATCTTAGTATCCACATTTTAAAAATTTTTAAGTGTTCCCTGACCTAAATATTTTTATGGTTTTTTTTCTACATGCTATCCAGTGTATTTTAATGACTTTGTAGACTTAAATAAAATGTGCACTCTTTTCATTTTAGTTAGACAGTAGGATCAAAGTGCTATAAATGGTCAATTTTTGTAACCAGGAGTGAAAGGTACAAAAACATAAGTGTTCATCCCTGTGACATAGCCATTTAATATAACACTTTGCACTTTGATTCATTACTGCAGCTTTAGAAAGTCCTAAGAATATTTCAGCCAGTCAGGACCACTCTGCCCACTTAAGAATATAAGAGATGAAATAGAAACATAGAAACATGATGACAGAAAAAGACCACATGGCCTATCTAGTCTGTCTTTCCATATCAACAACTACAACAGTCCACTTTTTACATTTAGAGATCCTCTGTGTTGGTCCCATGCTTTTTTGAATTCAGTTACTGTCCTCATCTCTACCACCTCCACTGGGAGACTATTCCATGGATCCACTACTCTTTCCGTAAAGAAATATTTCCGCATATCACTCCTGAATCTATCTCCATTCACCCTCATCCCATGTCCCCTCGTAGCAGAACTTGCTTTCAATTGAAAGAGGCTCTCTCCCTGAACATCTATGCCACGGAGGTATTTAAACATCTCAGTCATATCACCTCTATCCCGCCTTTCCTCTAAGGTGTACATATTAAGATCCTTAAGTCTGTCTTCATATGCTTTATTATGAAGCCCACTAATCATTTTAGTAGCCACCCTCTGCACTGACTCCATCCTGTTCACATCCTTTTGAAGGTGCGGTCTCCAGAATTGCACACTATACTCCAAATGAGGTCACACCAAAGACTTATACAGAGGCATTATCACCTCCTTTTTTCTGCTAGTCATTCCTCTCCGTATGCACCCAAGCATCCTTCTAGCTTTTGCCGTCACCTTTTCTACCTGTTTAGCTACTTTAAGATCATCAGACACAACCACGCCTAGGTCCCGCTCTTCTTTAGTGGACAAAAGTACTTCACCTCCTATACTGTATTGCTCCCTTGGATTGCTGCAGCCCAAATGCATGACCTTACATTTTTTAACATTAAATCCCAGCTGCCAAATTCTAGACCATTCTTCAAGCTTAGCTAGATCCCTCCTCATGTTATCTACACCTTCCTGGGTGTCTACTGTATTGCAGATTTTGGTATCATCTGCAAAGAGGCAAACCTTACCCGACAGCCCTTCCGCTATATCACTAACAAAGATGTTAAAAAGAATCGGACCAAGGACAGATCCCTGGGGCACACCACTGGTAACGTCCTTCTCCTCAGAGTGAGCTCCATTTACTTGTACTCTTTGTCACCTCCCACCCAACCAATTTCTAACCCAAGCAGTAGTGGTTCATACCAAAGGTCCATCAAGCCCAATATCCTGTTTCGAGCAGTGGCCAATCCAGGTCAAAAGGACCAGGGAGGATCCCAAAAATCACTGCCTTGTGCTACTTACACCCAGGGATAAGTAGTGTAGGTAGCTAATAAAGGGTAGTGGAGCAGTCTAATGGTTAGAGCAGTGGGCTAAGATCATGGAGAGCTGTGTTCAAGTCTTCTATTGCTCCTTATGTTCTTGGGCACATCACTTAATGCTTTATTGCTTCAGATGCAAAAATTTGATTGTGGGCAAAACATATTTCCTGCAACTCACCTTGGACTTCTGAGAAAAGGTGTGAGCTAAATTTGATGAATTAATTTAATATTTAATAATGGTTTATTGACATGCTCTCCAGGAACTTGTCTAACCCCTTTTAAACCCAGCCATGTTATCTGCTTTCACCACATCTTCTGGCAACAAATTCCACAGCGTAATTGTGTGTTAGGTGAAAAAATACTTCCTCCGATTTGTTTTAATAGCACTACCTATACGCTCCATGGCATGTTCCCTAATTTTGGGGGTACGTTAACTAATGTGTGATCAGCTATTGCAGCTATCGCTGGGCATTAGTTGCAAAAGCTCCAGGGTAGCTGCAAAACTCTGTTGGGGGCATGCCCAGAATTTCCCTAGCAGAAAACATGGTAAAAATGCAGGGTTTATGGTGAGACAGCATCGCTGATGCAGTTAATGCCATACACTAAGGTAACGTTATCTATGTCTGCGATGTCTGCAAAACGTGCGGCTACCATGTGCTGTCAACGACTGCAATAACTGCACGATACAGGCATGCCCGCTGCCTACTCATACTCCACCTGCTTTTGCTACTACCATGCAAAATGCAACTATCACAGAAAATTTCCTGCGGCAGCTGCATTTCCTCCCATGTTAGCCTCGTCATGATGCGATTATCCCGCGTTAACTCCAAAATATCAGCTAATGCCCTTTAGTAGACATACCCCTAAGAATTGTTTGAAAGGATAAACACCTTTCCCTAGTTTCCCACTCTGGTTCATTATTTTATAGACCTCTATCAAATTCTCCTCTCAGAACATATAGTCCTTACCGCTTTAGCCTGTCTAAATACGGGGGCTGTTCCATCATCTTTATCATTTTTGTGGACCTTTTCTAGTTCTGTTGTGTCTTTTTTCTTAAGGTGACCAGAACTGCAACCAGTGCTCAAGGTGCCGTTGTACCAGGTTTCCATATGCCTTTATGTGTATTTTCAGCCATTCTATTCATTTAAGTCAGATTGCTGAAAATACACAGATAACGTTCTATGAATGGGCTATCTGTATAACTTTAGCCCTGCTCTTTTTGTGGCTGAACTTAAATGGCTGAGTTATCAATAGAGTGCCTGATGTTGCCACTGTATTGATAACTTCTGGTCCTGCCCTTGGAATATGTATGTATTTATTTAAACTCAAATATCTGTCAGAAAGAGATCTAAGTGATCGACTATTAAATATTGTCTTTTTAAAAATCAATACTTCCTTATCATCCTGCTAGACCAGTCCAGACCATCACCCTGCCCTCCTTCTCAGAGAAGAACTTTTGGGCGGACCCCTCTTTGTATCTGGTGGATGTGAGGATGGTGTTGTCAGATACTTGAAGGTTAATAATCTCTTCCATCAATTGGACCAACTCTTTGTCCTCTTCAGTGGTCCGAGGAAGGGTCAAGCAGCAGCCAAGTCCTTTATCACCTGCTGGATTAAAGAGTCGATTGGTTCAGTCTGTTTTCTGTCTGACCGTGCATGCTGGAGGGGCACTCCACCAGGGCACAGAACTCCTCCTGGATGGAGTCCATCTTGGTATCTCTAGAAGACATCTGTAAGGCGGCTATCTGGTCATTTCTGAGCACTTTTGTGAAGCACCACAGGTTGCAAGTGGGAGCCGGAGCAGATGGCATCTTTGGCAGGGTAGTTCTGTCCAGAGCGTGAGTCCTGACTGCTTAGGTACATATGGACTGATCTAGCAGAATGATAAGGAAAGACAAAATTTATACATACCTGATAATTTTCTTTCCTTGAATCCTGCTAGACTAGTCTAGGACCTGCCCTGGAAGGCTTTCCTGCAGTTTTGGGAGTGCTGCTTCCATTTGAATTTTATGGTCAGTTTCAGTGCTTGATGCAGAGTCAATTAAGGTAAGAGCTAGATACGTGTTCCTGTTGCGTGTTCAAGTTTATGGTTCTAGCATACGTTTTTCAGTCTTGCTTATTGCTTGGGAAGTGTCATACTGGCTTCTGTCGGTGCTGTACCAGAGGATACACTGGTGATGACATCACTGAAAGTTGCTCAAGTCTGTCTCCACTTGTCTGGACTGGTCTAGCAGGATACAAAGAAAGAAAATTATCAGGTATGTAAAATTTCTCCTTTACCCATATGCCAATTCTACTTTTTATACATGTAAATAGTGCCTAAAATTTCTAAAATTTACTTCTTAATTAACTTTAAGAGTTAGTTAATCAAGCTTTTGATTTTCAAAGCTTTCTTCCACTGGTTAACTAACTTCCTCTTCCTAAATTCACAAGGCAGCCAAATTTAGCTGGGCAAAAAGGAGATGGTTCCAGTGAAAGTTTTGGGATGGTCCCTTTAAGAGGCTCCTTTAGTGGCCTGATGCTCCAGAGGAGGAGAAATAATGCCAGCGTGGGATGTTACATACAAGCTACTATGTTATCTAACTTTCATAATAATTAGGACCCGATTTTCATTTAGGCAGGCTATGTGCCGCGTTGGCGCACAGCTTGCCCACCGACCCCCTTAGTCTGGATCTTCACTTCCGCGGACACGCCGGCAGCTACCGAGGCTAAGCGGGTAGCAGCAATTTTCGATGCTACCCGGTTAGCCCCAGCGCCTCAAAGATAGGCGAGGAAAAACTGTTTAAGTCCCTAACGCGCATATCATCTGGGGCGCGTTAGGGACTTAAACAGAATTTTCCAAAGGCACTATCCGTGTAGGTGCCTTTCGAAAATCCTGGTTAAGGCATTTACATGGGTAACATAGACAGTTACCCATGTCAATGCCTTCGAAAATTGGGCCCCAGGTATTCTTTATGTATTTGCATGCATTGCATCTCATTATTATCTAGAGCACACTGCAGTAAACTAACGCATGTTACAGTCAAATAACGCATGATACAGTCAACGCATGATTTTGCTGTTGAATGGGTATTAAGGGGCAAAAGTCATGTGCTATTCCCTTCAGGGACGTTAGTCACTACTTCTCTTAGCTTCAGATTTATGTCTAAGCAGTTTACAAAGTTAAATTGAAGTAATGGAGTAGTTAATTAAACATATAATTAATTAAAGGGGTTAAGAAAAGGAAGATTCAAATTTAGGTAAGTAGGATTAAAGGAAAAATTAAATTAAACTTAAATTTGACTCAAATGCAAACGTACTCTCCAGTTCATATGAGCCCTCTGCCTGGCTCATGTGTGAAAGCTATGCAAGGCTTCTAAGATGACAACCTTCACGTATGAGTTTGTGTTTAAAATGCAATTAAAAAAAACAAGAAAAACATATACATTTGGTTTGCTCTGCTAACCTTCCTCTTGGGGAAGTTTTTAATCCTCCTTCTGTTACCCAGAGCCCTAGAACGGTCCCAAAAGATGATCTAGAATGCCTGCCTTTGTGATTTGGTCAGATGGGAAGTTTTCTAGTCTTCTTGTACGTGGGGATATCGATCTGCCCTGATGCCATTATGTCACCACAGCTGAACCTGTCCCTGCCTGAAGTGTATTAGCAAGTATTCCTTCTGGAAGGTCGCAGGCCATTATGTTCCTCATTAAGAACGGACTTGGCATAGCACCAATTACTTCTTTTATGTTTTAGAGGCATTTGTAAGGTATTTCTTTTCTGTAGGGCTACCCGGTGACCTAGGTCATCAAGGATGGAACTGATTTAGTCCTTGTTTCCCCCTACTGTAGAAAACAGAATTATCTACATACAGCGGGACAAAAGTAGACCTAGCTTAACCTGTCCCTGATGGCTTGCGTCCATCTGGTAAGCCTGTGTTCTGTTACACGTCTTGACATCCCAAGAGTGTATTATATATTTCAGGTTTCCTTTAAAGTGGGAAACTGGCAACTGGAATTGTTTGTGACCTTGTTTTCCGTTTGCCTCAGGAATTTTCAAAATTGATTTCCATATCATGTAAAGAAAAATTCGGACCCATTTCAACCAAACCTTTAGTTACAAGGCAGTGCTGGAATTGTAAAGGGACTTCTGTTCCTTTATGTCTGTGCAGCGCTGCGTACGACTTGTAGCGCTATGCAAATGCTCAGTAGTAGTAGCAATGGTGCCTGTATAAGACCTGAAAAGAAAAGTTGTTACGCAGCTGTGTTTCACCGAATGTGGAGAATATGCTGTCGAAGTGCATAACCCTCATACATAGGACGTTTTCATGTTCAGCATTTATTTTGTTTAAATACTTTGCAGATCAGCTACGAAGATAAACGATCTTAACGTAGCCATGCTGCCTGCGATTGGGATGTACCTGCTTGCAGTAGTTTTGGTGATATAAGGCCAACAGAAATAAACAAGTTAATAGAACTATTAAAGTTTGGCGGGACAGATTGTTGAAAGGACTTTGTTCGTTATTAAGTATCAATTAAAAGCCCTGCCCCTTGGCTCCCTGGAGAACAACTGTTTCCATGGTCAGCACATGGAATCTGCAGATCATTTGTGGTGCAGCGATGCAAACAGAAAAGGTTACGGTAGCAGCAAGGAAGAATTTCTGTGGACATTAGGAAAATATTTTGTATATATAGATATATATATTTAATATTGAATTCTGGTTAGCTGGCAGCACAACCTAAATATTTATTTAGCTATTTTTATATACTGCTTTATCTCACAGTCAAAGCGGTTTACAGATTAACAAGTTTCAAGCAATTACATGTAACGGGAAAGTAGAATTTGGAAGTTGAACAGGCAAAATCTGAGCAACTATTGAGGCATCAGCTAATTACATCTGAGATACACTTATTATATGATTGTCCTAGTAGGGAATTTGGGGTAAGTGGTAAGAGGAGATTAGGTTTCACTGTCAAAGTATTCATTGAAGGAATGTGTTTTACATTTCCTTCTGAAGTTTTTCAAGTCAGGTGTGGCTTGTATGTTGTCAGTGAGTGTGTTCCAGTTGGATGGTGCATATAGGGAGAAGGCTGAGTTGGAAGTGGTCAGAGTGGTCTTTATTTTTAATGTTGGGATATCAAAGGTGTTTTGCATATTTGTCCTGGTTCTATTGTCTGGTTTTTTCTGAAGGAGTGATTGCAGAAATTCTGAGGATAAAGTAGTTAGTAGGATCTTGTTTTTTGTTCGACTTAGCATGGGGAGCCAGTGTAACTGCTTGGGTGACGGTGTTATGTGCCTTCTTCTGGATGCGCCATGGATAATGCATGCTGTGGTATTTTGCGCCATCTGTAATGGTCGCAGTATGTATTTCTGTAATCCTTGGAAGATTATGTTGCAATAGTCCGAGGGTAAGAAAAATAGTTTGCATAGTGCCTTTTTTGAATGTCAAGAAGTCACAAATAAATAAACATCTATCTGTATATGTTTATTTGGGTTAAGAATAAAGTTCATTACCAAAAGGAATGTAAAATAAGATTATTACATGGCATACTTTCTTGTGTATAATTACGGAAACAGAAAAATGGCTCTACATAGGGGCCCTTTTACTAAAGTGCAGTAATTCTTGGTGTGGGTTCTGGTACTCGCTTAAAGCACGCTGGGACCCGTGTTAATACTTAGGGGTATGTATACTAAACCACGGTAGCAGACTCCGTGCGATATCGGAGCCGCGGCCCCATTGAAATCAATGCGGACGCTACTCTGATACCGCACGGAGTCCGCTAATGCCGTTTAATAAACATACCCCCTTAGTGTGGGGCCATGACAGTGCAGCTGGATTTTGTTGCTAACTGTCCATGGTGCATTGAGGGTGCAAGTGGGCGGATTAGAGGTGAAACATAGGAGGGGTGAGCACTTTGCAGTCAGCACACCCGTGGTATAACTGCAAGGTGAGCAATTAGCATGGGTGCACTTTTCATCGCTTCCCTAGGTGGCGGAAAGCGCACCCGTGCTAATTGTGGTCCATGTTAGGTGCACCATGTTAAATGTCGAGAACATACTTTCCACACCCCCGAGAGGGAAGGCGGTAGTGTGGTTTTGGCACTTTTTGCTCATTAGATGCAGCACCATAGCGTTCTTTAGTGAAAGGGCCCCTTCGATTTCAATGGCTGCTGCTGGAAGATTAAGAGGCTGCTGCACTAATTTCCTGCAGGCCACTGGCATAGACGCAAAACAGCAAAATTTAGCTTTCACATGAAATTTTGCAACGGGGAAGTTAGCAAACATGGCTTTTGAAGCCTTTTAGAAGCTCTGCTTTTCTGAAAATTCGTAAGTAATGAGCAACTTTGCATGATCTTGCATCATAGCAACTCACTAATTTAGAACTTTTAATAACATTTCATGCAAAGCACGATATGTGTGAAATTTACTGCTTGCAAAGCAGTCAGAGTGAAGTTTTTATGGAAATGAAATTTCATCTGAAAAAACAGGCACAACTCTCAAATTTTAGCACTTTTGTGTCTTTTTGCATTATTGTCATGTAATGCCTTCCTGATGAAAACAATCTGCATCTTATTTCATTGGCATCCAAGGGTCTGATTCATGTGGCGGCTAATTCCGATTAGGGACATCCAGCCTGTCTGGATGTCCGAAATCTGGACGGGCCAGATTTGGAACTGATTCTGCACCTGCAAGAGCTAGACGTTCCTGCAGGAGCAGAATCAGGATTCTGCGGGCTCAGACGTCCTGCACCTCCCTGGCTAACCCTCCCCATGCTCCTGCTGGAGCCCTGGTACTGCGGCATCCCATCGCCATGCAGGAAGCCCGATTCCCCATACTGCATACTGAAGCCCTTTTCCTGCCACCTGAACCTAAGAGGGGTCTGCCAAGGCTGGAATCGGGTGGCGGGGCTCCTCCTGCGTCGGCTCATCTGTCTGGGGGAGTCCTCCATTGCTGGCCACCAACGTTAGGGGAATTTATTTCACCTCCGAGGTGGTATAAGTTCCCCGGCCATCCTTCATTTGCCAGATGTACAGGGCCGTGACCTGGATAGGCCCTGTACATCTGGGATAATGGGCCTGCCTTCAACCCGCCCATTCTCCACCCTGTCTCCGCCCCACCTGCCCGCCTCCAGAGCTCCCCGCACCTCAGCACTGTACATGCGGGGAGCTTTGGGGGCAGAAAAGGCCCCCAGTGAATAGCAGGGGATGTGCATCCAAACTGGATGTAGATCTCCGCTATTCACAGTTCTGGATGACCCCTTAAGGCTTGGCTATCATTCTGTACCTATGGAGAGAAAAACTTAGGGGGTCATTTTAAAAGCCTTAGTCACTTGAAAACATATGTGCTGACATCAAATCGTGGAGATATCTTAGAGCCATTTTACAAATGGCTTTAAAGGGTGTCCCCCACTCAATTTCAGAAACATCGGGATGTCTGTGACCCCCTTAATTTAATTAATTTAATTAACAGATTTTTTTATATACCGCTCCTTCCATTGATCAGATGCGGTTCCCATAGAACAACAATAAACAGTGCAAGCTGTTTTTACATAGAACAATTTGTAACTTAGATATTACAGTTAACAATTAACAATTAGTGAACTATGTACAAATGAAACAGGATTAAACTATATACAGAGTTATTTGTCTTCAATACATTGTTTTAGGGGTACAGTACTTCATTCCTTTGTTGAGCAATGTATTATCTGGTGTAGGGTTATCCTTTATCTAGCTGAGAGGTGAGGGATGAGTTCGTCACGGATCCATAGTGCATTGTAAATAAGTGTGTTTTAAGTTTTTTCCTAAACTCCATGATTTCAGGTAATTGTCTTAATTCTATTGGGATTGTGTTCCACAAGATGGGGGCTGCATGGGAGAAGGCTTTCTTGTTTGTGGATTTTTTGGCCCTAATGAATTCTTTTGGTGTTGTTAGTTTATTTAACTGGTCCCTCCTTTGGAGATTATGGGTGGGTTCTGTTTTGATGAGGTTATTTATGGTCAGGGGTGCTGTTTTATTTATGGCTTTGTAGGTGGTAAAGAGAGTTTTGTATTCTATTCTGCTTTGAATCGGGAGCCAGTGTAAATATTCTAAAATCGGGGTTATATGTTGGAAAGGTGAGGCCTTCGTAATGGTCCTTGCTGCCGCGTTTTGTGCTAATTGAAGTTTTTTTAAGGCTTGCTTAGTGACTCCAAGTAGAATTTGATTTGCAAAGTCGAAATGGGGGGTTATAATTGCTTGTATGACTCGTTGAAAATCCTGTAAGTGCATTAGGGGGCGGAGTTGCTTTAATATTTTCAGTTTAAAGTATACTTTTTTCGTTATATTTCTTACATGTGTGTCCATGCTGAGGTGTTTGTCCAGTATAACGCCTAAGTAACGTATTTCAGATTTTAGTTTGATGTCGTTATTCTGCAATGTAATATGTGAGGGGGGAATGAACGTTGTGCTTTTGGTTACTATTAGAGCTTCTGTTTTTGAGTGATTGATGTACAGATTGTTTTCGTTTAGCCAGATGTTTATTTCATTGAGGCAATCGTTAATAAGTTGTATAGGGATATTTGGTATTTTGAAAGGGACATACATCATAATGTCGTCCGCATATAGGTGATAGTGGACATTGAATTTTTTAAAGATTTTACAGATGTGTTTTAAGTATATGTTAAATAGTAACGCTGACAGTGCTGAACCTTGTGGGAGACCTAGTTCTTGGTTGTATGTTTTTGAGGTGAGATTACCGATTTGTACCGTTTGAGTTCGGTCTGTTAGATAAGAGGTAAACCATTTTAGAACAGTAGATTTTATACCTATTTGCCTAAGTTTATTAATCATTGTTGAATGGTGAACACTGTCGAATGCTGCGGAGACATCAATGAATATGAGTAAGAATGCTTGTTTTGAGTTGTCTATTCCCCTTACAAGTGTATCGATTAGGACTGTTAGGAGTGATTCTACTCCATGTCTGGGGCGAAACCCATACTGCTGGTCATCGAGTGGGGCTGAGCTATCAATGTACTCTTGTGTTTGAATTTGTACGGCTTTTTCAATTAATTTAGCCATAAATGGAATACTCGATATGGGTCTGTAGGATTTTGGTGATGATTTGTCTAGGGTGGTGTTTTTTAGGATTGGGCGGATCTGTGCGTGTTTTAGTGTAGGGGGAAGGTATCCGTTTTTTAAGGAAAGATTTATTATTGGGAGGATGAATTGAGAGAGTATAGGTAGGGAGTTCTTTATCCAGGTTACTGGACAATGGTCAAGTAGTGAGGTTGTTGTGTTAATGTTTGTGATAATGTTCTTGAGCTCAACCTTGGTTAGGGGTTGGAATACAGACCATTCGTCTGTGTTAAGTGTTTGAGAGGTACTTACTGGTTTAGGTAGTGGGGGATGAGATGTTGTTTTGTTCATGTAGTAGTTTGTCAATGTCTGTGGGGTAATGTCTGTGATTTCGTTGCTGGAGTTGTGAGTATTATTTGTCAGTTTTTGGACTATTGAGAAAAGTTCTCTGGGTCTATTTATTACGTTATTTAGGATGGAGGCATGGTAGTTTTTCTTGGCATTGTTTATTGCGTCTTTATACTTGTTAAGGAGCGTGAGATATAAATCTTTTGTATTTGTGTTCTTATTTTTCCTCCATTTACATTCAGCTTTCCTTAAATTCTTTTTCATTCTGTACCTATGGAGAGAAAAACTTAGGGGGTCGTTTTAAAAGCCTTAGTCACTTGAAAACCTATGTGCTGACATCAAATCGTGGAGATATCTTAGAGTCATTTTACAAATGGCTTTAAAGGGTGTCCCCCACTCAATTTCAGAAACATGGGGATGTCTGTGACCCCCTTGAAATTTAGACCTGCTCGAGACATGAATAGACATCGGGAAAGCGCTGCCTTTGGCCATAAAACATCCAGGTGGTGTAGAGAAGACGGCACTTCACCATCCCCAGTACTCTGCACAATCACAATGATAACAGCAGTGGGATTCGAACCCTGGCTAACCATTAGATTATTTCTAGAAATCCACAGTCTGGAATACTATTCCAGGGATGTCGATGTAGATACTCCCACAGACGTCCATATCGGGCACGTTCATGTTTTGAAATCGTGCCTGAACTTGAACGTACTTGCTGTTTTTTTTCATATGTTCTGGCTTGGACATCCCAGATTGCACGTGACGTCATTTACAAAATGCCACTTCTCATAAATCAGGCCTTACATCTCATTTTGATGTCAGATCCCTTAAAAGAAAACAAGGAATGAATATGGTTTGGGTATAAGGAAGATAATACCAGAAAAGAAGAATTATCTTTTTGTCTAATGAAAGAACTGACGGACAGTCATAACTCTTTCCATTAAGTAAATATGTTATAAAACATTTATTATGAAATAATACATTATGCAAGCCAGGATTCAAAGAGGACATCCAGCATTAAGTACAGTAGATGCCATTAAGGAAAACAGTCAATATGTCACTAAGCCGTGGCCTGTAAAATTAAATTGATTTGGTAAATGTAAGTAAGATAGATCTGTTTGCTTTCATCATCAATTTTGAGTGGGTGAACAGGTGATGTCACCAACCTGGGAGCGATAAAGCTGCAGGACCATCTGGAAAGGCAGGTGATGGATGGAGAACTGCTTTTGGATGGTGACAATGCTGTGGTACTTTGTCACTTGGGATGCAGTACTTAATAACTTTTCAATACCATCATAATAAATTTCACTGCCTTATTAATATAGAAATGGTGAGTTATTACTATGATGGCTTCGGTAAATAACCGGAGATGCAGCTGTCAAAAGCTGATTGTTTGGGCATGTTTCTTTAAGCAATACAATTGACTTGGGATAATCAACCTTTGTCTTTACCAGCACAGTTTATTGCTCTTGTCAAGAGAAACAGTAGTTGCATTCAAAATTATTTGAAGTCTTATGAAACAGGTTTAATTTATTAACAGACTTTTCATATACATTTTCAAGACCAGGGTCATAAATCATACTCTGTATTTTGTGGATGCTGTTTCATGCATAAAAATATTCTTGTGCAATTATAAAATCCTTTAGAACTACATTAAAACGATAATATTATATTTTTTCTCTAAAGCCTTTGAGGGTGAATTTCCTAGTGATGATTATATAGTTCCTGCCTTCTAGATGCAAGCCATAGAGCATGAGCAGAACACCGACGGTTAAGGTTAACTAATTGTGCGGAATCCTATGTATGGACTAATTGCAGGGCAAAATATCCCATTGAGCAAAGCAGGTACCTACCTACAGCGCCATGTGCCTTTTAAGGAGGTGAATCTAAGGGGAGAAGGGGTCACCAGAAGGAAAGAGGGGCCGTCCATTGATCTCACTGTATTCTTGGAGAGGTTTGGAGGGCCTTCCACTTCTCCCCAATCATTGCCTACTACTATCACTACTTGAGAGGGGGGATATCCTCCCCTTCTCCAAACTAGGGATGCTCAAAAGTTAAATCCAGCCCTAATTAGTTGTTAAATATTACAAAGTAGTGAGTGGTGAGGCTTGTGTAGAGGAAGCTCAAGCCTACTTCTTCATGTTTTCCACTCTTGAAACCAGAAACACAGTGTATAAGTATATAAATTCCACTTCACATGTGCACTTAAGTCCTATCATGTGTCCTTTCAGAGTGGACGTGCACAGGAGAGGAGTTACGGCGGTGAAAAACGAGCACAAATCGACATATGCATATTGTAAAATAATATAACTTAGGTGCGTTTCTGAAAAATCTTGATGTAGGTATTTATGCCAGCCGTAGAGCAGGTGTAACTGCTGCAACTAGTTTGACATAAATCCTTACGCTCCAATTTTATGAAGTAAAGCGCTCTTCATTTTATATAATAGGCCCCAAATACACACATGGCAGCGTGTGTTAACTCTGTGGGAATTTATGAAATTATTCTCTTAGAATCAGATTTAAATTTCGGAGCAAAGAACTACTAAAAATCCAGGGGCCAATATTTAGAACCCTTAGTCAGCTGACCAATGGAGGACTGTCCAGTTAAGGCTGCTGACCGCAGTATAATAGTGCTGCTGAATATCTGCACAGATCACCCCAGCACTATCCAGTTGGACGCAGCATGACTATGCTGGTGCAATCTGATTAAGTGCTGTCACTTATCCGCTCAGTGCGATATATTCAGCCGGCACTCATCTAGCCAACTTAATCTGCATGAAAAGTATTCCTAAATGTCAAACCAGATAAGTGCCGGCTCGTTATTGCTCTAGACTGTGCCGCTCAGCCGGTATATTCAGCCATAGCTCCTATCCAGATACTGGTGCTGCATATCCTGCCAATATTTAAGTGCTATGGCTGACTGCTGTGACCTTTGATTATCACCTTTTTGAAAATTGAGCCTCCCAGTTTAGATTTTTGCCCACATGATGTAATTTCCTGCATCTTCTAGAGGGGTAAAAGGGACACTACAGGAAAAAATACTAGCAATATCTTTTGCAGAATGCTCAGTGAGATTTTGCTTAGTCCATAAATTGTATTCCTTTTGGGTAAAGCCCCCACACAAGATTTTGTTAGCATACATTCTGCTGGCAGTGGAGGAATAGCCTAGTGCTTCCGGCACTGGTTTGAGAACCAAGAGACCAAAGTTCAATTCCCACTAGCACTCTTTGTGGCCTTGAGCAAGTCACTTAACCTTTTATTGCCTTGGAAGAAAGTTCAGCAATCTACTTCCAGTTACACTGCCAAGAAAACCCAGGAGCCACTGGGTCACCAGGAGTCAGCACTGACTCAAAGGCATACATTACATTTGCAAATTCTACAGAATTGTTTCCCTTCCAACCTGAAGTTGCAAGAAATTAGTTCCTTGGGTAAAAGTTGTGCCTTTCCAAAGTTGTGTAAGCAAATTAGCTTATGGAGTTTTTCGTCATACCCTTTGGGCCCAATTCTGTGCCACGAATAGCAGTGATGGACGTACCAATGGGACGTCCATCCTTGCCATTCATGCCCCCTCCCGCTGGTGTCTAGCCTCCCTGCCAGTTGTATGTGGAAGCTAGACGGGGGCGGGAAAGGGGAGGATAGAGGGCAGCGTTAGAGTGGACAGTGAGCGGTTGCCGGCCCCGGACGTACAGGACCAATTCTAAAGTCAGCCCTGTATGTCCATGGCCGGCAACTTCCCTGGATGGCATGGATCGGCGAGCCCGGGACCAGGAAAGGGCGGCAGGGGGCAGAGAGCATTCCCTGCAGCCCAACCCTGGCCGGCCAAATTGGGGGTCGGGCTGCAGGGAATAAACAGGTTTTTCCGGTGGCCGGTATCGCGGCTTCTAAATGAAGCCATGGTGCCATGGCAACTGGACGCCATGGCGCTGCAGCTCCATTTAAAAGCCCTGACTGAGTTAGTTGGGCATTGCCTGTACGTGCAGGTTGGGTTGAATTGCAGTCCCGGCCTGCATAGGCCTGATCGTGATTCTGATCCCGCGGGGCTAGACGTCCGGGATGGAATGAGCCCTTTTCTATTTTATCGCTATACCTTAACTCTTTCTGTTCAACATTAAGAACAGTGAACATCTAGTAGTGAGTTTGCCCAGCTTATCTTAATTTTTAATCTGATTGAGTTAAGGAGTGCGGCACAATACTTACCTTTTGTTCCTAAGTAATATGGTTTTTGAAAATTGTTATCCCTTTATTTTGTATTGTGTAATATACTAATGTTTAATAACTGCACATAACATATTTTCCCAGTATACATAATAGTAATCGAGTGGTAAAATTATGCAGCATTTTGACAGCAGAAGTAGTTATTGTTTTAACGCTAAATCAACTCAAAGTAAACAGAACAACATTTTAGAGGAAAAAGCATTAATGAGTATAGGGATACAGCTAGATGTTAAGAAAAAAGTGCCAATCCAACAACTGTGAACTGATTGCTGTAGTTGGGGTGAGGAAGGAATTATTTTCATTGCTGCTGAATTGGTTACAGATGCCTAGTGAGGTTTTTTTGTTATCTTTTCCTGGAAAAGTTGATAGGCAATCAGAAGGTGGAACTTGACGGATCTCTGGTCTTCATTCATACTAAGTGAATGCATGAGTGTGCAGCCTATGAAAGTTAGCAAACTAATAGAGTGTATTATATTCCATGAGCTCATCTATTTTTGGTGGGCCCTAGGCAAACAGGCATATTGGGCTCCCCACTGGTCTTTTTCCCTCCTATGGTCCCCCCCCCCAATTAATTAACAGTGACACAAACTCCCTCCACTACCAAGTGTATTATGATGCACCACAAAATCCAGCGAACCCCCCCCCCCCACTCAAAACCTTTGTACTAAACCGGCTGTACCATAACAACACTAGCATCCAAGACTCAGACAGCAACAACCCTTCCTATGAATCTGCAGCACTGCAAAATTACACAGTGGGCCCTAAAACACCAATGGACCTTTTATTTAGGAAACAGAAGAAGCACCTTGGCCACTCATGTAGAGCACAGAAAAATCCCACCAAATAGAGAGAAAGGGAGGACAAACTGATCGTGAAACATCCAGAAGTATATTTCATTCATAATAAGAACACAGATGACATTAAAACAAACTGCTCACGCAGAACAGTAAAAGTCCAAAGGAAAATTCAGCCCCGCCTTCCCTCTTAATACCTAGCTAAACGACTCAACAAACAGACATGATTTCAACCGTTTCCAAAACTGAACATGACTGCTTTCCAACTGGGGTTCCGACGGTATCATAGTCTGAAGACCATCTTGGTCGAACTTAGGTTGCAGTAAGATTAAGAAATAGATTCATTATTGATGCTATTAGATCTTAGCACTGCCATTGATGCAGTTGATCATGATCTTTTGTTGAACACGTTACAGGAGCTGGGTATTTGAGGGGAAAGTGCTGGTTAGGTTATCATCATTCCTACATGCGAGGACCCAAGCGGTGTTAATAGGGAACTGATTGACACATGACTTTGCCGTTTTAGGCAATTGGTTTAAAGTATTTTATTTTGCCAACGATATTCAGTTTCATGTGCCACTGGGTGCAGATCGGTTAGATGGGATACAACAATTAAAAAAGTGTTTGGGGCTGGTAAAAGAGTGGATGTCTTTGATTAGATTTCAGTTAAACTTGAAAGAACCAAGGTGCTGTGAATGCGCAAAGCAAGAGGTACAATTGAAAGTCCAAGACAGAGTGAAGGAGGGCGCCATCGGGCGCAGGCTACACTCACCGCTCTTCCCGCCGCCCAGCTGCAGCCTACAAAAAGGAGGGCACCATCGGGCGCGCCCGCGCCTGAGGGCCTTGCCAGAGGGCCCTTTGGCGTGGCCCTTAGGCATGGGCCTGGGGGTGCTCCGGTGCTCCATAATTGCTGGGGTCTTCCAGGCTTGATCGCTCCTCCACATATCGACTCCTGACCTAACCATCTCATGAGCTCCACCCGGTACTTCCAAGTAACTCTCCTTTGTCTTGCCTCCCACTGCTGGCACTGATCATTACCCGCCTGAACTTGCTACCCACTGCCTGCACTGTACTGCTACCTACTCCCCATTGTCAGCATTGAACTGCTACCCACTGCGCATAGCACCATACACTGCTTGCTTAGTTTTACTCCCATTGCCTGCATCGTACTGCTACCCATTGTTGCATAGAACTGCTACCCATTGCTTATCCATCGCTTACAGAGTGTTGCTACCCATTGTCTGCATACTGTTGCTACCCATTATTGCATAGAACTGTTATCCACTGCTCTCCATTGCCTGCTACCCATTGTTTTGCTTAGTACTGCTACCCATTGTCTGCATACTATTGCCACCCATTGTTGCATAGAATTGCCACCCATTGTTGCATAGAACTGTACCCACTGTTGCATAGAACTGTTATCCATTGCTTATCCATTGTCTGCATACTGTTGCTACCCATTGTTGCATAAAATTGCCACCCATTGTTGCATAGAACTGTCACCCATTGTTGCATAGAACTGTTATCCATTGCTTATTCATTGTCTGCATACTGTTGCTACCTATTGTTTGCATAGAACTGCTACCCAC
This sequence comes from Ichthyophis bannanicus, assembly GCA_033557465.1. NCBI lineage: Eukaryota > Metazoa > Chordata > Amphibia > Gymnophiona > Ichthyophiidae > Ichthyophis > Ichthyophis bannanicus. Next base: position 456,107,750 of record CM066038.1, on the reverse strand, counting down.
TGCCTGCTTGTTTGCCTTTTACTTGCTACCCATTGACTGCCTAGAACTTGCTACCCATTGCTTGTTCAGACCTTGCTGCCCACTACCATGGCCCCACATCTCATTGTCCTTCTCTTCCTCATCCTCCCCAACTGCCTCCTCCTACCTTCCTCACCTTTCCCTCCACTCTGCCCCATAGCCTAGCACCTGCTCTTGAGCCTCTTCACACCTTCCCCCACATTCAACCAGCCCCCCTCTCTACCTTCCTCAGCTCTCCCTCCATTCTTCCCCCTAGTCTAGCACCTGCTCTTGAGCTTTTTCACATCATCCCCCACATTCAACCAGCCCCCCTCTCTTTAAAGCAACCCCACACTCGCTTCCGTCATACTATCTCCACTTTACCTCGCTCTCTAATACTCATTCTCCTTCTCTCATCAGGTAATATCAACCCAACCCTGGCCTCCCCCCGACTTCTTTCTCACACTAAAAAGTTCACCACATACCCTATCTAATCTCATCCACATCCCACGCCTCCCTCCTTCCACCCTTCCTCATTCATCCCACAATCACTCCTCCATAGACATCAACTCCAACCTCACCCCCAAAAATAATCCCTCGCATAACTTACCCGATACCATCAACTTACCCCTCATTTCCCCTCCCTTATGTCCCTCTTGGAGACCACACACACACAGACATACCCACCCACACCCTGCTCCTTCTAAATCTCGGTATTACCCTAGAAATAGACCCCCATGCTACTCTGTTAAGAAATCCACACGTAACTTATCTAACCTTATCCATATCTCTCTCCTCCCCCCCTCCGCTCTCCCGTTTTCATGCGCCCTATGGAATGCATGCTCAGTCACTAAAAAAAACCCTTTTATTCACAATCTTTTTATCTCTAATGCCCTACACCTTCTTGCCTTGACCGAGACCTGGCTGTCCCCAGACGACACCGCATCCATTGCCTCTCTCTGCTATGGGGGCTACCAGTTCTCCCATACACCTCGATCTACTGGTTGCAGTGGGGGCCTCCTACTCTCTCCCTCCTGCCAATTCCAACCCCTCCTGCTACCCCAATCACACTCCCCCCTCTCCTTCGAAGTCCACTCCATTCGCCTCCTCACACCACTCCCCTTCCGAGTTGCTGTTATTTATCGCCCACCCGACAAATCCAAATCAACCTTCCTCACCGATTTCAACTCCTGGCTTTCTGCCTTTATGGACCCCTCCTCCCCCACTCTTATTCTTGGCGATTTCAACATTCACATCGACAACCCCTCAGACCCCCATGCCTCAAAGTTCCTCGCTCTTACCTCCTCGTTCGACCTCAAACTTTGTTCCACTGCCCCCACACATCTACACAGCCACTGCCTTGACCTAATACTCTTCTCCAATTCCTCTCCCTCAAACCTCCACCAATCAATCCTTCCCTCATCTGACCATCACCTCTTAACATTTACTCTTCAGCTTCCGCTATCCTAACTTCGTCCTGTCTCTTTCAACCTATTTAGAGACCTTCATAATATTGATCCCATGACCCTCTCTTCCACCATTTCTCCATCTCTCTCCTCCATTTTATCCTCCAAGTCCGTCGACGAGGCATTATCTTCATACAATGCTACATTATCCTCAGCCCTTGACACTCTTGCCCCTCCCACCCCACGTCCTGTCAAACTATCTACCCCCCAACCTTGGCTTTCACCCACAATCTGTTACCTACGCATCTGCGCCCGTTCTGCCGAATGAGCTTGGTCCAAATCCCGCTCCCCGGAAGACCTTCTACACTTCAAATTCATGCTTGGCTCCTTCCAGTCAGCCTTAGCACTTGCCAAACAAGATCACTACAGCCATCTGACCAACTCCCTTGCCTCTGATCCTCGCTGTCTCTTTAATACCCTCAATTCTCTCCTCAAGGTCCCCCCGCCCCCGATCCCGCCCTCCCTTTCTGCCCAAACCCTAGCCGACTACTTCCACGACAAAATCCACAAGATTACCCTCCAATTCCCTACCCCCTCATCTACCTCCCCTCCTCCCCAATTCTCCTCCCCCATCCATACTCCCCCTGCCACCCTCTCCTCCTTCCCTCCGATCTCTGAAGAAGAAATTGCACTCCTCCTTTCCTCCTCCAAACCCTCCACCTGTTCATCAGATCCTATCCCCACCCATCTCCTACGTTCCATCTCCCTCACCATTGTCCCCTCCATCACTCATATCCTCAACCTTTCACTCTCCACGGCAACTGTTCCCATCGACTTCAAACATGCTGTTGTCACACCCCTTCTCAAGAAACCCTCACTTGATCCCACTTGCCCTTCTAACTATCGACCCATCTCCCTCCTTCCCTTCATATCCAAGTTATTAGAATAAGCAGTCCACCATTGCTGCCTCGATTTCCTCACCTCCCAGGCCCTCCTGGACCCACTACAATCCGGCTTCCGTACCCTACACTCCACTGAAATGGCACTCACAAAAGTCACCAATGACCTGTTCCTGGCTAAATCTAAGGGCCTCTATTCCATCCTTATCCTTCTTGACCTTTCTGCTGCTTTTGATACCATTGACCACAACCTTCTCCTCACCACCCTCTCCTCGCTTGGCTTCAAGGATTCTGTACTATCCTGGTTCTCCTCCTACCTCTCCCATCGCTCATTCAGTGTATGCTCTGGTGGCTCCTCCTCCTCCCCTACCCAGCTACATGTAGGTGTACCCCAGGGATCTCTCGTAGGCCCCCTCCTCTTCTCTCTCTATACCCAAGGCCTTGGCGCGCTTATCTCCTCCCATGGCTTTCAGTACCATCTCTATGCCAATGACTCCCAGATCTATCTCTCTACACCTGATATTTCTCCGGCAACCCTGTCCAAGATCTCTGCCTGTCTCTCGGACATCTGCCTGGATGTCTCATCGCTGATTGAAACTGAACATGGCCAAGACTGAACTCCTTGTCTTTCCACCCAACTCCTCCCCCACTTCCCCCTCTCTCAGTCCTTGTGGATTGATCTACTATCCTCCCTGTTCCCTCGGCCCGCATTCTAGGGGTTATCTTCGACACCTTTCTCTCCTTCTCCACTCATATCCAGCTTGTAGCTGAGACCTGCCGCTTCTTTCTCTATAACATCACTAAAATCCGTCCCTTCCTCTCTGAACACACTACCAAAACGCTCGTCCACTCGTTGATCTCCTCTCGCCTCGATTACTGCAACCTACTCCTCACTGGTCTCCCCGTGAGCCACCTCCTCCCTCTTCAATTTATACAAAATCACACTGCTCGACTAATCTTCTGCCAGCCTCGCCATGCCCACATTACTCCTCTTCTCAAGTCGCTTCACTGGCTCCCTGTCCAATTCCGCATCCAATTCAAGCTTCTCCTACTGACCTATAAATGCACTCACTCTATGGCCCCTCAATACCTCTTATCTCCCCCTACGTCCCCTCTCGTAATTTGCACTCCGCTAACAAATTACTTCTATCAATGCCTTTCACCCTCACCGCAAACTCCCGACTGCGCTCCTTTCACCTTGCGGCACCATATGCCTGGAACAGCCTACCTGCGTCTGTGCTTCAGGCATCCTCCCTGGCCCTCTTCAGATCCCGGCTGAAGACCCACCTCTTTACCGTTGCATTTAGATCCTGACTCCATCCTCATCTTACCCTAACCCAAGTCAACGTTTATGACCAAACTATAGACCAAACTGTACCTCACCGCACCTTGCACAGAACTGACTAATGCTCTGTACTGTTTTCTCTTAACTAGATTGTAAGCTCCGATGAGCATGACTCTGACAGGCAGGGACTGTCCTTTGTATGTTGGCTACCTCTTGTAGGTCAGCTGTGCAGCGCTGCGTGCATGGCGCTCTATTAGTGCTGATTAGTAGTAGTAGTAGATGGTAATTTGACATTATAGTACCAAATTTCTTGGATAGTGAAAAGTTATCTTTAATATTTATGACTATTGATAAGAACTAGAGCTTTCTTTACAGAACATATTTTTGCAAAATTATTATACTCTGGAATTAGTACTTATACAGACTACTGTAATACTCTTTACTTGGGATTATCTGAGCACTGGTTTTGCGGCAAGTGGAAGTTCACAAACACGCTCACTCATCCTAGTTGAGTTACATAGGCTCCCTGTGATCAAGAGAATCCATTTTAAGGCCTTGACTCCAGCTTTTAAAGTGTTCAGTGATTTGGGGTTGTGATATTTGTTGGCTAATCTGAGCTGGTATTCTCCAGGAAGGAATTTACGTTCAGACAAGAAGACTCTCTCCTTGACAGTTCAAGGACTAAGGATTTCCAGTTGGTAGCGGCTCAGACCACTGCATTTTTATTGGGGTATGTGTGCTCTGGCATAAATTATCACTGACAGTGCACTAAAGTAGCTGGGTAGCTTTAGGAAAATGTGAAGACCCATTTGTTTAGCAGGGATTACAAAGGGTAAAAAAATTGTGGCATGGGAAAGTTGGGCTGTTATGGTTGAAATGGCTTTGGGGCTTTTTAATTGAATGTAAGAGTTTTATTTTGGAAAGGGACTGAGAAGTTGTGCTGTTTATTTGTTTTATGCATTATTTATGGATGTTGACTTATATATGGATGGGCTAAACATCTAAGTAAATGATAACAAATGTCACAGGAAGTGTGTACCAAAGAACCAGACTGGCAGCCAAGAGTCACCTACTCAGTTGACAACTTTGCTACTTTCAATCCAGACACTACCATGAAATTCATTCCACTTGAGTGGAGAATCCGTGATGAAACATTCCACTCAAGCAACTTCTTCAACCACTTTGGCCTTAGAGCTTCCCAAACATTTATCCAATATGACTCCATTTTCATGCTTAGAAATTGTGACGTAGAAGCCCACACAGAACCTATGCAAATAGATAGAAAGGAAGAATTTACCTTTGAAACTGTTAGTCAGCCAGCATATACACCTCATGAGAAACAGGGAAAGAGAGGAGCAGAGCTGACACACCCAAGCTCTGACGTAACAGCAAGCTCAGAGCTTGATTACACTCACCTGGGCAAGAAAGCCGAGCCAGCCTGCAGGGAACAGAGAGATAAAAGCCGGAGGGTAGCTCCAGCAAAAGAGTGCTGTGATTCCTCAGAGAGAAAGGGGTGCTGTGATTCCCCAGAGAGAAAGGAGTGCTGGGATTCCTCAGAGAGAAGCAGTGGGCGTGTCAGAGAAGCAGGAAGCAGCAGAGGCAAAGCCTCAGAGAAACGTGGCTGGAAAAGCACACAAACTACAGGCAGCTGGAGGTCCTGTGAGAAACCAGGTTGCAGCTCAGAGAGAGAAGCCAGGGCAGCAGAAGGAAGGAAGGCACACCCTGTGGCTAGGAACCTACCGGGACCAAGAGAGCAGGGAGTCTCCCAGACCTCACTGACAGAGGAGAGGCTTCAGCATTCATACAGGTGGGAGCCTAGCACTATAGTAAGGAAAGCCAGAAGTTCTGTTTGGAACAGAGGGCCAGGGCACTGCTCAACACAAGAATTGTCAGCAGAAAGTTTTATAAAGGAGTTCCTGCTAACTGGAGGGAACAAAAGGAGAGCCGGGGAAGAAACACTACAGCTACAGGTACTTTAAAACCTCACTGTATGGAACTGTGTTCTTATGAGATACCCGAGTTCTCAGCGAGGGGTTTTTCCAGAGACAGCAGTAAAGGTCTGAAGCCAAACCCCACACACACTGAATGTGAGGATATGCAGTGAGAGTGTAGCACTAGTGAACCCAAATATGCTCCTATGGATTGTACGCTATGCCTTGCAGACAACATTGAGTCTTTATGCTATGTTTTGTATATAGCAAAGAAAAAGAAGATATTTTTCTTTCAAAAGAAGTTGTTTGTTTTCCATGGTTTGTTTGCACTTAAAAATCCTTTGGGAAGGGGAATAAATTCCTTGTTATGTTTTGCCTTGAACACTCGACTTACGACTATTATTTGCTAACAGAAGATATCAGGGTACCCCCAACCTTCGCACCCTAGGCGAAGGCCTGGCACCCGTTTACAAAATTCAAGTGTCCTGAAATGATGATGAGGAAACATCCCCTTCATCATCCACTTCCTCCCACCCTCCACCTATCCAAAGTACAAAGACAAGAGTTTTGGCCACAGTAGCAATGGCCAGCACAGGGCCCTGTATTTCAGAGTGCACTCTGCAGGGATTAGGGGCATAACCTTCTGCCATACCCTCTACTGATGAGTGTGGTTTCAGTTTAAAACCAGGCATATGGCCATACCAGAAAAGATACTTAGCTGAAAATCAGTTGCTGCTATACTGGTTAATGCTTTTGAAAATTGGAAAAATAAGTACCAGGGCAAGTGGAGCTCCAGTATGCTTGCAGACTATTGTTGGACCCTTAAGAGGGATGTTCTTGAGGCGCAATACAGCAGAAAATCATATACAACTACCTTTTAGGAGACATTACGTTACAATATACATCTATATACATCTAATGTAAATATGAGCAACATAGTCTAAATTTAAACTACATGTCACTCAAAAACGTTACGGGATGGAGAATTTCTAAGTACATATCCGAGTTCGTAACCAAAAACAGTACTAGAATCAGCCATTTTCATTTCTTTGACAGAAAATGTTTTGAATTTTGTTTACCAGTGTAATGAGTGATATTCCAGTATGACAGATAAGAAAATTCACATATTGCAAAATCACTACTGTAACCATTGGGAGCATCCCCTACATCTTCCTACCCAGTTAAATGCATGATAGTGATGTTTTCTTTGCGTTAAGTGCATTGCTGATAGCACAATGCAATTCACTCTACCTATTCAGGTGGTGTTAACTGCGTTGCATTATCGGCCACATTCATGCTTAAAATGTAGTAACTAACTTTACGTTAACTTGCAGTCCTTGCCCATTCTTCATCTTTTCCATGCCCTCTTCTGCATTAAGTGTGTGACGCACCCCGGTCGCACAGCACCCCCTGGTGGCGGCATAGTGGTTCCACCGAAGGGCTGGGACCGGGGGTCACCAAGATGTTTGTGATCAGGGTTGGCCAGGTGCGAGGGTCAAGGGCCAGAGCCTTGTGCCAGCCTCGTTGCCAACTCCCAAAGAGACTACAGTCTTGCACGAAAGTGGAGGGAAAAGAAAAAGGCTTTATTTTCCCCTTTTAGCACTAAGGGTTCATAACATAGGATAAACACTCCGGTACGTAGCAAAACAAGTCTTTACAGCAGCTTTTGAAAGTAAGAGATGGAATAACCAAAAACTGTTAACTTCACAGTGTCAAAAACATCCAATAGCAAATTACTTCATTCACTCAATGAGCTCTGGAACGCTTCTATATCACTTCCAGCACAGTATATACATTCCATAGGACTATCAATGTCCTCCTGCACAGATTCCACCTGCATGGCCTCCTCTGACTGCTCTGAGGGATCAAGGTAAGTGTCCTTCATGTGAGTTCGTCTCACTGCTTCCCAAGGCTTGGCAGTTTGTTTGGGCCCACGGTTCAGCGTGGTGGAATACCAAAATGGCATTTCTTGCTCTAGAGGTCTAAAAACATTCTCTCTATAATGTTTTCCTCTAAAAGTTCTTTTCTTGCTCAAACTATCTTTTAACTTTTGTTTTGGCTCTTGTTTTAGATAAGGAGAACCACCTTCCCAGGATTCTTCTCTTAGCTTGATTTCAGGCACACAATAACAAAGGTTAAAAACTTTACCTTTAGGTTTCCGTTTGGTTCCCTGGGGTGAGGCTGGAGGCCTACCTTGGCTGCTGCCTTCAGTATCAGTGCTCTCAGGTATATTCCTCCTGCTCTCCCAGTCTTTCCTCCTCTGGCCTTTGAGGCCTGTTCTCTTGTGGGCTTCAGGGCCCGGTCTGGCTTGGCTTCGGCCTTCTCGGCTTGTCCCCTCTCTTACAGGACTGGTTCTCCTTTCCCAGCCTGTCCTTTTACTCAGGCTTGCTTGCGGCCTAGATCCCACTCTTGGGCTAGTACCTTCATAGCATCTCTTTGGTCCTTCTCTGGAACACGCATTCGCTTGGTCTCTCCCAACTGGTGAGGGTGATCTTTCCACAGCTCCCTGAGTAGTAGCTCTCCAAGCAGACGAGGTTTTAGCAGCTGAGCTTCTTGCAGGTAAGCTCCTAGCAGATAAGCTTCCTCCTGACTCTTGCTTGCTTCCTCTTAAATGTGAGCTTTTGGAACATGAGTCCTGCCCCCTAGGGCGTGGTTCTGTGGTCTCTGTCCTAACTCTCCTGCTCCCTCTAGGTGAATCCTCTGGAAATTGCAGGCAATTTCTTTTTCTTTCAGACTTCAAAACTATTTTTCTCTCCAGAAGAGGGTCCGCTGTATCACACATCCCCCTTCTCAAAATATTACGGGCTGGGAAAGCTTCTTCTCCACAGCACGTAATACTGGATTCTGCCCTGTTTAGCGGTCTCTTACCACAGTGATACGAAGGTTTTGTAGAAGTTAATAGCGCCGCGCGCTCATGCCAAGGTCGGAGAAGGTTGGCATGATATACCTGTTCTCGTCCATTCGTCTCTCGAACGACGTATGAAGTGGTCCCTACCGGGCGGACGACCGTAGAGGGCCCTTTCCAGCGGGACTCAAACTTAGGTGTGGCTCCAGGGACTAACACCATCACCTTGTCTCCGTTTTTTAAATGTCTAGGCTTCACCCGCCTGTCGTAGTAGTATTTTTGTTTTCTCTGGCTTTTCTCCAGTTCCTCAGTGGCGAACCTGGAAGTTCGCTCGAGTCGGGTCCTCAAGTTCTGTAGGAATAAAGGTATCCCCATTTCTACCTCCTTCGGCTCAGACCACTGCTCTCTAAGTACATCGAGAATGCCCCTGGGTGTCCGTCCGTACATAAGTTCATACGGGGACGTACCTAATGAGGTCTGCTTTCTCTCTCTACAGGCGTAAAGCACGAAAGGTAGCATAGTGTCCCATTCATTCATCTGTCCATCCAGAGCACGCCTGAGCATTTGCTTTATGCTCTGGTTTAACCGCTCTACCAGGCCGTTGCATTGTGGGTGGTAAGCGGCTGTCTGCACGTGGCGGATACCAAAAGCATCCCATACTTGGTTAAGGTATTTCGACCGGAAATTACTTCCTTGATCCGTCAAAACCTCCTGTGGGAATCCCACTTCGCAAAATAATTTTATCAATTCGATGGCAACAGACTTGGCCGAAATATTCCTCAAGGGAACGGCCCAAGGAAATCTGATGGCTTGATCAATAATCACTAGTATATATTGAAACCCCCGTGGTGTCTTGATGAGGGGTCCTACCAGGTCCACAGCCAGTCTATGGACGGGGTCTGTGATTATGGGCATCAAAACTAATGGCACTCCAGTTGGTTTCTGCGTCGTGACTCTTTGGCATGACGCGCAGGACTCACAGAAACGTGTCGTCTCTCGAAACACCCCTGGCCAGTAAAATCTAGTCAGAATCTGATCCAGGGTGCCCTGCGCACCTTTATGACCCCCAACGGGGTGGTCATGCGCCAGCCGTAGAACTGAAGCCTTGAAATTACCTGGGACCACCAGTTGTTTCCGTACTAGACCAGTTCGCAGGTCCTTACTTTCTCTGTAGAGTATCTCCTCTTCTAGGAGGAATCTTGGGTATGTCTCCCTTTCCTCTTTGGTCTGCTCAAAGGCACGAGTGAGTGCTGGATCCGCTCTCTGTTCCATTTTAAATGATGGGAACCTTTCCATCACCTCGGCCGGAATCCACGGCATCCCTTTTCCTGCTTCCAGCTCCGCTCTTGCTTTAGAACGATGTTGCCTCTCTCTTCTTCGCTCTGCCTTCGGCTTCCTTTCCCGGCTTGAGGGGTCCCCTATTATCCCGTCATGCGAAGGGAGCTCCCCTAGGGAAATATCCTTGGAGCAGGAAGGCTGCTCACCATCTTGCGTATGCGACCTTGTAGACACTAGAGCCTTCACAAAAGGACCATCTTGGCAGGTCTGACTCTGTCGTAGGGAGGAACATTCACTAGGTTTTGGCTGGATGCAGGTGGAATCTGATTTCGCCACTGACGATAAACCTTCTTTTAGGGTCCTCCTAAATTGTGGCCAGTCACGGCCCAGGACCACTGTTCCCTCTAAGCTGTGCGCGTGTGCGCGCGCACACACCTCGCCGAGCGAGCGCACATACTTTATAACAGAGCGCACAAAAATTACGGTTCTGATTCTGATAGAAAACAACACAGACGTCTTAAAATTTAAAATTTGTTGTGTATTTATGGTTTTCACAAGTTCTACAATATTTTCTAGTGCAATCAATGTGGTGTACATACTGTATTCCGACGTGTAGTCAAATTTTAAAGTATATAACTCCGAGGGTCGTTATGTGGCGCACAAAAATTTAACCTTCCTTCAAAAGCTGCACAGCTGATATTTTATGCGCACACAGCCTACAGAAAATTAGAGGGAACATTGCCCAGGACCATTTCCTTTACAATGCCCAAGCGTTTTATCTGTAATTTGTACACAGGGTATCTAGTGGCTGCACCATGCACACACTTAATTTTTACTTGTCCTATTGGAGATTCTGGAACCGATAGGCCTTGAGCCTGGATCAGCGACCATAACTTTTTAGAGACCATAGTCTGATCGGCTCCAGAATCCAACAACGCTTTCACTTTTATGCCCTGTATCTTTACATCCAGGACCAGACCTTCACGTATTGCACTGGGGGACTCTCCCACCAAAGCAGTTCGTGAAAAACATTCATACTGGAGGTGTCCTCTCTTGCCACATTTAAAACATTTCTTTACATTCCCCCTTGCCTGGGTTTTAACATTTTTCTCACCAACAAATGGAGGACGAGAAGGGTTCTCCAGCTTTTGTACCTCAGCCCCTATCGCTATCTTGGAGCTCATCCTAGGTTGGGCAACTTTTTCAGCTTCTAAATACCTTTCAGTAAGGGTTATAGCGTCAGACGTAGTGCAGCAATTTTGTAGTATTAAAAAGTTCTGCACTTGACTGGGCAGAGCAGCCATATACTGTTCAAGGATTATAACATCCATTAGGGTGTCTATATTTCTCCTCTCAGGCTGTAGCCATTTATGAGCTAGACTACGCACTCGATGACCTAGTGCCTTAGGTGTTTCATTAGCCCTCAAACAGGTAGCCCTAAACATTTTATTGTAGGTGAAAGATGAGAGGCCTAAGCGATCCCTTATAGCCAATACTACTTCCTCATAGGAATCAGCTAAGGTTGGAGGCATTGCCCTGTAGGCGGCTAGCGCCTCGCCCGTAAGGGACGCAGCTAGTCGAATTGCCCACTGTTCGCTCGGCCATTTAGCCGAAGTAGCTATTCGAGTAAAGGTATCTAGGAAATCATCTATGTCATCCTCTGCACACAATTTTCCCATCACCAAGTCATGGTCTGGATTCACGGGTCCAGTTGTCGCCTGATTCTCAGGCTTGCTCTTTGCCAGTTCTTCTTGCTGCTGTGCAAGCCATGTATTCATGGTCTGTATGAACGGCTGTTGCTGCTGTTGCATTGCCTGCAGTGCTTGCGTTTGGCTTAATTGCGCCAACTCCGCTTGTTTGTTGAATTGTTGTGCCATCCAGGCACATAGCTCCTTGGGTTCCATGATCCCTGAAACAACAATAAACAGAAGAGAAAGGAAACCCAAGTGCGGCACTTCCCTTAAAAAAAATGCTACTTCTTTTTTTTTTTTCACTTAACCTCGCTTAACCTCTGTCAAGCACACTTCCCCAGTATCCAACACAAAACAGGTTTAATCACTTATTACCTTGTTTAAGTGTTGAGTCAGCTTAGAGGAAGGTACGCTGCTATTCCCGGCCTTGTTGCTTTTCCTGGACGGTCTCAGGATTGTCAGGTCACAGGATTTTCCTTCGGATCCGATCCGTACTTCCAGAAACTCCGTTCCAGGTTTTTGCAAGTCCAAACCAGCGAGTTGTCTGTTCCGTTCCGGATTTTCCTCATTTTTTTTTTTGGAAAAAAAAAAAAACCTCGCCTTTTCAATTTTACTGCTGTGGGTTAACTTGGCACGTCTGTTGCGTTGGCGTTTATCCTGCCAACTACGCCACTTGTGATGCGCCCCGGTCGCACAGCACCCCCTGGTGGCGGCGTAGTGGTTCCACCGAAGGGCTGGGACCGGGGGTCACCAAGATGTTTGTGATCAGGGTTGGCCAGGTGCGAGGGTCAAGGGCCAGAGCCTTGTGCCAGCCTCGTTGCCAACTCCCAAAGAGACTACAGTCTTGCACGAAAGTGGAGGGAAAAGAAAAAGGCTTTATTTTCCCCTTTTAGCACTAAGGGTTTATAACATAGGATAAACACTCCGGTACGTAGCAAAACAAGTCTTTACAGCAGATTTTGAAAGTAAGAGATGGAATAACCAAAAACTGTTAACTTCATAGTGTCAAAAACATCCAATAGCAAATTACTTCATTCACTCAATGAGCTCTGGAACGCTTCTATATCACTTCCAGCACAGTATATACATTCCATAGGACTATCAATGTCCTCCTGCACAGATTCCACCTGCATGGCCTCCTCTGACTGCTCTGAGGGATCAAGGTAAGTGTCCTTCATGTGAGTTCGTCTCACTGCTTCCCAAGGCTTGGCAGTTTGTTTGGGCCCACGGTTCAGCGTGGTGGAATACCAAAATGGCATTTCTTGCTCTAGAGGTCTAAAAACATTCTCTCTATAATGTTTTCCTCTAAAAGTTCTTTTCTTGCTCAAACTATCTTTTAACTTTTGTTTTGGCTCTTGTTTTAGATAAGGAGAACCACCTTCCCAGGATTCTTCTCTTAGCTTGACTTCAGGCACACAATAACAAAGGTTAAAAGCTTTACCTTTAGGTTTCCGTTTGGTTCCCTGGGGTGAGGCTGGAGGCCTACCTTGGCTGCTGCCTTCAGTATCAGTGCTCTCAGGTATATTCCTCCTGCTCTCCCAGTCTTTCCTCCTCTGGCCTTTGAGGCCTGTTCTCTTGTGGGCTTCAGGGCCCGGTCTGGCTTGGCTTCGGCCTTCTCGGCCTGTCCCCTCTCTTACAGGACTGGTTCTCCTTTCCCAGCCTGTCCTTTTACTCAGGCTTGCTTGCGGCCTAGATCCCACTCTTGGGCCAGTACCTTCATAGCATCTCTTTGGTCCTTCTCTGGAACACGCATTCGCTTGGTCTCTCCCAACTGGTGAGGGTGATCTTTCCACAGCTCCCTGAGTAGTAGCTCTCCAAGCAGACGAGGTTTTAGCAGCTGAGCTTCTTGCAGGTAAGCTCCTAGCAGATAAGCTTCCTCCTGACTCTTGCTTGCTTCCTCTTAAATGTGAGCTTTTGGAACATGAGTCCTGCCCCCTAGGGCATGGTTCTGTGGTCTCTGTCCTAACTCTCCTGCTCCCTCTAGGTGAATCCTCTGGAAATTGCAGGCAATTTCTTTTTCTTTCAGACTTCAAAACTATTTTTCTCTCCAGAAGAGGGTCCGCTGTATCACAAGTGTTAACATTGGCAGTTAGTATGCCATAAACTGTCAAGGTGCCATGCTGGTTAACCTCAACAAACAAAATCCAAACCACCAGTAATAACGATCAGTCCCAAGCATCCAAGAATACCAGTGCAACTCTTCCCCAAAATAACTGCACTGGTATTCTTGGATGCTGGTTAACCTGGCAGCCATGCTGTTGGCAAACACTAACTGCTGTGTTAACTACTGATGCAGCTTGGTAATTATGGGCACTGAATACCCGAGTTAACTCTTTGGCGGCAACAGCTAGACGCTGTACTCGCACTATCTGCCGCCACTGAATATATTCAGTAGCGGCGGATAGTGTGAGTACAGCATCTAGCTGTTGCCGCCGAAGAGTTAACTCGGGTATTCAGTGCTGGGACCATATCCCACCACTAGCATCGAATATCTGGGCTTTCTGTGGAAGCCGGAAGATAACCAGGCAGCGGTGATATTTAGCCGCATTGGCGGCAAAAGTTAGGACAGCTTTTGTTGCACCTAACTTTCACCGCTGAGGGATAACTGGGCAGCTGCATATCGTGGCTGGCCAGTTAGCTCCCTGAACACCCCAACATGCCCCAATGCTAACTGTGTAGTATCAGGATGTATAGCGGCGGTATCCAGAGATATTCAGCAACACTGACCGTGTTAGTGCCGCTGAATATCCCGCTTAGAGGTAAACTGTGTAGTTGCTTTTGAATATCGGGCCCTACATCCCTAAGTGAATTTTGCAGTCTGTGTTAATCGTGATTCTTACAGATTAGTAAGGACTTTGCTTTAACTACAGATAATCTGATGACACAAGTTTGAGTTACTGTTTTACAATAGAAAAGAAAAGCTGAGCATGACCCAGATTTTCCTTGGTTTCCTGCTATTCTGAAGTGATGGAGAGCTATTTACATTTCTTTCTTTAACACTTTTATAACGCCTTAAGAGATTAACAGTGGGAATGAATGAAGGCTGGAGGATTAGGCTACAAAGAGCCTGGGCTGTTGACTACCATGTTTGCAGATTTTTTTTTTCATCACTGTAGAGTGAGCAGAGAACCCATGAAAAGAAAATAAGTACCGGAGTCCAAAAGGTGTTTGCTGATTAAAAAAAGATTCAGATGACTTGTCGGAACTGACAGAATAATGGAATTTTGTAGCAGGGCCCACATTTTTGTTTCCCTTTAAAACTTGTGTACTCAGTGAAAGCAGATGTTATCGCAATATTCTAGACAGACAGTTGGTGAATGTGACAAGCTGTCAGTGGATTTGCACTGAGTTGATATTTTTAAATATCAGAAAACCTTTGTTGATTTTATATATTGTCGGCGCTCCCCCTTATGGCCAGGCAGTTGCCTAGGTGTAAGGAGGTGCCCCGATCATCCTTCTTAATGAAACTGGCCTCTTCGCATGTAGTTGTGTCTTACAGATTATAGCCGAGATCGAAGGTCACAGGAAAATTTCTTTTATTTGGAAAATAAAGTTCTGCATAACCAAATTGAATTCTTTCGTTAGGAATTCAGCTACTACAAACAAAACTCAGGATGCTTCTCCATTCACAAAAACATAAGCCTTGATACACAGTCCAGGCCTTGGCTTTGTTTCTGCGGCTTAGTTTAAACATGTCTCCAAAATCATTCCTCTACAAACAGAAATCGGTTTCCAGGTCTCCAGGATGCAGCACAGCACTTAACTGTTTCTTTCACAGGTTTTAGCAGTACTTTAACGTCCTGGTCCACCAACAGTTTAAAACTTATGACATTTCCTTTTCCAAAGGTACTTTCAGACTTTAGTTTTCACAGGCATCTATTAACTCTTGAAGCTTATTCAACCAGCTCTCATTAATTGCCTAATTAAAGTCATTAGCCTCAGCAGAGAATGTTTCTCCCTTTAAAACCTCTGGGTTTTCCCAATTACTTTAAAACCCTTCAGTTTCTTACTTCTGACTGGCACAGAAAGAACATTCTATTTCCATATCAGAATAATTATTTTCTGTATAACTGTCTCCTATTTCCATTTCCTCTTCACTGGCTTCCCTCAGTGACTTGCTATCCACAGCGTCTGCATGGGAAGGCTTCAACTGCTGCAACACTGTTTTCAGCTGTTCCCATTGAGATCCCTCGCTACATGAGGTTGTGGGGGAAGGGCATGAAAGAGCTTTCATATTCAGAAGCTTTTTAAGAGCTTGTAATGGGCTCACCTTGCTAGCAGTAGTGTGTCTCCTTTCAGACCCTGCCACAGATGTACACTTGCTTTCTGGTCTTCCCAGGAATATTCCTTTCTCCTGCTCCCCAACAGTACCTTGTTTAAAACAGGCTTTCCAAGGCTCCACGTTAGCTGCAGACTTCCTGTCAGCTGAACTGCGTTCTAGGCTTGAGCTGTTTCTGTACTGTTTGCAAGAGGAATCCCTTTTTGTATGGCCAGTCCACCAGCTTCTAGAGAATATCTCCTCCACAGAAGATTCCTCCCCCGAGCTTGCCTCTGCCCTTTTCTCCAGCTTTCTCTCAGACCTCCTCCTGGATCTCTCCTCTTTCCTATGGTGATTCTCCTCTCTGCCACGCTGCTTTCTTCCAGGCTGATTCTCCTCTCCGCCACGCTGTTTCTTGTGACTGAAACCTCCCTGCTTAAATGTTTGGGGCTGTCCTATAGCTCTAGACTCTGCCCCAAACAACTCCCATTACCTCCCTCGGTTTCCATGGGGACTGGGTGTGTCTCTGGTTCTACACTTCTGTGCCGGGAGTTTTTAGCTTTGTTTAGAGTTTTAACCCCTGCTGTGCCTGCAGTTCTGTTGGGCTCAGGGAAAAAAACTGTTTTTCCCCCTTTTCCTTCCACTCTAAACCTGCTTCGCCACCACATAACCCCCCCCTTAAGATATTCCGGGCTGGCGTTTTTTCCTCCGCCCAGCACGGAATCCTTGAAAGGGCATCAGCGTTAGTGTGTAACCTTCCCGCCCTGTGCTCAATATGGAAATCATATGCCTGTAGGGCCATGTACCATCTTGTGAGGCGAGGGTTATGGTCTTTCATGCTGGTCAACCATTTTAATGGCGCATGGTCTGTAACTAAAAGGAACCTACGGCCAGTTAGATAAAACCGGAGTGCCTCTACGGCCCAACGGATGGCGAGGCATTCCCTCTCGACCGTGGAATATTTTTGTTCTGTGGGTGCCAGTTTCCTACTTAGAAACATTACCGGGTGTTCTACCCCTTCCTGTTTTTGTGTTAGGACAGCACCCAACCCTGTCTCTGACGCATCAGTCTGTAGTATGAAGGACTTATTAAAGTCTATCCCTCTTAAGACTGGCGCCGAACATAGCCGCTCCTTTAGTTGTACGAATCCTGCTCTGCCATCGCTGACCATCTTATTTGAGTAGGCGCATTCTTTTTAAGCATGTCAGTGAGGGGCGTACTTTCCGTCGCGAAATGGGGTATGAATCTTCGATAGTACCCTATCAAGCCTAAAAAGCTGCGTACCTGCTTTTTGTTTACCGGCTTCGGAAAGTCCCTCACACTCTTCACTTTATTAATTAGGGGCTTCGCTACCCCTCGTCCCACTATGTGACCGAGATATTTCACCTCCCTCCCCCCGAACATGCATTTGGTAGGGTTTAAGGTGATACCTGCCTTCTTTATCGCTTCTAATACCGCAGCAATATGGGTCAGATGTTGGTCCCAACTATTACTGTGAATGACCACATCGTTCATGTAGGCTATGGCATACTGGCGATGTGGGCGTAGGACAATGTCTATTAGCCTTTGACACGTGGCCGCCGCCCCGTGTAGCCCAAAGGGCATGCGGCGGAACTGATACAGGGGCGGAACTGATACAGGCCTATAGGGGTACTGAAGGCAGTTTTATGGCGAGATTCCCGTGTAAGGGGAATCTGCCAGTACCCCTTAGACATGTCTAGTGTGGTGAGGTAAGCGGCTTGCCCCAGCTGGTCTAGTAAGTCTTCAGTCCTAGGCATAGGATAAGTGTCGAACCTAGAAATAGCGTTAACCTTTCGGAAGTCGATACAAAATCATATCATTCCGTCAGGCTTTGGGACCATCACTATTGGGCTATTCCATGGACTAACTGACTCTTCTATGATGCCCATGTCTAACATTTCACGTATCTGCCTAATGACCTCTTGCTGTTTTTGCTTCTGGAAGCCTGTACGGCCTTTGCCGTATTAACTCACCCTGAGGGGTTATCACTTCGTGGGCCACCAGTCTTGTCTCCCCGGGTACAGGGGTTAAGACATCTGGAAACCTTCGCAGCAACCTTAACAGGGCCTGCTGCTGGTGCCACGAAAGTTCGTCCCCTACCCTCGGAATGGGCTTAGCTTTACAGTTGGCTAACTGAGGACCAAGGTCCACATCGGCTTTTTCCTCCCCACTAGTTGCTGCTAAACCTTTTATTTCTGCCCGTCCAGTAGAACCAAATCCCGCTGACCCCCTTTACGGTAGCGTTTAGCTCCACCACTTCTTCAACAGGAGGAAACTCAACCCTCTCAAGAACTAGCTGAGCTATTCTGTCCCCAGTGTTTACCTTAAAGTCTGTTTTCGCAAAGTTAAGCAACAAGACTTTGATGGGTCCCCGGAAGTCAGGGTCCACGACCCCTGCCCCTACATCAATAGAGTTCTTTACAGCTAGGCCGGAGCGTGGAGCAATCCGGCCATAGCATCTGGGAGGTATCTCTATCTGTAGCCCCGTCTCCACCAATGCTCTCCCTTGCCTGGGAATACTGATATCCTCTGCACTATGGAGATCGAACCCTGCCGCTTGTTCTGATGCGCGTTTGGGTATTCTCGCATTTGGAGTGGTGTGACAACATTTTAATACAAACTTGGGCTTACTATCGTGGTCTTGTTTTTGGGCTACCCTCCTATTCTGCTTCTTATGAGAATTCTCAAACAATGGAGCAGGCATTACCTTGGACCTTGCCTTTGGCTCCTGAGAGGATGTGAACCGTCTCTCCTGTCCAGTCGTATTCTTAGGAGGTGTTATCAGCTCTTCATGTGTGGGTAAACTACCCATAGGATCACCCAGTGGATCCCGTTCTTCATCCCTAGCCTTGGTATGGGCCCTAATAGACACTAAACCTGTCTTGGACCCCAAACTCTTAGCCAGACCTCATTTAAACTTCGGCCAGTCTCTCCCTAAAACTAGTGAATGGGGGAGTTTTGGGACTATGGCTACAGTAATGTTCCTCTTCAAGCCTAGGCCTTTCACCTTCACTGTATATAAGGGGTAAGATGACGCTGCGCCATGCACGCATCTAATTTTTATATTCCCCTCTGAGTGTTTTTCCATGTGACCTCCCCTGGCTTGTATATCTGCCCAAAGCTGCTGGGAAACCATAGATTGGTCAGCGCCGGAGTCTAATAGGGCTTCTACTGGGATGTCCTCCACCTCCACTGACAATAAGAACCCCTCCCCCCTCTCTTTGGATTGGGTGGTCATTAATACTGTCTTGGCTTGACAATCCTTCTTTAGATGTCCCTTAGCTCCGCAACTAAAGCACTTTCTTTGCTCATATCCTGTCCTTCCTAGGGATTTACCTCGAGTAATTTCCCCTAGCATTGTCTTGCTCATCTTTTCTGATCCCCTTACAACTGCTTGGCTCAAATCCCCCACCTTCCTTTGGCCAACAACACGGGCTTCTAAGAAGCGCTCTGCCAAAGAAGTTGCGTCTTTTGTGCTTTTGCAATCTTGTAAAATCAGGAAAGATCGCATTTCCGGTGGCACAGCCTCTATAAACGTTCAAGGGCAATACTGTCTAAAATGGAGTCAACGGTTTTCCCTTCCGGCATTAACCATTTACACATCAGCGCTTTGATATGTTGACACAAAGCGCGTGGTGTCTCACCCTGCCTTAGTTTACATGCACGTAAAAGACGGCGGTAGACCATTGGGGTCAATCCCAATCGATCTCTCACGGCCTCACGGTAAGTGGAGGCGAGATCAGCAGGCACGGCCCTATAAGCTGCGAGAGCTTCCCCTGTAAGGGAGGCCGCTATGCGGATGGCCCACTGATCTTCTGGCCATCCACTTAGGACTGCCACACGTTCAAATACATCAAAATAGTCATCAATATCATTGTCCTGGGTCAAAGGCCCAAAGGAAAAGATCCCTTTACCCCCATGTCCCAGTCCTGGCAATGTTCCTAAGGAACCAGATACTGTCCTTAGCGCCTCTGATGTCTTCTTTTGTTCCCCCATCCATGCAGCCATCATGTCCAGGAGCGGTTGCTGTTCTCTCAACATGGCAGCCATCTGTTCCTGTGTCTTTACAGTAATTTCTTGCTGTTGCCAGAAGCTGTCTGCCATCCAGTTGAGTAATTCCGCTCGCTCCATCCCCAGATGCTGTAGAGAGACAAAAAGACAAAAACACACCAAGTGCGGCCCTTATAGAAGCTGCACCCCCTCTCCTCCAACTGCAGAACCTCCCCCTTGCAGCAATATCCTGGATTAACCCCTCTAAATACGGGTTACCTGCTGCAAGTGGTGAATCAGGCCTCTCAGCACAGTCGGTACCAGCTGGACTCTCCCACTCTGTTCCGCTGCTCCGCTGACCCTCTGGTTCAGGTTTTTCTGCAGGAAACTTTCTTGAGGATAACTTCAGGATGTCTTCTCTGCCTACTTGTATATCCTGATATGTCCTTGTAGCTTAGGTTAGTAGATTTTTTTTTTCCATCCAATAATTACGCCACCTCTCGGCGCTCCCCCTTATGGCCAGGCAGTTGCCTAGGTGTAAGGAGGTGCCCCGATCGTCCTTCTTAATGAAACTGGCCTCTTCGCATGTAGTTGTGTCTTACAGATTATAGCCGAGATCGAAGGTCACAGGAAAATTTCTTTTATTTGGAAAATAAAGTTCTGCATAACCAAATTGAATTCTTTGATTAGGAATTCAGCTACTACAAACAAAACTCAGGATGCTTCTCCATTCACAAAAACATAAGCCTTGATACACAGTCCAGGCCTTGGCTTTGTTTCTGCGGCTTAGTTTAAACATGTCTCCAAAATCATTCCTTTACAAACAGAAATCGGTTTCCAGGTCTCCAGGATGCAGCACAGCACTTAACTGTTTCTTTCACAGGTATTAGCAGTACTTTAACGTCCTGGTCCACCAACAGTTTAAAACTTATGACATTTTCCTTTTCCAAAGGTACTTTCAGACTTTAGTTTTCACAGGCATCTATTAACTCTTGAAGCTTATTCAACCAGCTCTCATTAATTGCTTAATTAAAGTCAGCCTCAGCAGAGAATGTTTCTCCCTTTAAAACTTCTGGGTTTTCCCAATTACTTTAAAACCCTTCAGTTTCTTACTTCTGACTGGCACAGAAAGAACATTCTATTTCCATATCAGAATAATCATTTTCTGTATAACTGTCTCCTATTTCCATTTCCTCTTCACTGGCTTCCCTCAGTGACTTGCTATCCACAGCGTCTGCATGGGAAGGCTTCATCTGCTGCAACACTGTTTTCAGCTGTTCCCATTGAGATCCCTCGCTACATGAGGTTGTGGGGGGAAGGGCATGAAAGAGCTTTCATATTCAGAAGCTTTTTAAGAGCTTGTAATGGGCTCACCTTGCTAGCAGTAGTGTGTCTCCTTTCAGACCCTGCCACAGATGTACACTTGCTTTCTGGTCCTCCCAGGAATATTCCTTTCTCCTGCTCCCCAACAGTACCTTGTTTAAAACAGGCTCTCCAAGGCTCCACGTTAGCTGCAGACTTCCTGTCAGCTGAACTGCGTTCTAGGCTTGAGCTGTTTCTGTACTGTTTGCAAGAAGAATCCCTTTTTGTATGGCCAGTCCACCAGCTTCTAGAGAATATCTCCTCCTCAGAAGATTCCTCCCCCGAGCTTGCCTCTGCCCTTTTCTCCAGCTTTCTCTCAGACCTCCTCCTGGATCTCTCCTCTTTCCTACGGTGATTCTCCTCTCTGCCACGCTGCTTTCTGCCAGGTTGATTCTCCTCTCCGCCATGCTGTTTCTTGTGACTGAAACTTCCCTGCTTAAATGTTTTAACCCCTGCTGTGCCTGCAGTTTTGTTGGGCTCAGGGAAAAAAGACTGTTTTTCCCCCTTTTCCTTCCACTCTAAACCTGCTTCGTCACCACAAGATACATGCAAACAATACGCGCATGCATATACATAATTCTGAGCTCATTCGCGGAAAATGTGGGGGTACTCAATCCAGGCCATTGTTCATTGCAGCATTTGAAATATTGAGAAAGTGGAACTTATATGATGAAACTAATTCAGATGTCAGCCATCGGGTTTAGTAGAGATGAAAATAACATTCCATCTTCGTTTTGTGGTGAAGAGGAATGGAATATGCAGAGCACATATATAATTTCAAATGTGACACACTTTTACAAAAATATAATTTGATCTGTAAAAGAATGTTCTTTTCTCCTCTAAAGTTGGAAAGTTATATTAAAGTGTCAGAGAAATATTTGTGTACTGTAGAACCCCAAAGACTTGGTTTAGTGAAACCGAGCAATAAATGTATTGACCAATTTTTTATGGTAGATACCTCAAAGTCTTTGGCTCAGATGCCTTTAATTTTTTATCCTGCCAGAAAAGATTGGTCATAAATATTAATTCCTTCTCCACAGATGAAGTTGTGCCCTAGGTAGAAACGGCATTTACAGAACACACAAGTTGCTTTTCTTTCACTGAAACTGGGCTCTGTAGTTTGTTAGTTTAAGGCATTTACATTTTTAAATAAATGTAGGGACTGATATTCAGCAGCTATCGCTGAACGTAAAACCTGGATTTTCAATGCCGGGACCATATTCAGGCGCCTGTCACTGAATATCTGGAATGCTCGGATTGTCATGAAGCTAACTGGGTAGTGGTGATAGTCAACCACTGCCTGGTAAGCTTCTGCGATGAAAGTGAGGCCAGTCTTTACTTTGCTTGACTTCACCACAAGTTGATAACTAGGTGGCAGTACAGTATCACTGGGTGCTGTCCCCCGGTACGCTGTGATGCTAACCAGTTAGCAGTGGGGCAAGCAGCGGCAGCAACACTCATGGATATTCCTAGACAAGGGCATTAACATGGTTAGCAGATCTGCTGAACATGTTAATCCCTTTGAACCCCCCTCCTGTAATTTATATATGTTTATGCTTATTGTATACTTGCTATACTGCCTTTTGCAAGAAAATTACAACAAACTAGTTTAGAATAATAAAATCAAATAAACATTATAAAAACAACCCTAACAATATACCACAATAAAATTAAACAAACCATTCTGATAAAATAAACATCACAAATAGTAAACATAATTTACAAACAATAAATGCTAACAGAATTAAAACAACAAAATAAATAAAAACACAACATACCCATCGAGCATAGAAATCAAAACACTAAGGGGCCCTTTATACTAAAGTGTGCAGTTAACATGTGTTCTTTAACATGAGTTAGGCGGTTAGCACCCGTGCTAATTGCGAATGCTGCTGCCACAGGTTAGAGGTGCAGTTGGTAAGTCATTCCAGCATGTAGGGGGCTAAAAAAAGAAAGATTGTGTACTCATGTCATGAGCAGAAAGGAGATAATATCATTAAAAGGCAACCAGATTGGGAGCAAAGAAGCCAAGGTGGTATAAAGGAGAAAAGGAGATTAGATAAACTAATAGGAATTCCGATAAAAAGCCATGTGAATCAGGAGTAATATTTTAAATTTATTCCTGAAAAAGAGCAGAAGTCAGAGTTGTTCTATGGAGATACATGGCCATAACTGTATTTCCTAGCATTCAATGGTAACTTAACAGGGCCCCTTCTCTAGCCCGATTTGAATCCAGGCAAAAAATCCACTTCTTTGAAGCCGCTTTTGGATTCTGATGCTCCTCACTCTCTTGTTCACTACTTAGGTGTATTTACCATACTCTAGTCCTCAGTTTCGCTATGGGGGTCATTCACAACCATGAATAAAGGGGATATATGTCCAGCCTGGACGTACATCCCCGCCATTCATGGAAATGGCTATGCCACTCCAAAGGCTCTCCATACGTATAGCTTTGTTGTATGGGGAGCCTTAGACGGGGGCGAGCAGAGGGTGGAGCAGGGGCGGAGTGAGGGTGGGTCATCACCCTGGACGTACAGGGCCGATTCTGAGTTCGGCCCTGTACATCAGGGGTATGGCCATTAGACGGGGGACTTATTCCACCTCAGAAGTGGAATAAGTCCCCCTGGATGCGGCATTTCGATGGTGGACAGTGGGGAAAAAGGAAGGTAGGGGCGCAAGAAGTTCCCCACAGCTGGACCCTGACGATAGGAGGCCGGATTTGGGGTCCAGCTGCGGGGTAAGAAACTTTTCAGTGGCGGCTGGGGATCGCGGCTCTAGAATGGAGACACGGTGCCATGGTAACAGGAAGCCATGGCATAGTGGCTCCATTCAGGAGCCTGATTGAGGTAGCTGGACATGTGGCTGGGCATGCAGGCTGATCAGAATTGGGGTCCGGCCTTCAGTCCAGGCCGTAGAACCAATTCCGATCCTGCAGGATCAGAATCGGGTCTAACTCTGGGAGTCCCGCTTCTGGTCAGCTGCACAGGGGCTGGACAGCCAGATTGGAATGTGCCTCCATGTATTTTGTCTAGATTAGATTGTAAGCTCTGATGAGCAGGGACTGTATGGCGCTGTATATGCCTTGTAGCGCCATACAAATGATTAGTAGTAGTAGTAACAGTTTTATTTTGAATATTTTGTAATGGTTTGATTTGAGAAACCTTTACAGCACAATAGACAGAATTACAGTAATCAATGAGATATGACCAAGGTCAAAATAACAGTCTGAATGGCTGTAAAAGAAGTGTGGCTGCTGCCCTCGCTCTGCCTCCGCAATGTCCCCTCCTGTCCCCATCTAGGCCTCCCTGTACAAATGTGCTGTTCGTACAGGGAGGCTTTTGCCGGGGCCAGCAGGGGGGCGAATAGCGGGGATGGATGTCCAAATGGGACATCCATCCCCGCTGTTCGCGGGACAGAATCACCTCCATAGTGCCTAAGAGGCCAAAACTAATAATATAATCTTTTCCCAACAGACCTGAATCTGTTGGAACCACAGGAGGAATATTTTCAATCCCCCTGTATAGCTTATGGGCCTATGGATACAAAGTTACCCTAGAGTTAGATATATTTGGAGCTTGACACTATCCATTTAACTTTCTAATATCTATGGATAGGGAAGTTATATGTTTACCAGCTGCTGGTAAATGTATAATTTCCTTTGAAAATGAACTCAAGTTTGTTTTTTAATACAACTGTATATTGTAGGTAAAAGGAAACCATCACTTTCAAAATTCACAGTGCCTTTTTTTTTAGCAGTTTGTTAACTAATTTTCATTGAATTTTATTTTGGAATCATGTAAATATACAAGCAGGTGTTTTACAGTTAACACAAATCTTTGTATTCACTAGTTAAGAAAAAAAAAGAAAAGAAACAAACAACAGTTAAGCAGCTGCCTAAGGACAATCCAATCTTTTTCTGTGAATGAATGTCATAAGTGAGAGTATCTGTCTATTGGGCAGAGATCATATGTGTGTACTCGGTGCAAAGAGTTCAGAACACAATGGAACATTGTGACTGATACCAGGGTATAAAATAAATCAGAATGACAGAGACCATCGAATTTGTGGCAGGGTGGAATATGAAAAGTAATTTTATAACAAGGCATCTAAGAAAAGTAAAAATGCACTCGTTTCTTTGCCTATCTTGTATAGACAGCATATGTGTTTATGCGCCTTTAGAAAATATGTTCCTAGAATAATACCCAGTAGCGCACAAACGCTCCCGTGCCTTCTGCACACGTAACATACAAGTAACATAGTAAATGATGGCAGATAAAGACCAGCATGGTCCACCTAATCTTCACAAAGGATGCAGTAACTCACAACTCTGCACATACTCCAGCCAGAATACACTCCCAGCAGCGCTTACTCCAGCCCATCTAAAGGTATATACGCCCTTGTTGACATGTGTATTTTTATGTGTGTATGTAGTTTTACAGCAACCATATCCTGAGTGTAAAATAGGCTTCACATGCTGATGATGGCAGAGAGCTAAGCATGTACGTGGTGCCACAGAGTCAATGCTGACTCCTGGCATCCCAGCCCCTGCGTTTTCTTGGCAAAGTGCAACTGGAAGTAGATTGCCAGGTCTTTCTTCTGTGCGGTAAGTCTACAGTACCTGGTATTCTAAGATGATCTCCCATCCAAGTACTAGCAGGCCTGACCTTGCTTGGCTTCAGAGATCAGTCAAGATCAGGCTCATTTGGGGAAGTGAAGCCATAATAGAGAGCTAAGTAGGAAACAAACTATACTAGGTCATTTCTATGGCTCAAATTCTATGCTTGATGGGGAAGGCATAGCAGTAGGTGTTGAATGATGAAAGAGATTGTGAATGTGAAAGGAGATTAGACAGAAGTGCTGAGTCACTAGCAGTGCTCTGCATTGACATACTGAGAGATTTAGGTTGGATTTTAGACTTTAGACACTCGTCTTTCACACCAGCGATTGAGTGGGGCTGAAGAAACCCTCACAGTCCTAGGCAGAGGGAGCCATCATCATGCAATGGTAACGCCTAGTGGCTAGATTCACTGGCTCTAAGTGAAGCATTTTAGAAGGTGCCTTGGTGCATAGCCCCCAGCTGAGGATGGTTGCTGCACTGATTGGATGGAATAAGTTGGGAAAGGATATAAAATAGGGTAAAGAATCTCTGGGAAGGAATCACAGCTTTGATTCTGACTGGGCTACACATTTAAAGGAATAGGAGGAAACTGATTGAAGTCCAAAAAAAATTAGGCTACTAACACAAGAGTTTCCAATTTCTCCAGTATCAATTAGTAAAGTTTTATTTGCCATACATAGCTGCTTCATGGTGCTGGAGCCAGAGAGAGTAGGAGCTAGTAGGTAATTGTACAGCCAAGAAAAATTTGGTTACTTTTTGTTTTTTCACAAATGTGTCCTAATTTCAACAGGGCAGGCAAAATTAAGGAATGCTAATTTGATTAGCGCACAAATAAACGCACACCCCTCTGAGCTAGACTGCAAGTTCCATAGAGCAGGGGCTGTCTTTTGCATATATCCTTATAGTACTCCCTAAGCTGCTTAGTGCTTTAGAAATGACAACTAGTAGATTTAAAGGCACAATTTACAAAGGGTGTCTCAATGCACTCTGGGACTTCCAAGACAAAAAGTCTGAAAAAAAGTCAGGCACATTTAAGTTCATGCAGGATTTCATAAATGTGCTCGATATGAACGTCTCTGGAGCAGTACCAGGGATGTCTAAGCGGTGGTTCAGACACAGCACAACTTACCCTATCACACTACAAATATTATAGTTATGGTGGAGAGCACTTTCCTGATTTCTCTTCATGCCTGAAGTGGGTCTAAACTTGGGCAGGGTCACAGACATCCCTGATGTTTCTGAAATTGAGTTGGGACATAAAGTCCCTCTCACCACCCTAGCCACACCTCTGCCATTTCCCCTAACCCCTGGGATATCGCAGCACCAGGAATATCTTTAAATACTATTTGCAAAATGGCTCTGATTTGGTTGTCTATGTGCCCGTTTTGAACATCCAAATCACGATTAAGGCTTTTATAATGACCACCTTAGTTTTTCATTGGATGCAAGAACTGAGACAAAGGGCATTGGCAATGGAGTCACTTAGAAATAGTGATCAAAATGAAATAAATGTTGGTATTATTACTGGAAGAAGAATGATTAATGGAATTATTATGGACCACATTAAAATCTTTAGCTTAGGAAATAGAATGTTGGCAGTTATTCAGATAGGCATGGCAAAACAGCAAATTAAATGCATCTGTCTAAACTCTGGTGCATGCATCTCTTGAGTGATATTCAGCTTTGCTGATCCCATCTTAAAAAAAAATTGTGGAACTGGAAACTGGCAGCAAAAATAGTATGGAGAAAGCAAAAATATCACTACACTCAAAAAATGTTGTTTCCCTTTTAATTGTCCTGTGTTTGGGAAGCTTTCTGTGCCCAGACTTTGGCATCACATATGAGCAATGATGAAGTAATGGGTATGGCGGGTGGATACATAGATCGCCAGTAAGACTGAGCTTGGTGGTGTCTAGGTTAAGGTTAAAGTCAAGGTCAAGTTTGAATCACTGATTTTTCTGAATATTTTTTAAAAATTTTTGCCTCAAATTGAACTTTCATTTTTCACGGTCCAATCTTTATTATAGTTGTTGAAAAGCTTGAAAGTGGCATTACACAGATTTCACAGGTACCAAAAAAACAGGAATGCTTGGAAAAGAATGAAACGAATGCTTAAGAAGAAATCAATTCTATAAACTATTGTCAATGTTGTAAGAGGTCTCATAGGAACAGTAGTTGGAATGTGTTATGGTGCATAAAGCGGCATGTTTGCTATGCCCTATACTGGTAAGGCGCATGTGGATTGTGTTACTAGCTTGGGGGGTCAGTGCTACCTTCAGGGGCTTGTGCTTCCTTCCCCCTCCAGTTAGCAGAGGCCTAATGTGGCATCATGGAATTCAGCCTGTGGACACATTTAATGCCACACACTGAGGTAGCGTTGTGCACCCATGCTGAGGGCACCAAGAACAGTTAACATGGGCATTAACTCCCACAGTAGCTGTGACGTACCAACAATGCCAGTGTTCCACTCCATTCCAGCTAGTCCTCACCCCAATATGTGCTACCAGGATACCATGTTTTTTTGTAGCAAGGGCCCACTCTACATTTTAGGGCCATGCCCAAACTGCATGATAAATCCCACGCTACTGGGTAGTATGGTTTAGTAAACATGCCCCAAAGTGCACAGTACAGGGCTTAGAGAATACCTTCTCACAGATTGTCTAGCTGGCTAAATGGACATCCAAGGCTGCCCATTTAAAATGACACTAGTATTTTATTGAAGGCTAGGTAAATATGAACCAGCAGAACTTCAAAAAAAAACTGGATCACACTATAAATCTTCTCACTTATGCAACAGCTTGCAGATCTATACATAAACGTGCTGGAGGAAAAAGACCTCAGAGTACTTACGCCAACGCAATGGCAACAATTTACCATAACACTGCATCAGCCAACATTGGCATGTCACAGGTATATCACAACATCACAGGTCATAAAAAACCTCCAGCACAAACAAAATTCAATCATATGACTCCCAAAATAGACAGATTCTGTTAGCTGAAATCATATAAACAGACTTAGCTTCATTACATTATAGACAGACTTGTCTTCCATAAATACAGTGTAGGTCAACCTTTTAACCAAATGTAACCAGGTTGCTATACTTAGCTGCCAACATTCGCAGACACACTGCAAATCCACTTCCAGATACCAGCGGTTCAGCTCCGGGCATCGGATCCGCTACTGCTGCTTCAGGGAGCTAAATCCATCTCGCATGATATGTTCACAACTAGCAGTCAAATATATCCTACAACAGAAGCCAGTATCACTAATCATTCAGGAGCTGAGCATAACCTCCAAGCATTACAACAATCAACTGCTACAAATCCAACCCCAGGCATTAACTCACCAAATGCAGTGTAGTGCGCATGGACAGTTATGCACTTGGCATGCTCGTAAGTCCCTGTTGTCAAGGACTTACACATGTGAATGGACACTTATACGCATACGCTGGGCAATCGCCATTTGCAAGAGCGTGCAAGTCCTGTCATGAGTACTTTCCATAGGGGTGCGCTCGGAGTGGATCTTGGATGGAGTGTAGGCAGAGTCTAAATTCACATGCATATGTTATAGACTACTATAATGTACATGTGTTCGCCAATGTAGAAGAGACATAACTGTTGTGATTGGGTTCAAGTGCATCAGTACGCCCTTATTCTACACAGTAATGTGCACAGGTATGTTACTTTATAGAATTGGTTTCAAATACAGACGTGGCAATCACAGACGCTGCATGAGGGTTTATAAAATTATCCTATTAAAATGTGGTTTTGCAATTTCATAAACTCTTGTGGGGTTAGTGCATGCTGTGTGTATTTGAGGCTGCTTTATAAAGTGAAGTACGTCTGTACTTTATAAAGTAAGGACGTAAGAAAGTCAGCCTTCACTTGATGGCACATGACACACACACAAGTGATGTAGAAATGCACATAAACGAGGTGCGAGCACTTATACCTGCTCT
This sequence comes from Ichthyophis bannanicus, assembly GCA_033557465.1. Classification (NCBI taxonomy): domain Eukaryota; kingdom Metazoa; phylum Chordata; class Amphibia; order Gymnophiona; family Ichthyophiidae; genus Ichthyophis; species Ichthyophis bannanicus. Next base: position 456,078,208 of record CM066038.1, on the reverse strand, counting down.
ATGGCAGGTGTAAATGCCTGTACCTAAAGTTTTCAAGAGCATGCACAAATTCTAGTATTTAATTTTGTTTATTTAACCATTTTTATAGACCGATTTTCTTAAAGACAAAGCGGTTTACAGGCAACTTTAACTTATGGAGTTTACAAAGAGCACATTACATTCAACTTTTGAAATATATGTAACAGAGTTGTAACGAGTGAGGGAGAGCTTTCAACAGGGTTGGGGGATGGAATTAAAAGGAGAACATAATAACCTTGTTTGGTTTGTGTGAGTGCTGTTGTATGTATTATGTTTCACTTCCAAAGTGTACAGTGAATAGGTGGGTTTTGAGTCAGCTATTTCTGTGGTGGATCTTAAGTCTTGTGGGAGCGCGTTCCAGAGTGTGGGCGCATAAAAGGAGAAAGCTCAGTTGCAGATGATTTGGCTGCTTCTTGCCTTCTGGGTTGGAGGAGTAAGTGTGTTTTGTGCTTTTACTCTTCTGCCTCGGTTGTTTGGTGTTAGGCATATGAAAGACGGGAGGCCTTCTGGGGAATAGGTTGTGGGTTATCTTGAAAATGGTAAGCAGAGCTTTGTATTTTGCTCAGGTTATTACCGGGAGGCAGTGTAGTTCTTTTAGTATGGGTGTTATGTAGTTAGATACTACGGCACTGTATAGGATGCGGGTGACTGTGTTCTGAGCCATGTGTAGCAGGTGCATCGCATATGTTGGTATTCCTTGGTAGATAATATTACAAGCGTAAATTTACCCTCTACTTATGCACCACCCAAACTCCATCCGGTGCACGCCTATACTTAGGGGCGTGTTTACTAAGTGGCAGTGGCGGCTAGCGTGCAAAATACGTGCTGCCGCTCTCTTTTATTCATTGGGGCCATGGCACACATTTTGCATGGTAGCCTCTGTCGCTGCTTAGTAAATATACCCCTTAACTTGAACTTAATGCATGCACTTACAAAATCATGGCTGCCTGACGTATTCATGTAAATGCCCATTCACACACAAGTAAGTCTTTGAAAACAGGTGACTTAAGTGCATTAATGGCATGTATCTTTACATGGCCGCCTATAAAATCAGCCCCTATATATCTAAAGAGTGCCAGCCCGTGTGAAGAGCTGATAATGTTTTGCTCAAGGAGGTGATTTTGAATGTCAGAGAGGCAACCACTCCTCCCAGATACTTTAACTTACAAAGTTTACAAAGAGCAACTTTTGGAATATATGTAACAGAGTGGGGTGGTGGGTGTGACCTATCCCAGGTGCCGGCTGGGAGGGGTGCACCCCCAACTGGCCCCATGGAGGGAGTGTGGCAAACTTACCATTAATCTAGTTTGACATGGTACCTCGTGTTACAAGGGCCGGCCGTTCTGCTCTCCTGGCCAAAGTCTCACGAGACTGGCCGGGAGAGCAGAGTGACCAGCCCCTGGAGCACGGGGCATAGTGGCAAACCAGCTTAATGGAAAGTTTGCTATACTGCCTCCGTGGGGCCGGTTGGAATGACAGTGTGTGTGGGGGCACTGGCAGTGGGGAGTGGGGGGGGGGAGGGGGGAGGGGGGAGTGGGCAGGAATGCCACTGACGCCTCCAAATTCCAGATCCAAATGAGAAGTTAGCCGGGAGTTATGTGGAACTTGAGCCAGCTGAAAATGCAGCAGGATAATGGTTCTACTGTATAACTGCTGCTGTAAATGCAGCATGGCAAACATGGCTGTTCTGAAGTGAAGAGTACACATTCATTTATTTATTTAACAGTTTCTTATATGCTGCCTTTGTTTCAAGGCAGTTTACAATGAACAACTGCACATAATCTCACGAGATTTGTTTTACTTTGAACAAGGGGTAAACAACTTGGAATTAAATAGGGGTTAACATGGGGGTTGTGATTGAGTCAATAAATCAGAGGCGGATATTGCATATATGGTTACGTAATGTCATTAGGTCCAAAGTGTTCAATGAATAGATGTGTTTTAAGCAGTTTCTTCATATCTTGAGTAGATTGAACAGATCTGATGGCTTTGGCTAGGGAGTTCCAGATCGTGGGGGCATATAGCGAGAAGGTCCCGTTGTTTGTTTGTTGTGTACATTTGGTCTTGAGAGGACGGATGGTCAGGAGATTCTGGTTTACTGATCTTGGTCTTGTAGTGGATGCTCTTGTGATTTGATCATTAAGGCAGGGAGCGGAGAGATTATGAAGGATTTTGAATGTGGTAGTTATGGATTTGGGTTTAGTCCTTTGAGCAGTTGGAAGCCAGTGTAAACTTTTTAGGATTAGAGTTATGTGTTGTCTTGTGGCAAGGATCCATGCTACATTTAATTTGAAGGGCTTCCCAGAATATACCCCCTTGAAATCTTTGCATGCTGTTATCTATATGAATAAGTAATACCTTTTCTAAAATTGCCAATGAACACACATAAATTAATCTTGAATATGTTTAAATAAAGCCTAGGGCTTCTGTAATTCATTCTATAATCATATACCTTTTGATGTCCACTATTGTCCAGTTATTTATTTATTTAATGTCTTTTCTATACCGCGTTCTTTCAGATCAGTGCGGTGTACAGTCAACAAACTTGTGCAGTGCAGGCAGGGCCCATACTGGACTTACAGAGAACAGGGATTTTTACATGGGCTAACAGGGTAACTATGTACAGGCAGGCTGGCTGTCACAGGTGACAGGAGCAGCTCACAAATTACTTACAGGCTGGTTTAACTATGTACAGGCTGGTTTAACTATGTGATTTCAATTACCCCGGTATCGACTGGATCAGTGTCACGGCAGGACATGCTAGGGAGATAAAGTTCCTAGATGAAATAAATGACTGCTTCTTGGAGCAGCTGGTTCATAAACTGACCAGAGGGGAAGCCATATTAGACCTAGTCCTTAGTGGAACACCCAGATCTAGTGCAAGAGATAAGGGTGTTGGGGCCACTTGGCAATAGTGATCATAGCATGATCACATTTGATTTAATTAGTGGAGGAGGGATAGTAAGGAAATCCACAGTACTACCTTTTAACTTTCGAAAGGGAGACTATGATAAAATGAGGAAAATAGTTAAGAAAAAAATAGAAGTAGCAATTGCAAAGGTTAAAGACTTACAACAAGCTTGGGTGTTGTTGAAAAATACTATCTTGGAAGCCCAGACCAGCTGTATTCCATGCTTTAAGAAAAGTGGAAGGAAGTCAAAAAAACTGCCAGCATGGTTTAAAGGTGAGGTCAGAGAGGCTGTTGCCAAAAAAGCATCTTTCAGGAAATGGAAAAATGAGCCAAACGACGAAACCTGGAAACAGCACAAGCACTGGCAAGTCAAATGCAAGGCATTGATAAGGCAGGCAAAGGGAGAATTTGAGAAGAAGCTTGCTGCGGAAGCAAAAACGCGAAACAAAGACTTTTTCAAGTACATTCTTAGCAAAAAACCTCTGAGAGAGTCAGTTGGTCCATTAGATGATAGAGGGGCACTAAGAGGCAACAAGACGACAGCGGAGAGACTGAATGAATTCTTTGCTTTGGTCTTTACTGAGGAAGATGTAGGGAAGTTACCCATGACTGAAGTGGTATTTAAAGGTGCGGAAGAATTGAAGGAAATATCGATACATCGGGAAGATGTATTGCAACTATTAGATAAACTGAAGAGTAGCAAATCACCTGTGCCGGATGGTAGACATCCAAGGGTGTTGAAAGAACTGAAATATGAGATTGCAGACCTGCTATTAGTAATCTGTGAATTTTCATTAAAATCATCTGTAATACCTGAAGATTGGAGGATCGCCAATGTAACGCCAATTTCTAAAAAGGGTTCCAGGGGTGATCCGGGAAACTACAGACCGATGAGCCTGACGTCAGTACCGGGAAAAATGGTAGAAACCATCATAAAGAACAAAATTACTCAGCATGAAGATAGTCATGGCCTAATGGGAGACAGCCAACATAGCTTTAGACAAGGAAGATCTTGTCTTACTAATCTGTTATGTTTTTTTTAAGGTGTGAATAAACAGGTGGATAAAGGTGAGTCGGTTGATATAGCGTATCTGGACTTTCAGAAAGCCTTTGACAAGATCCCTCATCAGAGTCATGGGATAGGAGGCAGTGTACTATTGTGGATCAGGAACTGGTTAAAAGATAGAAAGCAGAGGGTAGGGCTAAATGGCCAATTTTCCCAATGGAGAAAGGTGAATAGTGGTGTACCCCAGGGATCTGTGCTGGGTCCGCTGCTTTTTGACATATTCATAAATGACCTGGAAAAGGGAATAATGAGTGAGGTTATCAAATTTGCAGATGACACAAAACTGTTTAAAGTTGTTAAAACCCAAGAGGATTGTGGAAAATTGCAAGACTGATAAATTGGAAGACTGGGCATCAAAATGGCAGATGAAATTTAATATGGACAAGTGCAAAGGTATGCACCTAGGGAAGAACAACCCAAAGTATGGTTACATGAGGCAAGGCTCCACATTAGGAACCACCACCCAGGAAAAAGATTTAGGCGTCATTGTGGATAACATGTTAAAACCCTCGGCCCAGTGTGCAGCGGCGGCCAAGAGAGCAAATAGAATGCTAGGTATCATAAGGAAAGGAATGGAAAATAAAACAAAAGATATTGTAATGCCTCTATATCGTTCCATGGTGAGACCACACCTTGAATATTGTGTGCAATTCTGGTCGCCGTGTCTTAAAATGGATATAGCGTTATTAGAAAAGGTTCAGAGAAGAGCCACCAAAATGGTAAAGGGGATGGAAGGATACTCCTATGAAGAAAGGCTAAAAAGGTTAGGGCTCTTTAACCTGCAAAAGAGACGGCTGAGGGGAGATATGATAGAAGTCTATAAATTAATGAATGGAGTGGAATGGGTAAACGTAGATCGATTGTTTACATTATTATTAAGAAGAGACCCAGTATATCAATGTTTGACCCAGTACAAGCATTGTGGAACCTGTGTCTTTTGGGGAAACTGCTAGGTATGTATGATCTAGATTGGCCACTGTTGGAAACAGGATACTGGGCTTGATGGACCTTGGTCTGACCCAGTATGGCATTTCTTATGGTCTTATGTTCAGATTGACAGGTCAAGTAGGAATTGTGTGGAGGAGTAGTCTAGTGGTTAGAGCAACTGTTTTGTACCTAGAAGATCAAGGGTTTGATTCTCACTGGCACTCCTTGTAACCTTGAGCAAGTCACTTTACCCTCCATTGCCTTGGAAGAAAAGGCCTGGCAATCTACTTCTGATGATACATTTCCAAGAAACCCCAGAGGCAGCTGGGTCACCAGGAATCAGCACTGACTTGATGGCACTAAAAAAAAATTGTACAATTTAGATGAATGCCAAATTCCAAAAGAGCCTATTCGTTTGCAAAAAAAAAAAAAATACACTGCCCCAACGTATCCATAATTGAGGGATCTGCTGTGGGCATCTATGACTGCAAAAGGCTTAACAGTTTAGGGCTCTTTAGCTTAGGAACAATGAGCCGCCTGACTGAAGACCGAACACAGTTTAGGATAGCTATCCAGAGGGTCGCCATGAGTCGACTCCGACTCGACGGCACTTAACAACAACAACAGCTTAGGAAAAAGATGACAGAGGGGATATCAAAATTTATATAATCATGAGTGGTGTGCAATAAGTTAAAAGGAAATAGTTATTTATCCTTTCACCTAGTATTAGACCTAGCAGTACAGGACATTCTGTGACTCTAACTTGGAGTAGGTTGCCAGAGGATGTAGTAAAAACTGATATTGTAGTGAGTTTAAAAGAGGTTTGGAAAAGTTCCTGAAGGAAAAGTCCATAAAACATTATTAAAGTAGACTGGGGAAATCTGCTCCTTACCCCGGGGTAAGCAGCATTGGAATCTGTCTCCTTTTGGGAACCTGACAGGTTCTTGTGATCTGGATTGGCCACTGTTAGAAACAGGATATTGGACTTGATGGACCTTTGGTCTGACCCAGTATTTATTTAAGGCTAGTTAGCTGGATCTGAAAATGGTTTGGATAAGTTCTTGGAGGACAAATTAAACAATAATTGTTAGCCAACTTTGGCTCACCCCCCAAATTTTCTTGTATTCCTGTATCTGTGTTACTGAGCATCTCTGGTTAAAATTCCATTTTCATGCCAACCTCCTACATTTCAAGTTCATGCTCACCTCCAGTATAAACTAGCACACTGTGCTTATCTGCCAGACAGTTTAGTTTACTGCCTTTAGGGCTTTTTAGGGCCCATGAAATGATTTACAAAGTGAATCATCACAGTAAAATGATCTACAATAGATAGAGTCCAGCCAAAGATAAAGAAAAGAGGTAAAATTACAATAAATTAAAATCGACAACCCTTTCTGTGTTTTCACTAAACTTGTCTCGTTCATCAAACTGTCTAATTACTTGCCTTTTGAAATCTGTGCTCAAGATGAGTTACAATTTATCTGTAGTAGTAGACCCTGCCCCAGAGAGGGCTTGCGATTTAAGTTGGTACCTAGGGCAATTGAGGGAGTTTCAGTGGGAGAAGCAGGATCTAGGCCTTGGCTTGCCTAGTTATCGGCCCACTACTCCAACACTTTGCTCTTGGCAGAATGGCTATGAAGGACCTAGACAAAATTCTTAAGAGCAGTGATGTCTCTCCCCCTACAAAGATTCAACTCATTCAAGCCATGATATTTTCAGTAACGTCATATGGATGCGAAAGTTGGACAGTGAAAAAGATAGGAAGAAAACTGATGCCTTTCAGTTATGTTGCTGGCGATGATTGCTGGGTATACCATGGACTGCCCAAAGAACAAACCTGTCAGAACTAGAATGACATCATGATTCAGAAGGTAGAAGGTCAATACAAAAGAGGAAGGCCAGCAATGAGATGGAATGATACAATAACAGCAGTTATAGGTGCCAGTCCGTCAACACTGAAATTTAAAGGCCCCAATGCAAAGGAAGGAGAAGCAGTCATCCAATCAAGTGCCAAGATGAATTCTCACCTGCTACAGTGTCCCCCGATGTGAGCAGCTGGTTCCGCTGATTCCTCCCTGCTACTGTTTTTTATCCTTTGCTTAAGCTAAGAAAGAGGCTGCTCATCATTTCCTTTCTTCCAAACTCACTACTTCTTCCTTTGACTCCATGTCCGCACAGCTACTCATTTCTGTCTCCCCTGAAGCTTTCCTCTTCACCTATCACTTTCTACTTTATCTATTCTTACTGCCTTCAAGCACACTGTTACTATACCTCTCCTCAGAAAACCTACATAGAACCCTACCGGTGTTGCTATCAATATATTTTCCTCCCATTATTCATATCTTAATTACTCAAATATACTGTTTACCTCCATTGCTTTGTATCCTAAGCCATTCTCGATCCACTTCAATTTGGAATCTGCCTTCCATTCCACTGAGAGAGCCCTTGCCAAAGTTTCCAGTGATGACTTCATGGTCAAGATTAGTGGCCACTGCTAAATACCACATCCTCCTTGGTCCATTCCTTTTGACACTGTTGATCATATCCTTTCCTTAATATTCTGTTCCCTCTTGGATTCTGGGACTCCATTCTGTTTCAGTTCATCTGTTTAAATTTCCCATTGCACCATTAATCTTTTAATAGGTCTTTTTTTTTTTACTGCTATGTCATTATCAGTGATTGTGCCTCAAGGCTGTGTTCTGAGTCGTCTTCTCTGTTTTCACTCATCTCTTGGATAATCTAATCTCCTCCTATGGCTTTTACTACCACCTTTATGCCAATGAATCCCAGATCTCTCTCTTTTTTGACAGAATGTTCACTTAGAATTCAGTCTCACATTAAACTTGTTTATCTCACATAGATGCCTGGATGTCCCACCACAACCTTAAACATAACATGATGATGAAATCAAAACAGCAGATCTCTAGACTCCTCCTCCTTTCTCCACTCATCTAGAGTAGAAAACAGCAGCAACAATGGCAACAGCATCAGCAGTCAGCGCAGGGTCCCTTGTGTCTGTGTGCAGTGTGCGCTTACAGACCCCAGTACTCAGCAGGGGTTTCCAGCCTAACGGGAAGCTTACCCAGGAGGAGGCACAGGCCTATGAATGTTCACTGGTAGTCATTAGTCATCCAAGTAGTGGCTGACTAGTTACTGCCACTACTTGGCATAGATCACAGTGAAAGTCCAAAGAGATGGGGGAAATAGCCATGTTTCTGTGACCCCATCCACAGATGATGTGACCCCATTTAGGGGTCCCAATCCCAAAGTTGGAAACCACTGCTCTATAACATCACCAAAATCTGGCTATTTGTTGAACACATTGTGAAGATGTGTTTCCAATCTCTCACCTCCTCCTACTTGGACTACTGTAGCATATCCTTGGCACCTAACTCAAGTCACACATCTTCCCTCCTAAATAACTGAGTCCAGTTCAGAGTTTATGTAGTGAGCCAAAAAATTTGGGTCACTTGAACAATAAAAACGGCAACTGACAAAACAGGAAAATATAACCATTGTAAGCAGTTTACTCCATCTCTTTACATCAAAATAGTTAGAAGAAATAAAGCAGTTCTTCTCCTCTGAATCCTGCTATATCACCTGTTAGGGTTTAAGTACTCTATCTCTCAGGCTAGAAATGAAATCTAACTCTTGCCACTCCCACACTTGTAGCACCTCTTGTGTTCTCCCTGACTGGGGACTGTTTTCCCTGAATGAATCTGTTTCTCGGTGTACTTAGAGCTGATGGTGATGCAGACACAGTTCCTCGACACGGTCATGGGTCTCATGCTGGAATCTGGTACCATTGGTTATAGGAGTCTATTGTGGTTCCAGTTGTTCTCAAAGCTGGTGGTTCCTGAAGTTGCAGTTCCCCAATATTGTCTTGCAGGTGCCCCTTGTTCTAGTGTGCCTGGGTGACAGAGGTAGGTATTGGAACCTTTTCTCCTTCTTTCCTTGTAGTAAGAAGATTCCTTATTTATCCCACAGGAAAGTTACGCTCCTGTTTGAGCTAGAGAGGGTGCTGGCAGGTTTTGCACAGTCACTCTGGATTTCAAAGTGTAGGCTGGAGCCTGAGGCACTCTTTTATTCTTCTGCTCTCTCCTTTGTGCTATAGCGCTGTGGTTCCCTCTGGTGGAAATGGGATTTCCCAAGACCGCTGCCCCTTCAGGGCAGGCATCTTACTCCTGCATGGGGCAGTGGCTGTGTGCAGTGAAAAAGTTGTGCATTTAGGAGTAGTTTATATATGATCTGGATTTTCCCTCCAAGAGGAGTCTCCTCTCAGCAGGATGTAACTGGCAGCAAAAAACCTTCCCTGTTCTGGAAAATGCTGGGCTTTTTCCAATCTACATTGTAGTAATTTAGTAGGGACACTGGATGGTGCTGCTCCTTATACAGTAACATCCAAGCAGTTTCAACATTAACATTTCTGCATTCTTAAATCCATTTGTTTGGTACATTAAAAACCTATAATGATAAGCATTACTTCTTGTTACTGCTGTTGTCTTCCAAGTTGCAGACAATCCCTGTTCTTGATGACACATTTTTAAAGCATTAATTGTAAAGTTAGCTATTATGCTGATATATTAAAAGGCATATTAACTTTCCACCTTTGTAGTACTGAAATGAACATGTATTTCTGTCCATATTTTTATGAGGAGATCAGTCCACTATGCATTTATGTAACTTTCGTAATACTTATATGTCACTTTGGGTCCAAGGAAAAAGTGGATTGTAAATATGACAAATATATTTTGGACACAACTGCATATAACTAGAAATTTACATAGCAACATACTATATGACAGCAGATGAAGACCAGTATGGTTCATCTAGTATGTCCAGTAAGGCGGCTAGAGTAGTTTTACCCACCACTCCATGCTTCTCTATGCCCTCGTTTAGGGTTGTACTTCTTCTTGTCTATAATATAGATAAGAAATTTTGTGTCATTTTTCAAAATAAAAGCAAAATTAAATTCTCATCTCAGGCAATTTGCTGCAAGAATAATATTACTGTACAATAAACATACAGGGGGTTATTCTGAGACACAAATAGCGGGGATTGGGACGTCCATTCCTGCTCTTCGTGCTGGCGGCAGCCCCCAACTAACTTCCCCGCTGATTGTGCAGGGAAGTTAGTTGGGGGCTGGGAAGAGGCAGCCCGGGGGTGGAGAGTAGGCAGGCAGTGGGTGGTTGCTGGCCCTGGACATTCAGGGCTGATTTTAATGTCTGCCCTGTACATCCAGGGCTGGCAAAATGGCTGGGTAACTTATTCCACCTCTGAGGTGGAATAACGTCCCTGGACATTGTTTTTTTTGGGGCAAGGAAAGGGCTGGGGGGGGGGGGGAGAGGGGCAGGGTTTCTTCCCCGCAGCCCGACCCTGGCCTTAGGAGGCTGAATTGGGGGTCAGGCTGCTGGGGAAAAAACCTCAATTGCTGGCATCCGGCATCGTGGCATTTAAATGGAGCTGCGGTGCCATGGCAACAGGACACCATGGTGCCGCGGCTCCATTTATATGCCTGACTGAGCTATCCGGGTAGTGCCTATATGTACAGGCCTGATCATGATTCTGATCCCGCGGATCAGATGTGCAAAGGGGATAGCCATGCGGGACAGAATCAGACCCATACTGTATGCGTCTAAAGTATGAAAATTAAAAAATTAAAATAAAAACAGGTAATAGTATCCCATTTTTCAACAGAATTATGAATGTGGTGGAAATGATTTTGAACAAGTTTAGCTGCTAACCATGCACATGCTGAAGTTTTAATTTCATCCATCTGCTCAGATCTGTTGTGACCCATTAAGTACCTTTCTTTTTTTTTCCTGACAAATTGAATGCTCCAACGGTAGGGAATTCTTTTGTTCTTTTAATTCAGTCAGCATGGAAATGATTTTCTCATTTCAGGCCCTTTTCTGTCCCCTCTTCATTGTGTCAGTAAAATAGAATTGTGCAGAGCTGCTCTAATCAGCTTACCGTGCTAATTCATTGCGCTGGGTTGCTATCTATACTGGGCTACAGGTGGGCACTACAAGGGGTTGGAATCTGGGGGCCGTGCAATTACCTCTTGTAGCTTGATTGCTGAATGATTCCAAACATAAGACCAACTGTAAGCTTACTGATCAAAAACAAAATCTACCTCCAAAATCAGATTTGTAAGTGTGTTTTCTCTGTATATGCAAAAATACGTGCAAAAGTTGTGTGTCAGGATGCAGTGTAGCTGTGTATAATGAACTGCTGTTTAGCTATTTCATACCTAAGCATTTGCACTAGGTTCTGCATTTTAAAATAGAAGGGGAGGGATCCTCCATCCATAAGCCTTTTGAAGAATAGAATACGCTGCCTTATGACTTGGAAAAACTACTATTGGGGGAATATCTGATACCCTCCTCCCCTAACTAACTGTGGCCAAATTCTTTTGATAATGACTGTAGTCTAATAAAGAATGAGGAAAATACCACAGGTTTCAGTATTAAAAATAATTAAGTTATGCATGGGGAGAATATTTACATTTGGATTGATATTTAGGAATTATCCAGATAATGGTAACTGTTACTCAGATTATTCCCTTCGTTGGCACTATCCATGAATGTTTACAGCACTATCTGAAGAGTAACTTGAAACGTCCTTCCAGACTGCCTCAGCGCTATCCATATAGTGCTGGAGCAGTGCATGGTTGGCGTGCCAACCTAGCGGCAATATTCAGTCTATTATTCGGTTAACTATCCCGATATAGTTAAGTCAGCAACAAAGCTCAGCGTTGACGGCACCATATGTATATTTAACGATGCTCGATATCCAGATAGCAGCACTAAATATATGTATTTTGTTTAAACACAGACTTTGGAGTTTAAGTATCAACCTGATCATCTTTGTGCAATTTGAGAAAAGGGTTTAATGTGCTTTTATCAAAAGGGAAAGTAAATTAAGCTCTTTAATTAGAGAAAGCAGATTTGAGAAGTAGGACAAGGTAGAAATGAGCTAAGAATTAGCTGATGAAGCTTCAAGTTAATGCTAAGAAGAAGAAATGGCGATAAGGAAAAAATGATGTAGGAAGGAAGGTCGCTGACTTTATTAGTAGATCTTCAAAAGCTTGCACCTGTGATCAGATGTTTTCAAATCCTTTGGAGTGAAAGTTGAATACTCCTATTTACCTCATTTGGAATAGGGACAAGGTCGTAAAAATGCATCATTGGACATCATACCTTTAAGGTCTTTGCAATTTTCTGGGTCATGCCACATGATGGCTGAAATGTCGGTTCCATTTACTAAGACACAAAAAGATCCAGAAAACTGGAAAGATCGTGATACTAGCCATGGAAGCCTAAGAGAACATCATGCTTTGCTTTGTATGCATGCTTGTGCCGCTCTTCCTACAGGTAAAAGAATGTGCTGATGGCTCCTTGTGGGGCTGTCAGAATCTAGTGTTCTGCTCTTTGCTGCCCTCAGAAGCGGCTGCCCTAGGTGACCACCTAGTCTTGCCTAATGGTTGGCCCGGCCCTGGGGCCTCCCTCTATGGCTGTCTTCTGCTACAGTATCTCAACATATGCTTCCATTAGTCAGTATGTGGAGATGTAGCAGGTATCATGCTTGTTTATATAGTTGTTGAAAATTAATTTGAAAAATTAGGCTACTTATTTGGTGCTGATGAATGCATTTATGAAAGATGCATATAGGCGTGTGCTCTAATTGCTTCATCATCTATTTATACTTCTAGGAACGGTTTCTATACATGTGATACATGCGCGGTCATCATTAGGTTGCCTATACCGAAATCATTATACAATGACATTTTCCATAAATGTAATCCATATGTAGGGCTGTAGGGTTGCTCAGTGAACATGCCAGCATTTCCCATTGATTACTATAGGCATCTATTTCAGTATTGCTGTATGTTGCTATCAAAGGGCAGCATATTATGAGTGGCTATTCTACCCCTATTCCAGTGTGTCCTGATATCCTGTGGGAGAGATGTGTGTCAGAAAAGGAATAATGAGACTTACGCATATCGCAATGGGACTGATTGCATAACTTTGGAAGGAGGCAGGCCTGTTGCAAGGAGAGGAGGCACCAGAGGTGAACCTTATCCCTTGCGCACCCCCCCCACCAGTCCCCATTGCCACTGCTGCTGCTGTCCTTCCTCTCCACGACCTTCAGTGGCAGCAGTGGTCTAAAACAGCCCCACAGTGCTTACCTTAAATCATCCACAACTTATCCCAAAAAAGTGTCTTGTCTATATTTCATTTTATAACGGACAGAACTCTAAGTCCCAATTATTTTTTGTCGGATAGTCTGTCGTGAGGATGCTACACATACTCAATTAACAGACTCTCCATTTTATTCAATATATTTAAAAGGTCTAGTGACCAGAATTTGCATGGGGCTATAAGGCCCTGTAAGCCAGCCTCCGCAAACTTTCTGAAAATGTTCAACTTTCAAACAATGCTTTTTTCCAGTAAAACTGTGTCACAGTCAAAAATTGGGATCCAAAATACTCATCTCGCAGAGAATTGATCTTTCCGGGAAAGAAGGGCCCGCCGTATATCTCAGCTCCCATTCATCCACTATCCATGGTGAGATCCTCCGGAATATTCAAACTCTCCCTGCTATGGATCCTCCTCATGACGCTCGCCCATGGTTGGGTAACCGCAACACAAGACGCTGTGTTTCAAGCCAAAAATTCAACGGCCCTTTATCAAGCGACGTTTACCCAACTTCCTGTTCCGCTGAACGTGCTGACGTCATCCAGACACTATGACAACAGGGATCAATATGGCGTCAGACCCTACTAATTGTATGGAGCAAGGAAATAATCCCTCACAATGCCCTTTTCTTCCCCAGAGCTTGCAAAATTGGTTATCACTCCTTATGTTGTTTGATGTTATTTGTTTTAACTCTATTTGCCTAACCTGAACCAAGAGACCACCATACCATTGCTCCATACAATTAGTAGGGTCTGACGCCATATTGATCCCTGTTGTTGTCATAACCTCCGATCTCAACAGTGGATACTTCATTATGTGCAGAGCTTCTTGAATTAAAATAAAGATTAAAAACCATGTTAAAAGTAAAAATTGAAATGAGATTGTGTCACAAATAAATACTAATGACTAAAGCATATAAAAAGTATAAAAATGAAACCACCTTTTTAGTACAGTCTCTGCAAAATTGTCAAATTTATTACTATGTGCTTTCGCTTTTTCTGTTTCGTATAAACAACAATAATCCAGTAGGATCCTAAACTATAAAAACCTGATCCTATCAAGTAAATTCAGCCATTGGCGATTTTTATGTGGAAGGGAAAACAGGGGAATAACCACCCATTACTATAGGGGTCAGGGATAGAGAAATTGAACATTGTGATAAAGAAGCCTCTAGTGAGCATATGGAAGTAGAAGAAAAGAATGATTTTACCTTTAAGAAAAGTGACATCCCTGCAGTACACACGTTTCAACGTTTGCCAAAAGAAAGCAAGCACAGAGAAACTGAAGCTAGGCTGCCACATCCAAGCTCTGCTGACGTAGTAACAAGCTTGGAACCTAATTACAGACACCTGTCCAGAGAGGCAGAGACATGGCTCAGAGAGCAGGAATATAAACCCTGGCTAGGAGAGAGCACGGGGAACAAGACGAAAGGAGGGCTGGGGCATGGCAAGTGGCGTAGTTGGCAGGATCATTTTTGTACATCAGGATTTACAAACACTTCAGGATATACGCAAAAAGGTTTCTTCAAGCACCAAAACTGCTGAGCTGTGTGGTGAAAGGCAGTGTGGAAAATGGCTGGTAGTGTCGGCCAGAGCGACTGAGGACCAGTGAAGCACTCCTTTTCAAGGCATGAGTTATTTTATTTATTTATTTATTTATTTATTATTATTTATTACATTTTCTTTTATACCGCGCTATTTAAGATCAGTGCGGTTTACAATAAACATTGAATCTACACATCTCAGTTTAGTGATTTGTGCTTACAATAAACAGGTAAAAATAACTCGGGTGTACAATGAACAAGTTTCTTAACAGGGAGAACAGGGAGAACAATAACTATATACAGGCCAGTTAGTTATGCCTGTGCTCAGGTAAAGAGTATTTGGGCATGGGTAATTAGGATTCAAGTGAAAAGGATAGAGGTTTCCAGGCATTCACGTTAGAAGGGACTAACAAAAGTTTTGTAGTACCGAACTTGGTGGGCTTTGTTTGTCTTTTGTTCTTCCTGCAAAGAAAACTGTGGAGATGGATCCTACAGAAGTTCTACAATGGATGGCATCTCAGTTCGAGAAGCAATGAGAGATGGCTCATCGTGCGCAAGAACAGGCTGCGGCAGCTTTGCAGGCCCAACAAAAGTAGGTAGTGGACTTAATGGAGGCACTGCTCGCCAGCCAGAAAGCAACAGTGGGAGCAATACCAACTCCGTCGACTTTGGATGCGACAACACATACCTGTAGGACCACAGACTTGTGGGACTTTTTCATTTGGACAACTTGCAGTAGGTGATGATGTTGATGATTTCATAGAAGCATTTGAGAGAGTTGCCCATACTGTGGGGTGGCCAATGGAACAATGGGCAGTACGGCTAGCCACATCTCTCATGGGAGAGGCCTTAGCAGCCTACAGGGCCATGCCAGCGGCACTGGCTACAGATTATGGAGAGCTCAAAAAGGCTATCAGAGATCGCTTGGGTTTAACTCCGATGGTCTACCATCGCATGCTGAGAGCTACAAAGTTAAGAGCTGGTGAGACACCTAAGGCTCTGTGCCAAAGGGTCAGAAGCTTAACTTTGAAATGGCTAGCTCCAGAAGGAAAAACCATGGAGTCAGTAATAGATACAATTGTGTTAGAGCAGTTCATGGCTGCGGTCCCTAAGGAAATTCAATCCTTTCTGATATTACAAAACTTACAGACCACAGCAGAGGCAGCCCTGCTGACTGAGCGGTATTTAGAAGCCGAATTGGCTGGTCAGGCTAAAGGGGGCGCTCTGAGAGTATCAGCGGAGGCTAGTTTTGGCAAATCAGAAAAAGGACAGAGACAAAATGTGGAATGTATGAAAAGTTATTTGCCTAAGCAAGAGAGCAGGTGGGCAAAGAAAAAATGTTTCCAATGTGGAAAAGTAGGTCACATACAAAAGGAATGTCTAGCGCGTACAGTATTGATAAGTGCCAATGTGAAACAAACACGAGAAGGTTTCCTTTTGAATGTGGAGGTTCAAGGCATTCCAACTAACGCTCTACTCGACTCAGGTGCTGACCAGAGTATGATTTCTAGGAAACTCTGGCAGGCAATAGAAGCCCGGAGTGAGTCAGTCCCGAGCCGACCAGAGGGAAGGGTTAGAATCTGATGTATCCACGGAGCATCCTCCTTCTATCCCATATACAAGCTATTAATAAAGGGGTTAGGAATACAGAGGGAAGTCCTGGTAGCTGAAGTCCCGAAATTGCCCCATGACCTAGTGCTGGGTAGGGATTGGCCCCAGTTCAGAAGAGGGTTGGAGAAGGGCTTACATGCAAAAGTGGGTCTGGTGTCTACTTGATCCCAGTCAGAGACCCCAAAGGTAAAGGATGAATCCCCAGAGGAGTCACTAGGTGAACTACCAACACACGATGACCTAACATCTTCCCCTTCTGATAGGACTAAAAAGGAAAAGGCTGAGAAACGCCGGGAAAGGCAGCGTAGGGCTCAGGAGAGAGCCGAGATGGAGACCGGACAAGGGTTACCTTGGGTTCCCGCCGAATTGGTTAAAAAGTTTCCGTCCTTCCCCAAAGAGCAGCAAGCGGATCCCACGCTAAAACGGGTATTTGAATATGCCCAGGTTGAGAGGGATATCCTCCCAAGATTCCTTTTGGATAAGGGAGTATTATATAGGGAGAGTCTTGATCCACAGGCAGGGATGGTCAGGAAACAGCTGGTGGTACCCACTGCTTTTAAGACAGTGGTTTTGAGGCTGACCCATGATCACCCCGTAGGCGGTCACAAGGGAGTACAGGGGACTTTAGACCAGATTCTTGCCCGTTTCTACTGGCCGGGGGTTTTCAAGGAAACCACCCGCTTCTCTGAGTCGTGCCCTTCGTGTCAGCGAGTTACCTCTGTTAGGCCACCAGGGGTGCCCATGATTCCGACTCCCATAATATCAGAACCCATCTGACGAATCGCAATGGATATAGTGGGACCTTTGCTGAAGACACCCCGAGGATTCCAGTATATTTTGGTTATAGTGGATCAGGCCACCAGGTTTCCGTGGGTCATTCCCTTACGGAACATCTCCGCAAAAACAATAGCCTTAGAGGTAATAAAGCTATTTTGTGAGGTGGGATTTCCCCAGGAGGTGCTCACAGACCGGGGTAGCAATTTCATGTCAAAGTATTTGGCCCAAGTATGGGATGCTTTCGGGGTACAACATGTAAAGATAGCCGCCTATCACCCCCAGTCCAATGGACTAGTAGAAAGATTAAACCAGACACTGAAGCAAATGCTAAGGCGAGGCTTGGATGGTAACATGTCCGAGTGGGATGTTATGCTCCCCTTTGTGCTATACGCCTGCCGAGAGCGGACACAGGCATCTCTGGGGCATCCCCCTATGAGTTAATGTACAGACGTGCCCCACGAGGAATTTTAGACATATTACGGGAACAATGGGTTGAGCCCGAGATAGAAGTAATGGGAGTACCCCATTTTCTGCGAGATTTGAGGGGCCGGTTGCAAAGGACTTCCCAGATGACAGAGGAAAAAGCTACAGGCCAGCCAGGATCGCCAGAAGAAATATTATGATTGAGGTACAAAACCTCGCCAAATAGCCCTAGGAGAGAAGGTTATAGTAATGGCGGCAGACGCCGGACCAAAATTTGAGATCCAATGGAAAGGATCCTATAAAGTGGTAAAACAGGTGGGTCCGGTATCTTACGCAGTAGAGAATAATAGGGGACGCCAGCAGGTTTACCACGTAAACGTCCTTAGGCCCTGGCGTGAAAGAACAGCAGTAGCCAGTATATCCAGAGTGGAATACAAGGCAGGAAGGTTACAGCAAGATATTGAGGCCCTATCAAGGATTACAAGCTGTGCGGGTGAAATGTCGCCAGCCCGTAATATCTTAAAGGGGGGGGGGGGATATGTGATAAAGAAGCCTCTAGTGAGCATATGGAAGTAGAAGAAAAGAATGATTTTACCTTTAAGAAAAGTGACATCCCTGCAGTACACACGTTTCAGCGTTTGCCAAAAGAAAGCAAGCACAGAGAAACTGAAGCTAGGCTGCCACATCCAAGCTCTGCTGATGTAGTAGCAAGCTTGGAACCTAATTACAGACACCTGTCCAGAGAGGCAGAGACACGGCTCAGAGAGCAGGAATATAAACCCTGGCTAGGAGAGAGAACGGGGAATAAGACGAACGGAGGGCTGGGGCATGACAACATTAAAAGAAAAACTGTATTGAAATATGAAGTCTCAATTAATAAAATGAATTAAAACTCAGCACTCATGGAGTACTTCATCTTGCCTCAAGGAATAACTCTTAACCTTTATGTTTAAGTTTTATCTGGCTGTAGTGTGGACAAAATAACATAAAAACAAACCAATCCAATATATATATACTTTTGTTCATAGAAACCATTTTTAAATGCTCATGTTTTATTTATATATATATATATATTGGATTGGTTTGTTTTTATGTTATTACCCGTAGGTAGGTAGGGCTTAAGGAGGTTAAGTTTTCTTCCTGAACTGAGGTTTACTATTTCCTGCAGAACTGCATGTAGGGAAATGTATTTCCTTTGATAGTTCAATGAAGAGTAGTGTGACTCAAGTTGATAAAGCAAAAAGGGATTTATTCCCCTCCCGGGGTGGATTTCACCAGGATAAAAGGTAACATAAATTCTTGCACTTCTGGCAGACAAAAAGGACAAAATAAAGCAGCTTTCTTCAGCATCAAACATTAACACAGAGATATTATTCCCTCTGCCATAGAAATTGTACAGTCCATTGCTTCCAGCGAATTATTTACAAAAGATGGCTCAATTTCCATGCCCTCCTCCTCTGAGGCAGAAATTGTTTGCTCCGTTCTCCATGGAGCCACGCCCGCTCCCACGCTAGGCCTTGGGATAAACTCTGGGGTTTGGTACAGTTCTAAATAACCATTCTCATTATAGTCCTCTGTACCGTAGCCCCAACTTTCCTGGTCAATAGACCCACAGTGGTTATTATACTTCCAGCCCTTGGGCTTACCTTTTACTCTGGCTGTATAAGGTTTTCTCTGGGGTTTACAAACTGTTGTAGGTTCCCAACCTGACTTGTGCAGAGTGTAATTCAATTGCCTTCCTGGCCTTTTCTCCCGTTCAGAATCCAGAGAGGACTTCCACTGACCAGGTCTGCTCCTGCTGTATCTCTCACTCCCAGCATCTGACCTTTCCTCGTCTCCGTCTCTCTCTTCCTTCTCTGTTCTGCTCTCAGCTCTGCTCCTCTCTCCATTAACTGGGCCCTCTTTATGAGTCAGTTTCCTCGGGTAAAGCCTGACTCCACCCCCTAGCAGATGTTCAGAATTACCTCCTGACTCTCTGCTGAACTGATAGCAGGGGCCTGTTTCTCTCCCTCGGGCTTGGTTTCCCTGACAACCAGCCATGTGCTGTTCTTTATGTTGCAGCCCTGCACTTTTTTGCTGATCTTTGAGAGTTTCTCCCTGACTAAAAGGACTCACTATGTCACAATATATATATATATATATAAATAAAACATGAGCATTTAAAAATGGTTTCTATGAACAAAAGTATATATATATATATATTGGATTGGTTTGTTATATATTGTTACCCACCTCTAGGTTCCCAGAGGCATAAAGCATGGGAGCTACAGTGGGGCCTCTTCTTAAACAGCGAGGATGTCTCAAGCAGGTGTTGATATGCCCCCTGGGATTTGTAGTCCCACAAGCTAATCTAAGAGTATAGTTGCAGTCGAGTAGCAAGGCTTCAAAAGAGGTCTTTTTATTTACCCGTCCCGGGTGAATTTCAGCACATATGAACAAAGGACAAAAACCATAGTTCTGGTATGAAATAAAGGCAAACTACTATAACAAAAATGAATGCTTGTATCTTCAGCCTGACAAAACAAAGGTAGTGCAAAACAGTCCTTATTCTTAAAACAAGCACGTTTCTTCACTTCTGTTTCCTTAAACAGATTCTCTCTCTGGCCAGTTCAGCACAGTGAAGAAATATCATCTGAAATTATTAGTGTACAATCCATGTAGGATTCAGCAGGTGTTTCATCACAAAAATCACATTGCATATCCTCACATGCTTTCCCCGGAGCTATCTTCTATAGGTTTGTAACTCAGGCTACTTTTAAACAATCCCTCTTCTCTGTTAAGAGGGCTCCCCTCCTCCTCTCTACCGGAGTAAAATGGGAGGTTACCACACACTGCAGAGTTTCCTTCCTGAGAGCCACACACTCTTGGGTAAGTGTAGGAAAAACTCTGACTTTCAGCTTCCCTTCTATTATGAGGAATAAGCCTACCTTCTGGCTTGGTTTTCACGGAGCTTCTGGGCACAGGAAACTTAACGGGGCTTTTCTCAAATGAAAGCCTCTCACTGCCTTCCTTTCTCTTTCCATTTCTCTTTGGGCACAAAAGTATCCTCCAGATAAAAACTTTTACCTTCCTGGTACCTGTTAGTAACCCCCTCGGGGTTCAGCGCTGGCCCAGGCTCTGATCGCAGCAGCTGACAGGGGTGTAGGCTACTGATCACGGTAGCAGGCCAGTTGTTATTCCCCAAGAGCCGGACCACACATTCCCCCAGTTCTCACAGCAGGGCGCATAAAAATTAGGGGTTTTACGATTCCTACGGAGTGTTACTTTAGCATGCACTTTGTTTTTAACTTAATGTACTCAAGCAGTTTTCAAATGAAGAGAAAATACATTTTATTCAATAACATTAAGGATATCCACAAAATAATTTCCCTCTCCCTCAAATTTTATTCTATATTCTAGCACAAAGTCCACTGCAGCAGTCTATACTTAGCTTCCTCTTCCAAGATGGTAGGCATTGGTGTAATCAGCGCTGTACTTCTTTCTCGGTGGTAGGAGTGTTGGGGCCCTTGAAGAGTAGATCCGAAGTTCTTCTCCCTCACCTATCTTTACGAAATCAAAAGGAGAAAAACCCTGACTCTCCCTGAGTATCTTCAAAAGTAACTTATCTGGGAAAACTTCAGTGTACTTACGGGGCTCTATCTACGTGTGAAAACAAAAAGATAATTAAAATTCCCTGCTAATTTCTTCTCAGTCTTTTCCTTTTTGCGTTTATTGCACTCCATAGGAGCTTGTGCCTTTTGGTTGTCCTGAACAACTTGTACCATACAAAGCTTTATTCTCTCTCTGATACTTCTTTGATATCCTCTGTTTCAATAATTAATTTTCTCAAGTCATACTCATCCCAGAGAAACTATTACACTCTGATTCAGCTTGTGTATTAGAGCAATAACAGCGCCACTAGTTTACACTTATGCACATATTTTTGTAATTCAATATTTCCTTTTAAGCGGCAGTGCTGTTTTCACACCTTTAACAACTAGGCACCTTATTTCAGACCAACATCAGGGCCAGTATAAATTCTCTTTCTCAAAAGAACAGTGTTACAGTAATGTTATGCATCTCTCCTTTTCTTTTGCTAACTCTGCAACTTGGCATACAATGAGTTTATCAACACTTTATAAGCTACCATTAGTAATACATCTTTTCCCAAGAAGCAGTAACATTTAGAACAGAACAACAGAAACAGAATTCTCTCCACTGCATTGCTGTTTAACTAAAACAGAACCAATTGAAGATATCTTAATTTTTAAAATAATATTCCTCTGGCCATGGTAAGTTTTCTCTTTTTCATCAGCAAATGTATCTTCAGAGAAACTGCAGAGCAAGCTTTTCTTTAAAACAACTAGCCAAGCTCAATATCTCTCTGCATACAAACCAAAACTGGCTTACACCTATAACCTAATCAATTCTTCCCATGAGATAATGATAGAGACACTGCTAAGTTATTTCACTTATCTCTGCTCTCAGCTTTGCTCTCTGGCTGACTTTTTCTGTACAACAAACACAAGACACCTTCCTCCAGGTAGAGCTTCCTTTCTTTTTTGTCTGTTTAACAGAAAACTTATAGTTTCCTAGGAGACAGGAATTCCACTCAGTCCATGTGACTGACACTAACCTATCACACGCTGCGTTCTAGAAATTCTAAAGTTGTTTACTATTGGAATGTTCATTTGATCTCCATTTTAAACTATTTTTTTCATATTACTTTCTATGTGAATTTCCTTTTTTACCCTAAACTATATTAATATGTCTCATTAACACAATAACATTAACACCCCTTTAATCAGGATCCCAGCAGCTTTCTCACAGTGGTTTTAAAATTTAAATTGTACCAAGGACAAGTGTGCTGTTTATTTCTCTCTAATATTAAACAAAGTAAATTTCCAAACTTACCCCAATCTATTTCAAAAATTAAATTATTCTTTCAGGTACCCCCCACATCGAATATAACCCAGTAGTCAATTTTGGTAGCTTCCCAGGACATAAAGTTCATTTACCCCAAAATTATGTACAAAATGTACTTTTTTTAAAATTTAGAACCTACTTGTTTATTTTGTTTACAACTCTCAATTTTATTTGAACTCAAATTTATGTCCCTCTAATGATTTTAACCCCTTAAATATCCAACCCTGTAAAATTAAACCCTTAAACATTAAAATTTCCTAATTCTAATTCCAAATTTGATTTTCCCATATCCCCTTTACACAAACTAGACTCTTTTCCTAAGTTCACAGGACCTCCAGATCTCCCTGGGGTTCACATCTTTTCGGGTAACTTATCACCTAAACTCCTGGAACTCTTTCCAGCAGAGCTTTAATTTAGGCCCCTGCTTCCCTCTGGGCCTGCTGCAACCCTTCCAGCCAATCAGAAAGCTCTCTCCACTTCCACCTATTAAAAGATCCCCAGCACACCTCAGGAGAGTGATTAACATATTTTTTTAACAAAATTCATTTTTTTAACCCTTCGGGTTACATGTTCTTAGGGAAATTCTTTCCCACAGCTTTTCTCAGCTTGCCTTCAGAAATACCTCCGTGGCTCAGACCACTGGGGTTTTGTTCAGTCCTGCACTGCTCCCTGAAACAAATCCCTGGTATTCTCTCCTGGGCTTCTTCCTGTATGATTCTGTGTGAGTCTCTGTGTGAAGCTCTGACCTCGTGTCCAGCTCTCTTGTCAGCTCCCCAACCAGCTCTTTCCTCGGCTCTCCCATAGGCTCTCCAACCAGCTCCTTCCTCTGCACTCCCTCTGACCTCTGGTGAGTGATTTTTAACTGCGTCACTCTTGGTGTTTCTCTGAGCCTCGCCTCCCCCCAGCTGTCCCCCATTACCTAATGAGCTATGAGGTAATCTACTGCTTGGGCGTGCTCTTACACCTGGTACTTCAGTTTGTGTTCGTTGCCCATAGCAACCCTGGTCCATGTGCTGCTCTAACCTGTCACTATTAGAACTGCTCTGCTCAGTTTTTCCTATTTCCATAGGTACTATTTGATCCACCTCATGACAATATATACAAAAATAAAACATGAGCATTTAAAAATTGTTTCTATGAACAAAAGTGCTTAGACAATATAATAATGTTTTGAGATTTTTACTCCGGAATCATTCACCACATGAGGAATATAGTGCTCTAAGAATGTAAACTTAACACCTATTGGAAGTAAAAAAAACAACTCATTTGTGGATGGCAGTGGAGGAACAAGGAAAAAGGTGGGGAGGGAGGAAGCGGAATGGGGGATGGGGAAGGAGGAGGGGAGAGGAGGGGATGGTTAAGGAGAGATTAGCTGAAACTGAAGGATGAGAGGTTGATAGTTGCAACCCAGGACAGCAGCTTACAGATGAGATGGTTTGCAGTGAGCATTGAAAAAAACTGGCAAAACAGACATATGTCGATTCTGTGGGAAAGAGCTGGAAACGGTGACTCGCTTCATAGCTGGCTGTAAAGTTCTGATGGCAGAAAATTTCTGTACAGAAAGGCACAGTAAAGTAGCACGCCTTATCCATTGGAAACTCTGTAAACATTACATCACTGTCCCTGAAAAGCACTGGGATCATCTACTACACTTTCCCCCATTTCATGTGCCCACCTTGAATTAAATCCACATTCTGCATTTTTCTTCTTAGACCCCTCCATCTGGGACTCATTACCTACCACTTTACACTTAGAACCCTAATTTCAGAAGTTCAAATCACTCCTCAAAACCCATCTTGTCCAAATCACCTTTGACCTCCCCCTTTCTGGTCTCTGGCCCTCTCTCTACCTCCCCACCCTTCTTTCCCCTGATGTGAGTGCCCTCTCTGTCCTATCACTTTGATGTAGTTCCTTTCCTATTTCCAATTTTATTTTATTATTGTAAACTGCCCTGAGGTTTGAAGGTGCAGTATACTAAATGCTGCAATAAAGATAAAGATAAAGGAATTACAGAAAATGAAGAGGTTATGATCGCCTGGGATACTCTCATTTCGACTGATAAAAAGCTGGATGCGAGGAAGCCGGATATAGTGGTAAAGGAGAAAAACACCAGAACGGCATTGATAATAGAGGTGTCAGTTCCAAGCGACTATGTGAATCGCACTGAGAGGGAGAAAATATTCAAGTATCAAGAATTGCAGTCGGAGACCAAGAAAATGTGGCAGAAAGATACTGAGTTATTTCCCATCATACTGGGTATCACAAATCTAATTAAGAGGAATTTCCAAGCACACCTTGATAAATTACCCATACATGTAACATCTTACAAACTCCATCTTACAAATGCACGTACTACACCAAGCATTAGCAGTAAATTAGCCATTGCAGGGACGAGGAGAGCAGCGATCACATTGGGGGTGAGAGCAGGGGCTCCCCCTTCCTCCTAATTTGCCCGCCAATCAGCAGCCATATGGAACGGCTTAAAACCGCCGTTGCAGGGACGAGGAGAGCAGCGATCACATCGGGGGTGAGAGCAGGGGCTCCCCCTTCCTCCTAATTTGCCCGCCAATCAGCAGCCATATGGAATGGCTTAAAACCGCCGTTGCAGGGGCGCGCCCGCGCCTGAGGGCCTCGCCCGCGCCTGAGGGCCTCGCCAGAGGGCCCTTTGGCGTGGCCCTTAGGCGGTGGTCCGTGGCGTCTGTTGCTGAAGGTTACACCGATGGTATAGATTGGGGTGTCCTGCCTATAGTTTGTGGTAATTTGCTGTTGCATGTTCTTCTCCTTCTATTATCTGTTTCTGTCCTCTACTCTGTCCTATCATATAAATGGCGTTCTTTTCCTATTTTCCTCGAATGATATAGTATTGTAAACCGCTCTAATGCCTCTGGCCTGAGCGGTATATCAAATTCTAAATAAATAAATAAATAAATAAAATCATACTCCACATACCCTGGCTTAGAAGTGAGGTTCATGACTGTCATAGTATGTGCAAAACTCACCCATTGGAGAAACTGCCCCAAAAGCAGCATATAGGTGCATCCTGGGAAATAAAGGTGCTAACCATTAGTGGCACACATAGCCACAATTGCAGCCATAGTGGCTACACTGAGCTCTGGACAAAAAGGAACAAGGGATAGAAACAGAAGTCCTTTATTGTGAAAAACACCCTGACACTGCCGTGTTTCGGCACGACTGTCTTCCTCAGTGGATACCTCAAAAAATAAAAACATACATTGATGAGACACCAATAATCATATAAATAAAAATCAATGAATAAGAACAACATAAATAGTAATATGCAAAAGTTAAACTTAAAATATGCAGAATAAGAAAACCCTCGTTGGACCATACAATAAAAACATGAAAATCGTGAAAACATAAAAATAATACATAATAAAAGAATCAAAACCATGCATCATTAAAGCATATATCAAGAATAAAAAACAAGAGATGAAAGACTAATAAAAAACTTAAAAGTCCCTGCATGCAATGGGGTTAGCCAGGATTGGATCAAGCCTGTTGGGTGCATGTGGAGCCAGGCGGCAACCCTAGCTACATGTCCCCATTGCATCATGATGAGTCTGACACAAAACCAGGCATGGCTGTGAAGTGATATCCAGGACATAAGCAGCTGTGCCTGTCCAAGTAGATGCCGCATGATCTGGGTGATGTACACACCTCTTAGCCAGGTGAATCCTCCAGGCATATAACAGGGTTTGCAGATTAGCCACGTCCATGACTATCTACATCAGGGGTCTCAAACTCAAATTGCTTTGAGGGCCAAATGAGGACTTGTAAAGTAACCCGGGGGCCGCATAAGACGCGGGGCCTCATTTGCATAAGGAGCCTCATTTGCATAAATATTTGCATAATGTTACCATACACTAACTTTTAGTAAACATGCCTCTTTAATGAGTATGGATAAAGAAAGACTAAAAGATTTAGAAACAGGATAAGAATCCACTTTGTCAGTACTGTTGCTTCTAAATCACAAAATTAGGCTTACCGTGGCATAACAGCATCCTTTCTTAAGGAGCCCTTAATACTACGAAAGCTTTATTGATTTTCTTGAAATGTGCACCATCGCTTTTCAGTACGATTTTAAGATTAGCGCATAGTTTTATAAAAAAGCTTAGGAAGTGTTTGGTTTCCCCCCCCCCCCCCCCGTGTTTATCCAATAAGGGCCTATTGCTGGAAATCGCTGCAACAAACTGATACACAATCAAGCACAGACTTATTTAAACATTAAAAAATGGAATCCAGAAAACAAAATCTATGAGCTGCTCCTCTGCCATTCACACAGGAGAGCTAATGAATGAAGGCACTATTAGAAGTGACTGACTTACCAAATTTCCACCACGTTACTGCAACGAACCTTGTGCGGCAGGTTCCGAAACCTTCCTGCTCTCTCCTCCCTCCTGTCCTAACACCTCACCTACAGGCACCGCACCAGCACTAGCTAGGAGGGATAAGCAGGTTCGGCCTGCACGTCTAGCCGGCAAACCCGGGAGGTTGTACTGCACATGCACATTACCCGAAGTCGGGAAGCCAGGAGCACACCGCCTCGGGGGAGGGGCCTGAGAGTCGCATAGGATTTTACGAAATTAGTTTACTGAGGGAGAAAAGGTGTATTCTTATATAGGTGTGCCCAAGAACAAATATGTAAGATACTGCTCAAAATCACTATAAAAATACAGCACTGTTACCTCCCTCCTTCCAATGTGTATGCCCTGAGTGTGCTTCATCAGCGGCATGCTTTTTAAGCCGCGAAGAGAGTATTTCCCTCTCACGCGGCTTAAGCCTATTCACTTTTCAAGCCGCGCGAGAGGGAAATACTCTCTTCGCGGCTTGAAAAGAACGCCGCTGATGGAGCACACTCAGGGATCTCCGGGCAGAGGGGAAGGGGCCGCAGGACAGCTGATTTTGCTGCTTGAGCAGCAGAAGCCAGTTTTTTTTTTTTCTAAAATTTGACAGTTGATTCTGCCGCTGCCACGGCGGCAACGGCAGCAGCAGAAGCCAGGGTTTTTTGTTTCCCTCTGTCGCGGGCCGCACAACGTTCTCTCTGCGGCCCGCGGGCCGCGTGTTTGAGACCCCTGATCTACATGTTCAGTAATTTTGTTCTTTATAATGGTTTCTACCATTTTGCCTGGTACTGATGTCAGGCTTACCAGCCTGTAGTTTCCCGGATCACCCCTAGAACCCTTTTTAAAAATTGACATTACATGGACCATTCACCCATCTTCAGGTACTACAGAGGAGGGCGACGAAAATGATCTGGAGCCTGCATCAGAAGACTTATGAGAAGAGACTTGAAGACCTAAATATGTACACTCTGGAGGAGAGGAGAGACAGGGGAGATATGATTCAGACCTCTAAATACTTAAAGAGTATTAATGGACAAACAAACCTCTTCTGAGGACAGGGAAGCTGTAAAACTAGAGGGCATAACATGAAGCTGTAAGAGAGTAAACTGAAAGGCAATGTCAGGAAATACTTTTTCACTGAAAGGGTGGTGGATGCTTGGAATTCCCTCCCGATGGAAGTGATGGGGGCAAACACAGTGACAGAATTCGAAAGGGCATGGGACAGACTGAGTGGATTCCTTTATAGCAACAGGATAAAATCAAAATGAGCATAACTATCTTTTATATCTGAACAAATAGGGGTGACCTACACGGAGCGGTGGGTACACCCCTAAACAAAGGCAAGGGGAGAGGTGACCTGCACGGAGCAGCAAGTGCACCTACTCTTGCCGCCTTGCTGGCAGACTATTTGGATCATACTGGTCTTTATCTGCCGTCATTTACTATGTTACTATGTAATGATAGTTCACAGATTACTAATAATATTTCAGTTCTTTCAATGCTCTTGGGTGTATACCAACTTGTCCAGGTGATTTGCTACTGTTTAGTTTATCACAGTTGTAATATATCTTCCCGATTTATCAATATTTCTTTCAATTTTTCTGCGGCATCACCTTTAAATACCATTTCAGTCATGGGTAACTTCCCTACATTTCTTCAGTAAAGACCGAAGCAAAGAATTCATTCAGCCTCTCCACTATTGCCTTGTCCCCTCTTAGTGCCCCTTTTACCTCTCCATCATCTAATGGTCCAACTGACTCTCTCACAGGTTTTTTGCTACAAATGTACTTGAAAAAGTCTTTATTATGTGTTTTTGATGTCATGATGGCACTGTTCACATGTAAGGTGCATATATAGCTCATGTCTTCCCCATAAGCATTCTGCAGGTATTAGAGTGACATGCTACCAGTGCATGACAGTATATGTCCTAGACAAGAGCTATGTATGTGCTCACAGCAGGTAGAATAGAGACAGACAAGCAATGTATTTATATGTGTGGAGGGGATGTATGGAGTTGAGAGGAGGAGCATAGTGCAACAGTGAGGATCCCTCTGTGGCATTAGTGAGAGGCACATTTCATGGACATTAGGGTGACAAGGGGCTATTTATGGGGAAATAAATAAGCCAGAACACTCATATCAGCAGGACAATATGTGTACACCTTTATGGCAACTCTGATCTGCACCTCACAGTGACACATATGGACTGACATACTGTCTTATCATAGTACATTTGGTCTACAAGTGCACACACTGCAATTAGACCTGTCTGACCGCATGACTTTATTGGCTCTGCTGCAGCACATCATGAAGGGTCCTACAACTTCACCCAATAGAGGCATGACACATGAGTTGGACATGACTGAATTTTATTGCTAAAATTGAATGCACTTCTGTTGCTCCATTACTCATATGTGGTACATGAAGCCAACTCACACTTCTGTGATGACCACCTGCACAGCTCATCACACTTTTGTACATGCTCCATATTGGCAATATGAGATCCACAATAATTCAGCGACATGAGTGGATGGCAGGTGTGCAATATCATGTACATTGTACAGTCTGAGTGTGGACCTGTCAGAGGAACATCCCAGTGTGCCCTAGCCTTATCTGAACAGGTGCACTTTCTGGTTGCATGCAGCTTAAAGAGATGTGGAGCTCTTATGTCCTTGGATCACAGACAAGTTACCTGTCCAATTGTTATATGCATACAGGTGTATGTAAGGATGATTGTAGGGTCTTTATAGATGAGAGATCTGTGAAATCAATATAGATGTTCTTGGACATTTCCTGTGGCATTGCAGCTATTTCTCACAGACACTACAACAGACGTTATCTGCATTTGGAAGCTCACATCACAGATACCTGAGCAGGGCAGAGATGAGCTGCAAAAGGGCCAGGGCCTTGCCTTGCCTTGCTGGGGAAGTTTACACATTGTGAGGTCTCCTCATGTGCAGTGTAAGTGGCATGCATTGATTCAAAAGGTTAGCAAAAGATTGTAGCAGCCTTTGGAGTCAGACAGATAAAAACCGACATATATACTGTGATGAGGAGAGTATGGCTGAGCCCATGGAATTGGGAGAAAATCAGACATTTACCTTTAAAGAAAGAGACAGGCAAGGAATCAGTAGCTCTCAAAGTGCAGGCAGAGAAGAAAAACACGCAGCTACTGAGGACAGGACACACCCAAGCTCTGCTAATCCAAGGGCAGGCTTGGAAATTAATGAGGGACACCTGGGTGAAGGGGAGTGCATGGTAGTTCAGAGACACTCTTATAAACCCAGTGAAATATTGGAGGAAAGGGCGGAGAGAGAGAACAGTCAGAGAGAGGGCAACAGGAACAGGAGTACCAGGACGAGGCAGCACACGCAGCAGCACGCTGGAAAGAAAGATACAGGAAACCAGCACTCCAGAGAGCTGACCAGGGAGAACACCGGACAATTCAGTGGGGAGAGAAGCACCAGAGAAAGACCCAGAGAGATCACCGTGGAGGAGAATGGTGGAGACTTCCAAGGGAATCTCAGAGGTGAAAGCCCTAGTCAGAAGGAAAGCCAGGATTGCAGGGAAACTGCAATTGGTTTTAAAACTAGGAGAGCTGTGCCAGAGAGAAGTGCTGATAAGGGTCAGGCTGCAGTGCCAACCGTTCCTGAACCAGCTAAAGAGCTGCAACTTCCAAAAAGATGCGTGAATAAAAGGGTAGCCAAAAGTGCCGTAAGCCAGTTAGAGGCATTGTGTCATTTAATGCAAGAAAAGAATCTCCCCATTCCTGGTGGAAACCCTGTGCATAGGGAAAAGCCTCAGTGGAGAAAGGTTCTGGAACTTTTAGAGAATATTAAGCCTGAAGTTTTTCATGTTGGCTTAAAGCCAGATTTATCGGACACAGGTCCTGAGGAAATGCAGATAGACTATTATGAATCTGATGAGGGGTCTGAAGATTCAGTAATGGATTGTTCTTTGTGCCAGAAGGCAGAATAAAAGTTCTTGGATAAAAGAAGGGAAAAGCCTATAACCTGAATGTCCTAGAAGGCAGTGTGGAAACAGGGAGAAATGTGTTTAGCCAGGAATGCTAAAGAACCCTGTTGCTGACAAAAGGATATTTCTTTTGGGTTTGAAGAGAAGAGAAGCCTTGCTTGATTGCTGAATGATTTGAAAAACAGCGACACATGTTAAAAAGCTACATAAAGCAGTTTCATTGTTTGGTTTGGTATAAACGCCTATGGATTATTGTTTGGAGAAAAGAATCCTGTTTGTTTTGCGTTGAGCCTTAATGCTCTTTAGAAAAAAGAAATAAATTCCTGTGTTTGCCTTGTAAACCCTCGGTCTCCACACTACTTGTTTTTTTCTAAACAACACAACTACAAATCCCAGCAGCCCCGGTGCTGGATGAGGAAGAAAACTCTTTAATTAAAGGACTAACAAGTGCAGCCCTAGGCTTATAGGCTGTTGCCTGGGCCAGGGGCCTCCACAATACTCATTGTTGATGTTATTAATCTGTCAAGGTTTTCCCTTTATTTTGCTACTATTCTTCAACCTGTAACATGTTTGCTTTACTGCAAACAACATTTGATGGCTTGGCAGCAGACACAGTAGCCTTTGTCTCATTCCATACTACACATATATAACAGGTTGTGGAACTCTTACACAATATCAGATATTCTTCTTGGGGACATCTGGTAACCTTACATACAATTGACATGGCCAGTGGCAAGTCTTGAACGCTCAGTCTATGATGTCTGGGGTGGTTACTTTGTCATTATGCCAGCAGGAGTACATTGCAGCAGCAAAACTGTACAGCACTCTCTTCCACCTCCATGTACTGTTCAGCACATACATCTCTATATAAGCATCATGATCACTCATGTATTCTTCTGACAGCTAGTACACCCAGGCCTACACCATGGCACTTTGCTCCTTAGAACGTATCACATACACATCATCTGCAGAGGATGTGCAGGTCAACACTCATGCCCTGTCATTCTTGCTATGATATGAGCATACTCCTCCTTGGCACGCTCATATCCACTTCTATTTCAGCCACTGACATCACGGCAGATTGCATGAGAACCCCTCATTGATACAGTCCAACTGCCTCCCACAATATCCTCCCACACACTGTCTAACATTCCCTTTGCTCCCATCCAGCACCTCAATTCCTGCTTCTAAATAGGCTCCCTTATCCCACATAGTAGTGACCATCCTTTCCGCATGTTACCCCCCCTATCCCTTTACCACCCGCTAACCGTCTCCTAGCGCCCTTTCTGTGGGAACGCTTGCTCCCCACACCTGTCATTACTCTTGCAGGGGGCCTTAATGCTGCCATTTACGCACGTTAAAAGGACATTAAGGATGCATCCTTAATGTCCTTTAGTAGACATACCCCTAAGTCACAGCTCATTTCTCACGAAAGAGTAGAAACTGATGATGTGATTGGCCAACTAATGGCATAGCAAAGGGAAACAGCGGAAGAAATGACCACGGCCTACCAGATGATAAATAAAATTCTTTATTGAGGACTCAACTTAACAAGTTTTGGCCGAAGCCTTCATCAGGGGTCTAAAAAACAAACATATATAAAGTGAGCCAAGGATCAAAAACTAAAAACAAAGAAATGTGGACATCATAAAAATGGACATCATAAGAAAAGAAACACTATATAATAAAAATTACCAGGAAACCACATAGATGATGTGACAGACATGTCTATGTGGTGAAGCAATCACTCTTCCCAATCTAAAAAGCAGTAAAATTGCAAATGTTAATAAAAAGATAAAAAAATGTGTGTAGCATAACGTTAAAAATACAGAAATATGTAAAGGTCAATACAAGCAACAATACACAACAAAATAATAAAATATTGCAAATTGTAAAATCAAATAAAACAATAAGATCAGCAAAAACATATATGGATAAAAATGAAGTGATATACATAAAGAAAGCTCAGAGAGGACAGCATGGCATATGTGATTACGTGTGTTGCCGGTATGCTTTAACCAAAAGGAAGGGCAAAATTATGCAGGAGCAGGAGAGGTCAGGAGAACAGGATGAAAAATGATGACTTGTGTGCACAGGGGGGTGCAAGTAATGAATCAACAGCAAAATAGGTTGTGCCATGTTAAAAGAAAAAGAGCATATACCATTGCAGTGTAAAGAAAATATTGTGTGTGCAAACTTAATTGAAACATATAAGGACATAAATGTGAATTCCACAAAAGGGTGGCCGAAGAAACCTGGTCAAATGACCCATAACAACAATATGTCATGAAACGTAGACTGCAATGTGGAGATGTGAAAGAACAAATGAATACATGCATAGCTGATTCAAGTGAGCCATGCATACCTTTACACACCCTGATATTCAGAAAAAAAAATTTTGTGAGAATTTTTTTTTAAAACAAACCGTATACAGATAAAAACCATTGAAAACATGGGCTTTACAAGAGCAACCCATAAGAAAAAGAGGAGAAGCTTTTGGCTAAAATGGCCAAAAGCTTCTCCTCTTTTTCTTATGGGTTGCTCTTGTATAAGCCCATGTTTTCATTGGTTTTTATCTGTATACGGTTTGTTATGGGTCATTTGACAAGGTTTCTTCGGCCACCCTTTTGTGGAATTCACATTTATGTCCTTTTATGTTTCAATTAAGTTTGCACACACAATATTTTCTTTACACTGCAATGGTATATGCTCTTTTTCTTTTAACGTGGCACAACCTATTTTGCTGTTGATTCATTACTTGCACTCCCCTGTGCACACAAGTCATCATTTTTCATCCTGTTCTCCTGACCTCTCCTGCTCCTGCATAATTTTGCCCTTCCTTTTGGTTAAAGCATACTGGCAACACACGTAATCACATATGCCATGCTGTCCTCTCTGAGCTTTCTTTATGTATATCACTTCATTTTTTAGGCTTTGTCTAAATTCTAGCTCATCTTATATGTGAGTCTCCCCCCCTTTGTTCATACTTTGTGGTGTAATTATTGGTGGCAGTATTATTGTATGGTTTAGTTTTTTGTATAGTTTCTATCAGCGTTCCTTCATGTTTCAACATGCTTTTCTCAGCTTTTCACAGCTAATGTTATGGATATAGCTTTATGTCTGTCATTTTACATCATATATGTTTTTGCTGATCTTATTGTTTTATTTGATTTTACAATTTGCAATATTTTATTATTTTGTTGTGTATTGTTGCTTGTATTGACTTTTACATATTTCTGTATTTTTAACGTTATGCTACACACATTTTTTTATCTTTTTATTAACATTTGCAATTTTACTGCTTTTTAGATTGGGAAGAGTGATTGCTTCACCGCATAGACGTGTTTGTCACATCATCTATGTGGTTTCCTGGTAATTTTTATTATATAGTGTTTCTTTTCATATGATGTCCATTCTTATGATGTCCACATTTCTTTGTTTTTAGTTTTTGATCCTTGGCTCACTTTATGTATGTTTGTTTTTTAGAACCCTGATGAAGGCTTTGGCCGAAACTTGTTAAGTTGGGTCCTCAATAAAGAATTGTATTTATCATCTGGTAGGCCGTGGTCATTTCTTCCGCTGTTTCCCTCTGGTTGTCCATTTGCGGAAGAAATTCTTCTTTTCTTTTCTTTCAACTAATGGCGTAGACCTATTCAACAGGCACAGCCATGGTGAAGTGAGAAATAAATTTTTCCAATGTAGAGCACCTGCAGTCAGCGTATTGAAAATCTACAAAATTCATCAAATCTGGGAAAAAAAGATACTGCATCAAGTTTAAAGAATTTCCCCAGCAATACAGAGAATTATGAAACTCAAACCATTCTAAAATCTACCTGGTTCAAGTCTGACCTCAAATGTTTTATGCATCTGAGATAGAAAAGTATGTACCAAGTCAGGTAAATAAAAGGTTATGAAAGTAAAACAAAGGAATTATGTATCTCACAACTACCTCATAAACTTCCTTCACATGGTATTCTGCCACTATCTCCTTCCAGGGCTGATGCAACCATCAGGCAAATGAAGCAGCCGCCCAGAGCACCAAAGGTCCAGGGGTGGCCCATCGCCGGTGCTGCCACCCCTCTCCGGGATCTACAGTGCTAGCAATAGTCTGAACCAGCCCTGCAATGCTTACCTTAAACATCCGGCGCTGCAAAGCTGTTTCACTTCCACCGACCTGCCAACACCTGATGTTCATGTCTAGGTTTATTTGAATTTGCTAGACCGCCCTTCATCAGTGATATCAAAGTGGTTTACAGTCCAGTAATAAACAAAAGATTAAAAAATTAATTCAAGAAATAAAGTTAAAATTTTGATTGGGGAGAGAGCTCTAAAACAAAAGAAAGTCGGCATTGGGTCTCGATGGAGGCAGAACTGGAATAGCCTTGCAGTGCCGATGATTTAAGGTACAGTAAAGTTACAAAACCCAATAGGACAGCCACCAATATATTCCCAAAAAGAAGGCCCATCCACAACTTATCCCAAAAAAGTGTCTTGTCTATATTTCATTTTATAACGGACAGAACTCTAAGTCCCAATTATTTTTTTGTCGGATCGTCTGTCGTGAGGATGCTACACATACTCAATTAAAAGACCCTCCATTTTATTCAATATATTTAAAAGGTCTAATGACCAGAATTTACTTGATAGGATCAGGTTTTTATAGTTTAGGATCCTACTGGATTATTGTTGTTTATACGAAACAGAAAAAGCGAAAGCACATAGTAATAAATTTGACGATTTTGCAGAGACTGTACTAAAAAGGTGGTTTCATTTTTATACTTTTTATATGCTTTAGTCATTAGTATTTATTTGTGACACAATCTCATTTCAATTTTTACTTTTAACATGGTTTTTAATCTTTATTTTAATTCAAGAAGCTCTGCACATAATGAAGTATCCACTGTTGAGATCGGAGGTGCCACTCAGGATAATCACATTTATTAGGGAACAGGAATATTTTCAGGCCAGTTCAAAAGATGAGAACTGCTTGAGAGGTCCTTGGTTTCAAAGTAAAAACAAAAGAAACACTTTCTTCTTGCTGTAGTGAATATACTTCATCCAACACAAATGACGGTTAAGATACATTCCATGCAATTTTACTGACAGCAACACAGCGCGTCCGGGGTCACCAAGGTGACCATCCTTTTCACACCAAAAGTAAAAGTTAAAATTGTGGTTGCAGGGCGTTTCTGTAAACTGAAGTTGAAGCCTTGACAGCGTGAGACTGCTATATGGCTAAGAATGGTGTTTTATTATTGCATTATGACAAGATCTTTTTGATAATTTAGCCCATCGCATAACTGTTTTATCATGGGGAATTCTTAGATAATTCATTGATCGCTCCCTTTTATTAAAGGATGATTTCTTAAAGTTTTATTGCGAGACAAAGTTCCGATAGGGATTTTAAACACTTTTTAAACACAATACATATAAGACTGGTATATATATACAATTTATGGGTATGTCTAACTGTATCTAAGAGGTGTTTTATAAACAGCACATTAGTAATTCAATGAACTTGTTCTTAAAACAGGGTTAAACTCTGAAAGTGACGATTACAAATCTCAAAAGAGCAGCGCAGCATGATACTTGGATAGTTTCTAAATTTTTTCAATTTCATGAACATGGAAAGTTCCAAGTTATAGGATTATTTATTTAAATAAACGGTGGGATGAAGCTGAATAATTTTAGTATTCTTATTCCTTTATTTTTATATACAGTGAAAAGCGACTTTCTTCTAAGTCATGCACAGAACCCAATAGAGTGTTCAGATTGGTAAGATGGTGGCCGCATGTGTTTCATTCATTCTCCTGCACATCTGCACACAATATACACTATGGCTGCTATTCTGAAAAACGAATAGTGGAGTTGGGCGTCTGGGGTTGACGTCCAACCCGTGCTCAGCCCCGGAACACGATTCCGGTCCAAGCGCTCCCCGCACATACATAACGTTCATGCGGGGAGTGCTGGATGATGGCAGAATGGAGGCAGAGGTGGGGTGCGGTTAGCTGCTGGGACGTATAGGGCCTATTCAGGTCAGGCCCTTGTACGTCCCCAGCATTCAGCTGCACTCCAGGCTTATTCCAAAAGTGGATAAGTCCTGGGTGCACCCCACAGCATGCACCATACTCCCCAACAACACAGGTGTCTGGGCCATGATCCGGGCCATGGGGGCCTCCAGTGTTGGCAAGATCGCGGTCTACAGAGGCAGACTTGGCCTATGGCATTCTGAGCTGTCAGATAGATGTCTTGCTGCCACGGTGCCAGGACATCACTGCTCCCGCACCACAGAAGTGGTGTTTAGCATCGGGCTGGGCAGCTCCCCATATACCGATCTCATCAGCATACGGGGAGCACCCAGACGTTTATGTTCCCGATTCTGCTGTCGCAAGTACGTCCAGGCCCTGCGGTGACAGAATCAGGTCTATCTCCCGCACATCCGTTTTTTGCCTGGCCAATGTAGGTGAATGTGTGGGAATCAGAATGTGCCTGTATCTGAACGCCGTCTACTGATAATTCACAAAAACCAATGAAGAGCGAAGTGTGAAACAAACACAGTTTATTTAGTCACCCCTAGGGGAAACCACAAGTCGCATACTCGACACGGTCGTGTTTTGGCAGGGCAAGATACAAGAACATGCACAATCAAAACCAGGGGTGACCTAGCAGAGTGTCCAACATACCCTTTCCTGGAGTGTGATTGTGGGCCATTTCTGGAGTAATCTCACAGCTGGCAGAATATGCCGATAATTCTCACTCCCATGTATCTCTGCTCAATGTGACACATAACCGATTGCTTACTTGTGAAAGGGTCACTGGTTCACGCACAACTGAGAGGACAGTGTGGGTATTTTCCCTCTGACATGAACTGTTAGCATATTGCCTATTCTTCCTGCCTGACTAGCGTATTTCCGCCCCCCCCCCCCCCATATGCACATATCTTGTAAAACTCAGATTACTTACCCAGCCGGCATACTGATCCAACCCTCCTCTGTCAAAGTGCTGTAACACTGCTGGTTACTGCAGGATGTACGGGACGTGGGTGGACACTGTCTACCTGACCACCACTTTGGGAATGATAATATTACCATGACACACCACATGCATTTTCAGGGCATGAAGGCGATTGCAGTTGCCTTATACCACTTCCCAGTCTCTGGGTGTGATAGGTGCCACATGTGTGCAGTGTAAAGGTGCCCATGCATTCTTTCACACTGCAGGTTAAGCGTCACACACTGTTGCCTCGTATTAGGAAATGCATGGTTATGGCTCACAATACCTGATGGGGGCAGCTGGCAAAGTTGATATGGACCATTCCTCCTACTGCAACCACTAATTTTTGGAGGAAGCCAGAAGCAAAGGTATATTTATTTAGCCA
The DNA here is from genome assembly GCA_033557465.1 of Ichthyophis bannanicus. Lineage (NCBI taxonomy): Eukaryota > Metazoa > Chordata > Amphibia > Gymnophiona > Ichthyophiidae > Ichthyophis > Ichthyophis bannanicus. The sequence goes on along the minus strand of CM066038.1, from coordinate 456,040,110 downwards.
TATTTATATACCGCTTTTCGCCGGGTCAAAGCGGTTGCAACAAACGAGGGGAGGGTACAATGAACAGATACAAGGGAGGGGGGGATACCATCACCTGGGGGGGGGGTGGTATAGCATATTTAGAATGTTATTATAGTATTTACATTCTTTGACATTACTGTCCTTCTCTGTCAAATTTACAGTTCAGTAATATTTACATTTCAGGCTCTCTCTGTTATCTCAGCCTGTTTTGTGTAGTTTTGTTCTGTGTTGTCCGAAGATGCTCCCTGAAGAGGAGAGTTTTTATCTGCTTTCTAAATGCAGGGAGATCCTTGTTGTTACGGATTAGGTTTGAGAGGGCGTTCCATAGTGAGGGTGCATAAAGGTCAAATGCACGATTACAAGTTTGAAGATTAAATTTTGTTCTGTCATGAGAAACAATGAGAATATTGTTTGAGGTCTGCCGCGTAGGCCTTCCAGAGTTCATCCAGGATAGCAGGGTTTGCAGGTGAGATGATGGCTGTTGGTGGATTGCTTTATGTATGAGGGTCAATGCTTTACATTTTATGTGTGCTTCTAGTGGAAGGATGTGCAGATCTCTTAGGACAGGGATTATGTGCTTGTGTTTCTTGATCCGTGCTGTGGTGTTAAGGGCAGTCCGTAGTGGATTGATGGTGGGGTGGTGAGTCCTTGGTATATTGTATTGCAATAGTATAAGTGAGGTAGTGTCAATGCCTGCATAACTGTACGGAAGTTTTGAGGGTCGATGAGCGGTCTGAGTCTCTGTACCATCTTTGCTTTGAAGTATACTGCTCTTGCAGTTTTTGCAACCTGCTGTTTAAATGATAGTTTCTTGTCAAGTATGATTCCCAGATATTTTATGTGCGGTTGTACTGTTATTTTAGTTGTGCCTAGGTTGAGGGATGGAGGGGGAGCGAAGGATTGGTCCTTTGTTACAAACACTGTTTCTGTTTTTTTTAAGTTTATGGTAAGATTGTTTTCTTGTAGCCATCTGGAGATGTCATTAAAACAGTCAATTAGTTTCGGGTTATTTGGATCAGTTGTTGTAATGGGTCCATACAGCATGATGTCATCTGCATACAGGTGGTAGTTGATATTGTGGGATCATATTATTTCACAGAGGGGTTGGAGATAAATGTTAAAGAGAGTTGCTGAGAGCGAGGAACCCTGGGGTATTCCTTGAGTTTTTTTAAAGGGGGAAGAGGTAGCGGAGCTGGTTTGGATGAGTTGAAATCTGTTGTCTAGATATGATTGGAACCACTGTAGTACTTTGCCTTGTATTCCAATGTCTTGTAGTTTGGATAGTAGGATGTCGTGTGCAACTGTGTCAAATGCCGCGGAGATATCCAGAAAGATGAGCGCGTGGCCAGACTGTTTGGTCTGCATGCCTTTGGTGATAGTGTTTAGGAGAGTGACCATGAGGGTTTCGACACAATGTGAGAGGCGGAAACCATGTTGCTGTGGGTCCAGAGTGTTGTTGTTTTCTAGGTGTTCTTGTAGTTGCTGTTGGACAGTTTTCTCAATTATCTTTGCGGTGAACGGTAGGCTTGCTATTGGTCTGAATGATGCGGGATCCAGTGGGTCAAGTTCTGGCTTCTTAAGGGATGGACATATGATGGAAGTTTTTAGGTTGGTAGGCATTCTTCCTTGTTCCAGTGATGCATTTACCATGTTTGCTAGTGTTGTACTCAGCTCTTCTTTTGATTTTTTTATCCACTCTACCGGGCATGGGTCAAGTAGTGAGGTTGTGTTATTTAGACCTGATATTGTGGTTTCAATTCTTTCTTTAGAGGTCTTCGCGAATGTTCCCCAGACAATGACTGAGGTATTAGTGGGGGCAGTTCGCATTGGTGTGGTACGTGGGGTGGGTTGCTATTGAAGTTGTTTATATTGCACTGCCAATTGTTGTGGTGGTAGGTTTGGTAGTTGGCTTTCCGAGTTGGGTGTTTTCATTAGTCTTTTGATATTATCAAACAGTTCATGTGGTCTGTTAATTGATGACATTATAATCTTATGGTGGTATGCTGTCCTAGCATTATCTGTTTCAATGTGGTATTTATCAAGCTCATTCATATATTGTTGTTCTATTTCATTTTTTGATTTTCTCCATCTTCTCTCTGTTCGCCTCAACTGTGTCTTCAATTTCCGTAGGTTGGGCGTATACCATCGTGCCATTGTTGGTCTTGTTTTGCTTCCTTTGTGGGTTGTTGCTTGCGCTGCTGTTGATATTATGGTATTCCAGTTGTTAGTTAGTCTTCTATTTCTGTCAAGTCCGGCTGTATGTTTGGAAGTATTTGTTGTAGGACTTCGTCTTTGTTGTAAGGTTTGAATCTCCTTTTCCACTGGCCTTTTTCTTTATTGGGTGTATGTTGGTCTGAGGTAGTAAAGGTGATAATATGGTGGTCAGACCAAGGGACTGGTGTGATCTTTACACTGTTATTTCCCATGGCTTTGGGCGCGCTGAGGAAGATGAGGTCGAGGGTGTTACCTCTCTGATGAGTCGGGTCATGGATAATTTGTTGCAGTTCCATTGCCTTCATTGCTTTGTGGAATGCATATAGCTTTCAGGTGCTTGAGAAGCCTTGGTATTGCATGTGATGGGGTAGTCAGAGAGTCAAGGTGAGGCCTCAGATGCACATAGAGTTTACATGAAGCCCCAAAGCTAGGCCTATGGATGGTGAGCACTTGGCCCTGGGGATGGACAGGGAGGGTGGCTCTATTTTGTTAGATACACTACCTTCTTCCCTGGACTTGACTTTTCCAAGGACGCAAGCATGACCACTCTGCAGACAGCTGACACTGTATATTGTCACCCACCATCTGTATGGGGGGGGGGGCTGCTTCTGCTACCCTCTTGCCTCTACAGAGACAGTTCACTGTCTCACTCCCATGGAACAGACTTGCACTATTGGCACTGCTATATGCATTTCTATAGGGGCTGTTGCATTACAAGGCTTTTGCTGAGAATGTATGTTGCGGTGTGTGCTGACTGTGCTTTGGGACACGCATTGGCAGCTAGTGTGGGGCCATGACAGTTAGCTTAGGACATTTTCACAGAAACTGTATAGCTCATGTTAAAGTTGTGAGGGGGCAGGGTGGGGAACAGTGTGAAGTTGGTACAGTGTTCTCACCATGCACTAACTGCATTAGCACAGGATCATTACATGCACCCATACTAACCCCCCACACACTATGGGCTCCGCTTTATCTGCCAGTGACATGCTTGCCATGCACACAGCAGTGTTGCACCTGACACGCAAGGCCAGCCCAAAGGTTTATTCCACCCCAGGCTGAAGCCGCTGCCACTGCCTGCGTCCCCCTGCCACCACCCCCCCCAATTCCATCTTCTCATTTTCGGGGGAGGACCCGGTAGGATGGTCCCACCTTGAAAGTGGTGGTACACATACATGACGGCGCTTTCCATACGGAGTCGTGTTATCGCTGCTGCCGCCACACCACCACCGCAAGATGCGACGATGAATTGGGGGGTGGTGACGGTGGGGCAACTGTTTTTTGAAAGTGCCTGCGTATATGTGTGGTGTGGCTTTCACAACATAGTCATACTGCCCATCAGGATTGGCCACTATAGGCAGCTGCCTAGCTACAATAGAGGATGGGTCGGACCTGCTGACATGTGACAGGGAGTGGACCACACCTAGTACTCATTTATGGGCTGGGGTCTGAATGGTGCATACTGCATACTCCTCAGTGTGATTCATGTGCAGTCTATAACCTGAAAAAACAGCTTTCTCCCCTGCAAGGGAGCCCTTAACATCCGCTCTTAGTTGGCGTCAAGGTTACTGGCGGTGTTCCATGTAACATGTGCTAATCTTCTCACAAGTTATGAGAGTGCCCATTGTCTCTGCCCATGGACTGCCAACATAATACCCCTTCTCCACCCCTTGCTCCCTTTTCCCATGATAATGGCCAATGGCCGTTAAGTTGGCATTACTGGCACTTTCCTCCATGCTAACCACTAACGGGTGCTGATAACACCCGCTAATGGCCCCGTTGTGTCATTAACGCTCTTTAGTAGACATACTCCTTAGCCTGCATATCTCTATGTGTGCTGGAAGGGAGATTAAGCAGGAACAGATTTCTGTAGTTAGCGACTGAGCACAGGACTAAAACCTCAGGCTTAGTCCAGGACTAACTCTGGTGTGCACTGTGGTGATTGGCTATGGTCTGTGGTCACTTAGTAATACAGATCTACATTCTTGTTGTGTTACATATGTAATATGCTGATGTGTGATTCTTGTGTGATCTGGTGTAATGTTAGTGTTTATGTGGTTGATGGATTTGCATTCTTGTTCAGTGTCTTCTACAGAAGGAACATGTGGAATGTATCTGTAGCGTGAAAAACAACTTTCTTCTATTGATTTTGTACATGTGCCATTATTGTGGTCTGGTGTACTGAATCAGTAAATTAAAAAAAATAAAAATATTCTCAACAAAGAACTCTTATTTGTTCCTCACCCCCCCCCCTTCACTTTCCTGTTCTTCACTTCATTTTCCCCTCTCTTCTAGCTCCTCTTAAATCCCACAGATACTTATTGGAGAAACCCCTTTACGAGTCTCTGTGATGGATCTGCTGACCCCTGCTATTGAATTGCTTGATTTCACTTGTGCTTACCTGTAGCTCTATCAGCTTGGAAGTTCAAATGGAGTTTAGCCTGTGAGGTTGCAGAAAAGTACACAGTCAGGTATTGGACACGTGGAAACACATTTTTGATTATGAGTTACATTCTGCAAATATCATTGGACTTTTTTATTTGTCAAAATTCAGTTGAATCATTATTTTGAATATTTGCACAGCTCTGGTGATTAGTTCAGTGGTGTGAGCTCTCAGCTGTGACTTCCTGATCACTTGTGGCGGGTACCTATTGGATTCCAGATTTGCCGTGCTTGCAGCGTACTCTGTTACGCGAGGTAACAGAAATAAGCAGTAAACTGCTATTGACATATTACATGTACAGCTTTCTAGTCATATTTGAAAGTGTTAGAATCGTTACAGCACATGGAATTGAGATAGCCACTTTTATTATAGTCACTGTGCAGTTATTGACTTATAATTTGTCTTTTGAAGAAATGAAGAATACATTTTTTGGAAATTCTTCTAGATATAACATGGATGTAACTGCAAAGACCACAGTACAATATTGATGAAAACTTGTTTTTAGATGGACTTTACTAGTAAAAATTAGAACAGTGTGATCAATACACCAATATTTTCTAGCTTTACTGTTAAGGGGGCAGATGCATCAGTCCATAGGATGGTTCTACAGTAAAGCTAGGGACGTTTTTACAAAACCTGCGGTAAGCAGTTAGTGATGGTTATAGCATGTGTTAGAATGGGCCAAACCTAACAGCTAACAGCTGCTGCATGCTAACAGCAGCCTTGCAGTAAAAAGCCGGCGATGCTTAACATGCACGGGGGCAGGGTGGGGTTGGTTAGGGATGGAGATAAGCTGTGTCCAAGTGGAAAGCACGGTTACCACGTAAAAGTAATCCAAATCAATCCAAAGCGAGGTATTAACAAAGAATATTTTATTCATAAAAGTTCATAAACCAGGGCTTGGCCCTAATCACCCTCAGTTTGTGAACTTTTATGAATAAAGTATTCTTTGTTAATACCACGCCTCAGATTGGTTTGGAGATAGGGTGTGGACAGCACTGTCAAGGCTGCCGATAGTGTGGGTGCACATAAGGCCCGTTCAAGAAGTGGCACTAAGTGCACCCATATTGCAGGCATCAGGTAGCACGGGAATATTAAAAAAAATACCAGTTGTTGCAGCCCTGATACCCATCCCCTGCAAGAGAGACCCCCAATCTGATCACATGCTTTGCACCAAGAGAGCCTCCCAGTCAATTCGACACCACCCCTCCAAACCGTTCTTCAACCCTCCCTCCATCCTAACGCCCTCTGGCACTAACCCATCATTATCTATTGAACAGGGCAAGAATGACCCCCCCTACGCTCCTGCCCTGTTGCTACCCAGGTTTAAAATGCCGGCTATGACCCCTTGCAGTAGTCTTATGATACTACTGATAAGGGTTATTCTGCCAGACATAGGCAATCACTTCCTATCTTGCAGAGTGACCCCTAGTAGTAGTACTGTGAGACTACTGCTAAGGGTCATAGTTGTTATTTTGAACCTAGGCTGCATTGTGGCAGGAGCAGAGGGGGATCAATTCTGCTCCTCTCACTAGACTACCAGGGATAACTTTGCGTAAGTACCAAGGGGATCAGGGGGGGTGTGGGGAAGGTCATGGTATAGTTTGTAAAGGGGGGGGGGGGTCTGTGATTAAGGTGGATTGGCTGGTTTGAGTTTGGTGCCTCTCTTGCGGGGCAGGGGGTCTCTTCTAACAGGGGGATCTACATTGCATTTTAGTGAATATTATGGGGATTTTCATTGGCGGGGATCTGCAAGTGAGTGGGGTTATCTTTGGGGCGCAGGCATTGTGGTGAGGATTGAGATAAGGGGACTGCGTTTCTGCACCATGAGGACATGTGCTTATTTTTTATTTTTTTTATTTTTTTTCCAAATCTGTTTATTCACACATCACAATACTGTACAACACCATGCCAAAAGGAAAACATATGTGCATTTTTTTTCTTTTTTTTGCATATACAAACGACACCCCAGGTGGGGTTGTTCCTTATCCACCACCGCTGGGGTTACAGAACCAGCAGGTTAACATACCTAACACACTATTAATTATCAACCTCCCCCCCACCCCCCCCCACCCCTCCCATCATGACAAGCCGACTCCATGGGGCAAACTAATCGACCGGTATAAGATAAAGTAAAATAAAATAAAATATAAAAAGAACGGGCACTACCCACCATCCCATCAGGTCCCCCTAAGTAACAGCCCCAGGCTTTAACCCACCCTTAATACCTCACTCCGGGCTTTAGGCCCCAGCTGCTGAATGTAAGGCATCCAAATCAACAGAAAGTATGCCCAACCCTGGGGCCTCCCACAGGCCGCTCGGCGTTCGAAGAGCATAAGTTGGTGAAGCTATTCCGCCATTCCCAGAAGGAAGGTGCCCTTGACTCCCGCCATCGATGGAGGATAGGCCCCTTCCCCACCAGATAGGCTTTCCGCACTAAGACTTTTTCCCATCTACCCTTCGGGTGGAGTGGTCCCAACTGATCAAGCACAACTGACGACGCGGTACAACAGATGGGTTGCTGCAGTAAGACACTTAAATAGGCCCCAATTCACCTCCAGTACCGCCGTATATACACACAGCCCCACCACATATGACCTAAATCTGCCAAAGAGCAAGAGCATTTTGGGCAACCCCCACAATCAGTAAGATGACTGCGCAGTGCTCGACGCGGGGGAAAATGAGCCCGAACAATGCATTTAAATTGGACCTCCCGCCACCTAGCCCCTGAAATTAAATGCCCAATCCGAACCAAGGCATTACCCACCAACCCCGGGGCCACTTCACAGCTCAACTCTCTCGCACATGCAATTTCTTCCCTCAGATAATCAGGAGGAGAGCCTTGACTCTCCAGTCGGCGTTTCAAATCAGCGATAGTGGGGGGTGCCTCCGCCCCCAAAGCAAAGAAGTCCAAGATACGCCCCGAATGCTCCACCGTCAATTCCCGCGGAGACAAGCCACTGATATAGTGAGCAAGTTGCATATGCGCGAAAAGAAAAAACTGCCCTGAAGCTAAGCCATATTCCTGTCGAAGCGCTGCCAAAGTCTTACATCGCCCTTCTATAGTAACCACATGCCCCAGATACCGTATCCCCTGCGTTCTCCACCGTCAAAAAGGCCCAGTGTCCGTACCCGGGGTAGCCAGCGCGAAACAGTCGGCAACGTGCCCCAAGAGAGATTCAATTGTCTCCAGGTCCGTCGCAGCGGCTGCACCAAAATACTGTTCACCGCCCGGCTAGGTAAAAGTGAATGGTCCAGGTGTAAAACTGCAGTCAATGCATGTGGAGCTACAAACGCTTCTTCTAACACCCGGGGGGTATAAACCTCCGTATCCCCCAACCAATCCCCAAGGTGGCGAGACTGACAGGCTAAAGCATATTGCCCCAAATCAGGGAGCCCAACCCCTCCCGACCGCCATCGCCCTCTCAGCCTGCCCAGTGGAATACGAGCCCTCGCGCCCTTCCAAAGAAAGGCTCGAATTTCCCTCTCTACACGCTGCAGGTCGCGACGCAACAGCCAGACCGGCAAAGTTTGCATCCAATAGAGCAAGCATGGGAAAACCACCATCCCCAGAGCGGCCACTCTTCCCAATAGAGACAAAGGGAGAGGGGCCCAAGCCTGTAACTGCAATCTCAATTTAGAACAGACTCGGTCCAAATTTGTCCTATAAAGTGCAGCGGGGTCCTTAGTTAACAGGATACCCAAGTAGAGAAAGGACTCTCCCGCCCACCGTAGTGGAAAGGAGCCCGCCCAAGATCCCTGGAGCGTACCCGCCACATCCAGGGCTTCAGACTTGGCAGCATTAATACGCAACCCGGCAAAACTACCATATAAGGCCAGTTCGTCAAGCAGGTGGGGCAACGAAGATTGGGGGGCCAAAAGGTGCACCAACATATCGTCTGCAAAAGCAGCCATCTTAAACCCACAGGTGCCAATCCGAATCCCCTTAATGCATACCGATTGCTCAATTCTTCGCACCAAGGGATCCAAAGTTAACACAAAGAGCAGGGGGGAGAGGGGACATCCCTGACGAGTTCCCCGCTCTAACGGAAAGGGGTCGGAGAGCACCCCGTTGCAAAGGATCCCAGCCGTGGGGCCAGCGTAGAGCAATGCCACCATCTTACAGAAAACGGGTCCTATACCATACTGGGGCAAAAGATAATGTAAGTATTCCCAGTTCACCTGGTCAAAGGCTTTCTCTGCGTCGAGACTAATCAACAATGATTGCAAATCCCGCTCCTGAACCCATTCAAGTGACGCCAAAATTTTCCGCAGGTTGCGCACCGCGTACCGCCCCCGCATGAACCCCACTTGGGAATCATGCACCAAATCCCCCAAAACAAGGGCCAGTCGATCAGCCAAAATCTTGGCGAGCACCTTCCAATCAAAATTTAAGAGAGAAATGGGTCTATAAGAGGACGCCTGGGCAGGATCCTTCCCCGGCTTGGGTATCAGAGTGATATGGGCATGGTTTGTCCCCCAAGTAAACGTCCCCCGTTCGATCCGCCTGTGGTACATGGCAACTAAAGTAGGAGAGACCTGATCCACTAGGATCTTATAGAATTCGGCCCCAAAGCCATTGGGGCCCGGCGCACGACACCCACTGGCCTTCACAATGACCCTATGCACCTCCTCCCCGGTCACTGGGGCGTCCAGGAGGGCCCGCTGATCTGCGGTCAGCCGGGGGAGGTGGGAATCCCGAATATATTGCGTCATTGCGGCCTGATCCCCCTGCCTTCCCGCATACAACTCTTGGAAATATACCCGAACTATATGGGCTAGCGCTCGATTATCTTTGTGTAATTGCCCCTGCTCATCCCGTAAGGCTGCTATAGACCGGGTACCCCGGCTACCACGAAGACAACGCGCCAAAAGTTTCCCGGGGCGGTCTCCAAAGCGATATAACTGATATCGATAGTAAAAAAAAGATTTTTTGGCTCTTTGGTGAAGGAGTTCATTGAGAGACGTCTCGGTCTCCCATAAACGCTTCTTATTGGCTCCCGTGGGGTCACTCGCATACCGCCGCCTATCTTTAACCGACTGTTTTTCCAGCTGGACAATTCGCGCCGCTAACAACTTACGCTTCCGCGCTGCATAGGCAATGATTTCACCATGCAAGACTACCTTGGCCGTTTCCCAGATCAACTCCGGGTCCTCTTTGTGTTGCTCGTTATGAAACAAAAAATCCTCCCAGCGATGTTTAAGATATCTATGAAAGTCCGCGTCTCGGTAAAGCCCCAAGGGGAAACGCCATACAAAGTCTCGAGACGCCCCTGCTCCCCAAGAGAGGTCCACCCAAACCGGCGCATGGTCAGATATCTCCGCAGGGCCAATCTGCGCGTCTGCCACTTGCGCAAAGAGCCCTTCCGAAATTAAGATATAATCAATGCGGGCGCTGGAGCCCCGCGCTCTCGACCGGTGCGTAAAGTCCTTCTCCGTCGGGTTCAACAAACGCCAGGGGTCCACTATCCCGAGCCGTCTTCGTAACCTTTGCAACACCTTGGCAGTCGTAGCCCGAGTACGCTCACCTCCCCCTCCTGAGGTATCTAAAGCAACGTCAAGCACCCCATTTAAATCACCAGCCAATATCAACGGCACATCCGGCCATTGTTCAATTCTAGAAGCCAGCCGCGCATAAAGTGGTTGATCTAAAACATTCGGGCTATAGATATTACCCAAAATGACAGGTCGTCCCTCTAAATTTCCAGACAACAACAGATAACGACCCTCTGGATCAAGAAATTCCTGCTCCCGGTCACACCGGATCCGCTTGTGAATCAGTATGACCACTCCACCCTTCTTCCCCACAGCAGGGACGCCCCAAACTTGGCCCACCCAATTCCGCAGTAACTTAGCATGTTCCTCCACCGACTGGTGGGTTTCTTGCAACATAGCAATATCGGCATTAAGCCTAGCCAAGGCTTGCTTATATCGCTTGATAGGGTGACCCAGCCCGCAAACATTCCAGGAGACAATCTTCAGGCCAGGGAAGAGGAAATTGTCACATTTCTCAGGTTCATAACTTTCCCAGAGGGATCAACCTCCCCAGCCTGAGGTCGCTCCCCAAATCCAAAATTGCTGTGTGCCTTTAGTTCCACCAATATCTTATGGGTCAGTGTAATGCCCAGATTCTCCCTGCCCCAATACAAAATCCCCCCTCCCTCTACCCCCCTGACTCTACCCAATTCCCTATCACACTGAAAGGATTCAGCACCCTCCCCCCACCCCTTATCATACCCCCAACCTCCCCCAACCCCCTCAACCCTCCCAACTCGCATCTCCACCCTCCCTTGACCCCACCCCCTCACATCACAGGGGGAACCTCCCATCGCCTCTACCGAACCCTATGGAGGTCACGCTTAATGCGACCCGTGCCCCCAAACCCCAAGACCCAGTAACATTAACAGACAGAACAAACAAGCATTAGACCCCAACCCACCCCCCAGGCACACCCGACCGGCCCTTCCCCAAAACAAACCTAAGAACTAACCCACTCCTCAGACATTCCTTCCAAACCACCCAACAACCCGACTCAACAGCACTCATACACACAATACACATTCAATCCCCCCATGGGCAAAGTACTTCACCTCCCAGGGTCGCAAGGGAGGGTCGCCCCGGTCCAGCGCAGCCCGGGTGGGGCGGCCCCCCCCCGCTGTAGCCAGGCCCGCCGGCACGAGACCACGCGGCCCCCCCGGGGATGACCCCAAACAAAAGGGAGGCAGAACAGCCGCTCCCGGGGGGGAGCAAACTGCACAGCTTTGCCCAAATATCAAAACCGCCAGCCCGGCCAAGCCAAGGGCCGCTCCGAAAAAATTAACTGCCCTCTGCCCACCCCCCTAGGGCACTAGGCCTAGCCCGGGCCCCAGCCATCTGAACTCACGTGGTTCCGGCCGCAATTCCCCCAGATTTAGAGGCATATCCAGAAGAAACAGGGAAAGAAAAAGAGAACATAACCAAAGTTAAGTCCAGCTCAGTCAGGTGGCTCCGGAGGGCGAGGATGGCGCTTTCCCGGGTCCAGTCAGCATTGCTACATGCGGAGCTGCCTCTGCCGCCGACTCGAAGATACGGCGCGTGCCTTCATGCATTATGTGAAGTCTCGCCGGATATTGCACCGCAAACTTTATTTTAGCTCCAATCAGTTGTTCGCATAGGGGAGTGTAGGCCCGTCTCTGCTGGCTGAGTGCGACAGAGTAGTCCTGGGCAAACCGGAGTCTGGTATTCTCATGTAGGATTTCTCCCTTGCTTCGGGCCGCCCGCAGAATCGCCTCTTTTTGGGGATACCGCAGAAATTTCACCAACACTATGCGGGGCCGGCGATCCTGGGCCTGCTTACTGCCCAGTCTGTGAGCCCGTTCGATAAGGATTTTATCGCCCTGTTCTACACTCCCCAGTAGTTGCAGCAAGAGAGGCTCTAGGTAGTTGGGTAGGTCTCTGTCTCCGACCGCCTCCGGGACACCCATAATACGCAGGTTGTTCCTGCGGGAACGGTTCTCAAAATCGTCCAGTTTTGAGGCCTGCAGATGTAGCTGTTGTTGCAGACTAGCCACCTGAGTGACCAGCGCCTCCGCAGTATCCTCCACTTGCCCGATGCGGCCTTCCGCCTCCTGAAGGCGACTTCCCATGCCCCCGAGCGAGGCCTGAAGCCCATCTATCTTTTCGTTCAGCGCTGCGAATTGAGAGGACAGGGCTGTCGCCACCGCCGCCGACACTTCATCCACAAAGGCAGGTGAGGCCGCTGGACTTGATGGGGAAGCGACGTCCGCCATCTTACCTGACCCGACCACATGCTCACGGTCTCGTCGGGTGGATTTGGCCGCTGTTGCCATACTTCCCTCTGTTCCCCGAGGGCTCCCCGCAGCCCCAAGAACCTCTTTGTCAAGCAGGGGGGGGTCAGAAGACAGGGAGTCAGGTATTAAGCGAGCTTATATTGCCGGTTCGATTCGGGGGCACCGGAGCACACACGAGATGCGACCGCTGTCCTCACCGCATCACGTGACCTCCGACATGTGCTTATTTTTAACAACGGTGCAGCTGATATTATATGCCTTAGCAGCTGGGACAGGTGCCTCTACTCTACTGTATCTGTCGATACATGTAACGCAGGCCCATGGATAAGTGTGTGTCCTGTATGCTAACTGCTTACCGCACTCCCAACAGAGAATGCAGAAGCTTTGTTTTTGCCTCTAATGCACAGTAAGTGCAAAAACCTATCACAATTTAGTAAAATTCCCCCTATATAAGCTCCCAAAGAAAGAGGAGGGCTGCCACGATGTGGGTTTCTAACAGGACATCCTGTTCTCAGTCACCACAGTAGAACATTTCTACCAAACGAACAAGGCAGAGGGTAATAAAAAACACACCGATCAATGATTCGAGTGTGGAACTCACAGATACCTCATCTCTAGGCTTCTTGAAATGAGAGACTTGTTACCAAATGTTTACAAGAAGTATAATGATTTCGGCAATGGAAAATTGATTTGGAGCTGATCTGATGAAATTCGAACTATCAGAATGATGGTTAACAAGAAAGTTGGTAAGCCCAGTAAATATATTAAGAGTAAGAGCTAACCTTTGATGTAAATGTTCTACGATCAACATTTTTTTAGTCAGTGATACTCTACTAATTTGTTTTTAAGAGGCTTTTGCCAGCTCTGCTTCCCTTAGTGAGAAACTCATTCATGGGTAGGCAACCTCCGTTTCCAACTATTACTACTACTAGTGAGCATTTGTATAGCGTTGCAAGACGTACGCAGTGCTGCACAGACATGTAAGAGACAGCCTCTCCTCATCAGAGCTTGCAATCTAGTCAAGGCAGGCAACACAGTAGGTACAGACAAGGATACATTTAGGGGGAATGGTAAAGAAAAGCACAAATATGGCACCATGGTCACCAATCCTTTTGAGTTTTCAGGATATTCCTAAAAAATATGCATGAGATAGATTTGCATGCCCGCTGCTTCTGTTGTATGCATGTTCATTAGGGATATTTCATAAGCCTGAGCAAATTCGTATCCATAAGGACCAGAGGTTGCCTGGTCCTGCAAGTATTGTGTTTCATGAATTAGTGTAAAACAGGTTTCTAAGGAGCCCCCATCGGTATGTCACTGGATTCAGAATTCTGCAGTGACTACTGCCTGACTTGAAATTAATTAATTAATTTGTGCTTTTGGCCAGTTTCCAAACGGAAACTCAAAGCTGTATGTATAATAATCACCAAAATTCAATGTATTGAAGAAAAAAAATTGAATAAACTACAGTGAGTCCCAAATGCTGCGCCTCTACGAAATTCCCCATGAATAGGAAGCTATACGTTTTTACTGACCTGTTAGCTTTCAGCACTGTCTGCTTTATTTTTAAACATCACAGCAAAAGACAGTGTTACCTGAAATCTTGAGTGCAAACAAAACTATCAAGCACCTTACAATACATTTTGCCAAAAGATAATTTACATAATACATTACCACAGTTTTGAGGTATTTAAATACTCCCTTCCACTGGAACATGGCTTGTTTAAGACCCAAGCCTGCAGTTTCAAGACATTAGCCAGTGAAAAAGCAATGACTGCTTTAACATCCAAGTACAAGAGTGGAATTTAAGAGATTAACTTCCACTGGACCTGTTTCAGCTCTGTTGGCAACGAAGGGTACAAGGGCATAGAGTTAATCTCTCTCAATTTGTGGCTCTCAGGGGTGCTGCAAAGATTTAGAGATTTTGAATTGTGAAAGTCGCCTGTTGAGCTGAGCAGTTTCTTGTACTCAGTAGTACCCTTTGCAAACTCGGGGAATTAAAATTCAGAAGTTCTTTTCTCTCTGGTTCCCATCTATCTACAGTGCCATAATTTGATTCTACATTAAATTCTCAAGATTCATCGTATAATTTTTTTGTATAGTTTCTATTCGTTTTAGTACAGCATATGGGGCTGCTGCACATACCCATAGATAGACTGCACTAAATCTTTCCACAAGATCCAGTTAATGTATCTTTGTTTTTTTAGATTTCTGTAAATACGTGTGTATAGTAAAGAATAGATTAATATATAAGGATTAATGGAAAATATATTTGTTCTTTTTTTCTTTGCTATGGGGATCATTCTGAACAGGGAATAGTGGGGAAGTATGTCCGGATTAGATGTACATGCCCCGCTATTCTCTGTTCGGCGATTCTGGGCCAGGAGCTCCCCGCATGCATAGGGCATGTGTGTGGGGAGCTCCAGACAGGGTTGGGAAGGGGACGGCGACAGGGAGGATTGTGGGCGGTGCAGAGGCATGGCGCACAACCTGGATGGAGAGGGCCTGGCCTTGTACATCCGGTTTAGGGGAGATAGACGGCAGACTTATTCTATCTCAGAGGTGGAATAAGTCTCCCCTACTGCAGTGAACTCAGCGGCGGGCCTCCCCAAAGCAGCAATCTGTGTCAGGTGAGGACCCCTCTACCCGACCCCAGTCCTGGCAGGCCCCTCCAGGGGTCGAGTGGTGGGGAATAGCCGTGTTTTGGTTTCACCGGGCAGCGGGGCTCCTGCATGGCGTCCCAGTGCCATGGCGACAGGACGCTGCAGCATTGGGACTCCATGCAGGAGCATAGGCAGGGTTAGGCGGGACATCTGGGCCCGCAGAATCGGGGCATGGCCGGTCCATGTAAGTGCCCCGATTCTGCTCCCGTAGGAATGTCTAGCTCCCACGGGTGCAGAACCTGGTACAACTGGATGTCTGGACAAGCCAGATGTCCCCGGTTCAGAATTGGCCTCTATATTACTATATTGATAATATCGGCTTATGCTCACTTATGATATTAAGGGGACCTTTTACTAAAATGTGGGCATTTAGCACGAAAGCTAACATGCATTAAGTATAAAGCCTCTGTGATAACTGTTGGGGGCGTGACCAGCATGTTCTGAACAATTAATGCACAGATGTGTGTCCTAATGTATGGTGCAGATATCAAGGGGGCAGCAAACACCATCTATTGAGGTGGCGTTAGGTGCACCCGCTCTAATGGCAACATTGACAGTAAGGGGCATGTTTACTAAAGGGCATTAGGCTTTGTAGCTAATATAGGGCTTTAGTACAAATGGCTGTGCGTTAGCAGCAAAAGCTTCATGTTATCTGTTCGGGGCATGCACAGTATTTCCCCAGCAGATCACGCTTTAAAATGCAGAAATCATGGCACGGCAACACTGCAGATGCAGTAATGCCAGCCATTGAGGTGATGTTAGCTGCACCCATAATATCTGCAAAACATGCGGTTACCGTATGCAGATGACGTGCGTGGTAACTGCTCGTGGCAGGCATGCTCACTCTCTGCCACACCCCACCCATGCATGCTGCTAATGCACGGTATGCAGATAGCATGGCACATTACCTGCGTTATCTACATTTAGCCCACGTTACTGTTTGCGTAGCATGCTTTTCCCACGTTATCACCACCTTAGCAGCTAACATGCTTCAGTAAACATGCCCCTTAGTGTGTGATATGTCCTTCTGCACTAACGTTAATTCTAACGTAGTCCAAATTTGTTTTTTTTGTTATGCAGGATTAAATCAGTTAAGCCTTTTCTGGATAACAAAGCTCTGGTAATAAACAAACTCGACTATTGTAACTCCCTGCTGTCTGGCACTACTTTTTCTTAGCTGAAAAGAATTCAATTAATTCAGAACACAGCAGTCAAACTCATTTATAACGCAAAGAAGTCGAATCGTGTCACACCTTTACTTTTTGAACAGCACTGGCTGCCTGAGACCTTCCGGATTCAGTACAAAACTCTTTTACTGGCCCATTGTGCTTTCTACACAGGTCTCCCCCCATATCTCCATCCTTACCTTATCCCTATTGCCCACTCATTCACTTTGGTCTGCCAACCAGAATCTACTTGTCATTCTGTCGAAATCCACCTTGCATCTCGAGACATATAGCTCTATGGCTTTCTGTTTTTCCACACCCTCCTTCTGGAATGCTCGCCCTACAAATCTTTGTCTTGGATTCAGGGGCAGCCCAAGGAGGGTGCGGGGCCATGTGTGGAGACTTATTGCAGGGCTCATTTGCATAAGGGGACACATTTTCATAAATATTTACATAATGTTAATGTGTACCATCTTTTAGTAAACATGCCTCTTAATGAGTGTCTGTATAAAGAAAGACTACCAGATTTCTACATTACTATACTCCAGTGCCAGCCGCCAGGCACATTAGGAAGTACTATAACACTGCCCATTTACAACCCATAGCAAACCCGCCGTATCATAACAGCACTACCAGGACTCACAAAGCAACAAACCCTAACTATCAAAAAGGCAACACTGCAAATATTAAACCAATACATCTCAGAGAATACCAATACATCTTCTACTGGGGAAAGAGAACAAGTGACACTGTCAAATAGAAACTACATGAACAGAATACCTCAGCTCGGTTACACATGCAGAACATAGACCATCACCAAACAAGGAACAAGTGATCACAATTTAGAAATAGGAAGACAATAATTAAACAGGGAACCCCTAAAGCCATACTTGGAATGTACAACAACACTGGAGAAATACAACTATAAATTAATTTCCTCTTGTACTAAACAAAATGCAGACGTTAATGATGCATATTTCCCAGAGCTGACATATTCCAGTTAATAAATTCAAAATAAAAAAGTATTTGTCTACCTTTTGTAATATGTACATTTTATTTTTCAGTTGCAATTGCTCCAGTCACTTTCATCTGGTTTCTTCGTGTCTTCTGCTAACTCTCAATTGTCTGCTGTCCATTTGTCCTTTCTTCTCTCTTCTAGTTTTTTCCCATTCTCTCTCTACAGCTGCTTTAACATACTGATCTTACCCTTTTGCTCTATCCCCCATTTCTTTCTTTATTCCTTTTTCATTCACTCACATTTCACCCTTCCATCCTCAATCCCCACTTACTCTCCCAATACCCGGCCTATCGTAGATTTTTCTTCCCTCCCACACAAAATAACTTTTCCCCTCTCCATCCTCACTCCCTCAGCCCCATCCCCTTCTAGTCCTCAACCAACATCAGCTCCCTTCTAGTTCCAGCATCCGCTCCCTTCTAGTCCCATTCTCCCATCCCCCCGCATCAGCTCCCTTCTAGTACCATTCTCCCATCCCCCTGCATCAGCCCATTTCCAGTCCTAGTCCCCCATCAGCCCATTTCCAATCCTAGCCCCCTCTATCAGACATTTCCAGTCCTATCCTAGCCTCCCATCAGCTATTTGCAGTACTATCCTAGCCCCCCATCAGTCCATTTCCAGTCCATGCCCCCCATCAACCCATTTCCAATCCTAGCCCCCTCTATCAGACATTTCCAGTCCTATCCTAGCCCCCCATCAGATATTTGCAGTCCTATCCTAGCCCCCCATCAGCCCATTTCCAATCTTTAGCCCTCCATCAGCCCATTTCCATTCCAAGGCCCCCACCCTCACTCAGCCCATTTCCAATTCTAGGCCCTCCATCAGCCCATTCCCAGTCCAAGCCCCTCCCCCCCATTCAGCCCATTTCCAGTCCTAGCCCCCCACCATCATCTATTTCCAGTCCTAGCCCCCCCCCCTTGAAGAGCTCTGTGGCTGTGCGACTGCCTTTAGAGGGCTCCCGGCAGGCCCCGGCTCACCTCTGACAGCACTGAAGTGAAGAGCACCATTTTTCTTCACTTCGGCAGCTGTGTTGTACTATAGGCCGATGGTGCACTGAGTGTCGAGAAACAGGAAATTCCCTTTGACCTGGCGCGTCAGTGGCCTATAGTACAACACACTGCTGAAGTGAAGAAAGACGGCGCTCTTCACTTCAGCGCTGTCAAAAGTGAGCCGGGGCCTGCTGGGAGCCCTCTAAAGCCAATGCTGCCGCTGCCGCTGCTGATTATGCGAGGTGTTTTTGGCATGGGGCCCCCTGTAGCACAGGGCCCTCTGCGAACAACATTCTCGCACAATGGACGAGCCGGTCCTGCATGGATTGGTCTATAAAACTCAAAGCAGGGCTGCAAACCTGGCTTTTTGAGCAAGCCTTTTAAGTAATACTCTTTCCCTAGCAGACCTAACTACGGCATTTCTTTTTTCAAACTAGAGTCATTAGCTGCAAGGTCCCACCCTTATGCTCACCTGACTATATTTATTTATTTATTTAGTAAACATTTGTATACCGCTGCTTCCTACGATCAGCAGCGGATTACTTTACGGAATCATTATGTATCGTATAATACAGAGATTTTTAGATATACATTACGATTAGGCAATGATTTACATAAGACAGGAAAATCAGTTGGATCCAATATACATTTGATTGGGGCACACAAATCTAAGTATACATTTGATTGCAGGTGCGTGGGTGGGGCCCAAAATATACAAATATACATGATTACATACCGGTGTTTTAAATGCAGGCGTGGCAGGCAAAAGACATTTGGTTGAGGTAGAGTGTCGCATTTAGGTCAGGTTGTAGTGGGCCTGAAATAAGTGAGTTTTGAGTTTCCTTCTAAATTCACTCAAGTTGTTTGTGAGTCGCAACTCGTGTGGGAGTTGGTTCCAGTGGATTGGTGCTGTATATGTGAATGCCCTATCGCTTGTTTCTGCTTTGACAGTTCTTATGCTGTTCGGAACACAGAGAGCGTTGAGATTTATGGTTCTTCTGCTCCTGTTGTGGGGTTGAATAGTAATTAGGTTACTCTGTCCTGGAATCTATTGCTGTTCTACCACCAACTTGTTTCCCTTTGTTTCTATGTCCAGGTTTTGTATACCCGTCTATTTCCTTTCTGTTATTATTTGTATATTAATCTGTTCTCCTTTTTAAAAAAAAAAAAAAAAGTACACTGCTATAATGTTCGTACCATAGTGGTATAGAAATGTTGCAAAGAAAGAAAGAAAATGTGCTCACTGTGGCCCTGATTCTAAGAGGCAGATAGTGGGGCAGCATGTCCCGCTGGGACGTGCTACCCTGCTATCTGCCTTGCCAATATACCGCCTCTGTCCCTCTCTGCACACACAAAGCCGCTGATGGAGGTGTGATAGGAGTGGAGAGTGGGCGTGTGGGCGGGCTGACCCCTGGACATACAAAGCCGATTCCAGTGACAGTTTTGTATGTCCAAGGATCGCCAGGAGGACACCGTGCTTATTCCACCTCTGAGGCAGGAATAAGCATGTGGAGCCCTTCTGATCCTGCCCAGCAGCCCCTGCCCCCAAAGGAAAAGGCAGGACAAGGTAGGTCCCTGACGACCAATATGGGCCCTGGTTGACTCCGTTGGGGATTGGGTGGTGGGGTGCAGGGAGACCGAGATGCAGCGGGCTGGCTGGCTGGCCTCCCATCAGCTGCAGGGGCACACCGAGCCATTCTTGGGCCTGATTCTTAATGCCGCAGAAATGTTTTGCTCTCGCGTTTCAGAATCAGGTCCAATTGGGCCTGTCCTGCTTGGGGCCATCCGGATGGCCTGGACATACCCCTTTTTGAATCGGGCTTCACATCCCTCTCTGCCCCTAGTCCTGTCCATTTAGCACCCCAACCCCAACCCTTCTCGGTGGCCTGCAGCAGCGCCAATGGCACCAAAACTGTGATGTAGAACTTACCTAAAGGTTTCGGTGCTGTGTTGCAGTTTCCATCTCCCCCTACCTGCCACTTCCGCCCCCTCTGACGCAGACTTCTGGTTTATGCACTAGAAGTCTGCATTGCAGGGGGGTGGAAGCGGCAGGTAGGAGGAAATGGAAACTGTGAGAGGGGGGCAGTGGCAGCAGGGGGCCCCCATTCTACTGGTGCTCTAGGCAGCCACCTCGTTCGTCTGATGGTAGTGCCGGCCCTGTTCCTACCGTGGCAGTGATATGCAAGAATGAAACAGCGAATTTCCTCCTGTAGCAGAGGTTAGCAGCGAACAAACCAGATTATCAGGATATCTTCACTCTTCAGCTGCTCACAAGAAAGCTATTTTTGGAGCAAGCTGTTTATGGTCAGCACAGAAAAGGTACAAAAAGCGCGTGAAAGATATAAGACAAGCCCGGGGAGCGGTGATGGTGCACTAGGGGAAGAGTTTACCCAATAAATGCTTATTTTAATGTTTTTGTAGCACAGTTGTTTTAGCGGTGTTTCAGCTATATCTCTATGGATGGCCAGAGATACCTTTTTTCCCTTCACTTCGTTTCTGTGGCGGGAATTCCTGTGATGAGGGAAGGAAGATGGAATAATACGGCAAGAAGAATGAGTGCTGCTGGAAGAACTGAAAAGTGGGTCTGTAAGTTTTGGAATTTGTGACCCAAATTTTGAGGAATGTTAATCACTGAAGCAGATTCTCAAATTTTGGATGTTTATGGCTGTTGAAACATAAATTGATGTTAGACGTGATATTTTCATCTTAAAAGATAAGTGATGATTTTTTTCTTAATATTGATTTTCTGTTATATATTTGGAGTTTGGACTATGAACTGAAGATAAGTACTGAAAAAATAACTTTTGTAATAAGCTAAAAAGGACCAATGGTGATATTGATGGTGTAGTATCACTATTTTGGACATTGCCTGATCAGTGAGCTCCTGTTCTGATAGTCTCCGTATATCTATGTGCTTCATGAGAAAAGAGAGTTATTGAACTGTTTTACAACAGCAACGTACCAAGTCTACCTTCAGTGTGCCTTCAGAAAATATGCTCCCTGATAGTGCATAGAAGCTCCTATGTGCAAAGTTACACCTGTTTCCAAATGAGTTAGCTTTGCACATACCATGATACGACTGAACCTCACTCCTAAGCTAGGGAATGTGGGATACGATCTCTCCGATTTATGACTAACACTTGCCGTAGTACTTGCATGGTGCCAAAGAGCCTACTTCTGGATTTCATAACATGTAGCATGGATAGAAAATGTATCAAGTTGGGTTTGAAAATCCTTTTTAATCAAGCCTGTGGCACCCAATACGATAGGAAATATTTCTGTATCCTTCTGCCGCATTTTATTAGTCTCTGACTGCATTGCCTGCTACTTGAAGATCTTATCTTTCTCCACAATGCCTCTTTGTCCGCTTGGGATTGTGATGTTAGATTTTTGAATCCCACATTGATCTATCTAATTACTAACATCTGGATTTTCAGAAAGCGCATGGTAAAGTCCCTCATGAGAGACTCCTGAAGAAATTAAAATGTCATGGGTTAGCAGTCAATGTCATGTTGCGCATCGGGAACTGGTTAAAAGATACAAAAGAGAGTGTAGCAAGAGATGGTCAATTTTCTCGAGGGAAAAAGGTGAATAGTGGAATTCCCCAGGGATCTGCATAGGGACCGATGCTTTTTTTAACATATTTGTAAATCATCTGAAAACAGGAACAACTAAGTAACGTGATAAAATTTGCAGGTAACATAAAAATTATTCAAAGTTTTGAAATCATAAGTGGATTGTGAGAAACTGCAGAAGGACCTTGCAAGAATGGGAGACCGGGCACGCACATGTCACATGGCATTGGAAGGTATGTTTTAGTAGGATGTAGAGATCAGAATTGAGACATTGAGGACAGGACATACACAGTTCTGATGGTATTTTAGGAACAACCCTGCTAAATGTGGAGTCGCTTCTGTAATATTCATCCATGTGCAATGGGAAGGAGCCGTTACATAAATATACACCTGGGAAAAAAATCAATGTGTAAGTACTGACATTTCACAACAAACAAGTGTAAATGTTGACACACATGTTTTTCTGGGCCAAACCTAGATATGCAAATGCATGACCCTGCATTTTTTAGCATTAAATCTCAGCTGCCAAATTCTAGACCATTCTTTAAGCTTAGCTAGCTCCCTCCTCATGTTGTCTACTCTTTCCTGGGTGTCTACCCTATTGCAGATTTTGGTATCATCCGTAAAGAATTTTTGCATCATCCGCAAGCACATGTGACATGAGCTTTTTCTAAAATGGATGCAATTTACAAGTGTAATTGGTCATATTGACGCATGTAAATCATGAATAAAGCTTCTAAAATAACCCATTTCACGTGGCATGTGCAAAGTGGTGTATATAGAGAAGACTAGCCGAAAATATAGCTATATGATAAGTTCCACCTTGGATTCACCACCCCGGAAAAGAATACAGAAGGTCATTGTGGACAGTAGTTTGAAATTCTCCTTTCAGTGTGTGGCTGTGGACAAAAAAGCAATCAGCATGTTAGGAATTATTAGGAAAAGAATACAGAATGAAACACAGTATCATATAATGCCTCGGTATCGCTCAGTGGATTGACTGCATCTTGAATATTGTATGTAATTCTGGGCACTGCATCTCAAAATAGATATTTCAGCATTAGAAAAGGTACAGAGAAGGGCGGCTAAAATGAAAAAGAGGATGTTATGACTCCTCCGTGAAGAATGGATAAAACGATTAGGGCTCTTCTGCTTGGAGAAGAGATTTGATAGAAGTCTATAAAATAATGAGTGGAGTGGGATGGGTAAACAGGATTTGCTAATTTACTCTTTCAAAAAGTATAAGGACTAGGGAGCACACCATGAATTAACTAAGTAGTATATTTAAAACTCAGAGCATAATCCAGCTCTGGAATTCACTGCCAGAAGATGGGATAAAAGCCGTTAGTGTAACTTGGCTTAAAAAAATGTTTGGACAAGTTCTTGGAGGAAAAGTCCATAAACTGTTATTAAGACAGACTTCAGGAAAGCTATTGCTTATCCCTGAGGGTATGTAATATGAAAACTATCTACTTTTGGGGATTATGTGAGGTATTTCTGATCTGGAGTGGTCACGGTTGGAAACAGGATACTGGGCTTGATGGACCTTTGTAAATATTATCCATCTAAATGTCATTTATTGAAACATATAGCCTTTATCCATGATGCAATATATTCACAGGACTGTAGGGATATCATAGGAAGTATATACTATTATCATATAACACACGTACAAAATCATGTATGATGTATCTGCAATTGATAACGTGTAACTACTAGGACATTCAGTCATAGTTCTACTACAATCATTATTAAACTCACAGCACACATGCACTATAGGTGTGCACAAGGCTGGTGCAAAAACTGGAGATACCCTAGGCAGACCCTCCATCCTTCTGCCTCCTGCTGCCCCCCCTTCCCCCCCCCCATACCCATTGCCATTGCTGACTCCTCTCTCTGGGGCCAGCAGCACTGCAAAGCACTTACCCACTGTCTCTAAGGCTGTGTCGTGGTTTCACTGTTGCCCAATCTGCCACTTCTGCTTCCCCCTCTGCGTCATAAGTCATTGAAAACATAAGGCATGATCTAGGGCTGGTGTAAATGAACACACATAAATTATACTAGTTTATCACTTACATGTGTACTTGTGTGCTGCACCCATACCTTGCCCATGTGCATGCCCAAAGTGAAAAGCCTTATAAAATTGTGACTGCGTAAAATACGCACGTAAATCACTAAAATGCCATGTAGATGGCGTGTTACTCTACGTAGCTCATAAAATGACTCCTTGATTGTCTAACAAAAAACTGAATATTGTTCATTTATAGTTATTTAAGCATTTTTTGGGCACTTAGTACATCCGACTTAAATACTAAATGCTGACTTTTAATAAGGAGTTAATTTGCGGACAAAAAGGAAGAGGAACTCTGGAGCCAGGGGAGGGGATGGGTGGGTCAGGAGCAGCAGAAACAGCAGAAGGGATGGATTAGGGAGTAGAGCAGGGGTCTCAAACTCAAATTGCTTTGAGGGCCAAATGAGGACTTGTAAAGTAACCCGGGGGCCGCATAAGACGCGGGGCCTCATTTGCATAAGGAGCCTCATTTGCATAAATATTTGCATAATGTTACCATACACTAACTTTTAGTAAACATGCCTCTTTAATGAGTATGGATAAAGAAAGACTAAAAGATTTAGAAACAGGATAAGAATCCACTTCGTCAGTACTGTTGCTTCTAAATCACAAAATTAGGCTTACCGTGGCATAACAGCATCCTTTCTTAAGGAGCCCTTAATACTACGAAAGCTTTATTGATTTTCTTGAAATGTGCACCATCGCTTTTCAGTACGATTTTAAGATTAGCGCATAGAGTTAGAAACAAGCTTAGGAAGTGTATGGATTCCCCCCCCCCCCCCCCCCCCCTGCCCCCGTGTTTATCCAATAAGGGCCTATTGCTGGAAATCGCTGCAACAAACTGATACACAATCAAGCACAGACTTATTTAAACATTAAAAAATGGAATCCAGAAAACAAAATCTATGAGCTGCTCCTCTGCCATTCACACAGGAGAGCTAATGAATGAAGGCACTATTAGAAGTGACTGACTTACCAAATTTCCACCACGTTACTGCAACGAACCTTGTGCGGCAGGTTCCGAAACCTTCCTGCTCTCTCCTCCCTCCTGTCCTAACACCTCACCTACAGGCACCGCACCAGCACTAGCTAGGAGGGATAAGCAGGTTCGGCCTGCACGTCTAGCCGGCAAACCCGGGAGGTTGTACTGCACATGCACATTACCCGAAGTCGGGAAGCCCAGGAGCACACCGCCTCGGGGGAGGGGCCTGAGAGTCGCATAGGATTTTACGAAATTAGTTTACTGAGGGAGAAAAGGTGTATTCTTATATAGGTGTGCCCAAGAACAAATATGTAAGATACTGCTCAAAATCACTATAAAAATACAGCACTGTTACCTCCTCCTTCCAATGTGTATGCCCTGAGTGTGCTTCATCAGCGGCATGCTTTTTAAGCCGCGAAGAGAGTATTTCCCTCTCACGCGGCTTAAGGCCTATTCACTTTTCAAGCCGCGCGAGAGGGAAATACTCTCTTCGCGGCTTGAAAAGAACGCCGCTGATGGAGCACACTCAGGGATCTCCGGGCAGAGGGGAAGGGGCCGCAGGACAGCTGATTTTGCTGCTTGAGCAGCAGAAGCCAGTTTTTTTTTTTTCTAAAATTTGACAGTTGATTCTGCCGCTGCCACGGCGGCAACGGCAGCAGCAGAAGCCAGGGTTTTTTGTTTCCCTCTGTCGCGGGCCGCACAACGTTCTCTCGCGGGCCGCATGCGGCCCGCGGGCCGCGTGTTTGAGACCCCTGGAGTAGAGTGACCGTTCTGTGCTCTTTTCCAGACTCATCCCCTTTCCTCTTCTTTCCTGCAGTCTGAATAAAAGAGTGACGTCTTGATCCATGTGCCCACTCGGGAAAGTGCTAGTGAGGATTGGTTACCAGGGAATTGTTCAGAGGTGGGAAGGGTAGAGGTATGGGAGAGTGGGAGGTCTTCAGAGGAAGTGCATCTTTAATGGGAGGAGATGGGAGAGGGGCTCCGCTGACCAGGCTTCTTTTTTTTTTTTTTAATTGCAGTGGCCCCCCCTCTAATTTAAAAAAAAAAGGCTCCTTGGGAGTATCGACTGACATGTTAGGGGTCCGATGCGCCCAGACAGAAAAATAACCCTAGCTTGAAAAATTGAACATTTACATAATAAATGGGGTATTTTGAATGCTTCACATTCAGTTGTTATGCACTGCGCACTGGGGTAAATTAATGTGTTTTACAGTAAAATAATGTACTGTTTTGCCCTTTAACTAACATTAAGAGGCAAAGATTGTGTGTTATTCCCTTAATGAACATTAGTAATTTACCCCTTAAGAGGAATTTAAGAGGAGCTAAGAGGCGAGGTAGCGAGGAGCTGCAGAGTGAATGCACTTGTGGTGAGAAGGGTTGGAGGGGGGGAAATGGTGGGAGGGAGAAAAAAGGAGATTGTTGGCTGGGAGTTAGAGAGAATCAGAGATGAGTGGGTGGAGTTGGAAGGGAGAGAGAACACTGGGGGGTTATGATCGTCATATGTATACCCCCTTCCCTTTCCAAACAGAGATCGCATCTGGCCCGCCATTCAATGCTGATTGGAAGAGTAGCCTAGAGTGTGGGTCAGCAGACTTCACATCAGAAAAACTAGGGTTCAAATCCTCCTGATGCACCGTGTGACCTTGGCAAGTCATTTCACCCTCTGTTGCCCGAGGGACACATTTAGGGGCCCTTTTACTAAACTACGGCAAGATTTTGCACTTGCCTAA
Organism: Ichthyophis bannanicus; assembly: GCA_033557465.1. Classification (NCBI taxonomy): domain Eukaryota; kingdom Metazoa; phylum Chordata; class Amphibia; order Gymnophiona; family Ichthyophiidae; genus Ichthyophis; species Ichthyophis bannanicus. The sequence goes on along the minus strand of CM066038.1, from coordinate 456,013,454 downwards.
CATTAGAAGCAAAACCCAACATGTGGTAAGTGCAAAAACCATGAGGTAAGTTTCAGGGGCTTCCCATATGGAAAAGCTCTTTACTACTCAGTATGTTAGTTTGCACGCAGCATGAGTGCACTTAATGCCTCTTCTTGAGGTGGTGTTAAGTACATCCATGCTAACTGCAAAATTGGCAGCACATAGTAATTACCGCGTACGAACTGCAATCTGCAGTCCACACCTACTTTCGGCCTAGCATCTACCCCGTGGAGCGCTACGTAGTTACAAAGGGTGTTTACCTCACTGGCAGCCATTACTGCAGGCCTGTGCTAATGATTAAATATGCACATTAAAATATGCGTTAACTGTTTAGCACACTTTAGTAAAAGGTCCTCTTGTGGCTCTTTTTACTAAACCCTGAATTATGGAAGACCCCGCCTCTGAACCTGGGGCTGCAGGAGAACTATGATTTTGGAAAAGCTGCAGACCTGGTTGTTTGGATGGGGGAGGGAGGTGCCCGTGAGACTCGGTGAATGAGGCTTGAGCTCTGAAGATTTCAGGGCAGTTGGCTCTTCTGACAAGGGATGTCGCGCGGGGGGGGGGGGGGGGGTCGTTAATTTTGGATTGTTAATTTTTGTTATTTTTAATTTTGTGATTTTAATAGTTATTATATTCTATTGTTGTATATGTATTAGCAAACCACACTGGGCAGTAGTTTTGTACTGTGAAGGCAATATGAAAGAAATAAATGAAATCTGAGTTAAGTGCATAGTTAGTAAATAGGCCCCACTGCGAACTATGGGATATGCATTATTTAACATGAATTAATGGGCATTAATAGACTGATGGTTAATAGTGCTCTTACTCTGTAAACTCTACTTACTGTATCTGAAGGCAACTTGCCTTGAAAAGGTGTGGGCTAAATCCACACAAATAAAATAATATTGCCAAAATTCCATCACAGAGTTTTCATTTCAGAGCCCTTCATGAATCATTCACAGTAACGCAATGGTGTGATGGAAGCAATGATAGACTCTATAGAACTACACAGCGTCAACATGTTGCAATTTTTTTCTGCTCCCCAGATTCCAAAGGAGCTTCCAGCTTTGCTTTTCCTAACAGCTGCCAACACTGTCAGCGCTGATCTGTCAGAAAGGATTTCTCCTGGCAAAACTTTGAAGCTACTTTCTGACATCTCCAACAAGCTAATTGTTGTCTTCTGTCTCTAAGAACCCTCTGAAGTCCCAATGAGTTAGTGTCTTCCCAAGGGATGAGAAAGGGGACTTGCAAAATCAATTTATCAGGCCATTACGCATTGTCATCTGCCAAAACAAAAACCTACCAAAGACAGGAGAAAAACTGGAAGGAATGGGTCTCTGAGAAAAGGTTACCGAACATCCATCTTCTCTCCCCTTCCATTCTTTCCCATTTTCATACCCACTTCCCTGCTCTAAAAGAGATTTTATGACAAGCATTGTAATCTCTTTAGTTCGGAGGGGAACTTGCCTTTAGGATCGGATCTTTGCAGTTTGTGAGTGACAGCGGGAAGGGGTCCAATTGCTACTGAGGACACTGGGCAATAAATCATCCACCCCTGGCATCAAATAGCTGGATTAGTTTCCACTTCCCGGACTGCCACCGGAGCCTGGAAGTAACAAAACCACAATTGTCAGTCCAGAGCAGATTCTCTCTCTTTCTCTCTCTCTCTCCTTTTTATGCACTGGGATATTCAGTTCACTGAAGATTAAACACATAAAAATTAAATCTTAGGAAAAAGATAAAAGTAAACCTTATTAAAAAGGGATGCAATGGATTTTTGGGAACAAAATCTGTTTTGCTACATGTAACTATTAGCAGTATCAGGAAGAAAAGGCTTCTTTTATATTAATCAGGTTTTGAAAGTTTACATTACAAAATTTTGAATATGTGAAATCTGCTTTTTCAGCCATGCCCTTGCTAAACTAATTAAATACTTTGTTCGAAATGTCCAGATCTAGATTTATCAGGCTAATTTTTCACCCTTCTTCAAGTTAAACTCAATTGTTTTTTTATTGACAGCATTGTGCACGATGCAAATAGGAATTTTTTTTACTAGTTCAAAGTAGATAGAAACATCTGACATACTAAAAGTAGTGTGCCAAGATCATCCCTACAGGAAAAAGCAGTTCTTTGATAACATAAAAGATAGTTTATAGATTCTATGTAATCAGCTAGAAGTTATACATTAACGGATGAATCATGTGGGAAATAAAGGACTATGGCAGGACGGGTCTGTGAAGTCAGAGATGCTTTGGCAGGTCGGAAGAAGATATGACTGTCACCGATTATTCAGCGTTACGCATTCATTTCCATTGATTTTTATTTCATGGCCAGTAAAGGTGTTCCTTTGTGGAAAATTATCTGTAGAATGCTAACCATATGCTAATTACTGCTGTTGTTGAAAAGGAGCCTTCTTTCTTGACATCCTTTAAACTTAGAAATTTCAGTGTCAGGAAAAAGGACTTGAATGGTTGTGGAACTTAACAATGACTTTGTCGTGTGCCACTGTTGTCTGTGACGAGAGGGGTAAGTAAAAATCTGTATTTGCATTTAGTTATTGTGTGTGTGAATATAAAATTGCATTTCATTTCATATGCCACTTTCATCAAGTGACATGTTAAGCAGTTTACAACTCCTAAAAGGTATAAAATACAAATTACAGGTACATAACATCACATTACCTATTACTCCTCTTCCCCTCCAAAATAAAAATATATCTATTCCACAAACACTTGTTTAAAAAAAAGGCAATATTTAGACTTCACAGTCAGTGTTTTTTATTAAAACTGCCCACAGTGTTTAATTAAAAATATGTATATTCAGTGTTGCTATCTGGATAATGAGTGGCTCCAAATATATGTGGAGAATGGTCAGCACCACAGCTGTCCGCATAGCAGAGATATTCTCTCTGCTATCCCAGTAAATTTCGGAAAGCTGTGCCATGTTTATCCAGCTAGTTATCAGCGCTACTGAAAATCTACAGATAATGCCACATAGGGGATTCATCCTGATAACGGCTGTTGTTATCCAGATAATTCTCTTTGCATACTAACCTGCAAGCTTTTAGCAGTTTTTGAAACAGGAGACAATTTTCCTCTTCAGTTCCATGGAAAAGCTTTCCACAATGCATTCCCCCTATAAATAACAACACCCTTTTTTGTACACGTCAGTCTCATCTTTGCCACTGAAGATATTCACGGCAGGTCCCTAAACAATGAAATAGGTGGCCTGGGAAGGTAATAACAAAAAAGCCTATCTGCAAGAGACACTGGCTGACCTCTATAAAAAGCCCACCGGGTTAAACACAACACTTGGATGTTTTGGGGGCGAAAATGAATTTATTATTAAAAAAACAAACCAAAAGTTTTGTTCCTTTCAAAGGACAGCATATTTCTGAGGCTTCTGTTGTTAGTTATTAGCAATTTACGTTGAAAAGATATTGATATTGTAATTTTGCTTTAACAGACTTTGTAGCGTCTGGAATGATATTAACTGGTACAGTACTTGAGAGGGTGACTACATTCCCCTCTGTGTTCTGAAGGAGACAAAGCCTCTATGCTTTTTTACATAATCAGATTGATACAGGGCATAAAGCATAGGAGATGATGGTTTAGCAGGTTTCTTGACAGTCCCCTCCCAGTGCATCATCCCAGCTAAAAAATAACCCTATACAGCCTGAAATCCACAGCAGCTATAAGAAGAAAATAAATCCAGTCCACTGCTCAGACTTGTAACCTAACAGCTATCATAAATAATCAGAACCTATTTGAAGGTGGAAGATGGGACATTAGAAGCTATTTACACTACTAGACTGATACCATCGATCAGTTCCAGCAACCCGTAGATAAGACTCATATGATGTCATGGTTATTTATGACGGGCACTGACAGTAAAGCTACTGTGGAATTTTCTCCTGGACAGCTTCATTCATTTTTGGTTGTGATGCAGTTTGCTGTTAGAGAAACAATCAATAGCAAAATGGTGATGGTGAAACTTACTATTTGTTAAATGCTGAATAAATGGATATATGCACTTTGGCTAGCAGTATATACTGTTCCTCTTGTTTGCCTATATTAAGGATCAGTTTTTTATTAAGACTCAAGATTAGTATCGCATCTTTTGGTTCATTCTGAAAATATAACAGTAAAAATGTAGTGTAGCACAGAAGTTAAGGTTTTTATTGGCAAAGAGAAACATTTTTTTAAAAATAGAAAAACCAGGAGTCCATGGATAGGGTTTGGCATGTGTGCAATTGGAAACTTAGATCAGTCATGGTCACACATAAATACCATGCCCCATTGCAAGCTGGAAAAACAAATCCTTTTGGGAGATTCATGCATTACCTTCTTTCTGAACACAGGACAAGATATTCTTCTTGCATCTTTGCATGATGCAAATAAAGGAATGGAGCATGTATCTTTATAAGGAACTGGCATCTTCCCTAGCTTTTTAGTTAGTCTGCTGTTTGGCATATAGCAGCAACAGGGCTGGCCAAAGCACTAGGGAAATTAGGCAGTTATCTAGGAAAGCAACTTCTGGGGGAAAGCAAAGAGCAGTTCCAGTCAAACATCAGTGCGCACTTTTACCTCCAGGAAGAATAAGCAATTTGCAAATTGTAATTTATCCTTGTAAGCATCTTTTAGAAATTTCTCTCCTTATGTACATATTTACAAAAGAAAGTTTCATTCTTGGCCATCATACTTTTATAGGATTTTCTGGGAAGGATGGTGCTGAGATGATTATGACTGAGTATAATTATCAAAATCTTGGGGGACTGTTAGGGGTCTAAAAGCTAATTGTGAGGGGCGCAAAGCTGAAAGTTTGCCTAGAGCATCTAATGACCTTGCACCGGCCCTGAGCAGCAAGCTGTATGCGATGATTCCACATCGATTTCTCTCAATGGCAGACCACACCATTTTGTTCTTTGTTGATTGAGTGAGCTCTTTGTTAAGGCTAGGTCATCCTGCACGAATGTCTGTGAGGGATGTCATTAGAGAAGGCTGTACAAATGGAAGAGAAGGAAAGTTGACATTTAATGGGCATTATTGCTGTTCCAAATGTTGCCTGAACTAATCTCTTACTTGTTGTTGCAATAGTTCAAAACAAATGATCAGTATTTGCAGCAACTTACATTTTCTGAAAGTAGTTTATTGATGTGCGGCAAAGTTCTTTTAGTCTAGATGCAGCTCAAGGATCATGCGAGAGAATTCACTGAATTAAAGGCAAAGGTTAGATAGTACACGGAGCTCATAACTGAGACGTTGAGGTCGGGACGTGTCGAATGTAGAATCGTTTCTAAAATACATATAAGGAATCAGGGCTGGCTCTACCATTATGTGAACTAGGCAGTGGCCTAGAATTCTGGCCCTCAAGGGGCTCCCATTAATGCCACGGCGGCCCTTCTCCGGGACCAGCAGAGGTGGCAGTGGCTCAGAAACCACTGGGTAGTGCTTACCTCAACTCAAAGGCACCGCCCTGTGGTTTATTCCCTCTATTATTTGTCTCTTCTGCCCCCCCCTGCAAATGGGAAGTCTGTGCCAGAGGGGAGCCTAAGCAACATGCGACAGGGCAGAAACCGCGGGGCAGTGCTGGTGAGTTGAGGTAATGGCTGTCCCATGCTTTCTGAGCCATTGCCACAGCTGCCGGCCCCAGAGAAGGGCAGTGGCGGTGGTAGTAGGGCAATAGGGCAGCAGGATGAAGGTCCTTGCACCAGCCCTGATAAGGATGAGCACGTAGTTGCCAACATGTAAATCCAGATGAGCCATTTACAAATCTGCATGTGCTAGAAATAAATGCAACTTGCTAACTTAATTTAAAACACAGTACAGAACAGAAAATCATAAAAATAGTGCAAAATTTTGAATTATTGTGTACAGAATTCCAGCAGGAATAGCATGCATACACTGATACATTTTTAGAACAGCCATTTTCTTTGTGCAAAAGAAGCTTTGCATGCAGGAAATGCTTCCTAAAATTGCCACCTAAATAGATTAAAAAAGGTAAATCTAAGCTATGCAAAAATAGATTTTCTATAACAGCAAAAGAGAGTAGGTTCTCTTTAGTACATGTTAGAATGTCTTTATTTCGGTAGAAACAAGAATCTTCATCAGGACTTGTTTGGTGGTGGATACAAATATTTTCACTGGCTGCCTGATATTTTATCATGTCCTAGAGAATTGTTATTGCTGCACTTGCCATCTTTTTGCTTTCCTGGCACATTTGAATTTTGCATTGGGCTGGCATCATTGCTGCCCAGCTACTCCTCACACATTTGCTGTAACACAGGCTGGGCCTAATTTGAATAGGTCAAAGTTAATTCTCATCCTGGGGCTATCTTTACTTTATTTAAATGGCCATTCGGTATATGATATAGACAAATCTATCAAGGAGTAAATAAAATAAATGAATAGAGAATCTTTACAAAAGCATCAGATTAATCACTTCACCGTCTCAGAGTAGACTGAATACCAGGTCATCTTTACTGTGCCTTTAATTAATTAAAAACCAGACTGGTTTGAAGGATTCCAAATTATCCCTGTCATCTGATAGCTAGACTGTTAATATGAACATAAAATAAACTTTATAATGCCTGTACGCAAATTCTAGGAGTCTAGAAAATAAGATGGGAGAGTTAGAATATATAGCACTGAAAGAAAGGTTAGATATAATTGGCATCTCAGAGACTTGGTAAATGGAGAATAACCAATGGGACACCTTGATATCAGGCTACAAACTATATCTAGATCACATAGGTGGAGGGGTAGTTCTGTATGTTAAAGAGGGCATTGAATCAAACAGGATAAAGGATTTGGAGGAAATAAAATAAATTGTAGAATTTTTTTGAATAGAAATTCCATGTAAAAGAGGGAAGGGAATGGCAGGGGGGATGTACTACCACCTGCCTGGCCAGGATGAACAGATAGATGATGAAATGCTAAAAGAAATTAGGAAAGCTTGCAAAGTTTATAGCACAATAATGGAGATTTCAATTACCCCAGTATTGACTGGGTCAATGTTACATCAGTCCATGCTAGAGAGATAAAGTTTCTAAATGAAATAAATAACAGCTTCACAGAGCAGCTGGTTCAGGAACCGTCTCGAGGGGAAGCTATTTTAGATCTAGTTCTTAGTGGAACACAGGATCTAGTGCGAGAGGAAAATGGTGTTGGGGCCACTTTGCAATAGCGATCATAACATGATCACATTTGATTTAATACATGGAGGAGGAACAAGGAAATCCATTGTGCTAGCATTTAACTTTCAAAAAGGAGGCTATGATACTCTAAAATGAGGAAAATGGTTAAGAAAAAGCTAAAAGGAGCAACTGCAAAGGTTAAGAGTTTACATCAGGCCTAGGTTTATTTAAATATACTATCTTGGACGCCCAGACCAGATATATTCCACACTTTAAGAAAAGTGGAAGGAAGGCCAAATGACATCCAGCACAGCTTAAAGGTGAGGTCAAAGAATCTGTTGTTGCTAAGAGAAAATCCTTCAGAAAATGGAAAAAAAGCCAAATGATGAAAACAAGAAATAACATAAGTGCTGGCAAGTTAAATGCAAGGCATTGATAAGGTGGGCAAAGAGAGAATTTGAAAAGATGCTTGCTGTGGAAGCAGAAACATATAATAAAAACTTTGTCACATATATTTGTAGCAAAATGCCTGTGAGAGAGCCAGATGGACTATTAGATGATACTGTGGTAAAAGGGGCACTAAGAGAGGACAAGGCCATAGCAGAGAGACTGAATGAATTTTTTGCTTCAGTCTTTACTGAAGAAGATTTAGGAAATTCACCCATGCCAGAAATGATATTCAAAGGTGATGTATCAATGAAATTAAAAGAAATCTCAATAAATTGGGAAGATGTAATACATCTATTCGATAAACTAAGAGCAGCAAATCACCTAGACCAGATGGCATCCATCCCAGGGTGCTGAAAGAACTGAAATATGAGATTGCAGACCTATTTTTAGTAATCTGTGAACTATTCTTAAAATTATCTGTAGTACCTGAGGATTGGAGAGTGGGCAATGTAACACCAATTTTTAAAAAGGGTTGCAGGAGTGATCAGGGAAACTATAGACCAGTAAGTTTGATGCCTGTCCTGGGAAAAATGGTAGAAACCTTTATAAAGAACAAAATTACTGAACATGTGGATAGTCATGGCTTAATGGCAGGAAGCCAACATGGATTTAGCCAAGCAAGGTCTTGTTTCACTAATCTGTTATATTTTTTTGTAGGTTTGATTAAACAGGCAGGTAAAGGTTAGCTGGTTGATATAGTGTATCTTCGATTTTTAGAAAGCCTTTGACAAGGTCCCTCATGAGAGATTCTTGCAGAAATTAAAAAGACATAGGATAGTAGGCAGTGTACTATTGTGGATTAGGAACTGGTTAAAAGATATAAAACAAAGAAAAGGGCTAAATGGCCAATTTGCACAATGGAGAAATGTGAATAGTGGAGTACCCCAGGTATTTGTGCTGGGTCTGCTGCTTTTTAACATATTTATAAATGACCTGGAAATGGGAATACTGAGTGAAGTGATAAAATTGTGGATGACACAAAATTATTCAAAGTTGTTAAAACACAGGAGGATTTTGAAAAATTGGGAGACTAGGCATCAAAATGGCAGATGAAATTTAATGTGGACGAGTGCAAAGTTATGCCGTTAGGGAAGAACAACGCAAACTACAGTACACAATGCAAGGTTCCACTTTAGGAATCACCACTTAGGAAAAGGATCTGGAAGTCATCATCATGGATAGAACGTTGAAACCTTCCGCCGAGTGTGCAGCCGTGGTCAAGAAAGCAAATAGAATGCTAGGAATCATAAGGAAAGGAATAGTAAATAAAACCAAGGATATTACAATGTTTCTGTATTGCTCCATGGTGCGACTGTACCTTGAATATTGTGTACAAGTCTGGTCACCATATCTTAAAAAAAACATAGCACAATTGGAAAAGGTACAAAGAAGAGTGACCAAAATGGTAAAGGGGATGGAAGGATATCCTTGTGAGGAAAGGCTTAAAAGGTTAGGGCTCTTCAACTTGGAAAAGAGACGGCTGAGGGGAGATATGATAGAGGTCTATAAAGTAATGAATAGAGTGGAACGGGTAAACGTAGCTCGATTGTTTACTCCTTCAAAAAGTAGAATGACTAGAGGACCTGCAACGAAGCTACAGTGTGGCACATTTAAGACTAATATTTTGTTCACTCAACACGTAACCAAACTCTGGAATTTGTTACTGGAGGATGTAGTAAAAGCTGTTACGAGGTGTGAAACTTGTTGTGTAGCTTTATAACAATATGTTGCACCATGATGCTATTAAGCATGCAGTGACCTAGTTATTTGCTCTGCATGTGCTGACTTTTAGCATGGCTACACTGTACTTTTTTTAATCCCATGATGTTTGGTATCATGTAAAAGCAGTTCGTCAGATTTACGATGAGTAAAAAAGTTGAACAGCGAATTTGCATTAAATTCTGCCCGATTCAAGCAGGAATGAAGAAAAAGTTGAAGCAGTGCATGTTGCAATATGCTCAAATCATTGATTGACTCCCAGGGAGCTTGCTGAGGACATGGACATCAGTTTCAGGTTGATACAGTACATTCTTACTGTCAATTTGAAGATAAGACGTGTATCTGCCAAATTCATGCTGAAACTCTTGTCCGTGACCAAAAAGAAGATCGACTGTATGCAGCCAGGGAGTTGTTGGAATACATTGAAAATGACTCTGATTTCATCAAAAAGATCATTACTGGCGATGAATCATTGGTTTATGGTTATGACCTGGAAACTAAGGCTCAGTCCTCACAATGAAATACTCTCAAACTCTTACAGACCCAAGAAAGCCCATCAGGTGAGCAATGTCAAGGCCATGCTCACAGTTTTCTTTGATTACTGGGGGTATTGTTCATCTTGAGTATGCTCCATAAGGCCAAACCATCAACAAGGAGTACTACGTCCCAGTTCTGACTCGTTTGAGAGATGCAGTTTGTTGTAAGAGGCCAGAGTTGCATAGGAATAGTGAATGGTTGCTTCATCATAACGCCCCAGCTCATGCTTCACATCTTGTCCAGCAGTGCTTGGCCAAAAACTAAATCGAGCAAGTCCATCAGCCTCTGTATTCACCTAATCCTGCACCCTGTGAATTTTGCTTGTTTCAAAAACTGAAATTACCACTGAAAGGAAGGAGATTCAATGACTTAGGGAACATTAAGCAAAATTTGAAACAGTAGCTTCACAGTATAACAAGAGGCATTTCAAAATTATTTCCATCAGTGGCAGGAACGCTAGAGGAAGTGCGTTTTATTGGAAGGGGACTACTTTGAAGGAGACTGAGTGCAATAACTGTTAATGTTATACTTATTGTGTTATTGTACAAGTCTTGATACTTTTTGATCTCATTTTGTAGTGTAGCTCAATTCAAAAGAGGTTTAGGATGAGTTCCTGGAGGAAAGGTCCATAAACCATTATTAAAGAGGACTGAGGAAATCCACTGCTTTACCCCTAGGACACGTAGCATGTAATGTGTATACCTTTGGGAACTCGACAGGTACTTGAGACCTGGAAGGGCCACTGTTGGAAACAGGATGCTGGGCTTGATGGACCCTTGGTCTGATCCAGTATGGCATAACTTAATGTTCTTATGTTCATTTAAGCAAGTATCAACTGTGTTGTGTAGCTCAACTCTATACCTCTTTGTACAGATAATGCCATAGATTCTAAGGTTTCACAAGTTAAACTTTAAATAATTGTATTCACGGTCAGGATCGTATGCTATGAGCCGAGACCTCCAGACTCATTTATCTGGTTTATTACAGTGTAAAGACCCTTAGATGATGGTAGCAGAAATGAGTAGTGTTGTCTTACTTTAGTGGAGTCAGGAAATGATAAGCCTGATATTCAGTGGCAGCGGCTAGCGCTGCAGAAGAGGCTAGCTACCACCACTGAGCCTTAGATCCAGGGGTCATATCTAGGCCCCAGCATTGACTATCTGGGTTGCCCAGGTTGTCATGAAGCTAACCAGCAGTGACAGTATTTAACTTCTGCCTGGTTAAGTTTCAACAGTGAAAGTTAGGCCAACCTTTACTGCGCCTGACTTACGCCTTGTTGCAATAACCAGGCAGCGTCTCAGTATCGCCACTACCCAGTTATTGCCAGATGCCATTACTGGAGTGCCCCGATGCTAACTGGGGCATGCTGCAGTAGCACCCATGGTTAGTGCCGCTGAATATCCCAGCCATGGGATTAACATGGCTAGCAGGTCCGATATTGCTAGACAACCATATTTTTGGGAGAGATGCTTTCCTATGAAATTTGAATTGCATATGTTATTTCAGTGGAATGTTAGTGACAAAGCATGAGTTGTTTACAATGAAGTGCGTTCTGAGCAATCTTACAGACTGGAAATGTAAGTCAAACAGGATCGTAAATCTATGTAGATGCAGGTGTTTAGAAAGATTTTACATGCCAAGACTAGCAATAACTTGATGTGTAGTGCTAAAATTAATGTACAGCTACTGCAAAACCTCTACTTTAACTGTTGGGAGCATACCCAGCATTTTTGGGAGGGTCTGCCTTGCAGCTAATGCAGAGAAAACTGCATAAAAGATAATGCATGAAGCAGTAAGCTGCACCCCTTGAGGTGGTGTTAGTATTCAGCATTAACAGATAATAGAGGTCATTTAAAAGCATCTATGCATGTAAAGAGTGGCATTTACACTTCTAGATTGGCATATATGTGTAAATGTGATTTCGAAAAGCTGCTGTTTACACGTGAAGATCAAGCCCATGCTGAGATTTCAAGGGGAAGTGGTTTGCGTTTGGTTTGGGTGGGCCAAACATCTGCATGTGTATTCCCCATCTTGCATAAAGAGTACACCTGTATTTACAAAACATTCCCCATCAGCTTTTGCACCAGCTCAGAGGGACACACAGATTTTAAACAAGCCAAAAAGTGTTCATTTGCAATGTGACACATGACACGTTTCCCCCATTTGCAGAATCAGACATGTGGAGGGTACGTGTGTGTGTGTGAGATGGAGAATGTTGGAGGCTGTGTGCACGTGTGGGTCATGGAGATTGTTGGAGTGCATGAGCATATGTGTGTGTATGTCTGTCCTGAGGAGGTTGGGGGTCACGTGTGTATATGTGCCTGCATGTGTGATAGGTAATATTAAGAGTTGTATGAACACGTGCATCTCTGTGTGTCATAAGGAGTATAAGGGGACATGTATGCGTGTGCATGTCTTGGAGAGTGTCAGGGGGTGCATGCGCTTGAAAGGGTGTGTATTATGGGGAGTGTCAGGGGGCCCTGATTCATTGATGGTGCTGGGAGAAGAAGACCCTGGACTGCTAATTTCCTGTCAATAGTGCTGTTCCTTTAAGACTGCAGCCTGGAATTTCAGGATGCATATTAATGGTTCAATACATGAAATGTAGCACCAATTTGTGGCTTGTGGTGATTACCATAAACTCTGTTATTCATTTTGAATATGCATGAGATGTTTAACATGCATGCTTTGCATCTCTTTAGGATTTCACGTGCATTGCAGGACAAAATTGTGCGCTGTGGTAAAATAGCACTCCAGACCTGGTGCAAACAAGAAGGATTCAGATTTATTGGCAACTGGGACAACAGATGGACCAACAAGATACTATACTGTGCTGATGGACTACATCTCTCTGTCGCAGGGAAAAGAATCCTAAGTGAAAAATTCAGACAGTATGTGGATATGCATTTAAACTAGGAAAAGGTCAACATCTGCATGCCACCCCCAGCAAAAGCAGAACAACATCAGACACAGCCACACTTTTAAACCACACATCAAAAACATGTGGAAAGAAGTGGGCAGAACAAAATCAATGCAAAATACACACAAGCCAGGAAAATGCTGGAAAGCAATGAGCACAAATGCTTGAAGCTTAGCCAACAAAATTCCAGACCTGAAAGCCCTAATGGTGGAAACAGATTTGGACATTGTGGCCATTACAGAAACATGGTTTAATGAATCACATGATTGGGATATAGCCATAGCTGGCTATAATCTATTCAGAAGAGACAGAGAAAATGGAAAAGGAGGAGGAGTAGCCTTGTATGTCAAAAGCAATATTAAAGCTACTGAAATGCAGGGGACATGGGGAGAAGAAGAAGCGCTCTGGATTGCATTGGAAAGAGGAGATGGCACTGTCATCCATATTGCTGTAGTCTACAGACCTCCGACTCAAATTGAAGAGAGAGATAATTAATTGATTATAGATATTGCCAAGATAGCAACAAAGGGGGAAGCGATCATATTGGGTGACTTTAATCTACCTGATGTGGATTGGATTACTCCTTCTGCACATCTGGAAAGAAGCAAAAAAATTGTGGATGCTCTCCAAGATGCATTATATAGACAAATGGTGATGGAACCAACCAGGGAAAGCTCAACGCTGGATGTAGTGCTCACAAACGGTGATAGTATGTCGAATGTCTGCATGAGTGCCCCTGTGAGCAACAGCGACCAGCACACGGTGTGGTTTGAGATAAAGCCATGGTACAGGCCAATCATAGCAAGCTCAAAGTCCTAAACTTCAAATACACTGACTTCAATAAAATGGCAGAGTACTTAAAGGAGGAGATGACGGGGTGGAAGGAGATAAAAGAAGTGGAATTGCAATGGGCTAAACTAAAGGAGGCAATAAAAGGGGCAACCGATAAATATGTAAGAAAAGTAAATAAAAACAAGAGGAGAAGGAGCCCTATTTGGTTTTCCAAAGAGGTGGCTGCTCAAATAAAGGCAAAAAACACAACTTTCGCAAAATTCAAAAGCTTGCAAACAGAACAACACAGAAATGAATACAGGATCCAACTCAAAGAGTCTAAAAGAGTAATAAGGATAGCAAAATCAAAGGCAGAGGAAAAGATGGCTAAAGATGTTAAAGGTGGCAACAAAACTTTCTTCAGCTATATTCAGGAAAGGAAGAAGATCACCGTTGGAATTGCAGGACTCAAAAGTGCTGGGAAAGGACTCGTGGAAAGTGACACTGAAAAAGCGAAATTGCTAAACAAATACTTCTGCTCTGTTTTTACTAAAGAAGATCCTGGAGATGGACCAGCTGTGACTCCCAAATATAAAAATGGGAATGAAGTAGATACCACACCATTCACAGAAGGCGAGGTGTTAGAACAACTTGCTAAACTGAAAGTGGACAAAGCCATGGAACTGGATGGGATACATCCCAGGATTCTGAAAGAGCTCAGAGAGGTTCTTGCAGGACCATTAAAGGATGTCTTCAACAGATCCTTGGAAATGGGAGAGGTTCCTCAGGACTGGAGAATGGCTGATGTCGTACCTCTACACAAAAGTGGTGACAGGGAAGAAGTGTCAAAATACAGGCCCGTGAGCCTTACCTCGGTGGCGGGACAAGTAATGGAGGCGCTCCTGAAAGAGCGAATAGTGAACTTTCTCAAAACCAACAGGATGCAAGATCTGAGGCAACATGGTTTTACCAAAAGATGGTCTTGCCAAACAAATCTGATTGAGTTCTTTGACTGGATGACCAAGGAATTAGATCAGGGGCATGCGATGGATGTCATCTACCTGGATTTCAGCAAAGCCTTTGATACTGTTCCTCATAGGAGGCTTGTCAACAAACTCAGTAGCTTGGGGATGGGTCCAAAGATGGTAAACTGGATTAGAAATTGGTTGACTGACAGACGACAGAAGGTGATTGTACATGGAGCTCACTCGGATGAGAGGAAGGTGATTAGCGGGGTGCCCCAGGCTTCGGTCCTGGGCCCAGCACTGTTCAATGTATTTGTGAGTGATATTGCTGAAGGACTGAATGGAAAAGTCTGTCTTTTTGCAGATGACACAAAAATTTGCAACAGAGTGGACTCCCCCGAGGGAGTGGCTAACATGAGGAAAGATCTACAAAAGCTGGAAGACTGGTCTAATGCTTGGCAACTACGATTTAATTTTATTTATTTAGTATACATTTGTATACCGCTACTTCCAGTGATCAGCAGCGGTTTGATTACAGATTGGAAATTGTCAAATCATGACAGGAAATTTTTGAGGTATAAACACATTGATTAGACAGGAAAGCACAGCACACAGAGAACTATTTTACAGGGAACATGGGCTATGGAGGGTTAAGTGGCTTGCCCAAGACCACAAGGAGCACCTGTGGGACTAGAAACCCCAGTCCTTCCGGCCCAAGGTTGCTGTCCTCTAGTGGGATTTGAACCCCTGACCTTCTGGCCTGAAGTACCTTGCCCCAACCACTAGGCCACTCCTCCACTCTGCATTTCCACTTTCACATTTAATGTGAAAAGGTGCAGTGTCATGCACTTGGGTAGCAGAAATCCAAGGGAAATGTACGCAATAGGGGGCGAGAGGTTGGTATGCATGGTTCAGGAGAAAGACCTTGGTGTGATTATCTCTGATGATCTCAAGGTGGCAAAACAGTGCGACAAGGCGGTGGCAAAAGCCAGGAGGATGTTGGGCTGCATACAAAGAGGGATTACCAGCAGAAAGGAAGAGGTACTTATGCCACTGTATAAGTCACTGGTGAGGCCTCACTTGGAATACTGTGTTCAGTTTTGGAGACCGTATCTTGCAAAAGATGTAAAAAGACGAAATGGTTCAGAGGAAAGCGACCAAAATGATTTGGAGCCTGCGTCAGAAGCCTTATGAGAAGAGACTTGAAGACCTAAATATGTACACTTTGGAGGAGAGGAGGGACAGGGGAGATATGATTCAGACCTTTAAATGCTTAAAGAGAAATGATGAACAAACAAACCTTTTCCAAAGATGGGGAAACTGTAAAACTAGAGGGCATAACATGAAGCTGCAAGGTGGTAAATTGAAGGGCAATGTCAGGAAATATTTTTTCACTGAAAGGGTGGTGGATGCTTGGAATGCCCTCCCTATGGAAGTGGTGGGGGCAAACACGGTGACGGAATTCAAAAAGGCATGGGACAAACACAGTGGATCCCTTTACAGCAATAGGATAAAAACAAAATAAACGGTACCATCTAACTTCTGAACCATATAACGTCTCAACATATAACGTCTCAACAAATAGGGGCGTCCTACCTGGAGTGGTGGGTTTACCCCTAAACAAAGACATGGGGAGGGGTGGCCTGCACAGAGCGACAGGTGCACCTACTCTTGCCATCTTACTGGGCAGACTAGATGGACCATGCTGGTCTTTATCTGCCATATGTTACTATGTAATGTCCCTTTAACATTTGTTAAGCATCAAATAATGCACCTTATTTCTGCAACATACTTTAGTAACTACCCCCCTTTGTTACCTAGGTCAGGGCATTACATTTTTTATACCTCCTTCTCCAATTATACAATCATTTAAAAATATATTTTCACATATTTGGCACCCTCTCAGCCAGCGCCTCTTTAACCCAATGTTTCCCATGATCCTGGTTATTATTGTGGACCATTGTTGGATAGCTACTGAACCTGAAAGACAAGAATGTAATTCTAGATGCAACAGGGGCAGTTAAACACATATATAAAACCTTTACTGGTAAGTAAATATGGTAGTAAAATTGTCAAGTAGTCTGGGTGTTTTTAATGAGATTATTTATGCTGGGACATGATGAACTCAGAGCAGGCTAGTTGCAGGTAGTGTCATCTAGAGTTTGATTCTTGGCCAGAATTCAGAGGAAAAGAAGACAAAGAAATGAGCCTGCCTGTCCATGGATACCACAGGTATTTGTAACTAATATAACCCTGATTTCTGACAACTATTTGCTATAGAATATAAAACTAGGCTAGTAGACAAACACCTTCAGATATGTTTTTGCCCTTCAGCAAACGTGTGGGTATGAAAGAGGATAATATAGCTAACTCAACTAGTGCATTTCTTTGCAAATGCACACGGCTAGAATTCATTTTTATTTCTCTTGCTCAAACTTAGCCTAGTTGGTAAAAATACCAAATTTATTTATTTATTTATTCTAATTCAACATGTCTCATCAGGGTCCTGAAGCAAGTTACAGAATCATGCTATCCAAAAAAATGTATCTTTCCCAAAAGCATAATAAATAGAAAAATATATAAATATGGTCTTTATCTGCCATCATTTTTTTACTGTAATGTTTTGTGCTTCTGCAGCAGGAGAGATCACATGCGATGTTAGGCTAATCAATATTACTGTAAGCCTTACAGTGTATGCACAGTTCTGCAGCCCACAACACTGTAGAAACTCTGTCCATCATAGGTAGGAAAACAGTGCAGAATCTTCTCTCACTTTGGTCTAGAGCTAGAAATAAAGGCACACTAAACACAGCTAGAGCACAGAAACCATGTTGCATTACATCAGAAGGTCAAAGTTGACAACAAGAAGGAAGTAGGAAAACAGTGAGCAATAACAATTAGCCACTAGATGGCATCAGTATAAGTTAATATCTGTAACAGATGCCTACTTTCAGCAAGAAATGTGCTCTGTTCAACTTGTGAATCTAGCACCCCCCTTCATCCAACTGTGCAGAGGAACTCGCTCTTATCAGGCTTCTTGGAAGCCCCAATGAAGACGTTAGTGCCCCCTTCATACTTGCACCCTTTGTGGTCACACTGTTTGCACAACCCTTGCTACCATCCTGCCTACTTTCTCGCTTAAAGTAGGCCTTTACATATAAAATTATCCTTTTTCTGTTTATAAAACAGGCTTTACTTGTAAAAGAAGCTATATAACATTATCCCCAAAGTGCGTATGCACATTATTTTAGGCACTTTGACCTCAAGCAATTTTATAAAAAGCAATTTATTTGCCAGAAGGTATAATGTTATAAACTATTTTCCATGTGTAAAACATTTTTTACCCATAGAAAAGAGCACTTATAAACTTGCACATGGATATACATGTGTAAAAAGTAGACTCACCAAAAAATAGCACACTTTTTTGGGACTGCGTTTAGGAATTTCTGAGGCAGTGGCATAAATATCGCCTAAACAGCCCCCACAATGCAAGGGGGCCATGACCAGAAACGGCCCTGCGATCCCAACATAACAATAACAGCAGCAACAGCAGAGCATGGCAAATTTCTTCACACTTACTTTAAAAGAATTTTGCCATGCCATGCCACCTTTCTCTCCATAAAAGTATGCCCTATGCAGCGGTAGGCCTGGGAAAGCATTTTCCATTGACAGACTGAAATCTTGCCATACCCGAGATTTCAGCCTCTCAATGGGAAATGCTTCCCTGGGCCTCTGGCTGTTGCAGGGCAGTGCTTTACAGAAAGAGGGGTAGTGCGGCGTGGCAAACGTCTCTAAAAGTGTGATGTTTGCCAGCTGCCGCTTGGTTTATTTTCCTAAGTTGTCGGGGGCAAGGGAAGAAGGGAATAAGATGAGAAAGATTACCCCCCCCCCTACTTGTGGCCACCGCTCTTATGAGGGACTCTAAGGAAATTTTGCTTGGGGGGACCCCTCATTTGAACTTACACCACCGTCCTAAGGACTTGATTTGGGTGGAATGGGGTGGAGTTGCGATACCCACATGTATTTTATAAACACACACATATACGCATAGAACACACCCACTAATTTTCACTTTCAGAGCAGGTTTAAATTTATGCAAGAGTGTTTGTTCATTGCTGGGGCTGATTATGAGTAAGGGTGTGCAACAGTTTCATTTTGTTTAGTTTCCCAAGTTGTTTGCAGGATTTTTTGGTTTGTTTTGCTTTTGTTTTGGGAGAAACGTCACTAATAGCATGTTTTATCACTCTATAGTGTGAACAATTGAGAAATAGTGTACGCTATGGGTGAACATTGCGCACTAAACCACATGCGGATTAGGGACTGCAGACTATTGACTAAAAATATATTTCCTAATCCAGATCATATGTTCAGTACAGGTTATAAAAGCCGCCTGCTGACTGGAAGCAGTTTGTATGAGGAAATGGGGGTGTTTGCTACTACAGCAAGTACGGAGAAGAGAATGAAGAAAAAGAGATACCGGAGAAAGGGGAAAAAGATGGGGGAGGGGGCGAGAGAGCAAAGGGTTGGAGACAAATAAAGAAGAGCAGCAGGAGGGAAGAACAAACTAGTGCCCATGTGCTGGGATTTTTTGACCTAGGACAATGGGTTGTCACTGGCAGTAATGCCACCCTTTTCCTTCTTGATCGCTAGTGCTCACTGCTAAAGATTGCTTTGGCCCTTTCTGACTCATCAGATCACTGCGATGTGGATGAAAGACTTCAGTTAGAAGGAAAAAGTACTGGTCATGGAGGATGGAGAGATTAGATTTCTGCAGGCATGGGGCTTGGAGTAGAACAGCCTAGCAGGTAGCAAGTAGTAGAAGCCCAAACACTTAGAGAGACTAAGAAGAGAGATGGCAATGCACAAAGCACTCTCATTCTCTGCCTTCACAGCTGCGCCCAATTGCTCATCCTACTGTTGAGTGATGGTCAAGCATGTGCTGTTCCCATTTCATGGGCTTCCAAAAAGAAGACTACTACTACTACTACTAGTACCACTACTGCTACTGATCATTTGTATAGCACTACAAGGCGTACGCAGCGCTGTACCTGACATATGTAAAAGATGGTCTCTGCTCATCGGGGCTTAAAATCTTGTCAAGACAGACAACACAATAGCCGAGGTCAAGGATACATCTAGGGGAATGGGACTCCAAGAGGTAAGCTTTTAGCCTGGATTTGAAAAGGGCCAGAGATGAAACCTGTTGTACAGACTCAGGTAGTTTGTTCCAGGCATAAGAAGCAGTAATGTGAAAGGATCAAAGTCTGGAGTTGTCGGTAGAAGAGAAGAGCTCAGATAAAAGCGATCTGCCAGAAGAATGGAGTTCCTGAGGAGGGATATAGTGAGAGATAAGAGAGGAAAGGTAGTGAAGAACAGCAGAATGAATGCACTTATAGGTCAGTAGGAGAAGTTTGAACTGGATACAGAAATGGATAGGGAGCCAATAAAGCAATATGTGGTCCATCTGCGGTCTCATATTCCCATGGAGGAAGTGTGGCGTCTTTTAGTCCTGTCTCTCACACCTGGTAATCACTGTGCCAGTGACCATAATAAATGTACTTATAGGTCAGTAGGAGAAGTTTGAAATGGATACGGAAACAGATAGGGAGTCAATAAAATGACATGAGAAGAGGGGTTATATGAGTATATCAAGGCTGGTGGAAGATTAGCCACACAGCAGAGTGTTGAACAGATTGAAGGGGAGAGAGATGATTCAGAGGGAGACCAGCAAGGAGGAGGTTGCAATAGTCTAGATGGGAGGTGAATAAAGAGTGGATAAGCATCTTAGTGTGTTTAGAGAGGAAGGGGCGAATTTTGCTGATGTTATGAAGAAAGAAGTGACAGGTTTTAGATATCATTTGGTTGTGTGTGGAGGAGAGGAAGGAGTCAAAGATGACCCCAAGGTTACAGGCTGAGGAAACAGGGAGTAGTAGAGTGTTATCCACAGAAGTTGAGAAAGGAGGAAGGGTGCAGGTAGGTTTAGGGGGAAAAATAAGAAGCTCAGTTTTGGCCATGTTCAATTTCAAACAGCTGTGAGACATCCAGGCAGCAATGTCAGATAGGCAGACAGAGATCAGGGTCTGCTGGAGAGATTTCAGGTGTAGAGAGGTAGATCTGAGAGCCATCTGCTTAAAGATGGTACTGAAAAACATGGGAGCAGATGAGCGCACTAAGAGACTGGGTATATAGAGAGAAAAGGAGTGGGCCCAAGACAGACCCTTGGGGTACAACAAATGAGAGCGGGATAGCAGTAGAGGACAATCCACCAGCACAAATGCTGAAAGAGCAATGGGAGAAATAAGAAGAAAACCAGAAAAGCACAGAGCCCTTAAAATCAAGTGAGGACAAGGTATCGAGGAGAAGGTGATGGTCAGCAGTGTCAAAAGCATCAGAAAGGTCAAGAAGGATGAGGATTGAGTAAAGGCCCTTGGATTTTGCCAGGAACAGGTTGCTGGAGACTTTGTCAAGAGTTGTTTCAGTATAATGTAAAGGACAAAAGCCAGATTGCAGTGAATCCAGAAGGACTTGAGAGGAGAGAAAGTCAAGGCAGCGACGGTGAACCGCATGTTCAAGTAGTTTAGAAATGAAGGGGAGGATAATTAGAAGGACAGGTAGAGTCTAGGGAGGGTTTCTTAAGGAGCAGTGTGACCACAGTATGCTTGAAGACTGTAGGGACAGTTGCAGTGGAGAGCGAGAGGTAGAGAATATGAAAGATGGTAGGGATGACAGTGGAGGAGATGGAGCTTAGGAGATGGATGGAAATAGGGTCAGAGGAGCAGGTAGTGAGTTTGGAGGAGGAAAGATGAGTGATTTCCTCCTCAGAAATCTTAGAAAAGGAAGAAAGGGTGGCAGAGGTTGAGGGGAAGAGGGGAGTGAAGAGGGGGAAGAGGAAATGTAGCTGACCTCATGGGGAATTGGAGTGTAATCTTGTGGACTTTGTTGTGGAAATAGCCAAAGTTTGGGCAGAAAGGGAAGGAGCGGTCAGAGATGGAGGCACCTTGATGAGAGAGTTGAGAGTTGTAAAGAGACCGCAAGGGTCAGAGGTAAGAGAGTTATTCAGGTGGACATAATAGTCCTGTTTGAAGAGCTGGGAGATATGGTATGGTGAAAATAGAGCACAGATGGTAAGAAGTGCAATGTGCATACCTGCTCTATGGTTAATTTCCCAGTAGAATATACAATAAAGAGGTCATTCTTTCCCGCGAATAGCAGGGATGGACATTCTGTTCGTTTATCCATCCCCGCTATTCGTCCCCCTGCCGGCTCCATCAATACCCATATGTACAGCGGGTTTGTATGGGGAGTCCTAGATGGGGGCAGGAGGAGGCGTTCCGGAAGTGGAGTGAGGTCAGGGCATGGGTGGGATGTGACCCCGATTTTACAGGGCCGATTCAAAGAATGGCCTTGTATGCCTGGGGCACTGAATCAGATGGGGGACTTACACCTTAAAGGTGGAATAAGTCCCTCTGGACGTCTGGGAATTGTGGCGCGGGACCGAGGGACGCAGATGAGGGGGGTGTGCAGGGGGTTCCCCACAGCCCAACCCAGGCTTTGGAAGGCTGGATTGGGGGTTGGGCTGCGGGGAACAGGCACCTGGGTTCGGCGGGCCAGGATCACGGCTTGTGAATGGAGCCGTGGTGCCATGGTGATGGGACACCATGGCACCACGGCTCCATTCATGGGACCGGCTGGGTTAGTCAGGTAGTCGCTGGGGCATACGCCAAGCAGAATCGAGTCCAGGCGCTAGACCTGATTCTGATCCTGCATGGGCTGTGGGATCAGAATCAGGTCTAACTTTGCATGCCCAATTCTGCTCGGCTCTACAGGGGGATGGACGTGCATTAATGGAATTGGCCTCTAAATGTTTAGTATGTTATTTAGAAATATTGGACCATTTTTCAGTGATTGCATGCTCTGCCATTATCTTAGTGAATAACATGTTTGCTGTAATTTTACAATGCATGGTTAAAATAATCTCACACACTTGCATGTTTTGAGGTTTGCACTATGAACTAAAAAAATACCACATGCCTGCTAAGAGGATTGTACTCTTCTAAAGATTTCATAATTGTGGGCTAAATTGTTCAAAAATTCAATTCCATCATGTGTTCAACTTTCAGTCTCAGGCACCTGCCTCTGATTTTTAGGAATCAAAGGAAAATTTAAAATTTCTTATGTTTCCAGCTTCATGTCAGAGGCATTGGTTTCAGTTTAGGCACAACTATGTTAATATTTAGTATAGCACCAGATATTTAAATGCCTAGTAGTGGAGAAGTAGCCTAGTACCCAAGAGATCAGCATTCGATTCTCACTGGCACTCGTTGTGACCTTGAACAAGTCACTTTACCCTCTATTGCCGCGGAAGAAAAGGCCTGGCAATCTACCTTGCCAAGAAAACCCAGGGGCTGCTGGGTTGCCAGGAGTCAGTATTGACTTGATGGCACTTAAAAAACAAAATTAAATGCCTATTTATTCCATTTAGGCATCCAAGTTAATTTTCGGATGCAGGTTTAGATGTCTAATACTCATTGAAAATGTACCCTGACTTTTATGTACACAAATGTATTGGTTTGAATTCCTGTTTTAGAAGCATGTGTCCTCTGGGATTTGACGTCTCTGTCTTTGTTCTGGTTTTGCAAACAAACTATTCTACTTTTTGTCCTGTGATGTACAAAGCTATTATAAGCTCTCAACAGCATTAATCACAGGCTTTAGTTAGGCATAATTTAACCTAACTGATTGTGATGTATGACTGAAGTATCTGATATGGATACAATGTATCAGAGATCTATTTGGAAAGCAACTCTAACTTTATGGTATTCATGATCTTCATATTTGCCTTCATGTTGATAGTTTTCACATTCTGGTGAATTATTGTAGAATAAAGAAGCTAGCGTTGAGTTTTTTTTTCTATTAAACTCATTTTATTAGGCTGGCCACAGAGCCTGGACCCTTTGTATAAGTGAAGTGTCTAAGCACTGGGGAGGGCAGATGGATAACTAGCGATGCCACAGTGACCCCCTCTGTTGGTCAAGAGCAAGGCTGAGGTGTTCATTCTTTGAGAAGATTTTCTGTCCAGCTCTCAACCAGTGCGAGAACCTGAGACACTTTGTGGATGTAAGGTTTTCTGAGGAAGGGACAAAGAGGAGGGTGGAGAATAAAAATAAAAAGACTGCCCTTTTTCTTCCCACTGTTCCCTCCCTCCTGAAAACTTTGGCTTGACGTGTAGGTGAAATCTGAACAAAGTAACACCATTCTAGGACTTCTAAACTGAAACATTTTATTTGTCCCATAAAAATCTGTTGAAAGACTGGAACAGTAGTGAATATACAAACACAAGTGATTATTTCAGTTTATGTCAACAAAGAAGGTGAAAAGTGCAGCTCAGCTTGTTATTAGGATTGGAAGGAGGGGCTGAGAAAATATTAGCAACAACAAAGAGATAGTTGGTAAGATTTACTAGCTTTCTTCAGTAGGGGTGTTGTGAAGCCAGTGCTGGAGTTCATCAGGGGTCAAATAAAGTGCAAAACAATCCTTGTATTCAGGGGGACGTTTCTAGTGTGACTATGCATAAAATGTTAGATGATCTAAAAGTTCAGTTTAGGCTAGAATGTCATGGTGTTTCTGTAAAGATACCGAGAACTGATATTGAATTGTGAAAACTGAAGTTGTGCATGATATTGCGGTTACATCACAAAGATCATATTTTTGGTGAGATCTTCAACTATTATAGAATATTTTGTGTCGTTCTACAACTACTGTGACATAGATTCATGCGTTTCTGAATGTAAAGCTTCGGATTAGGCTTGATAAATTTTATTGTGTGCATAATTTGATGAAGCATATCTTTGGTTTCTTTTGTTTAATTGAGCAAAACAATGCTACAGAGAGAAAAACAATAGATAGGACCGCATTTATCAGACTTATCAAGCATTTATGTAGAATGCTGTGATATTTGCAACTGAAGATACAAGACTATGGACAAAGACCTCTGATGCTACCCTCACTATTGACCTTGGAAGTGCTTTGCCTTAAGATGTGATGGATATATGCCAAAAATTGCCCTTGTGATTTAAGGGGTTCAGACATAGGCTACAGGGGTCATTAAAAATAGATTACTGAGGATGGGTTAGCTAAGTCACAGCATTGTACTAAGAAGTAGCATTCTTCAATTCTACTAATACGTTCCAATTCTGGACATATTTTCATTTGAATATCCCCTCTGTGGTACTGCATAATAAAATCCCTTGTAATTATTTTAAAATAGCTAGGTGCATAGATTAAAAATTAACATATGCTGGATTTCTATTGTGTGTCTCTAGATTTAAACCTTATGTGCACATAACAGTATAGATAATATTTTAAGTGTATAAGAAATTTCTTATTGGATCAGACCAGTGGTTTGTTGAGCCTAGAATATTTTCTCCAAATATGAGAAATCTGGATTGCTTGAAAGAAATACCCAACAAATTCTGCTGAGTATGTTCATTGCTTGTTTTCACTCATAGCAGGAATTCATCAAGGTTGTTGCGGTATAAAAAATCCAAATCAGTAGTGCTTAAGTGCTCTTATTTAGGGAATACCTTTTAGCTAAAATAAAAATGGAAGAATTTGGTTGAAGGAAATTCAATTTTAATTTAATTTTAATATGGCATTAACTGAAATATCTGCACAAGGAGGATTACAGCACTGTAAACCAGAAATGCAGGCTTTTTATCCTTTGCTTTTCAATACCTAGAAGTCTATAGTAATATTTAACTCCTTCTAAAATGAAAGCACTATACATCTGATCTATTTAAGAAAATTACTGGTAACCTGGTTTTGCATAGTACTGATATCCGGTAAATAATTTGCAAATAATTTTGATAAATGTGCTAGATTGAAAGATAGAAATGCCTACCTAATACGTTTTTGCTAAAATATACATGGATATGTTTGCAAAACAATTAATATAACATAAAAGCATAAGAAATGCCATACTGGGTCAGACCAAGATCCATCAAGCACAGTATCCTGTTTCCAACAGCGGTCAGTCCAGGTCACAAGTACCTGTCAGTTTCCCAAAAAGGTGCACAGATTCCACAATGCTTATCTCGGGGTAAGCAGTGGATTTCCCTGGTCCTCTTTAATAATGGTTTATCGATTTTTCCTCCAGGAACTTGTCCAAACCTTTTTTAAACCCAGCTACACTAACAGATTTTATTACATTCTCCGGTAACAAATTCCAGAGTTTGATTACTTGTTGAGTGAAAAAATATTTTCTCTTATTAGTCTACATAGTAGCTTCATTGAGTGTCCCCTAGTCTTTCTACTTTTTGAAGGAGAGAACAACCGACATACGTTTACCCGTCCATTCCATTCATTATAGACTTCTATCATATCTTCCCTCAGCCGTATTTTTTCCAAGTTGAAGAGCCCTAACCTTTTAAGCCTCTTTTCATAGGACTATCCTTCCATCCCCTTTACCATTTTGGTGGCTCTTCTCTGTAACTTTTCTTATTCTGCTATATCCTTTTTAAGATATGGCAACCAGAATCACACACAATATTCAAGGTACAGTCACACCATGGATGATACAGAGGCATTATAATATCCTTGGTTTTATTCTCTATTCCTTTCCTTATGATTCCTAGCATTCTATTTGCCTTGTTGGCCAATGCTGCACTCTGGGCAGAGGGTTTCAACGTATCATCCATGATGACACCTAAATCCTTTTAATGGGTGGTGGTTCCTAATGTGGAACCTTGCATCATGCAACCTGGGGTCATTCCAGAACACGAATTAGCCTTTTGAATGTGTAGCATAGACGTTTTTCTATCAACCATATTCTGAAACCCCCATGGCCCTGCACGAACACGGAGCTAACACAGGGATCTCAGAACATGGACGGGAGGGGGTGGAACAGAGGCATGTTCAGCAGCAGAGACATACAGTGTGTATTCAGGAAAGACTAATGTACGTTCTGTGTGATTCCCATGGACATCCATGTTATACCAGTGGAAACGTGGAATAAGGCCGGGACTTAGAAACGTTTCTGCTCTGCTCTGCAATGCGTCCCATATAGATGAATGGCTGTGACATAGATGTTTTGAACCGGTGTGTCTGCAGTCTGGAAGACCACAAGATGCAGTTGTAAAGAACAGAATGCAGAGGTGAGAGAAGGTTGTATGGTAAAGATACATTAATAAACACTCCTACAGATATATTCAGAGGTGCAATGACGATTATTCTGGCTATGCTGACAATTGCTGTGTGAGCTAGAAGAGATAATCTAGGACAATCTTACAATTCCTGTCTTCCGAGAAATTGGTCTGTTGATGCAGAGATTGTATGTATGTGAGTATAGGACAGATTTATATGTGGGCGAGAAATGCAGGTCAGATTAGTAGTCCTGGGACTCCATGCCATTATTTTATACCAGCTGTTTTCTAGAGATGCAGAGCAACTGTACTGCCAATGTATGTTTTGTGTGACTGCAAATGTGTGTGTGTGTGTGTGTGTGTATGGTCAGAAGGAGGCACGGGGAGACCTAGAGTTCTCAACCACAATTTTAGGGGGACATCAGTGCCTGGCCAGTATCTGGTCTGTAGGGATGAATGCAGTATGATCAGGTGCCAGTGTGATTGGCCAGGATACCTCAGAAAAGGGTCTCTATGGCTAAATGTCAAAGTATATCCCTGTCAGCGATAAGGGATCCTCACAATGAGTGCATGCAACAGGGCATACAACACCATCAGCGGTCTCACAAATGTGCACATTTGTATAGACAGATGCTGGTGCCCTTGGAAAATGTGGTAGGGAGGCTCTGGAGGCGAAATTTAGGCTTTTAGTTATGAAGTTGAAATCCAGAGCTTCCAGGGTAGCGTTCTCCGAAATGCTTCCTGTTCCATGCGCAGGACCCAAAAGACAGGCAGAGCTCCGGAGTCTCAATGCGTGGATGAGACGATGATGCAAGGATGATGGTTTTGGATTTATTAGGAACTGGGGAACATTCTGGGGAAAGGAGGGGCTCTTCCGAAGGGATGGGCTTCACCTTAACCGGGATGGAACCAGGCTGCTGGCATTAACCTTTAAAAAGGAGATAGAGCAGCTTTTAAAGTAGATAATAGGATTGAGCCAACAGTTGCCCAAGAGCGCATTATTCGGAACAATGTATCCTTGAAGAATACTACCAAAAGAATGAAGTTAGGGCATATCAGCAGAGAGGTTCCAATAAAGACCAAAGTAGCCCAAATGCTCTTGAGTACGGAGCAGACAGAAAATAGGGGAAAGCCGACAGTCACCCAGGAGCGCACGGTTCGGACAAAGGTATCCTTGAAGGATACTACCAAAAGCAGTGAGGTTCCAAAAGGGAGTATAGTAGCCCAAATGCCCTTGAGTAAGGAGCAGGACAGAGCATAAAGATTCCCCATTACCCATGCCTACCAATAGCCAGATTAATATTAATAAATACAGTCTCTAAAATGCTTGTATGCCAATGCAGAAGTCTAAACAATAAGATGGGAGAATTAGAATATATAGCATTAAATGAGAGGTTAGATATGATTGCACTCTCAGAGACATGGTGGAAGGAGGATAACCAGTGGGACACTGTGATACCTGGATACAAACTATATCGTAATGATAGAGCTGAACAATTGGTGGAGGGGTGCGCTCTATGTTAGAGAGGGCATTGAGTCAGAAAGGATTAAAGTTTTGCAGGGAAACAAAATATGCTGTAGAATCTCTATGGATTGAAATTCCATTTATGAAGGGGAAGGTGATGGCAGTGGGAGTATACTATCGACCACCTGGCCAGAATGAACAAATGGATGATGAAATGCTCAAAGAAATCAAGGAAGCTAAAAAAAGCCACAACAGAGTAGTAATAATGGGTGAATTCAATAACCCCCGTATCGACTGGGACAGTGTCACAGCAGGACAAGCTAAAGAGATAAAGTTTCTAGATGAAATGAATGACTGCTTCTTGGAGGCAGCTGGTTCATGAACCGAACCAGAGGGGAAAGCCATACTGGACCTAGTCCTTAGTGGAACGCCAGATCTGGTTGCAAGAATAAGGGTGTTGGGACCACTTGGCAATAGTGATCATAGTATGATCATGTTTGATTTAATCAGTGGAGGACAGATAGTAAAGGAATCCACAGTACTACCTTTTAACTTTCAAAAGGGTGACTATGATAGAATGAGGAATATAGTTCGGAAAAAAACTAAAAGGAGCGGTTCCAAAGGTTAAAGACTTACAGCAAGCTTGGGTGTATTTAAAAATAACTATCCTCGAAGCCAGACCGCTGTATTCCACGCATTAAGAAAAGTGGGAAGAAAGTCCAAAAAACTGCCAGCCATGGTTTAAAGGTGAGGTCAGAGAGGCTGTTGCTGCCAAAAGAGCAACCTTCAGAAAATGGAAAAAAAAAAAAAGAGCCAAATGATGAAAACTGGAAACAGCACAAGCACTGGCAAGCTAAATGCAAAGCATTGATAAGGCAGGCAAAGCGGGAATTTGAGAAGAAAACTTGCTACGGGGAAGCAAAAACACGAAATAAAGACTTTTCAAGTACATTCGTAGCAAAAGGCCTGTGAGAGAGTCAATTGGACCATTAGATGATAGAGGGGTAAAAGGTGCAATAAGAGGAGACAAGGCTAATAGCAGAAGACTGAATGATTCTTTGCTTCGGTCTTTACTGAGGAAGATGTAGGGGTGTTACCCCAAGACTGAAGTGGTATGTAAAGGTGATACTGCAGAGGAATTGAGAGAAATATCGCTACAAACCGGGAAGATATATTACAACTATTGAAAACTGAATAGTAGCAAATCACCTGGAACGGATGGTATACATCCCAGAGTGTTGAAAGAACTGAAATATGAGATTGCAGACCTGTATTGGTAATCTGTGAACTTTCATTAAAATCATCTGTAATACCTGAAGATTGGAGGGTCGCCAACGTAACACCAATTTTTAAAAAGGGTTCCAGGGGTGACCGGGAAATTACAGACCGGTGAGCTGACGTCATACCAGGGAAAAGGTATAGAAGCCATCATAAAGAACAAAATTACACAGCATGTAGATAGTCATGGCATAGGAGACAGCCAACATGGCTTTAGACAAGGAAGATCTTGTCTTACTAATCTGATCTGTTTTTTGAAGGTGTGCATAAACAGGTAGACAAAGGTGAGTCGGTTGATATAGTGTATCTGGACTTTCAGAAAGCTTTTGCCAAAGGCCCCCATCAGAGACTTTTGGCGAAGCTAAAAAGTCATGGGATAGGAGGCAGTGTACTATTGTGGATCGGGAACTGGTTAAAAGATAGAAAGCAGAGGGTAGGGCTAACTGGCCAATATTCCCAATGGAAAAAGGTGAATAGTGGAGTACCCCCAGGGATCTGTACTGGGTCCGCTACTTTTGACATATTCATAAATGACCTGGAAAAGGGAATAACTAGTGAGGTAATCAAAATTTGCAGATGACACAAAACTGTTTAAAGTTGTTAAAACCCAAAGAGGATTGTGGAAAACTGCAGGAGGATCTGGATAAATTGGAAGACTGGGCATCCAATGGCAGATGAATTTAATGTGGACAAGTGCAAGTTATGCACCTAGGAAAGAACAACCCACACTATAGTTACAAGATTGCAAGGCTCCACATTAGAAACCACCACCCAGGAAAAGATTTAGGAGTCATCGTGGATAACATGTTAAAAACCCTCCGCCCAGTGTGCAGCGGCGGCCAAGAAAGCAAATAGAATGCTAGGTATCATAAGGAAAGGGTGGAGAATAAAACAAAGGATATTATAATGCCTCTGTTATCGCTCCATGGTACGACCGCACCTTGAATATTGTGTGCAATTCTGGTCACCGTATCTTAAAAAGGACATAGAGTTATTAGAAAAAAGTACAGAGAAGAGCCACCAAATTGGTGAAGGGGATGGAAGGCTACTCCTATGAAGAGAGGCTAAAAAGGTTAGGGCTCTTTAACCTAGAAAAGAGGCGGCTGAGGGGAGATATGATAGAGGTGTATAAATTAATGAATGGAGTGGAACGGAATAAACGTGGATAAATTGTTTACGCTATCAGAATATAGAAGGACTAGGGGGGATGTAATAAAAGCTACAGGGTAAACTATTTAAGACAAATAGGAGAAAATATTTCTTCTCTCAACGTGTAATCAAACTCTGGAATCTGTTACCGGAGAGGATGTAGTAAGGGCTGTTAGTATAGCTGGGTTTAAAAAAAGGTTTGGACAAGTTCCTGGAGGAGGAAAGGTCCATAAAACCACTATTAAAAAGGGACCCAGGATATCAATGCTTTGGCCTAGTTAAAGCACTGCAGAACCTGTGTCTTTTGGTGAAACTGCTAGGTACGTATGACCTAGATTGGCCACTGTTGGAAACAGGATGCTGGGCTTGATGGACCTCGGTCTGACCCAGTATGGCATTTCTTATGTTCTTATGACAGAGCTTAAAGATTCCAAATTATCCCTGCCTACCGATAGCTAGATTAATATGAATAAAATACAGTCTCTAAAATGCTTGTATGTAAATGCTAGAAGTCTAAATAATAAAATGGGAGAGTTAGAATATATAGCACTAAATAAAAGGTTAGATATGATTGGTATCTCAGAGACATGGTGGAAGGAGGACAACCAGTGGGACACTGTGATACCTGGGTATAAACTATATCGCAATGATAGAGTTGACAGAATTGGTGGAGGGGTTGTGCTCTATGTTAGAGAGGGCATTGAGTCACAAAAGATTAAAGTTTTGCAGGAAACAAAATTTGCTGTAGAATCTCTATGGGTTGAAATTCCATGTAAAAAGGGGAAGGCGATGGCAGTGGGGGTGTACTAACGACCGCCTGGCCAGAATGAACAAATGGATGATGAAATGCTCAAAGAGATCAGGGAAGTTAACAAAAGTTACAGCACAGTAATAATAATGGGTGATTTCAATTACCCCAGTATTGACTGGGTCAGTGTCATGGCAGGACATGCTAGGCAGAAAAGGTTTCTAGATGAAATAAATGACTGCTTCTTGGAGCAGCTGGTTCATGAACTGACCAGCGGGGAAGCCATTTTGGACTACTCCTTAGTGGAACACCAGATCTGGTGCAAGAGATAAGGGTGTTGGGGCCACTTGGCAATAGTGATCATAGCATGATCGTGTTTGATTTAATTAATGGAGGAGGGATGGTAAGGAAATCCACAGTACTACCTTTTAACTTTGATAAAATGAGGAAAATAGTTAAGAAAAAGCTAAAAGGAGCAGTTGCAAAGGTTAAAGACTTACATGAAGCTTGGGTGTTGTTTAAAAATACTATCTTGGAAGCTCAGACCAGCTGTATTCCACGCTTGAAGAAAAGTGGAAGGAAGACCAAAAAACTGCCAGCGTGGTTTAAAGGTGAGGTCAGAGAAGCTGTTGCTGCCAAAAAAGCATCTTTCAGAAAACGGGAAAAAGAGCCAAATGACAAAAACTGGAAACAGCACAAGTACTGGCAAGTTAAATGGAAGGCATTGATAAGGCAGGCAAATAGAGAATTTGAGAAGTTTGCTGTGGAAGCAAAAACGCATAATAAAGGCTTTTTCAAGTACTTTCGTAGCAAAAAACCTGTGAGAGAGTCAGTTGGACCATTATATGATAGAGGGGTAAAAAGGGCACTAAGAGGGGACAAGGCCATAGCGGAGAGATTGAATGAATGCTTCGGTCTTTACTGAGGAGGATGTAGCGATGTTAGCCATGACTGAAGTGGTATTTAAAGGTGATACTGTGGAAGAATTGAAAGAAATATCGATACAACGGGAAGATGTATTACAACTATTTGATAAACTGAAGAGTAGCAGATCACCTGGACCGGATGGTATACATCCAAGGGTGTTGAAAGAACTGAAATATGAGATTGCAGACCTGTTATTAGTAATCTGTGAACTATCATTAAAATCATCTGTAATACCTGTAAATTGGAGGATGACCAATGTAACACCAATTTTTAAAAAGGGTTCCAGGGGTGATCCAGGAAACTACAGATCGGTGAGCCTAACGTCAGTACCGGGAAAAATGGTAGAAACCATAATAAAGAACAAAATTACTGAACATGTAGATAGTCATGCCTTAATGGGAGACAGCCAACATGGCTTTAGACAAGGAAGATCTTGTCTTACTAATTTATGTTTTTTTGAAGGTGTGAATAAACAGATAGACAAAGGTGAGTCAATTGATATGGTGTTTCTGGACTTTCAAAAGGCCTTTGACAAGATCCCTCATCAGAGACTTTTGGCAAAACTAAAAAGTTGTGGGATAGGAGGCAGTGTACTATTGTGGATCAGGAAGTAGTTAAAAGATAGAAAGCAGAGGGTAGAGCGAAAGGGCCAGTTTTCCCAATGGAGAAAGGTGAATAGTGGAGTACCCCAGGGATCTGTGCTGGGTCTGTTGTTTTTGGACATATTCATAAATGACCTGGAAAAGGGAATAATGAGTGAGGTTATCCATGAGTGAGGTTTTCCATGAGGATTGTGGAAAATTGCAAGAGGATCTTGATAGATTGAAATACTGGGCATCCAAATGGCATGTGAAATTTAATGTGGACAAGTGCAAAGTTATGCACCTAGGAAAGAACAACCCAACCTATGGCTATACAATGCAGGGTTCCACATTAGGAACCACCACCCAGGAAAAAGATTTAGGCATCATCGTGGATAACAGTTAAAACCCTCTGCCCAGTGTGCAGCGGCAGCCAAGAGAGCAAATAGAATGCTAGGAATCATGAGGAAAGGAATGGAAAATAAATCAAAGGATATTATAATGCCTCTATATGGTGAGACCGCACCTTGAATATTGTGTGCAATTCTGTTCGCCGTATCTTAAAAAGGATATAGCGTTATTAGAAAAGGTACAGAGAAGAGCCACCAAAATGGTAAAGGGGTTGGAAGGATACTCCTATAAAGAAAGGCTAAAAAGGTTAGGGCTCTTTAACCTGGAAAAGAGACGGCTGAGGGGAGATATGATAGAAGTCTATAAATTAATGAATGGAGTGGAACAGGTTAATATAGATCGATTGTTTACGTCATCAGAATGTAGAAAGACTAGGGAACATGCAATGAAGCTACAGGGTAAACTAGCTATTTAGACTAATAAGAGAAAATATTTTTTCACTCAACGTGTAATCAAACTCTGGAATTTGTTACCAGAGGATGTAATGAAAGCTGTTAGTGTAGCTGGGTTTAAAAAAAGGTTTGGACAAGTTTCTGGAG
This sequence comes from Ichthyophis bannanicus, assembly GCA_033557465.1. Classification (NCBI taxonomy): domain Eukaryota; kingdom Metazoa; phylum Chordata; class Amphibia; order Gymnophiona; family Ichthyophiidae; genus Ichthyophis; species Ichthyophis bannanicus. Next base: position 455,979,698 of record CM066038.1, on the reverse strand, counting down.
AAAATGTCCTCAAACCATTATTAAAAGGTACTCAGGATATTACTGCTTGACCCAATACAAGCATTGTGGAACCTTTGTCTTTTGGGGAAACTGCTAGATACGTATGATCTAGATTGGCCACTGTTGGAAACAGGATACTGGGTTTGATGGACTTTAGTCTGACCTAGTATGGCATATCTTATGTTCTTATGTTCTAGTAGTGCTGTTTACGCTGGTGTATGCAATCAGTCTGAAGGTCAATATTTATTGTCAGGGATATGCTCTGACATTTAGCTATAGAGGACTATTTCTGATATCTTCTGGTCCATACATAATATTGTACAGATTGTTGTCAGAGATGACCAATGCAAGCATAACTAAAATGTTCTCCTATTGCCATGTATGTTTTGCTGTAAGGTATATTGGAACAATCGTATCACTTTCTATTTTCTGTTGTAACATCTGAGTGCAGACAGATCACTTTGCAATGTTCTGGTTATGCAAAGCACTCGCTTATATGGTCTGTTTCCATCAATACATCTTTATCATCCATTTTCATGGGTAGTTTGCATGTCAGTGTGGGGATCATCCTCGTGGATGAATGTTTTAACTGAGGAAGCATGGCCGCATGAAGACGGGCAGCAGTAGATCTGTACATCTTTTTTGAATTCTCCGAGGGTAGAGACATCCAGGCCGCTTGCTGTCTATACCCGCGTCCTGGGGTTTGTGCGTGCCACGCCAAACATGTCTATGTCACTGATTCCGCACCTGCAGGTACATCCATACCTGCACATGCGCAATTAGGGTCAAACAAGTCCTGTTTTTAATTTAAACAAGTCCACAGGCCAGACATGCATGTTATGGAATTGCAATCTCACATGCATAACTTTGCACTTGTCCAGATTAAATTTCATCTCCCATTTGGACGTCCAGCCTTCTAATTTATCAAGGTCCTCTTGCAATTTTGCACAATCCTCTTGTGTTTCAACAACTTTGAATAATTTTGTGTCATCTACAAATTTGATCACTTCACTTGTTATTACCATGTCCAGGTCATTTATGAAGATGTTAAAAATCACCTGGACCAGCACAGATCCCTGAGGTGCTCCACTATTCACCTTTCTCCATTGGGAAAATTGGCCATTTAGCCCTACCCTCTGCTTTCTATCTTTTTTTTTTTTTTTTTAAGCAGTTTATTTACAATCCACCAAAAACAGTACAGTGCAACACAGTACAGATAAACAAACAGGGGGCCCGGGAGGGTGGGGTGTACTCTGATCCCCCCCGCCCGGGCAATACAAATGGAACATAGGGTGGATTTTAACACATTTTTGTTTTCATCCCCCTCCCCCACCCCCCTTCCACCCTCCTGCCCCTCCCCCCCTCCCACCATGCCTGCCCCTCCCGTTCCGTCCCCCCTCCCCGCCCCCCAGATACAACTCGTGGTACTGCACTACTCAGGGGTTATCCTCGTCAAGGTGTTAAGTAGTGCCTCAGCTCCCGTACTGTAAAATCTCATTCCGACTTCTGGGCCCCAGTTGAAGAATGTAGGGCTCCCAAACCGCCATAAAGGCCGGCCACCGTTTGACACTGCCTCGTGCCCAGCGATGTTCCAGTTGCATCAATTGGTAGAAATTGTTCCTCCACTCCCCGAAAGTGGGGGGCTGGGGGTCCCTCCATAATCGAAGAATCGGCGCCTTCCCCACCAGACATGCCTTACGGATCAACAGCCGTTCCCCCTTCTTCCCTGGGCATGGGGGGGTTATGCAGTCTAGCACCACAAGGGAGCCCGACCACCTGATACGCTGCTGAAGAAGCCCCTCCAAAAAGGAAGATATTTTAACCCAATAGGGCTGCAAGGATGGACAGTCCCACCACATATGAAGAAGGGTCGCCAAAGGCTCCGAACAGCGGGGACAGCTGCCATCAGTAGTAAGTCGGCTCCGCAACGCCCGCCTCGGGGAGAAATGAACTCTAGTGAGACATTTAAATTGCATTTCCCTCCAACGCATCCCCTGGGCCAAGCTAGCTATGCGGGAGAGCGCCGCCCGCACCGTACCAGGAGCCACCGCGCAGGCCAGTTCCCCCTCCCACGCCAGCTCAATCTCCCGATAGTCTGTGGCAGGATTCAGGTCAGCCACTCGGACTTTAAAGACGGATATCGATACCGGAGTATCGCCCCCAAGTCCAAGGAAATCCAGAATCCGTTGGGCCCGCTCAGCGCACAATGCCGCTCGTGGCAATGACGATATATAGTGGGCCACCTGGATGTAAGCATAGGCGTGCCGAGGAGAGAGGCCCCATTCTCGGCTCAGCGCCTCAAAGGACTTGCAGGCTCCAGTAGATTCCACCAAATGGCCAAGAAGTTTAATTCCGCGGCTATCCCAGTCCTGAAAAAGAACCGACTCCGAGCCCGAAGAAAAAGACAGATTCCCTCGCAATGGCAGCCAACTAGAGATCTGCCATGATTCCCCCCAGCGAACGTTGAGATAGTGCCAGGTCCGTTTCGCCGAGGTTATCAGCACACTCTGTCTCAGATAGCGGGGGAGGGCCGAATTGACTCCATGTAGGACCCCCAGAAGAGTAAGCGGGGCAACAAAACATTCCTCCAGGCGCCGGGGCGTGTAATAAGCAGTGTCACCAAACCAGTCGGCCAAATGTCGCATTTGGCAGGCTAAGGCATAAGCGCGCAGATCTGGGAAACCCATCCCCCCCGCACGCCACTTGCCCAGCAGCCGGGCCCACGGGATACGCGCCCTTCCTCCCTTCCAGAAAAAGGAGTGGAAACAGGCCTCAATGCGGCGCAGGTCTTTACGGAGCAGCCACACTGGCAGGGTCTGGAGCCAATAAAGGAGGCGGGGAAGGACCACCATCTGCACCGCCGCTATCTTCCCTGAGAGGGATAATGGGAGAGCCCCCCACGCCCGCAGCTGCGTGTGCAATCTCCGCAGAATCCGATCAAGGTTACGGCCATACAACCTACCGGGGTGGCTGGGCAAAACAATCCCCAGATACAGGAACTCGCCCGCGGCCCATTTAAGCGGGAACTCTCCAGCCCACGCACCCCGAAGGGTGCCCAACACATCAAGGGCTTCCGATTTCTCCTGATTGATGCGTAGTCCCGCCACTCTCCCAAACCTTTCAAATTCCAACATCAGACCGCGCAAGGAACGCTTCGGGGAGAGCAGGTGAACAAGTAGATCGTCGGCGAAGGCGGAGAGCTTGAATTCTTGTGGCCCAATGCGTACTCCGGAGATCTCTCCGGAGGCCTCGATAGTCCTAATCAAAGGATCAAGAGAAAGGACAAAAAGCAGGGGGGAAAGGGGGCACCCCTGCCGCGTCCCGCGGCCCAGGGCAAAAGCGTCTGAGGCAACGCCATTGCAAACCACTCCCGCCGTCGGTTGGGTATAAAGACTTCTCACTATCCGGCAGAAGTGGGCACCAAGTCCATATTTAGGCAAAAGTGCCCAGAGGTAGTCCCAGTTCACCCGGTCGAAGGCCTTCTCCGCATCGAAGCTAATCAACAAAGAAGGTAGTTGGCGATGATGCACCCACTCCAGAGAGGCCAAAATTTTTCGCAAATTCCGCACCGCGTAGCGGCTCTTGACAAAGCTTTCTATCTTTTAATCAGTTCCTGATCCACAATAGTACACTGCCTCCTATCCCATGACTTTTTAGTTTTGCCAAAAGTCTCTGATGAGGGATCTTGTCAAAGGCTTTTTGAAAGTTCAGATACACTATAACAACTGACTCACCTTTGTCTACCTGTTTATTCATACTTTCAAAAAATATAACATATTAGTAAGGCAAAATTTTCTTTGACTAAATCCATATTGGCTTTCTCCCATTAAACCATGACTATCTACATGTTCAGTAATTGTTTTCTTTATAATGGTTTCTACCATTTTGCCCTGTACTGATTTCAGGCTTACCGGTCTGTAGTTTGCCTGGATCACTCCTGGAACCCTTTTTAAAAATTGACGTTACATTGGCCATTCTCCTATCTTTAGATACTACAGATAATGTTAATGATAGTTCAGAGATTACTAATAGTAAGTCTGCAATCTCATGTTTTAGAGTAGAGGAATAGCCTAGTGGTTCAAGCACTGGCTTAGTAACCAAACAACCAGAGTTTGAGTCCCACTAACACTCCTTGTGTCCTTGGGCAAATTGCTTAAATGCATTGCCTTGGAAAAAAGGCCTGGTGACTTACTTCCAGTCACATTGTCAAGAAAATCTAGGAACTACTGGGTTATGAGGAGTCAGCACTGACTTAAAGGCACACATTGCATTTGTAATCTCATATTTCAATTCTTTCCACACCCCTGGATGTATGCCATCCAATCCAGGTGATTTGCTACTCTTCAGTTATCAAATAGTTGTAATACATAATTCCAGTTTATCAGTATTTCTTTCAATTTTTCTTATATATCACCTTTAAATACCATTCCAGGCATGTATAACCTCCCTACATCTTCTTCAGTAAAGACCAAAGCAAAGAATTCATTCAGTCTGTCCACTAGGACCTTGTCCTCCCTTAGTGCCCCTTTTACTTCTCTATCGTCTAATTGTCCGACTGACTGTCTCACAGACTTTTTGCTAAGAATGTATTTGAAAAAGTTTTTATTAAGCATTTTTGCTTCCATGGCAAGCTTTTTTTCAAGTTCTCTATTTTGCCTGCCTTATCAATGCCTTGCATCTTAACTTATCAGTGCTTTTTGTTTCCCATTTTCATGATTTGGTTCCTTTTTCTATTCCTGAAAGATGCTGTTTTAGCTACAACAGCCTCTCTGACCTCATCTTTAAACCATGCTGGCATTTTTTTTGCCTTCTTTCCACTTTTCTTAAAGCGTGGAATACATTTGTACTGGGCTTCCAAGATAGTATTTTTAAGCAACACCCATGCTTGATGCAAATCTTTGCCCTTTGTAGATGCTCCTTTTAATTTTTTTCTTAACTATTTTCCTCATTTAATCATTTAAAAACAGAGGTCCTAATTAAACAGAGGTCCTGCATGTCACCAGACACCCTACCTTCTCTCTGCCAAACACCATCACTCTTGCAAACTCCACCCTGCAGGTAAAACACTAAGTAAAATATCTAGGTATAATCCTTGATCAGAGCTTAAACTTCAATGCCCAAATCAAACAAGTCACTAAAGCAGAACATATCACCGCATCAAGACCCTGAGGAACCTCAGATCACAATGATTTCAGGAACGTCTGCCAAGCTCTCATCACTCACATCTTTGACTATATTAATATCATATATCAAGGACTCCCAAAATCCTCATTACAACCACTACAGCTGGCACAGAATCTAGCAGCAAGACTCATCATGGGTACCTCAAGACAAGACCACATAACATCCATCTTAAAGCAGCTTCACTGACTTCCAGTACTCAGCAGAGTGAAATATAAAGTGGCTCTAACAATCTTCAAGGTGATGCTACAAATTTCTGCCCATACCTTGCAGTCTATACTCACTAAGCCGCATGCCCAAAGAACCCTCAGAAGCGCCAACAACAGCCTACTCACCGTACCCTCGACAATCAACCACACTAACAGCACAATCCCCAACAGAGCCTTCTATTACTACTCACCAATCATCTGGAATGCTCTTCCTCCTGAACTGTGCTCTCTATCAGACATTGTAGACTTCTGCTGAAGACTAAAAACACTGTTGTTCCAGGAATACTTCGGCACAGTCACATAACCACCTCAACAGCTTTTGGACACATACACACAATTACAATTCACTACCTATTATGTTAATAGGTTTTTTGTTTATAATGTTCAGAGTGTTAAGAGTTTTAGTCTTATAGACCATCCAACACATGTTCTATGTAAAGTTAACATTCCTTGGTGTTCTTGTTCTATGTAAATCGCCATGACTGGTAGATATGGCGGTATAAATGTGTTGCTAAATAAATAAATAAAAAGGTAGTACTGTGGATTTCCTTGCTGTCCTCCCTCCATTTATTAAATCAAATGTGATCATGCTATGATCACTATTGCCAAGTGGCCCCAACACCCTTATCTCTTGCAGCAGATCCTGTGTTCCAAAATAGCTTCCCTCTTTTGTTGGTTCATGAACCAGCTGCTCCAAGATACAGTCATTTATTTCATTTAGAAACTTTATCTCCCTAGCATGTCCTGCTGTGACATTGATTGAATCAATACCGGTGTAATTGAAATCATCCTTTATTGCTGTGTTGTAACTTTTGTTAGCTTTCCTGATTTCTTTTAGCATTTCATCATCCATCTATTCATTCTGGCCAGGTTTATGGTAATACACCCCCACTATCATTGCCTTCCACTTTTTACATGGAATTTCTATCCATAAAGATTCTACAGTGTATTTTATTTCCTGCAAAACTTTAATCCTGTGTGACTCAATGCTTTCTCTAACATAGAGCACAACCCCTCCAGCAGTTTGATCTACTCTATCATTGTGTACCTAGGTATCACAGTGTCCTGTTGGTTGTTCTCCTTCCACCAGGTCTCTGAGATGCCAATTATATCTAACCTTTCATTTAGTGCTATATGTTCTAGCTCTCTCATCTTATTTTTTAGGCTTCTGGCATTCACATACAGGCATTTTAGAGGTTCTATTTTATTCATATTAATCTGGTTCAGTTGATAGAGGTAATTTGGAATCTTTCAGCTCTGTATTTAAGGGCATCTGGGTTACTTTTATCTTTATTGAAACCTCTCTGTTGGGATGCCCTAACTTCCTTCTTTTGTTAGTATCCTTCAAGGATACATTCTGCTGAATCGTGTGCTCTTGTGACTGTCAGCTTTCCTCTGCTATTTATTTATTTAGTAGTATTTAGCTCACATCTTTCCAGTAGTTCAAAGTAAGTTGCATTCAGGTACTGTAGGCATTTCCCAGTTCCCAAAGGCCTTACAATTTAAGTTTGTACCCGAGGCAGGTAAGGATTAAGTGATTTGTCCAAGGCCACAAGGAGTGCTAGTAGGATTTGAACCCTGGTCTTTTTGATACCAGGCTGTAGTCCTAACCACTAAACTAGGCATGGCCATTGCCTTGACCTTCTCTTCGTCTCCAATTGCTCACCATCCAACTTGGACAACCTCAGTTCTGTCCTTATCTGACCAGCATCTGCTAACTTTCACCATTAACCAACCACTATCTTGGTCTTTCCCTATCTCCACCAACATGTTTAAGAATCTTCACACTGTCAACCCTTCAGCTTTCTCCACTTCCTTCGTATCACCTTTTTCCTCCACAAGTCATCTGAGTCCATTGATGGGGCAGTCCTCCTATAATACTATACTTTCCTCTGCTCTGGATGCACTTGCTTCTCTCATCCCATGCCCTGGGAGGCATACCTACCTAAACCCTGGCTGTCCTGACAACTTTCATTCCTGTACTCGTTCAGCTGAGTGCCTTTGACTTAAATCACATACTCTTGCTGACTACCTACATTTCAAATTCATGCTATCCCCTTTCCAGTCGGCCATAGTTCTCACCAAGAAAGGGTACTATGTCCAACTAATTAACTCTCTTGCCTCTGACCCTCGTCGTCTCTTTGCTAAGCTCGACTCTCTCCTTGAGGTCCCTCTTCCCCCAATCCCTGCTTCACTGTTTGCTCAGACCCTGGCTGATTTCTTCCATGAGAAAGTACAAAAGATAAGCTTTGAATTCTCTCCAGGGTCACCTCTGCCTCATCTTCCCCTCCTTCAATCCTAAATCCTTCCCTCACCTTCGGTCACTCTTTCTTCCTTTTCCACTGAGGAGGAAACTCCCAATCTTCTCTCCTCCTCCAAACTGACTGCCTGCTTCTCTTATCCCACCTGTCTACTAAGTTCTATCTCTTCTGCCATCTTCCCTTCCATCTGTCATATCCTTAACCTACTGCTTTCCACTGCAACTGTTTCTGTGGCCTTTGAACATGTTGGGGTTACACCTCTCCTCAAAAAGCCTTCACTAGATCCTACCTGTCCTTTCAGTTATCGACCTATCTCTCTCATCCCCTTTGCTTCAAAACTACTTGAATAAGTGGTTCATCACCGCTGTCTTGACTTTCTTTCCTCTCAAGACTTTCTGGTCCCACTGCAATCTGGCTTTCATTCTCTAGATTCCACAGAAATGACTCTTGCCAAAGTCTCCAGTGACTTATTCCTTGCCAAATCCAAAGGCCTCTACTCAATTCTCATCTTTCTTGACCTTTCTGCTGCCTTTGATACTGTCAATCACCATCTTAGAAACATAGAAATATGATGACAGAAAAAGACCACATGGCCTATCTAGTCTGTCCTTCCATATCAACAACTACAACAGTCCCCTTTTTACCTTTAGAGATCCTCTGTGTTTGTCCCATGCTTTTTTGAATTCAGGTACTGTCCTACTCTCTACCACCTCCACTGGGAGACTATTCCACGGATCCACTACTCTTTCCATAAAGAAATATTTCCGCATATCACTCCTGAATCTATCTCCCTTCACCCTCATCCCATGTCCCCTCGTAGCAGAACTTGCTTTCAATTGAAAGAGGCTCTCTCCCTGAACATTTATGCCACGGAGGTATTTAAACATCTCAATCATATCACCTCTATCCTGCCTTTCCTCTAAGGTATACATATTAAGATCCTTAAGTCTGTCCTCATATGCTTTATAATGAAGACCACTAATCATTTTAGTAGCCACCCTCTGCACCGACTCCATCCTGTTCACATCCTTTTGAAGGTGCGGTCTCCAGAATTGCACACTATACTCTAAATGAGGTCGCACCAAAGACTTATACAGAGGCATTATCACCTCCTTTTTTATGCTAGCCATTCCTCTCAGTATGCACCCAAGCATCCTTCTAGCTTTTGCCATCGCCTTTTCTACCTGTTTAGCTACTTTAAGATCATCAGACACAACCACGCCTAGGTCCCGCTCTTCTTTAGTGGACAAAAGTACTTCACCCCCTATACTATATTGCTCCCTTGGATTGCTGCAGCCCAAATGCATGACCTGACATTTTTTAAAATTAAATCTCAGCTGCCAAATTCTAGATCATTCTTCAAGCTTAGCTAGATCCCTCCTCATGTTATCTACACCTTCCTGGGTGTCTATTGCAGATTTTGGTATCATCCGCAAAGAGGCAAACCTTACCCGACAGCCCTTCCGCTATATCATTAACAAAGTTGTTAAAAAGAATCGGACCAAGGACAGATCCCTGGGGCACACCACTGGTAACATCCTTCTCCTCAGAGTGAGCTCCATTTACCTGTACTCTTTGTCGCCTCCCACCCAACCAATTTCTAACCCAAGCAGTAACTTTAGGGTCCATCCCTAGGGTGCTCAGTTTGTTTATAAGTCGCCTGTGAGGAACAATGTCAAAGGCTTTACTGAAATCTAAATTCACCACATCTAGGGCTCTCCCTCTGTCCAACTCCCTGGTCACCCAGTCAAAGAAATCAATCAGATTTGTCTGACAAGACCTGCCTCTGGTGAATCCATGCTGCCTCGGATCCTGTAATCCGCTGGACTCCAGAAACCTCACTATTTTCTCTTTCAGCAGCGTTTCCAATAATTTACTCACCACCGAAGTGAAACTAACCGGCCTGTAGTTTTCAACCACATCCTTACTTCCGCTTTTGTGTAAAGGCACCACATGAGCCTCTCTCCAGTCCTTTGGCACCACTCCCGACTCCAACGAGGCATTGAAAATGTCAGATAGTGGAGCTGCTAGAACGTCCCCAAGTTCCCTCAGTATTCTAGGGTGTATCCCATTCGGTCCCATCGCTTTGTGTACTTTAAGTTGAGCTAGTTTCTCATGAACACAGTCTTTCATGAAGGCCTCTCTCTTTTTCTTCACTTTTTCAGCTACTTCTTTCGAAAGCCATAGCGGTCTCCTTTTCCTTTTACCTTTATTTACCATTTTAACAAAAAGGTTGGTTGCCCTTAAAATATCCCCTTTCAGTTTTGCCCACTGTTTTTCTACATCCCCCAGCTGTTCCCATTCCACTAACGACTTCCTGAGGTATTGGCCTATCTTGGCAAAGTTAGTCTTACTAAAGTCTAAGATCCTCACCTTTGAATGGATTCTAACAGCCCTAGTCCTAATACTGAACCACACCATCTGGTGATCACTGGATGCAAAATGATCTCTCACTACAACATCAGAAACACTTTCACCATTGGTAAGCACCAAGTCCAGTATGGCCCCTTCACATGTGGGGTCTGTTACCAATTGCCTGAATAGTTCTCCCTTTAGAGAATCCAGGATCTCCTTACTTCTAGATGATACTGCAGCAGGAATGTGCCAATCAACTTCTGGCATATTGAAATCTCCTATCAGTAGCACTTCCCCTTTCCTAACAATGCTGCGTATGTCTTCAATTAACTCTCTGTCCACCTCTTCCTCTTGTAAAGGAGGTCTGTATATCACACCAATGCAAATATATTTCTCTTTCCCTCTTTCTAGTTTAACCCACAATGTCTCCTCTCTCCCTTTTAAGCTCTGTAATTCCAAAGCTTTAATAGTATTTTTTACATATAGTGTCACTCCTCCCCTTCTTCGTACCCTGTCCTTTCTGAATAAAGTATACCCTGTCTTTGCTTTTATTCAGGGGCTCTGTTCTATCTGCATTCGAGACGGATCCTACTGGCCGACGGCCGAGGAGGATAAAAGCGGCGCCCCTGCACTAGGAGCGCCGCTGCCGGGACACTAACACCTCCCCTCCTCTGCTCCTGCCCAGTCGCGGCAGTGGGAGCCCGTTCCAGCTCCTGCCCAATCGCGGCAGTGGGAACTGACGGCCGAGGAGGATAAAAGCGGTGCCCCTGCACTAGGAGCGCCGCTGCCGGGACACTAACACCTCCCCTCCTCTGCTCCTGCCCAATCGCGGCAGTGGGAGCCCGTTCCAGCTCCTGCCCAATCGCGGCAGTGGGAGCCGACGGCCGAGGAGGATAAAAGCGGCGCCCCTGCAGGGCGCGCCCGCGCCTGGCGGGCCCGCGCCTGAGGGCCTCGCCAGAGGGCCCTTTGGCATGGCCCTTAGGCGCGGCACGAAGGCGAGCAGAAGGAAACAACAAAAGAAACAGCAGCGCCGACAACATCACCGCAGAACCCAACAAGAAGCAGACCGAAGCGAAGGACGTCAGAACCGCAAGTAGAATTCCCACAGAAACTTCACACATTCCCCACCTCAAAACTCTCACTTCCACTACCCACACCCTAATAGATCCTGCTCTCCCTCCATGGGACAGGCTCCCGCACCAAGGCACCCTACACCGATCCGGCTCTCACTCCACGGGACGGGCTCCCTCCACGGGACAGGCTCCCGCAACAAGACGCCCAACACAGATCCGGCTTTCCCTCCACGGGACAAGCTCCCGCACCAAGGCACCCTAGACAGATCCGGCTCTCACTCTACGGGACAGGCTCCCTCCACGGGACAGGCTCCCGCAACAAGACGCCCAACACAGATCCGGCTTTCCCTCCACGGGACAAGCTCCCGCACCAAGGCACCCTACACAGATCCGGCTCTCACTCCACGGGACAAGCTCCCGCACCAAGGCACCCTACACAGATCCGGCTCTCACTCCACGGGACAGGCTCCCTCCACGGGACAGGCTCCCGCAACAAGACGCCCAACACAGATCCGGCTCTCCCTCCACGGGACAAGCTCACGCACCAAGTTCAGCTCTCCCCAAACAGACAACAGACGAAGACTCAGGAAAACAGGCATCACCCCAACGAAACATCACATAAAATCAACATGCATGCCACATACTTCCTACCACTCTACCTACTCGTCACACAACTCCTCCCACCCACCACACACGTCCACTACCCACAAGCAAACACAACATGGCACCCACCAACTGCTCTGCCATATTTAGAAGCACAGCACACACACAAAGAATCACTCAGAACTTACCAGGCAAAGCGACCAAACAGACACAAATCAAACCCCCACACCTGCACAAAGGAAGCACATATAACAGCAACCTCATCAACAAAGACAACAACGATTGAGCTCATAAACGCCAGATCCGTCTGCAACAAGATACACACTATTGTAGACCACATAGAAGAGCGACAGCCCGACATACTATGCGTCACAGAGACATGGCTCAACCCTACCGACAATGTACTACTCAACCAACTAGTACCGGACAACTACTCAGCGTACAACTGCCCACGCACCCACAAGCGTGGAGGAGGAGTCCTGATAATAGCGAAAACAAAACTAAAGTTCAAGACACAGAACTTCACCGATACACAGCAATGTAACTCAATTAGTATCAAGAACAAGAACATTGCAATCTGTCTAACCTACAGAGCACCCAGAGCTCCACCCGACGAACTAGCCCTCTCACTCAAAGAAGCCTGTGCCATAACAACAAACAACAAACCAGCACTACTGATTGGAGACTTCAACCTCAAGTCCACCAATGCCAAAGACGCAGAGGCCTTCCTTCAAGCAATGACCTCACTTCAATTCACACAGATAATCAATGCACCAACGCACAGACATGGATCATCCCCAGACCTCATCTTCGCATCCAATTACCTAACATCAAGAGACCTAATCTCCACCTACCATTACCCCAGTGCCATGGTCTGACCATTACCTGATTGAGACAAAGCTGCGATCTCAAGAGGACCAGACAAACGAAAGAGCTGACATCTCACTCACACAAAGACGATTCAAGCATTTCGACAGGGACGAATTCATACAGGACACAATACATCACCTGAACATTACTACAGACAACCTGGAGGAACAAGTTGCAAGCTGGAACAGCATTTTAGCTAACGCCGCCATACCATCTGGTCGCAGGACCGAGAAACAACACCACAACAAGAGAAAAAACAAACCTTGGTACTCAGCAAAAATACGACAGGAAAAGAGAGAGCTCAGGAAGATTGAACGGAGATGGAGAAAAAACAAAGCAACTGCCGACCAGCAGCTTTACCTAACAAAGCAAAAACAATACAATGAACACATCAACCAATCAAAGAGGGAATTTCACACAAACATGATAAACACTTCCATCAACAAACCCAGAGAGCTCTTCGAAATAGTAAAGATCCTCACAAAAGAGCAAACATCAGAAGGGGAAGTACAAGTTGATCCACAGGAATTCGCCAACCACATCAAAGACAAATTTCACTCCACAGAGCGAACACCTAGTGAAACCACCAGGACGGACGTACACCCCAAAACCTGGGGCACATTCTACTCACCCTCAACAGAACAGATATCCCACATCATCTCTACAATCAATACAAGCACTGCGCCTACAGACCCATGCCCAGTGTCATGGGTCAAAGCCACCAAATCCACCTTCATCCCCACCATACATAAAATGGTACACAACTCACTCTCTCAAGGTCTCATGCCAAAACAACTAAAGCTTGCCTCAGTAAGACCAATCACAAAGAAAACAACTCTCGACAAAAAAGATCCAGCAGCATACCGACCAATCTCCAGCATACCCTTCCTCGCGAAAATCATCGAAAAAACGGTTCAACTTCAACTACAGGAACACATCGACAAACACAAAACACTCGATGACAACCAACACGGATTTCGTCCCAACCATGGAGTCGAAACACTACTGATCTACCTCTTCGACAGCATCCTAAGAATAATTGACAACACCAGGAATGGAATCATAATGATCTTCATCGACATCTCCTCAGCCTTCGACACAGTGGACCACAACACGCTCCTGGAAAGACTAAAGAACACTGGGATACACGGCATCACATTGAAATGGTTCCACTCATACCTAACAGAAAGACAGCTACAGGTCAAGTTGGGACACAACACCTCCCGACCCATAAACGTCCGACAAGGAGTGCCTCAAGGATCCGCACTCTCAGCTCTCCTATTTAACATCTACATACAACCAATATGCAACATCATGAAAGAGAACAACATTCAATACACAATATATGCAGACGACATCATGATATACACCCCGATATCAATCGACAACCCGGACTTCTCTAGGATAACAGACTGCCTTACCCAAATGGCAAGCTGGTGTCAAGACAACAACCTCGCAATAAACTACAACAAGACCGAAGCTTTAATCATCACTCGGAACCAAAACTTCATACACCCACCAAATATAAAGATACAAAGCACTACTATACCAATAAGATCAGAAGTGAAATACCTCGGAGTTACTCTGGACAATAAACTCAATCTCAAAACACACATAGACAAAACAATCCAAAAAGCCTTCTACAAGATGCGAATCATCAGGAGACTGAAACCGCTACTCGCCCCGGAACACTTCCGGACCGTCTGTCAAGCACTGATAACCCCACTGCTGGACTTCTGCAATCCGATATACCTTGGGCTACCGAAACAAGCCCTCAAACCACTCCAACTGGCACAAAACACTGCAGCACGAATCATATCAGGAACTGCAAGACAGGAGCACATCACACCTACCTTAAAGGACTTACACTGGCTTCCAATCGGTGCTCGCATCAGATACAAAACCAGCATAAACCTATTTAAGATAAAACAGCACACATCAGCCAACAGCCTGCACTCCCTCATACAACCAGACACCAGCACTCGTCCCAGAAGAAAACAAACACACAACCGAGTCAGCACCCCCAGTGAATACAAACACACACGCAAGGACACAACGGACAGAGCACTCTCCATGGCTGCTCCAACAATATGGAACAAGCTCCCGGACGATTTGAGGGCGACTACAGAACTCAAGGACTTTAGAAAACAGCTAAAAACCATGCTGTTCATTGAACACTATGGACACATCACATAACCTCAGAGAATGCATAAAAGCACATGATACCACCTAAACAACGTATGTATGGAATATGTTTTTGCACCACTGTACATAGCCCACTCTGTACATAGCTCATGCCAATCTAGCACACAATACAACACACACTCAATTTCATCCTCACTGCATGTATAACACACTCACCTTACCCGATTGTTTGCTGTGATACCACCTTGATTATTAAGATAAGGCGGTTTAGAAATACTGTTAAATAAATAAATAAATAAATACTGACTGTTTCATTTGCTTCATTGTGCCTGCATTTGGTTCTGAAGCCTATTGGCAGCTTTGCGTGTGAAGGCCAGGCACATAGGAGGCCTATCACATAGTCTGGTTCATGAGACTGTTGGAATTATCTTGACAGTTATCATTCTGAGAGAGTAGAACTCTAGCAGGGCATGAAAACAGAGTAAAAGCTGCTAGCTGGTGCATAAACTTGCTTACTGAGTCTCTGTTGTATTTTATACCATTTATTTGTACCAGGCAACTATTTGACTCATGAGCAGAAAAGATTTCCTTTAAATAGTACATAATTTTATTTGCTTATTCTCATTATCTTACAAATTAAGTATTTTCAAATGTTTTGATTAGATACTCATTGCTTTTGCATATTATCTGAATTTTTTCCTTCATCCCTCTCCTCTCTCTCCATCCCCATCATCATCATCCTTCATCTTAGGTTGGACTTCCACCTCCATTTCTTATGACTCCATACCACTTTTTCTTCCTTTTTCTGATGCTCCCTAACCTTCTCCCCTCTTCCCTTCAATTCAAATCACCCTCCTTATCATCCTCTCTCTATCTTTCCCATTTCTCTTCCTATCTTGTCTTCCTCCCTTTCCTCGGCTTTTGAACTTCACCTTTTTCTTCCTCTCAATCATCCCTCTCCCATCTCTCTTAAACAACCCCATCCTCGTTTCCACCATTCCATCTCCTCTCTACCTCACACTCTTCTCCTCCTCCTCCTCCTTCTTTCATCTGGTGAAATTAATCCTAACCCAGGCTCACCAAGACTTTTCTCTCACTTCTGCTCTTCAGTCAACTGCTCTAACCTCATCCATATTCCTCTCCTTTCTCCCCTTTTCTTGTGCCTTATGGAATGCTGATTTCATAGCTAATAAACTCCCCTTTTCTTATGATCTCTTCATTTCTAACTCTATTCAACTTCTAGCTCTTACTGAAATCTGGCTCCTCCCTGATGACACTGCTTCAGTCGTTGTCCTCTTTCATGGTGACTACCAATTCTCACACACTCCTTGTGCCACTGCTGCAGTGGTGGTGTGGGGTTTCTGCTTTTTCCTTCCTGCCAATTTTAACCCCACCCTCTACCGTCTCACTCCTTTTCCTCCTTTGAAGTCCACGCCATCCACCTTTTTAATCACTTACCTCTCCGGATAGCTGCTATCTATAGATCACCTGACAAGTCCACCTCTACCTTTCTCTCTGACTTTGACCCATGACTTTCCTTATTTCTCGATTCTTCTTCCCTTTCCCTTATTCTTGGTGACTTCAACATTCACGTTGACAACCCTTTTGACTCCAATGCTTACATACTGCTTTCCCTTACCTCCTCATTTAACCTTCATCTTTGCTCTTCTGCCCCTACCCATCAGCACGGCATTGCCCTGACCTTGTTTTCTTCTCTAATTTTTTACCCTCTAATTTCCATATCTCAGCTCTTCCTTTATCTGACCATCACCTGGTTAGCTTCACTGTTCATCACTCCCCACCTCAATCTCGCTCAGTCTCCTCCTACCTTTTTAGGAATCTTCATGCTATTGATCCATTAGTTCTCTCCTCTATTGTCTGAATCAACCTCTCTCCTCTACTTTGTCTTTTAACTCAGTTGATGAAGCTATAGTTTCCTATAATACTGTTCTCTCCTCTGCTCTGGATTCTCTTGCTCCCCCTATCCTACGTCTTGTGAGGCGCACTGTACCTCAGCTCTCATTGTCTTCAACTACCTGCTACCTTTGCTCTTCTGCCCTTTCAGCTGAGTGCATTTGGCTCAAATCTCGCTCCCTTTCTGACTTTCTTCACTTCAAATTCATTCATACTTCCTTCCAATCTGCCATAGCACTCGCCAAGCAAGACTACTATGTCCATCTAACTAACTCTCTTGCCTCTGACCCCTGTCGTCTCTTCTCTACTCTCAATTCTCTCCTCAAGGCACCTCCACCTCCGACCTCCCACTTCTCTTTCTGCCCAAACCCTTGCTATTTCCACAACAAAGTCCACAAGATTACAGTCCAGTTCCCCTCAAGATCAGCTTCATCCCCTCTTTCCCCTTTTTAATACCAACTTTTTCTCTCAATCTCTTTTACCCTTTCTTCCTTTTATAAGATCTCTGAAGAGGAAACCTCTTATCTTCTTTCCTTCTCTAAACTTACTACCTGTTCCTCTTATCCTATCCCCACCCATCTCCTTAACTCATCTCCTTCTCTTCATTCTTCCATCACACACATTCTCCAACTATCATTCTTTACTACAACTTTCCCTGCAGCCTTCAAGCATGCTCTTGTCATACCTCTCCTCAAGAAACCTTCATTTGACCCTGCTTGTCCTTCCAATTATTGACCCATCTCCCTTCTTCCCTTCATTTCCAAAATTCTTGAATATGCACTCACCTGCTGTTGCCTTGAATTTCTCTCCTCTCAAGCCCTTCTAGATCCAGTTCAATCTGTCTTTCATCCCTTACACTCCCAAAACAGCTCTTGCTAAAGTCTCCAGCGACTTATTCCTGGCTAAGTCCAAAGACCTTTACTCAGTCATCATTCTTCTTGACCTTTCTGCTGCTTTTGACACTGTTGACCACCATCTTCTCATTGATACATTGTCCTCACTTGTTTTTAGGGGCTCTATACTGTCTTGGTTTTCTTCTTATCTCTCCCATCGCTCCTTCAGTGTCTGTTCTGGTGGTGGTTCCTCTACTGCTATCCCTCTTTCAGTTGGTGTACCTCAAGGGTCTGTTTTGGGCCCTCTCCTTTTCTCTCTCTATACTTAGTCCCTTTGTTTTCTCATCTCCTCCCATGGCTTTCAATATCATTTTTATGCTGATGACTCTCAAGTCTATCTATCTACACTTGATATTTCTCTTGCACTCCAAGCACGTATATTTGCCTGCCTATCTGACATCTCTGCCTGGATATCCCACTGCCATTTGAAATTGAACATGGCTAAAACCGAACTTCTATTTTTCCCCCTAAACTCTCTTCCCCTCTTCCTCCCTTCTCTATCTCTGTTGATAACACTCTTTTGCTTCCTGTTTCTTCAGCCCGCAACCTTGGAGTCACTGATATGGCCCTGTTTTGGGTCTTCTGCTGCCTATCTTCAGCCCTCCCCAAGATTAAGCTAGCCTCTTTTGCCTAATCTTGGACCTGGTGGCAACAGAGACTGTCAGGATGGGGTAAAAATGGTAAGAAAAGGAAATATCAACATAAGATCTGTGAACTGTTGCATTGACAGACCCTGATACGGTTCCACCCTCTACATAGCTCTCGCTTGAAGCAAAATGTCTATGTGGGAGGAGGGAATGGACTTTCACAATATTGATGATTGCATCTGACCCTCAAGACCTAGATTAACTTTTCCTACTTTTGCTGAATCATTGTCTAAAGATGACTGCTGGACATGATCAGGACAGGTGGTAGGCTGCCATTTCCCCTTCTTATTCAGGATGTAGATCAGGGGTGTCAAACACCAGTCCTGGAGGGCCACAAACCAGTCTGGTTTTCAGGATGCCCCTAATGAATATTCATTAGATATATTTGCATACAACGGGGGCAGTACATGCAAATATATCTCATGCATATTCATTAGGGATACCCTGAAAACCTGACTGGTTTGTGACCCTCCAGGGCTGGAATTTGACACTCCTGATGTAGATCATGCAAGATGGTAGGTTCAATTGGAAGGACACCATGTTATTACCCATACATGGTTGACCTATGCCATAGCACCAAAACATAAGGAAAGATACTGGTGGGCAGAGCCCCCATGCATGGTAACATGGGTGGAAGCATGGCTTGCAAACCCCGAAAGCTGACCTCAGGAGAACTGGGAGAGGGAGGGAAGGGAGTAAAGAAAATGGAACCTGAAGGATCTAAGGGGAACCAGAGCAGTCTGGAGAAGTGGAGAGGTGGCAAGAGGTGATGGGGAGAGAGGAAAGTATAAAAGATCAAGATGATGCAGGGGCACTGGATGGGTAATAGAGGGGGAAGAGGAGAATAGAGTAGAAGAATAATGTTCTGACTTTTTTCTATTTTGATACCTGGCTTTGAACCAATTAATTCAAAATCTGTCATTTTTGCTGTCTTAGACCTCTCTGTAGAGAGTCTGTAAACAGGTGTCTACTGGTTGTCAGCATCTTTCTGTCAGCGAGGGGGCTGTACCTTGAAATGAACTTGCTGGATAAGATTTGATTGCCCTTCCTGCTTACTCCTGGGGACCCAGACCCTTAAATCAGCTGGAAGGGAATGAACTACTTTTGGTAGGGTTGGATGGTCTTAAATCAAGGGTCTGGCTGGCTTTAGCCTGAATTCCACTGAGAAATCCTGACTGATTTGTATGTGGAGAACTTGTATTGATTCTAGTGGGAGAACCACGCTCAGCCAAGCAGTGTCCAAGCCGACTGTCACCAGAATAGACAGGAATCTATGAAGGAAGACGTTATGTAGGGTGGATTCTTTAGATGGGAGCAATCTTTACACAGCTTTCTGCTTTCAGTAGCATCAAATAATCTCCCACATAAACACAAAGCAAACAAGACACCTATTTTCTAACCTTCATTTCACCTCCTTGAAACTGCCTGAACTTTTTTTGGTATTGTTCTCATTTCTTAAAACTGTCTTTTGAGTGTAACTTATCTTTAAAACTATTTGTTTGACTTTTATACAAAAAGTTGGCAATAATTTACTATTAAGCAAATAAAACTCTGGCCACGCAGTCTGAATCTGCTGCTATCTGTAGATATCATTCACACCCTCTCTTCTGTATTCCATTGCAGTCAGGTAAACAGTGCTGACACTGTAGTTTGTTTAATAAATGAACAATTTTTTTTAAACCTCATGACATTACAGTCCTAGAGGAGGTAAGGCAGTTCTTTCTGCCTCTCTTCTGCTATCTTTCCTTGATAAGATTTGTTAGAACAATATCATGAGACTTGTCAAAAGTCATACCAATGATATAGATGAAACTGAATAAGCCATTTATATCTAGAAGAAAAACATCAGCAATTTCTTTCTTGCTTTTTTTCAAACATCTTTTCCATAACCTGATTTTCATAGAAGGTTATTAGTAAATAAGTCCAGTAGTATCAGTTTAGAATAACAAAAGTAATATCTGATTCTCTATATTTGTGCTTATCTATAGATGCACGGGGGCCCCTTTTCCTCCCAAGTTATCTTATGTGTTTCAGTTTTGAAGGTTAGAGAAATGTTCACTCTATGAAAAAAAAATGCCTGTTTGAAAGGTGATATAAAGATTCTGCTTTGTAACAACTTCCTTGGCTGGCCATGGTCTTTGGTGGAATAGGGTGGATTCCTGTTGCACACTCATTCATAAGCAGTTGGGAAAAATGTACATGCCCTCAAACTTGTATATGTCCCGTTGAAAAACATACATAGTATATGATGGCAGATAAAGACCAGTATGGTCCATCTAGTCTGCCCAGTAAGGTGGCTAGAATAGTTGTAACTATTGCTCCATGTAGGTCACTCCCTCTATGCCTTTGTTTATGGTTGCACCCACCCCTCTGTGCAGGTCACCCTCCTCTATGCCTTTGTTTAGGGTTGTATCTGCTGCTCTGTGCAGTTCACCCCCTCTATGCTTTTGTTCAGGGTTGTAACAACTGCTCCGTGCAAGTCACCTCCTCTTGACTCCACCACTCTATTAGGAGGCTGTTCCACACATCCACCACCCTTTCCATAAAAAAACCCATGCATACATGCTGATTAGACTGCATAGGATAAAGACTGGAAAATAATATTCTTTTGGTTAGAAATCAGTTCTGGAATTTATGATTCTTAGATTGCAATCCCATCAGGTTTTTTTCTTTGGAAGATGTAAACCAGGGTTAGAGGAAACAATTAAGATGGCTGCTGCAGGTGTATGTCTGCCCTGACATTCTCCCAAATATGAAATTCTCATTGCTTCTGTATATTATTATTGTGTGTTATTGTCTTTTCTACCCACGGGATTATGTGGAAGATGAAGAGCACATCATCTTTGGGTTCCTTGAAGGGACATTCAGGGATCCATGGACTGATGGACTGGCATTTGTTATCAGTGATGCCTCTATCATTGCATGCCCTGGTATAGAATGAGCAATGGGAGGAGAAAGCCTTTTTGGCACAGGATATTCCTCTATCTGGTGGTAGAAACTCACTCCTTCAGTCTGGGACTATTGGAGCTCTGGAGTCATCGAGGTTCGATGTGCTCAGCTTGAGTGGAAATGCTGTTGAAGGATTTTGGAGGACAGCGTAGGTATGTAGCAGGACATTGTTGGAGGTATCAACTCTCCTTTTAGCCAGGTTTGTTTGTGTTTGCCATTGGGAAAGGGCCTAGATGGCATTTTCTTCTGGGGGTTCCTAGAAGAGGGCTACATTAAAAAGGTCTCAAAAGTTGACCTTTAGATGATATCTGGACAATAATGGCCAAAACTAAATCTATGTTTACGGGCACAATTTCACAGTTGTGTATTTTTTCTCAAGAGATTGGTGTTAAGCTTGAGGAGCAGGAGAAAAGGCTAAATATGGTGAAGGAACAGGAAGTGCTAGCCCTCAAAATGATAAACTGAGTTAGAAGGCTAGCATCTTGCAGAAAGAGCTATTACATCTCCATGGGGTTTTGCTCTAGCCAGCCTGCTCTTGACTGTGTCTTGTATCGCTGGTGATCTTCACTCCAGTTTCCTGATTGGTTCAAAATTAGTTTTATCTGGAGCTCTGTGCAAATTGACGTTTTGCCTTGTGAATCTATTGAGTCCTGCTCTTCTATACATTTACTCCAAAGATTTTTCTATTGCCTTGTTCTTGTATTAGAAATTCTGTGAAAACCATGGCTAAGTATACTATCAGAGATATTTATCACGCCTAATTCATATCCTGGCTGTTCAATTAGTGATGCCCATGAGAAAAAAAGCCAGTTGGATTTTTTATTTGCCTGAAAACTTTGGTAACCTTTCAGCTATGTTATTCATTTGGGCAGCAGCCACACCTACCTTTTTAATTAACAAAATTGCCCTGAAATGAAAATGTATAAAAGCAAAACGACACAGAACAAAAATATATTAAAACAAAACAAATCTGCAAATGACACAGGAAACTCAAAAAAATAATTTTTTTGCCTGCATACCTTTATTAAAAACTACACGGGTTACTGGAGTGGTGAACAACAAAGATATATTTTTCTTGAATAAGTTGGAGCAGTTGAAGAACTGTGTAAGAGCCACTGAGTAGACTCCTTTTGCCTAAAGAATTATTTGCTATATATTTACTAGAACTATTAAATATCCCCTCTGAGGTGGTTATTTCTGTAATTAAGATTTATTATATTATGAGCTCTAGGTGGCTGTAGAGTGCAGGAAGGTGAAGCCAGGACACTATGGGCCCGATTCTGAGTCGCGGCATGTGCGGCTGTATATCCTGAAAGGATGTGCAGCCCTGCAAGCCATTCTGCCCCTATTCCCCCTCTGGCTCTCCCCGCATGGCTAGGGGTGAGGTCTGGGTGGAGTGGGGGCGGGCCGAGCCGGTAGGACGTATAAGGCCAATTCAGGTCACAGCCCTGTATGTCCTGCAGGGTCAGAGGGGATGTGCTGATTATTCCAGGTGGAATAATCAGCACTGACCGGGCGACTGGGGTCAGTGATCCCCCCCTGGGGCCGAGACTGGGTGCAGGGGGGTCCCCACCGCCCGATCCAGGTCCTGGCTGGCCAGCCGTGGGTCAGGCAGTAGGGAAGAGTGGGATCTGAGCCGCGGGAGCCAGGGGAACCTGCAGGGAGGATGTCCCCGCAGGCATGTAGAGGCATGCTGGACCATCCTCGGGCCCAATTCTGTGAGCTGCAGGAACGTTTTGTTCCCATGGTACAGAATCGGGTCCTAACAGGCCCGTCCTTCTCGGTGCCACCCAGACTGCCTGGATGTGCCCCTTTCAGAATCAGGCTTCAAGTGGGGTATTTTAGAAGCCCTATTTGTGAGTTAGATGTCTGAAATGGACACTTAGATGTACAGAGCATGAAGAGGTCCCTGGAGCCATCTTAGAAGCTGGGTAAATAAAGATGCTGTCAGTGCAAGAATGTCCATGTAGGACAGGGGCCTGGGCAGAGCAGGGGAGCTTTACGTCACAATGTGATTTCAGAATGGCAGAATGGCAGAAGCATTGATGGTTCTGGTTGGTTAGACATCCATGCCTATACCTGCTCCTCCCCATGAATAAGGTAAAAAAAGTGCTCATTTCATGGATGTAATTCTTCCAGGGGAAGGTGCATAATGCACCTACATTGCCACAATTAGTTTTTCCTGCCTGAAGAAATCTGTGCATAAATACATATTTACAAACATATTTCTGGCCTGCCATCACATATCTGAGTATCTAAAATGACATGCAAGTCTCATACCATACGAGATGCCCCCCCTTTTGAAATTCCCCTGTTGACACGTCCAGGTTCCTGGTTCTGAGGCCACATAATCTGGGGAAGCTACACCCATGCATATACCTGACCTTGCTGTCTGCATGGATCCTGTCTTCAGAGCCGGTTACTGAGATGTTCATTTTTGGGAATGGAGATGTAGTAGTTTCAGAACACACTTACACGTGCTTCCCTTCCTGTGGTCACTCCCCCACATTTTTGAATTTTGCTCTGAGCATTCCAGATTCTTAATCCCACTTTTATGTTGTCTACTAAAGTTTAGATCTAATGGGATTTCTGGAATCCTCCCAGCTTGAGATTTCCACAAGAGCCACTTTGGTTGTGTCCAATATCAGTGTGTCAGTGGGGAAAATTTATTGTTTTATTATGTTATTTCAAGTCCCCGTATATCATGGACTGCCCGAAGAACAAACCAGTCAGTACTAGAGGAGATCAAGCCTTCTTTATAAGCTCAAATGACAAGACTTTGACTTTCATACTTTGGACACATCATGCGAAGAGAGAGCTCATTAGAAAAAGACATCATGCTTGGCAAGATAGAAGGTCAACGCAAAAGAGGAAGGCCAGCAATGAGATGGATCGATACAATAACAGCAGCTACGGGTACCAGTCTGTCAACAATGAGCCGCCTGACTGAAGACCGAACACAATTTAGGACAAGCTAGAGAGTCGCCATGAGGGCTGCCATGCCATTAATGCAGAGAGGTCACTACTGAGTTTTAACGGCATGGTAGATAATGAGTCATGTTTACTAAAATATGCTAACACTTAGTGTGGTATTTAGCATGTCATAAGCATACCACGGTAACCATTACCATGCACCAAAACTGTAGCCATGCTGAAAATCATGGGCTAACCTTTTAGCACAGTTTGGGGCAGAGACTGGGCGATTCAGGGCAGAGTGTGCACATTGCAATTAGTGCAGGCATCTTTGGCGCACACTAGCAGGCAATGTTGCATTTAGAGTGATGCACTGACTGCCACCTCAGTGGATAGTGTTTAGGGCACCCGTATTAATCACGGCAAAATGTTTAGCATGGTGGTGCTGAGGAACTCATGCTAACTACATAGGGACGTGCCAAGCATGTCTCCCATTTTTTAGTGCAGGTCCGGTGCCACCCTCGCACAAATTATTGGGACTGAATGGCTGGCCCAAAGGTTTCTGCCACCTTAAGCAGAAACCGTGGCTGCATCACCTCCCCCGAGCTGCCGCCGCCACAGATTCCGTTTCTGGAGGGAGAGGCGGAAAGTGGCAGTATTTCTAAAAGCAGCAGCAATGTGTAATGCAGTTAGTTACACCTCTTGAAATAATATTAATTGCTTCATATTATCTACCATATTAACTGTTAAGCTGCAGTAACTGTCAGGTGTAGAAACCTCCCATTCTCCACCCCACAGTGACATTTTCCATGTTGCCTGTTTAACACACGAATGAACTCTTAGCACCCAGTAATTGCTGTTACGAAGCTACTGCCCAGTCTCTGTCCACTCCCCCCACCCTTTTTTGTTAGGCCGCTTTGACCCGGTGAAAAGCGGGATATAAATGTAGCTAAAAAAAATAAATAAATAGTAAATAGGCCTCATGTGTAACTTAAGCTACTGCGGCTTAGTAAATAGGCCTCTAAACTAGCTAAAGCATGGAGCTCCATAGCTATGTGCACTTTTCACCATGTTACAAAAGGCATTCCTGGGGTGGGCCTTAGATTGGGGGGAAAAATAATAACACATGAACGTCAGATTTTCAAAAGTACGTGCGGTAGTTTAACCCTCCTACACAAATAGCAGGTGCACAGTACATTGTCGTTTGTACTGTGCATATATTATACCAATTAATCTGTAGCTCTGGGAGTCATTTTAAAAGGTTTAGTCGTGATTTGGACATTTGAAGATGTGAATGTGGACCTCAAAATCATGGACATGTCTATAGCTATTCCACAACTGACATTTGCAGATATATTTGCAGGTGTCTCAGCAACGTTTCGTTCTCCACACTCCCTGGGACTTTAAGATTTTCTCTCTTCTCTCATTGCCTCAAGTAAGACCATCCAACCTAACCTCTACACTTATGAATAGCCTTATCAGCTCTGAAGAATTTCATGTTAAAGTACGTAATCCTGAATTGTATGTTTAATGCTGTGCACAATCTTCCCGCAACAAATTTCAGTAACCTACCTCCTCCCTATCCCACCATGTTAAGATTGTATCCTAAACCTTAGCATTCAATCTCATTGTACATATTTAAGTAGCTCCAGTTATTTATCCCCATGTTATCCAAGTTATTACCCTGTTCTCTGTAAAACCAAACAGTTTGTGTTATGGTCATTTGTTGTATGTAAACCGCGCTGATGAGAAATAGTGCGGTATATAAGAAATTGTAAAAAATAAATAAAATATCTCCAGTGCAGGCACTGGGTGTGGTGGAGGAATGTCACTGTACTTACACATGCCCCGTTTGATCTGAGAAATGACAGAGACGTTTGCGGGCATGTCAATGTTTATACCTGCTCCAGTCACGAATAGGTGCCAGGAAAGTGCTTGCTTTCACCTTAAAACATCCAGAGACTGTAAAATCAAGTGACTATCCTTAGATCACAACGGCTCATGCTGGGATTTGAACCTTAGCCAGTCTGCTCTTAAGCCACTACTCTAGCCATTATGTAATTAGACATCTTGACCATGAAATGCTGTCCTGGGGACATCTATATAGATGTTTGATAGACATGCATGTCGGGCATGTCCACGGTTCCAAAATCATTCCTGAACTTGCACAGTCCTGCTTTTTTTCCCGGACGTTCTGGCTTTGACGTCCCAGATTGGAAACAATTTGATCAAAGCTAAGATTCTTGGTCTTTTGTAGACTTGTGTATTCTTGAAAGCACAAAAAACATTGCCAATTTTGAAAAATTGTGATTATATACCAATAATAAGTACCATAAAATTCAGTTTCTTCCGTTGAATGAAGGATGAGTGGTTAAAACAATGTGCTGAGACCCAGGGAGCGCAAAGATTCATATCTCATTGCTGTACCTTCGGAAAATATTTTTTGTTGACTCAAGTGCCCACTTAGATTATACACTCATGGGATCAAGGACTTATCTTTGCACAACACTGTGTATTCTCAGTAGTGTTTAAAAATAAATATTAATAAACAGTGCTGGTGCTAGAGCTCTCTGCTTTATTTTTTCACAATGATTAAATAATCTTCCCATCTGTTATGCATTGTTCATACTGTGAAAACTGGGATCGGATATTTTTGAAAACAATTCTACACACATGAGACTTCACCTTTGAGGTAATGTAACTGGTCAAATTTAGTTCTTCCTTATTGTTTCCAAGTAATACATTTACTTAACGACTTCATATTTTAAGTAGCTGCTGAAAGAAGAGAAATTTTTAAGTCACATAACCACTGAATGGTTGATACTATCCATGGCCTTAAGCCCAGACATTGTCAAACGTTTTCCTCTGTATGCCCAATCCATGACAATTATTATGGATTACACAAGTGTTAACATTTCTGTATTACAAATAATATTTTGTCTTTCCTAATTGTCCTGCAGTTAAGTGTAATTTTCTCATGAACTGGCAACCTATCTTCCGAAAATATTGGAATAAAATTATACTCCTGAAAGTGTTCAAGAAAAATGCAGATTTTCTTTGCATACAATGGACATTATTTTTCTGGCCTTCAATTAGGAATGTGCTTGTGGTCTGTTTGGGTGTTTTTCAGACACGCGCAGAAAAAAAATATGGAAAAGTGAGAGACATGCAAAGAACAGGCTATCTGGAAAGCGCATCTGGTTACTAAGATCAGTCAGTAGATGAGCAAAAGTATGCATTTGCATTAATAGAAGTAGAGTTCATGATGAGAACTCCTGCCCATTAAGATGAGAATTTGTGATCTAATAGTAATCTTGGAGGGACATTTTCAAAGCCATTTATCCAGGTAACAGCAATTTACCAGGGTTGAGTGGATTCAGGATTCACAGTGTGTAATGAGGCATTCCCCTGTGAGTGTGACAGGGTTGTTTAAATCTTTTTCAAAAGTTCCTGCATTAGTTCCCCCTCTCCACCTAATGCATGAATAGCAGATACAAAATAAGTGAGCACTATTAGATGCTTTTTTGTGCCCTAGTTAATTTTCAAATGGAATCTATGTGGGTAGTTCTTGACTCTTTTCTCTCTTTTAAGGAACACATCTCTTCAGTTGCCCAGCGTTCTTTTTTCTCTCTCAAACAATTACGAGCCATCCGTCCTTTTCTCTCTTCTGCCTTGGCCACACTATTACTTTCCCTTGTGATGTCTCGTCTCGATTATTGCAATGTCTCCCTAGCAGGTCTTCCTCAATCCCAACTTTCCCGTCTTCAGCGTATTCAGAACACTGCGGTCCGTCTCTTAACTCACGCCTCCCGGTTTGATCACGTCACCCCCTCCTTATACATCAACATTGGCTTCCCATTTCATCTCGTATCCAGTACAAGGTTCTTACTTTCGTTCACAGGGCAATTCATACAGGCACTCCCCTTTACCTTGCAGATCAGGTTCATTTTCGCACTCCTCACCGTTCCCTCCGTTACATTCACATTAATCGTATGTCCCTTCCCTCTCCATCACAAGCTCACCTGGAATCTACTCGTTCTTCAGCTTTCTATTTTCTAGGCCCAAAGCTTTGGAACTCACTCCCACCTTCCCTCCGTTCAGAACTATCCTATAAGTCCTTCAAAACAAAACTTAAAACTCACCTTTTCAGTTTGGCATTTGACCTCACCCCTCTCTCCCCCTCCTCCTCGCTGATGCACTCGAATTATTTGTTCTCTTGCCTCTTTTCCTTCTCTCTTCTTTTCTTTTGATTTTAATTGGCGTTCTTTTCCTGTTTCCCGCAGCCTCACATTTTTAATGATTGTAAACCGCTCAGATGCCCATGGTGTGGGCGGTATAATAAGTTTTAAATAAACATAAACATAGTTTCCCTTTCAGAAAGTAGCTATCAAGATAGTGGCACAAGAACAGATCACCAAAAAACAAACTGTTTTGTAAAGTCCACCCTGATGAACGTAAATCATCTCTTAAAGCTGGTCTTAGAAGCTGCGAGGGTCATTTTAAAAGCCTTGCTCTGATGTGGAAATGTGCACTTGGACTTCCAAATCACGGAGATGTCCCCAGAATCATTTTACGAATGGACTTAGATGTCACTGCTTGATCCCAGAAATGTCAGGGATGGGGAATGTCTAAGTTTAGACCTGCTCCAGGCATTAGAAAAGCTCTTGTCAGGCCTTAGAGCAACCAGAGAGTGTAGAATTAAGTGACTTGCCCAAGATCACAAGGAGCAGTAGTGGTATTTGAACCCTGATATCCTTGGTCCTAGCCTACTCTTCAAACCATTAGGCTAGTAGACATCCCTACAGGCCAGTGCTATTCTGGGGATGTCTATCTAGACACCCCATAAATGTCCATCTTGGTCACCCACATTTATGAAACCGTGCCTGAACTTGGGCATATCTTCTTTGTTTTCAGTCATTCTAGCTTGGAAGTCCCAGATTGCATTTTGATGTCATTTGTAAAATATGCCTTAAAATGCCTGACCTACTGTGAATGATGGAGAAGATCTGATAAGCTCTGGAACTTATGGCCTCTGAATGAGTGTCAGTTTGAGGCTATTTAGAGCATGTTTGTAGATATTGCAATCACTACTATGAAATTGTGGGAGACCAGGAACCTGTCCATACCTAGGTGAACCTTTTTGCACATCAGTAATAAAAAGCACCCATGGAAACGGTAATCCTCTTGCCATATTTGCAGTCTATGGAGACAGAAAAGTATTACACTGAATATTTTTCTGTAGTGATAAATTTCCTAACTACTGTACTTATGGAGTACATTTTCAATTGTGTACCAAAATGTAAAGTTATTCCATGTACTTTTAAGCACACAAAAAAGCATTTTGAAATATGAGATACCTGGATAAATTGAGTTTTGAATATTCATGTATTTTAACACTGCTTTATCGTTTCAGTCATGTAATGTACATTAAACAGGAACACTGATAATTTGGATATTTCTGAGGTAATGGAGGGTTAAGTAACTTGTCCAAGGCCACAAGAAGTGCTAGTGGGAATTGAACCCTGATCTCTTGGTTTGCAAACCAGTGCTCTAACCATTAGGCTATTCCTCTATCTGTTTGTTTTGTGGCTGAATAAATGGACTCAACCTTGCCAATTGCAAAACTTAAAGTTATGCAGGAAAGCCTATAACACATCCCAGAAACATCCACAGAACCTCTCTTTTTTATGTGGATAACTTTATAAGCAATATGAAGTTAGGTGCATATTAGTCAGCTGAAAATCCACTTATGGGAAACTTACATATGCAATATTCATTTTACTCCCATGCTGACCTGGATATTCAACATCAGTAACACAGGCTAGCACTGGGGTGTTATGAGGGGGGGGGGGGGCATCCAGCAATAACCGGGCAGTGACGATATTGAGCCGCTGCCCAGCTATCACTATGCAGTGGAAGTTAACTCTTCCACCTGGACTACTGCAACGCTATATTACAAGGTCTGCCTAAAAAAACCCTTAACATACTTCAACTAGCACAAAACGTAGCAGCCAGAATCATCATGAAAAAAGGTCTAACCGAACACATCACTCCAGTACTAACTGAGCTTCATTGGCTCCCCATCACGGCCCGCATCCAATATAAGCTCTTAGTAACCACATTCAAGCTCGTTCATAACGTAGCACCCTCATACCTCAACACCTTAATCTCTGCACAACCAACCATCAGAAGCAGAAGAACAGTAAATAACAACACCCTTCATGTCCCGAGTAGCATGGGAAATTGCAACGCGAACACCACCAACAGAGCGTTCTCATTTACTGCTCCAGCACTCTGAAACCAACTGCCCTATGAACTGAGAGCAAACAAGGACTTGAAGGATTTCAGGAAAAAACTTAAGACTCACCTCTTTCAGACCCATTACAACCTAACCTAGTCAGAGTGTCATATACTATTTGAGCAACATGCCCACTTAAACTAATCATACCAGCAAGAAATGCGTCCTGTAATTATGTAAAGTATGTATATATGTAAAGCCGCTTCTCAAGCAATCAAATGTAAATCTGTAACCGTTTGATGTGCCTATTACCCATCCCTGCAATCATACTGTATGTTCTAATTCTGGCCTGTATAGACTCTCCCTTATATATAGAAAACCGCTGCTGATCGCTGGAAGTAGCGGGATACAAGTGTACACTAAATAAATAATAAATAAAGGCTGGCCTAACTTTTGCTGCAGAGGCTAACTGTGCAGTGGCTGAATATCGCACCTGTCCAGTTAGCTTCATCGCTATCTGGCTGACCTGGAGATTCAATGCCAGTGGCCGGAGGTGGCCCCAGCATTGAATAGCTGGGTTCAAAGTTCAGCGGTAGCGGCTAGCTGCTTTAGCAATGCTGGACTCTGCCACTGAATATCAGGATGTAAGTTTACACCTGAAACAAGAGAGGATCTAAGTGACTTGCCCAAAGCCACAAGCAGCGTCAGTGGGATTTCAACCCTTTATTTACTTAAAAAGCTTTATAAAGCACATATATGGATACGAGTCCATTCCATGTTGTTTCCAGGAGTAAACAATCGATTTGCGTTGACCCATTCCACTCCACTCAGGATTTTAAAGATCTGAGAAGCCCTAACCTCTTTAACCTTTCCTCATAGGAGAGTCTTTCCATCCCCGTTATCATTTTGGCCATCCTTCTCTGTACCTTTTCTAACTCAAGGTGTTGTCACACTTTGGAGTGATACAGAGGCATTACGATATCCTTTGTTGTATTTTCTATTCCTTTCCTAACGATTCCTAACATTGTTTGCTTTTTTAGCTGCCGCTGCACACTAAACAGAAGCTTTCAATATATTTACGACCACGCGTAGATCCTTTTCTTGGGTGGTGACTCCTAACATGGAACTAGCATTGTGTACCTATAGTTTGGGTTGTTCTTGCCTACATGCATAACTTTGCACTTGTCCACATTAAATTTCATTTGTCAGTTGGATGCCCAGTCTCACAAAGTTCTCCTGCAGTTTTTCACAATCCACATGTGATTTAACAACTCTGAATAATTTGGTGTCATCTGCAAATTTAATCACCTCACTTTTGTTCCCAATTCCAAATCATCTATCAATATGTTAAAAAGTGACATGGAATCTGATTTTGTAACCTGGATAAATCACTTTGGAAATAGGATACTGTGCTTGATGAACATTTGGTATGACCAGATATGGCAATTCTTATGTTCTTACATGCATAAATTGGCTAGCTGAAATGTGTGCATCTCCAGTGCAGCTAAAAGTGCATGCATTGATCAACACCATGTGCATGCATTTACCGCAGGTGCTTGTGGGGTTGCACTCCATGTGCATGCATTTCTGGAAAACCTGTACCTACAAAAAGAGCAGAGAAGTGTTCATGAGTACCCAAGGCAAGTTTCAAAGCTGAAGGACCTATGGGCCTTTGCTTTAAACTTGGGAAAAAGCCCATGGGTAAGAAATACCTATGGCCTTTATTGCAAAGAACCCATGTGAAAATCTTACCCTTTAAATCTGTTAATATCCAGAATCCCATTCTGTTTCCCTCCATCCTTTATTATTTCCGCCTTACATCGAAACATCTTGTGCTGTATATGGTATGGAAACACCGGCATTATTGTATGGCTACTATTACTTTAAATCCCAGACAGAATTAATTTTACAGAGTCATGCATATTTTTTAAAATTGCCTGCAGAGTGGTGTTTCAGGGGAATTGGTTTTGTTCGTACATTATGGAAGTCAGCAGAAAAATATTATTCTTGGCTACTGTCCTGATTAACGTAGACATTTTAATGTGTGTTATGATAGGTCATTTGATGGATGGTCACCTGTACCCCTGTGATCTACTGAAACTTGCCCACTTCTGCTGAACCCTAGTTGCTGGATGTCACATTTTCCCATCTCCTGCTTGATTAATAGTTCCTTTTGTGATACAGAGGGGAAGTGTCTGGAGGCTTTTCTTCTCTCAATGGTAATCAGGATATTTCTTCATGGAAGGTACTCTTCAAGAAATGTTTATTACAGGCCACCAAAATCTTTTCTATAGCTTTATCCTTAGAAACCCATTTCTGTTTTCTCCATACATTTTCAATTGATCAGGTAATCTTTTGTAATGTTCATATTTTGAAATAGTGCAGTAATTTCAGTTTAGCTTTTATGTGTGAATTTCTAGAAGTCACATGTTGCGCTACTTTTCATTTCCTTGTTTATGTTTTTAGAAAAAGGGCTTAGCTCGGTATAGGAAGAGTGGAGCCTGATTCTGGGAGTGGGATGTCCGGACCGCCCGGATGTCCCTGCTGAAGACAGGGCCATTAGGAACCGATTCTGGTCTGCTGCAGAAGCCAGAATTGGGCCCAAGGACGGCCCGGCATGCCCCAGACATCCGTGACTCTGGACTGCAAAATTCCCACTGCCCAACCCACGGCTGGTCTCCCGTGGCCTGAGGTGGAATTAGCAGTATGCCCCAGCAGGCCCAACAGCATGTACAGGGCCGTGACCTGAATTGGCCTTGTATGTGCTGCCGGGCAGCCTGCCACGCTGTGCCCCCCGCTCTCCCTGTCCAGAAGCACAGGATATATGGGGCGAGCTGGTGGGGGAATAGAGTTTAGGTGGATTGCGGGGCTGCACGTCCCAGCAACCCGCATTCTGGAATAAGGGCCATAATGTCTTATATAAACATCATTTCTCCTTTGGAAAGGGTTTATTTTGTGCGAATTAATACCTTTCAAGTACATAAGCATCTGCCTCCTCTCTTCTTGGGTCTATATATTTAGATCAGTGACGTAAATTCCTCCCAAGCAGCCCCCACAATGTGCGGGGGCTCAGGCATGAAGAGGGCCCATATAGTGGTGGTGAAGGCAGAGTGGTAAACTTACTTTAAAACAGAAAGCTATTAACGTGAGACTTTGGCCGGACAGTAAGAGGTGATGGCTGCCAGGCCTAAAAACAAAGGCAGAGAGAAGAGGAGTGGGAGGCAGCGCAGCAACATTTCTTCGTTGGTCAAATCGGTCACCTCAACCCTTGCCCCCGGTTACTCTTAATTGTGAAATTCTTTCTAGATTCAGGTGAATTTCTGACCTGCCCTTAGAAAATGAATTTAGACTATTCTATGTTAGCTAATTACCAGCCTATTACCAGCCTTCCCTTT
The DNA here is from genome assembly GCA_033557465.1 of Ichthyophis bannanicus. Taxonomy (NCBI): domain Eukaryota; kingdom Metazoa; phylum Chordata; class Amphibia; order Gymnophiona; family Ichthyophiidae; genus Ichthyophis; species Ichthyophis bannanicus. The sequence goes on along the minus strand of CM066038.1, from coordinate 455,946,052 downwards.
TTGGGAAAAATCATTGAAAAGTTGTATCTATGCAATTGAGTGAGTCCCCAGAAGACAAAGAAGCTCATCGTCATTACCAGTTTGGGTTCTGTTCAGAACTTGGGAAAAAGTCACTTTTGGTACATCTTATAGAGTATTTCTATGACAAGGGGACAAATGGAAGGATTGTCTGCTAATATTGATAGATATATCTTCAGTGTTTGTTACTTGGGACTATGAGATGTTACTATATCATTTGCATCTTATTGCCACTGGAGGTATGGTCTAGAAATGGTTTACCTCATTCCTAGAACAGCAGAGATTTGTAAGAAGGTAGGAGAAGGTATTAGATTCTCCTAGACCTTTGGGGGTAATTTCATAAATGACTTTCCCATGTAAAAAGGCTTTAAGAAAATTACCCCAGGGGTTACATGTGTAAAACTATGTGCAGTGACAAGAAGGCACATTCTGGGGCTGAGATTGAGAGGAGTCATGATTTACGGCATGAATGCGCATTCTTAAGACATGGATATTTACACCTGCTTGTGCACAAATTGAGGCATGATTTCTGCTGCTGTGCTCCTAGTATTTTATCAAGACATGTAGCTGCCTATGGGATAGATTCTGATCAGTGTTTAGCGTGATGGATGTCCAGTTCGGATGTCCATCCCTGCTGAATGCTAGGGTGCCAATTCCTCAAACAGAGCTCCCTGCACATATAGGCAAGATGTGTGGGGAGTTCTGTTCCTGGGCGGGAGGGGGTGGCTGTAAGGAGGAGCGAGGGCGGGGAGTGGGCGTGAACCTGACCCGGACATACAGGGCCGATTCCAGTGTCGGCTCTGTACATCCGTGGCAGGCAATCTAGATGGGGGACTTATTCCATCTTGGAGGTGGAATAAGTCCTCCTAGATGTGGCAAAGGATGGATCTGGGTCCGGACAAAGAGGTAAGTGGGTGCAGGGGATTCTCTACAGCCTGAACCTGGCCATGGCAGGCCCAATCGGGGGTTGGGCGATGGGAAAAGTGACTTAACTGTGACTGCCAGGGATTGTGGCTCATGCATGGAGCCGTGGTGCCATGGCACCGTGGCTCCATGCAGGAGCATGGCTGGACTAGTTGGGGAAATGCCAGAACTCTCAGGTTGCCTGAATTGGGGCACATCCTGGCCCTATGCCGCGATTCTGCTCCCCCGGGGCTGTCTAGCCCCCAAGGAAGCAGAATCAGATGCATCTCCATCCAGATTTCTGGACGTCCGCACAGCACCTACAGAATTGGCCTCTATGTATCTTTATAAATTAGCCAAAAGGTTCTTACAAGTCTGTAAGTAAAGAACATAGAATATAAACTGAAAAATTGTTTATATCCTACTTAAAGTTTCCAAAAAAAGGGAAAAAAATCCTACATGTTAAAAAGGTTGCACACCATCCACTCCACAGTACTCAGATCCCACACTAACAAACCCAGAATGACAAACCCATATAATAAAATCTCCTCCAAAAATCAATAATAAAATGATCACTTATCTGAAAAGACATCCAGAGCTGTAAGAAAATCCCCATTCCTGACCTTGTCTAACACTGGCTTGGGAACCCAGAGAGCTGGGTTTGATTCCCACTAGCACTCCTTGTGGCCTTGGGCAAGTCACTTAACTCTCCATTGCCTCAGAAAAATCCAAGTTATCAATGTCCCTGTTTAATGTACATTACCAAGTTTAAGTTTCAGTGTAAACCACTTTGATTGAAATGATAAAGCAGTATATAAAAAAACCTGTTAAATAAAATAAATAAATACATAGAATGATGTCATTAAGAGGTTAAAATCCATATGCACATGCATTGGTCAGTGGAGCCCCAGCAGCAATGCCTCTGCCTGCTTCACACCCTTGACAAAGCATGTCACGAAACCTTGGGCAAGGTTGGGATTGGGGATTTTCTTAGGGCTCTTTGCTGATTTTTAGCTAAGTGATCACTTTATTATTAAATTTTGGAGGTGATTTTATTATGGGGTTATGTCATTCTGTATATAAACTTCACAAAAAAATATTTTAGGAAGGGATGGTTGGATAGTGATGGATGATATAAGTGCTTGGGTTTGTATCCAGTTGTACTTTCAGTCATCCTCCCCCTTTTATAATAATTTTTTCACCTCATATGTGTGTGTGTAGTGGATGGTGTGCAACCTGTTTAACACATTGGGTTTTTTGTCCTTTTTTTTTTAGAAATTTCAAAGTTGGATGTAAAAAATTTTTTTGTTTATGTTGTTGTTGTTGTTACGTGCATCAAGTAGATGTCAACTCATGACGACCTTCTGGATAGTTGTCTTAAATTGTGTTCGGTCTTCAGTCAGGTGGCTTATTGTTGACAGACTGGCACTCATAGCTGCTGTTATTGTATTGATCCATCTCATTGCTGGCCTTCCTCTTTTGCGTTGACCTTCTGCCTTGCCAAGCATGATGTCTTTCTCTAATGATCTCTCTCTTTGCATGATGTATGTTTATGTTTATGTTTATTCATTTGATATACCGCCATTCAATAAAAAGACGTTGGGAAACAGTTAAGAGCAAGCACTAATAGGTGCCAGGGTAGCACGGCTGTGAAAGCACCTAGCAGATACTCTTTTGACAAATGGTTTAAAGCTAATGTGACAACCATAAGGAAGAGCTTACGTTCTAACCCATTTCCTGAACTAGAAGAAGTCACGGTCAGTGAGAGTGGAGTCTTCTTAGAACAGCTGCAAATAGCTATCCCAGGATTGCAGCCAAGAAGTTCTCCTAAACAGAGCCGTGAGAATGCAAGCAAGGAGATGTTTAATGACGTAGCTGATATTCCTGACTCACCTGATTACTATAAGAGAGACTGTTCCATGTATAATGTAGAAAGACTGCTCCTAAGATAAACAAGCTTTGGTAAGAAGAATTACAAAGTTGTTTGGAAGTTTTGTGCTGCTGTGAAGAAACAGTTTTTCCACTTTTATTTGATGCTTTTCATTTGCTCCTGTTTTTCTGTTTATTCTGAAAAAGAATTATATTGCTTTGCTTATTTGCCTGAGAACCTCTGTGAGGGGAAAAACCCAACAATAATAATAAATTTATCTGTTCCAAAAGACCCTTGTGCCAAACACATTTTTGTGAGAGTGAAACAAAAAACTACATATCCCAGCAACCCTTGCTGCTAGATAGTATAAAGGACACTCAGAAGCAAAACAGCGGTCACCCCTACTATAAAACCTTCGGCCAGTAGCAGGGGAGCGTGACACTATGTTAAATCACATTAATGTGTCTGTTAATGGAAATTAATCATCCCAAATGCAGCAAAATAATGAGTTAATTAGCATGCAAATGCTTGTGAATTCATGCAAAGTGGCTCATTTACTTTGTCCTTGGAGTGGAGGAGTGGCCTAGTGGTTGGGGCAAGGTACTTCAGGCCAGAAGGTCAGGGGTTCAAATCCCACTAGAGGACAGCAACCTTGGGCCGGAAGGACTGGGGTTTCTAGTCCCACAGGTGCTCCTTGTGGTCTTGGGCAAGCCACTTAACCCTCCATAGCCCATGTTCCCTGTAAAATAGTTATCTCCAAGTTATAATGCCCTGTTCAATGTAAACCGCACTGATGCAGAATAGCACAGTATATAAGAAAATGTAAAAGGGTTAATGCAGCTTGAATTACCTCTTTTACTGCATACTTGTTGGCAAAAGTAACTAAACTTTCAGAGATGTAATTATCAGGGATCATCAGCTCCCTAACATGGAAGCCATTGTTCCCAGGGACCTTCTTAAAGGGGACAGCGTAGGCAAAAGTAGAATTCCCCTTGCCGACAGTACCCCCAGTAGCCCCTAAAGTGAAAATACCTGATGGACCAGTAGCCTCTGCCTTATGTCAGGGCCCCCCCCAAAAGGGGCTCCCCAAAAGGGACTCTTAAATAGTTGGTAGAAACATAGAAACATGACGGCAGAAAAAGACCACATGGTCTGTCTAGTCTGTCCTTCCATATCACCCACTACAAGAGTCCCTTTATTTCCTTTAGAGAGCCTCTGTGTTTGTCCCATGCTTTTTTGAATTTAGATAGTGTCCTCATATCTACCACATCCACTGGGAGACTATTTCATGCATCTACCACTCTTTCCGTAAAGAAATATTTCCGCATATTACTCCTGAGTCTATCCCCTTTCACCCTCATCCTATGTCCCCTCAAAGCAGAGCTTGCTTTCAATCAAAAGAGGCTCTCCTCATGTGCATTTATGCCATGGAGGTATTTAAATGACTCAATCATACCACCCCTGTCCCGCCTTTCCTCTAAAGTATACATATTAAGATCCTTAAGTCTGTCCTCATATGCTTTATAATAAAGACCATTAGCCATTTTAGTAGCCACTCTCTGCACTGACTCCAACCTGTTCACATCCTTTTGAAGGTGCGATCTCCAGAATTTCACACAGTACTCCAAATCAGTCACACCAAAGATTTATACAGAAGCATTATCACCTCTTTTATTCTGCTGGCCCCATTCCTCTCCCTATGCACCCAAGCATCCTTCTAGCTTTCACCACCGCCTTTTCTACCTGTTTAACTACTTTGAGATCGTCATATACAATTACGCCCAGATCCCGTTCTTCTTTCGTGGACAGAAGTACATCACCCCCTATACTGTACTGCTCCCTTGGATTGTTGCAGCCCAGAGGCATGACCCTACATTTTTTAGCATTAAATCTCAGCTGCCAAATTCTAGACCATTCTTCAAGCTTAGCTAGATCTCTCCTCATGTTATCTACATCTTCCTGGGTGTCTACTCTTGTAGATTTTGGTATCATCCACAAAGAGGCAAACCTTACCTGACAGTCCTTCCGCAATTTCACTAACAAAGATGTTAAAAAGAATCAGACCAAGGACAGATCCTTGTGGCACTCCACTGGTAACCTCCTTCTCAGAGTGAACTCCATTTACCTGTACCCTTTTTTGCCTCCCACTTAACCAATTTCTAACCCAAGCAGTAACTTTAGGATCCATCCCAAGGGTGCTTAGTTTGTTTATAAGTCGCCTGTGCAGAACATTGTTAAATGCTTTACTGAAATCTAAATACACCACATCTAGGGCTCTCCCTCAGACCAACTCCCTGGTCATCCAGTCAAAGAAATCAATCAGATTTATCTGACAAGACCTACTCCTGGTGAATCCATGCTGCCTCGATCCTGCAATCTGTTGGACTCCAGTAACCTCACTATTCTCTCTTTCAGTAGCATTTCCAATATTTTACTCACCAGCGAGGTTAAACTACCTGGCCTGTAGTTTTCAACCACATCCTTACTTCTGCTTTTGTGTAAAGGGACCACATGTGCCTCTCTCCAGTCCTCTGGCACCACTCCTGACTCCAAAGAGGCACTGAAAAGGTCAGTTACTGGAGCTGCTAGAATGTCCCTAATTTCTTTCAGTATTCTCAGATGTATCCCATCTGGTCCCACCACTTTGTCCACTTTTAGTTTAGCTAGTTCCTCATGAACACAGTCCTCGGAAAATTGTTTGAGATCCATGTCACTTTTGTTCCTGTTTGTGGGCGTTGTCTGAGGTCCTGCTTCTGGCCCTTCATCTGTGAACACAGAACAGAAATATTTGTTAAGCAATTCTGCTTTGTCCTCATCAGCTTCTACATAGTAACATAGTAACATAATAACATAGTAAATGACGGCAGATAAAGACCAGTATGGTCCATCTAGTCTGCCCAGTAAGACGGCAAGAGTAGATGCACCTGCCGCTCCGTGCAGGCCACCCCTCCCCATGCCTTTGTTTAGGGGTGAAACCACCACTCCGTGTAGGACACCCCTGTTTGTTGAGAAATTAGATAGTTCCGTTTATTTTGATTTTATCCTGTTGCTGTAAAGGGATCCACTGTGTCTGTCCCATGCCATTTTGAACTCTGTCACTGTATTTGCCCCCACCACTTCCATCGGGAGGGCATTCCAAGCATCCACCACCCTTTCAGTGAAAAAGTATTTCCTGACATTGCCTTTCAATTTACGTCCTTGCAGCTTCATGTTATGCCCTCTAGTTTTACAGCTTCCCCATCTTTGGAAGAGGTTTGTTTGTTCATTATTTCTCTTTAAGTATTTAAAGGTCTGAATCATATCTCCCTTATCCCTCCTCTCCTCCAGAGTGTACATATTTAGGTCTTCAAGTCTCTTCTCATAAGGCTTCTGATGCAGGCTCCAAATCATTTTGCTTGCCTTCCTCTGAACAGTTTCCAGTCTTTTTACATCCTTTGCAAGATATGGTCTCCAAAACTGAACACAGTATTCCAAGTGAGGCCTCACCAGAGACTTATACAGTGGCATTAGTACCTCTTCCTTTCTGCTGGTAATTCATCTTTGTATGCAACCCAACATCCTCCTGGCTTTTGTCACTGCCTTGTCGCACTGTTTTGCTACCTTGAGATCCTCAGAAATAATCACACCAAGGTCCTTCTCCTGGTCCGTGCACACCAACCTATCGCCCCCTATTGCGTACATTTCCCTTGGATTTCTGCTTCCCACGTGCATGACACTGCACTTCTTCACATTAAATCTTAACTGCCAAGCATTAGACCAGTCTTCCAGCTTTTGTAGATCTTTCCTCATGTTATCCACTCCCTCAGGGGAGTCCATTCTGTTGCAAATTTTCGTGTCATCTGCAAAAAGACAGACTTTTCCATTCAGTCCTTCAGCAATATCACGCACAAATACATTGAACAGTGCTGGGCACAGGACCAAACCCAGGGGCACCCCGCTAATCACCCTCCTTTCATCCGAGTGAGCTCCATTTACCCTCACCTTCTGTCGTCTGTCAGTCAACCAATTTCTGATCCAGTTCACTAGCCAGTTCAGTAGCCAAGTAGCCCTTTCTGAATAATGTATATCCTGGTATAGTTATATCCCAGTCATGGTTGTCCTCCCCTTCACTCTTGAGTGTGACAATACCACTTTTTCCCTTTCTCCTCTCACTAACATATCTGAAATGTTTCTTAGCCCCCTATTTTATTGCATTGGCTATTTCTTCTTCTTTTTGTACCTTTGCTTTTCTGATTACTTTGCTAGCTTCTCTAAGTTTTTCCAAATATAGATGCCTGTCTTCCTCTGTGATCTCTTGTATTTCATGAGGGCCTCCCTCTTTTTCTTCACCTTTTCAGCCACCTTTTTTGAGAAACAGTGGCCTCCTTTCCCTTTTCCTTTTATTTACCATTCTAACAAAAAGGTTGATTGCCCTTAAAATATCTTTTTCAGTTTTTCCCACTGTTTTTCTACATTCCCCAGCTGTTCCCATCCCATCAATGACTCCTTGAGGTATTGGTCCATCTTGGCAAAGTTAGTTTACCTAAACTCTAAGACCCTCGCTTTTGAATGGATTTTATCAGCCCTAGTCCTAATACTGAACCACACCATCTGTGATCACTGTATGTGAGATGATCTCCCACTATAACATCAGAAACACTTTCCCCATTGGAAGGTTCCAAGTCCAGTATGGACCCTTTCACATGTGGGTTTTGTTACCAGTTGCCTGAATACTTCTTCCTGTAAAGAATCCAGGATCTCCTTGCTTCTAGATGACACCGCAACAGGGATGCAACAGTCAACATCCAGCAAATTGAAATCCCCTTACTTTTTCTGACAATGCTGAGTATGTCTTCTATTAAATCTCCGTCCATGTCTTCTCCCTGTGATGGAGGTCTGTATATCACATCAATGCACATGGATTTCTCTTTCCCTCTTTCTAGTTTAATCCACACTGCCTCGTTTCTCCCTTTTTAAGCCCTGTATTTCCATAGCTTTAATATTATTTTTTACATATAGTGCAACTCCTCCTCCCCTTCCTCCTGCCCTGTCCTTTCTGAATAATGTATAGCCTGGTATAGTTATATCCCAGTCATGGTTGTCTGTGATCCATGTCTCTGTAACTGCCACTAAATCCAAGTCAGCCTCTCCCATTAAAACCTCAACATCTGGGATCTTATTTCCCATGCTACAGGCATTTATAGACACTGTTTTCCAGATGTTGCCCCTTTTACCTAATTCTATAAAAGTATTTAATCTTTCATTTACCTGGGGGCTTTCTTCACCCATCCCCAATGAATCTAATTTAAAGCCCTCTTCAATAGGTTAGCCAGTCTGCTACTGAAGACATGTTGACTCTTTTTGGACAGATGGACGCCATCTTTGCTCTGCAGCCTTTGGAACATCATCCCATGGTCCAGAAAATCAAAATGCTCTTGATGACACCATCCACGCATTTATCTCCAGGATGCAAGCTTCTCTGCCCTGGCCTTTACCCTCAACAGCGAGGATTGAAGAGAACACCACCTGCGCCCCTATCTGCTTCACCCTCTGTCCCAGAGCCATGAAGTCACTCTTGATAGGATAATGACCCAAATAGAAACCTTTCTCCGACCCCTTATCTTGGCTAAGGATAGGCGAAAGAGTTCCTGGTAAGCCCTAACCCCTGCACCTCGCCACATCATCTTCAAATAATAAAGTCATATTCCTCAGAAGCCCTTCACCCCCCAAAACCTGTAAGTACAGTATCATATAAGTGGTGATTTTGGCTGCTTGAAAATTTAAATAGGCCACTTACATATGTGAAGGGTAATTGTATAATAACTGGGCAGGAAGACATATTTTTCACCTCTTTTATGAAGGCCCATAGGGGCATGTTTACTAAAATGCACTTATTCATCATGCTGTTGAGCTGTACATCTAGCGTGGAGGCCATGTGTTTGTCCCCCTGCAGTTGGTGCATTGCAGCTGAACACCACCCTTTGAGTTGATGTTAAATGCACCTATGCTAATGGCAATAGCTGCATTTCACACAAGGCAAAAATGCTTGTGCTGACTGCAGTGCATCATCAATGGTCAAGCCCGACCTGTCCAGTCCCCACCCAATTGTGTGCTTATTGGTTAGTGTGGGATTTTTTTGTGGGGCCCTATGTTAACTTTTAGCATGGTGCATAGTGCATGGACAATCCTGGGCTAACTACTAGTGCACTTTCGTAAACATACCCCATAGGCGCTTATCTGTCTTTTTAAAATACTAGTTCAAATTTTGTAAAATTCATGCCTACAGTGAAGGCATGGGAATTTACGTCTTGCCCAGGACAGGCATAAATGTTAGTATGTGAAATATGCATGTATTTTATAAGAAAATCATGTAAAACACACGCCGCCCAGACTCCTCCGCTGAGCATTGCCTATTTGACAAATACACTCCTACGTGCATCTTGCTGGTATCTGGATAGCGGCCGGTGCTAAATGTCCAGTTTCAATGCTGACCAGACAGTGCCAAGGCTGTCAGAGATAATAATCAGTGGCCCTATCTGCTTAATTCTCAGAATATCAGGCTCAGTAGAATTTAACCAGCTAACGGATCCTGCTAACTAGCTAAGTCCTTTTGAGTACTGGACCCTATATTCCAGTCTCTGTACCACATAAACCATAGAATACTTGCATAGACCAATTCCCAGATTGATGGTTCCTACTATTTTCTAAAGAATTTTTGTTATGAATTTAGGATCACTGATTGAAGCAGCCTGTAGTACTTGAGTGCTACAGTACTACTGGATATCCTTGAGTATCGGAACATTATGGATTGCTACTTCTTTCTGTGGCAGGAAAAAGGATCCTAAATGAGAGATTCAGACAATAAATTGCTTAACGTAACAAAGACCTGATCATGGATATTTGAAAGTTAAAAATGAAAGGGGAGCTACTATTGTTGGGAGATTTCATCCTGTCAGATGTAAACTGGAATGCCCCCTCTTTAGAATCAGAATGAATGAGGGAAATCTTGGATGTCTTTCAAGATGCTATGCTCAGACAGATGGTGAAAGAACCTACAAAGGAGAGGCGACGTTGGACCTAGTACTCACGGAATGAAGAAAGTGTGTCTAATGTTCAGTTGGGTGCTCGCTTCAGCAGCAGTGACGAGCACACAACACGGTTTGAGATAAAGGCCAAAGCAGCGTTCAGTCACAGCAAAATAAAAGTGCTAGATCTCAAAAATGCTGACTTTAGTATAAGGGGGAAGTGCCTGAAAGAAGAGCTGGCAGGATGGGTAGAGATAAGGAATGTGGAAAGGCAGTGGGCCAAGCTGAAAAGAGCTGTAAAAAATGGCACTAGATCTTTATGTAAGGGAAGTAAATAAAAGCAAGAGGAAAAGGAAAGCCTAATGGTTATCCAAGGAAGTAGCTAAAAAAAATAAAGGCAAAAAAGGTCCTATTTACGAAATATTTACGAAGAACGCAAGAGGAACACAGAATAGAACACCAGATAAAGCTCAAAGAGGCAATAAAAGAAATAAGGATGGAAAACGTATGAGCAGAAAAAAATAGATAAAGATGTAAAATAAGGTGATAAGGCTTTTTCAGGTATGTCAGGGAGGGAGAAAGACCTAGAGCTGGAATTGTAAGACTATAGATGCTGAGGACTGCTGTGTAGAGAGTGATGAGGAAAGCGCAGAAATGCTAAGAAATTTTTCTTATATGTTCATGGAAGAAAATCCTGGAGAAGGACTGCAATTGGTTGACAAAGGTGCATATGAAAATGGAGTAGATACCACACCATTCACGGAAGAAACTCTTTATAAACAACTTGAAAAAATGAAGGTGAATAAAGCCATGAGGCCAGATGAGATACGAGGGGGGGGGGGGGGGCTGATAAGTCTCTGGCTTTGTAACAAAACAGAAAGCTTTTATTTCATAAAATGAAACTGCAGAGAGATCATTCGGACCTCCGGAACTGAAGTGTGCCCGTAGCTTTCTGTTTCGTTACAAGGCCAGAGACTTATCAGCCCCCCTCGTACATTCGAGGATACTGAGGGATATCAGGGCACTTCTGATGGGTCCTCTTAAGGATATATGTAATAGATCCTTAGAAATAAGAGAAGGACTGATGTGGTCCCTCTTCACAAGCGTGGTAATGGAGAAGAGGTGGTGAAACTACAGGCCGGTGTAGCTTACCTCAGTAGTTGGAAGAATAATAGAGATGCTTCTGAAGGAAAAGATAGTGAACTTAATATAATCCAACGGACTGCACAATTCAAGGCAACATGATTTTACCAAGGGCAGATCATGCCAGACAAATCTGATTGATTTCTTTGATTGTGTGAGCAGAGAACTGGGTGAGGGATGTGCACTGGATGTGGTCAACTTGGATTTCAGCAAAACCTTTGGTATGGCTCTTTACAGGAGGCTCATGAACAAACTGAGCAGCCTGAAGTTAGGAGCCAAAGTGATGAATAGGATTGGAAATTGGTTGACAGACAGATGACAGAGGGTGGTGGTAAATGGAATTCAGTCGGAAGAAAGAAAGGTGAGTCGAGTGCCTCAAGGGCTTTTTCTGGGGTCGATTCTGTTCACTACCTTTGTGCTTGACATTGCCAAAGGGTTGGAAGGAAAAGTTTGCAACAGGGTGGACACTCCCGGAGGGAGTTGAGAACGTGAAAAATGATCTGCAGATATTAGAAGAAGGGTCTAATGCTGGGCAGTTAAGATTTAATGCGAAGGTGTGCAAAATGAAGCACTTGGGGTGCAGAAATGTAAACGAGCAGTATGCAATAAGGAGTAACAGACTCACGTGCCCAGACCAGGAGAGAGACCTCAGGGTGATAGTGTCTAAGCATCTCAAAGTAGCAAAACAAGCTGAAAGGGCAGTGGCCAAAGGCAGAAGGATTCTAGACAGCACAGAATGGGGCATAACCAGCCAAAAGGAGAAGCTGATAATGCCCCTTTACAGGTCATTGGTGAGGCCTCACTTGGAGTATTGTATTCAGTTTTCGGGGCCACATCTCGCTTAGGATATAAAACGACTTGAAGTGGAACAGAGGAAAGCAACCAATGGGTTTGCACTGGAAGCCATATGAGAAGAAATTTGACGATCTGAATACAACATTTGAAGACCTATGTATACCTCAGAAGAAAGGAGGGACAGGGGAATTATTGCTACTAATATTAATCATTTATATAACGTTACAAGGCATATGCAGCACTGAACAGACACATATAAAGATAATCCTTGCTCATCAGAGCTTACAATCTAATCAAGATAGACAGTACAATAGATGAGAACAAGGGTACAGTAGGGAAGTGTAATGAGACAGAAGGAGAACAAAGGATTAAGATCCAAAAGCGGCCTAAAATAGATGAGCCTTTAGCATGGATTTGAAAAAGGGGAGAGATGAAATCTGACATAAAGATACAGGTAGTTTGTTGCAGGCATAAGAAGCAGCAAGGTGAAAGGATCAAAGTCTGGAGTTGGCAGTGGAAGAGAAGGACATAGAGAGAAGCAAGCCAGAGGAAGAGCAGAGTTCATAAGGAGGGGTGTAGGGAGAGAGAAGAGAGGAAAGGTAGTGAGGAGCAGTTGAATAAATGCACTTATAGGTCAGAAGGAAAAGTTTGTATTGGAAATGGAAAGAAAGCCAATGACGTGATTTGAGAAGAGGGGTTATATGAGTATATTGGGACTCTATATATATATATATATATTGGGACTCTATATCGTTCCATGGTGAGACCGCACCTTGAATATTGTGTGCAATTCTGGTCGCCGTATCTTAAAAAGGATATAGAGTTATTAGAAAAGGTTCAGAGAAGAGCCACCAAAGTGGTAAAGGGGATGGAAGGATACTTCTATGAAGAAAGGCTAAAAAGGTTAGGGCTCTTTAACCTGGAAAAGAGACGGCTGAGGGGAGATATGATAGAAGTCTATAAATTAATGAGCGGAGTGGAACGGGTAAACGTAGATCGATTGTTTACCTTATCAGAATATAGAAAGACTAGGGGACATGCAATGAAGCTACAGGGTAAACTATTTAAGACTAATAAAAGAAAATATTTTTTCACTCAACGTGTAATCAAACTCTGGAATTTGTTACCGGAGGATGTAGTAAAGGCTGTTAGTGTAGGTGGGTTTAAAAAGGGTTTGGACAAGTTCCTGGAGGAAAGGTCCATAAGCCATTATTAAGAAGGGACCCAGGATATCAATGCTTGAACCAATACAAGCATTGTGGAACATGTGTCCCTTGGGGAAACTGCTAGGTACATATGACCTAGATTGGCCACTGTTGGAAACAGAATACTGGGCTTGATGGACCTTGGTCTGACCCAGTATGGCATATCTTATGTTCTTATGTTCTTATGGCAGAAGATTAGCCGCGCAACAGAGTTTGTCCCCAGGCGCCCCTACTGGCGTAGGAAATAAGGGCGTCCGGTGACATTTAATTTATTTTAAGGAGTGGTTGAGCTGGAGGACCAGGAGGATTCTGGTCCTTGTAGTGCAGAACTCCTTATAAAGAACAATCTACGCCAAAGTGTAGGGTAATAAGGCTTTCTTTCCCTGGTCAACGCTTAGGTTCAATAAGACACAAAAGAAAATGAAGGTAATTCTTTCCTCTAACAAAAAGGTTCCACCGTTATATAAACAGTTAAGGGTTGTAGGCTTCACAATTAACTGTTTATCTGGGTTAAGGCTTCTTTCAAATCAATAGAAATTAACATCAGGAAACAAATGGTTATCAACTTCACCATATGCAGAGTTCTCTTTTCTCTATACATCTAGCAAGGCAATCAAGCTAGTTCTTGAACAGAAGTTACATTCCATTGGTTCACTCTGAGGAATGGGAACACTGGTTTCACAATCAAAGTCCATTGATTCTGGGTCACTACCTTCTTCAATGCTATGACTGTCTTCAGTATCTGTTAACTCCTCACAGGGGTTCTTCGGTTTCTCATACAACTTCCTTAGCACACTGTTGGGAAGTGCTTTTAAAAAGTTAGCTTTACTTCTTCTAACTTTCTGAGGCTTATCTATTTGCATAAGGTTTTCATCACTTAAACTTTCCTTTATAATGAAAGGCTTTTCATACCTTGGCTTCTGTAGGCTGCCACACCCAGGACTCAGCTTGCGACGTAACTTCTCAGGCTGGCAAGCTGTTCTGTGCACTGCTCTATAATCAGAGTTACCAGGAAAACCTGACGTGGGTTTCCACTCTCTGTGTTTCTTGGCAAAAGTGTCACTGTAGAAGGAATCTCCTTTCCTTGTGCCTTTCTGGTTTAGCATAGGAGACTTACTTGGGCTAGGAGAGTTGTTTTCCTCAGGCAAGCTGCTTCTTTGATTTGCTTGGCTTTGGACTCTGTTCCAATAGCTTTGGCCTTTCTGGACTTCATCCCTTTGAGTATACCTCTTTTGGATTCTGTCTCCTTGGGTTGGCTGCAGATGGAAGCTTTCCTGTTCCAGGCTTCTCTCACTGCTCCTGCTGTCGGTCCTTCTGACCTCGCTCTTGCCACTTCCCCAGCACTTGCTCTTGCCTCCGCCTCTGCCTCTGCCTGTTCCTGTTCCTCCTAACTCACTGATCATCTGGTTTCCTTTTATAAAGGGATTTCTGGTTTGCACGTTCTGAGTTTGAGGACAGGTGAAACTGCTTGTTACTAATGTGATCAATGCTAGAGCACGTTGCTTCAGGTACTGTGTAATTGTTCATGCGCCCTCTGGCTGAGCTGCGCTGGAACTGCGCTCTCTGCCTTTTCTGAGTTCCATGAAAATCAGGAGTTTTTTTCAACACTGTTTCTTCTCTAGCTCCAGCCTCATGACAAGTTTTGAACAGATTGAAGGGGAGAAAGATGACTCAGAAAGAGACCAGCAAGGAGGAGGTTGCAATAATCAAGGCAGGAGGTGACTAAAGAGTGGATAAGTGTTTTAGTAGTGTGTTCAGAAAGGAAGGGGCTAATTTTGTTAATGTTGTGTAGAGAAAGAAATGACAGGTTTTTATTATACTGTATGATACAGACATTAAAATACTTGAAAGATATTAATGAACAAGCACACCATTTCCAAATCTGGGAAAGCTCTGAAACTAGAGAACATGAAACGAAGCTATAAAAAGATAAACTTAAAAACAGCATCAGGAAGAAAGTTTTCAGGGAAAGGATGGTGCATGCCTGGCATACCCTCCCGGTGGAGGTGGTGAAGACAAAACCAGTAAATGAATTCAAAAAGGTGTGGGATAAACACAGAGGATCACTATATCAAAAGAGGAGCATTCCCATTAAAGCAAAACTTAATTGACTTTTACAATTCAAAAAAAGTGGCAGTTACAGCCCAAAGTATAAGCAGTTTACTGGGCAGACTGGATGTTACTCTTTTCTATACCAATTTTTTCTAACAAATGCATTTTTGATCCTTTATAATTTTATATTTTAAAAATCTTGTGTGGACTTCTGGCATTATTCCTAGAGATTGGTTTATTGATGCTTCTGCTGTGTTATAGGATCGTATAGGACCAGTAAAGCTTGCTTGATATGAAATTGAAAACATTTCCCTTCGGACGCTTGTCTTTACAGTACATGTGTAAATAGTAGTTTACACACTTAGTATGGTTGTCTGAATATTGCCCTTCCTCCATACAGTCAAAACGGAGCACCAGGCACAATTTTTAAACAAGTTAAAAAATTGTTATAAAGTTCACATAAGTGCTAACTTAGAGACTGATGTATTAAAATGGCTTTTATCAGATGCTAACATGTAACTGTCTACACTGTCAAGTCAATGCTGACTCAGCAACCCTTGGGTTTTCTTGGCAAGGTATAACTGGAAATAGATTGCTAGGCCTTTTATTCCCAAGTAATGGTGAGTAAAGTAACTTGTCCTAGGCCACAAGGAGAGGCAGTAGGAATCAAACCCAGATCTCTTGGGTACCAGGCTGTTGCTTTAAATACTGCCTGTTAACTTTCTCACATTAATGTGGAGGAGTGTCCTAGTGGTTGGGGCAAGGTACTTCAGGCTTGAAGGTCAGGGGTTCAAATCCCACTAGAGGACAGCAACCTTGGGCCGGAAGGACTGGGGTTTCTAGTCCCACAGGTGCTCCTTGTGGTCTTGGGCAAGCCACTTAACCCTCCATAGCCCATGTTCCCTGTAAAATAGTTATCTCCAAGTTATAATGCCCTGTTCAATGTAATTTCGGTTTGTTCAATGTAAACTGCACTGATGCAGAATAGCGCAGTATATAAGAGAATGTAAATTAAAAAAAAAAAAATTAATATGAGTCTTGAAGGACTAGAAAAAGGGACTGTTACTTCTGGAGAGAGATCTGCAATTGTGAGTATATACTTCTGGGAATTTTCTGAAAGGACTTCTTTGTATTAAAGCTAATTAATCTGTGAACCCACTGTTTTTTGTTAAATCAGTCAGGGCCTAGTAGCAGCAGCTTAAGTTTAAATTTAAAACACAGAAGAGAACTTTCTGGTTACATTTCATACCCAGCAGAGAGCTTTTTGTAGTTTAAATTTAATAGTCACTCAGGGCCAAGTATCAGCAAAGTACTTTTAGTTTAAATTTAAAACACAGAAGAGAGCTTTCTGGTTAAATTTGGAACCCAGCAGAGAGCTTGTAGTTTAAATTTCATAATAAGTTAGAGCCTAGCAGTAGCAAAGAGCTGTAATTTAAATCAAATCAGAATATAGCTTAGCATAAAAGGCAAAACAGGGGCAGTACTCTTTGAGCAACAAATAAAGTCTTCTAGAGACCTTTACAAAGAGGCCTTCTACCTAGGGGGCCAGAGACCTGTGAAACTTTTTCAATAGGTGTTAACACCAGGTGGCAGGTCATAGGCCATTTTGAAAGACTCCTTCTATCCAAGCAAGGATTGTTAATCACCCAGGAAGTTGGTCACAGCTTAACTCAGCAGCACAGGACAGGGTACTGTGTAGCAGCCCTCTTTTAATAAGTGTTATTTCCCTCCCTCCCTCCCCAACACCCACCCACCCCTGGGATAATCGTAGCTTTATAGGTACTTACACATCTTAAAGGAAAGGAGGTGCTCTCAGGTGAAGCTCGTTATCCAAATCAGTCATACACTAAGGACCTGAGATTAATTAAGCTTCAGGTGAACAAGGTATATTAAACGTATTAGGTACAGTTTTATTAGTATAAATATCCATAGCAACTCTTAGTAAGTAAAGAACTTAAAGATCTAAATACAAACTTAAAACTAAGATACAGACAGCAGTCCAGCAGCGAGATGGGAGCTTTCCAGTCTTTTGCATTGAGTGTCACATGTATGATTTTCTCCCAGTTGGTGAGAGGTCTTACGTGTGCACTAGGTGCAAGGAGTTCTTTGCTCTCAGGGAATGAGTCCATTCTCTAGAGGCTAGAGTAGCAGACTTGGAAAATATAAGAAAGACAGAGAGGTACATAGATGAGACCTACAGGGATATAGTCCTGAAGTCCCACCTCCAGTGTGGCAGCATCCCTGTTGTCATGGAGAAGGGAGGTCACCTGACAGGAGATCATCACCCTGGTGTGGCAGGAAGTGATCCTGTAACTAGGACCTGTCCTCCAGGTGATGTAAAACCCTCTCACACTGAGGACATTTCTCCAGGGCCATGTGCCCATGAGTGAAGGGTTAGGACAGCCGTTATAGTTAGTGATTCGATCATTAGGCATGTAGATAGCTGGGTGGCTGGTGGACATGAGGATCGCTTGGTAACATGCTTGCCTGGTGTGAAGGTAGCGGACCTTATGCGCCACCTAGATATGGTCTTAGATGGTGCTGGGGAGGAGTCTGCTGTCTTGGTACATGTTGATACCAATGACATAGGAAAATGTGGTAGGGAGGTTCTGGAGGCTAAATTTAGGCTTGTAGATAGGAAGTTGAAATCCAGAACTTCCAGGGTAGTGTTCTGTGAAATGCTTCCTTTTCCACGTGTAGGACCCAAAAGGCAGGCAGAGCTCCGGAGTCTCAATGCGTGGATGAGACAATGGTGCCGAGATGAGGGTTTTAGATTTGTTAGGAACTGGGGAACATTCTGGGGAAAGGAGGGGCTCTTCCGAAGGGATGGGCTTCACCTTAACCGGGATGGAACCAGGCTGCTGGCATTAACCTTTAAAAAGCAGATAGAGCAGCTTTCAAACTAGATAATAGGGGAAAGCCGATAGTCGCCCAAGAGCGGATGGTTCGGAAGAATGTATCCTTGAAGGATACTACCAAAAGCAGAGAGGTCCCAAAAAAGAGTAAAGTAGCCCAAATGCCCTTGAGTATGTAACAGAGAGAGCTTAAAGTTCCCAAATTACCTATGTCTACCAATAGCCAAATTAATGTGAATAAAATACAGTCTCTAAAATGCTTGTGTGCAAATACTAGAAGTCTAAAAAATAAGATGGGCGAGTTAGAGAGGGCATTGAGTCAGAAAGAATTAAAGTTTTGCAGGAAACAAAATTTGCTGTAGAATATGTATGGATTGAAATTCCATGTAAAAAGGGGAAGGCGATGGCAGTGGGGGTGTACTATCGACCGTCTGGCCAGAATGAACAAATGGATGATGAAATGCTCAAAGAAAGCAAGGAAGCTAACAAAAGTTACAGTGTAGTAATAATAATGGGTGATTTCAATTACCCCGGTATCGACTGGGTCAGTGTCACGGCAGGACATGCTAGGGAGATAAAGTTCCTAGATGAAATAAATGACTGCTTCTTGTTGCAGCTGGTTCATGAACCGACCAGAGGGGAAGCCATATTAGACCTAGTCCTTAGTGGAACACCAGATCTAGTGCAAGAGATAAGGGTGTTGGGGCCACTTGGCAATAGTGATCATAGCATGATCGCCTTTGATTTAATTAGTGGAGGAGGGATAGTAAGGAAATCCACAGTACTACCTTTTAACTTTCGAAAGGGAGACTATGATAAAATGAGGAAAATAGTTAAGAAAAAACTAAAAGGAGTAGTTGCAAAGGTTAAAGACTTACATCAAGCTTGGCTGTTGTTGAAAAATACTATCTTGGAAGCCCAGACCAGCTGTATTCCACGCTTTAAGAAAAGTTGAAGGAAGTCCAAAAAACTGCCAGCCTGGTTTAAAGGTGAGGTCAGAGAGGCTGTTGTTGCCAAAAAAGCATCTTTCAGGAAATGGAAAAAAGAACCAACCGACTAAACCTGGAAACAGCACAGGCACTGGCAAGTCAAATGCAAGGCATTGATAAGGCAGGCAAAGCGAGAATTTGAGAAGAAGCAAAAATGCAAAATAAAGACTTTTTCAAGTACATTCTGTCACGGCCTCACCACCCACCTCTAGCTTAGAGGGGCATGGTTATTAGAGGAACTTCCCGCTATCTGCCTTAACACATTATTTCCCTGCAGTGTCCTCTGGGAAATGTAGTTTTGTTTTGTTAACCTGTATAGGTGCGTCAGGCAGAAAGTTGTAGTCAGGCTCAACGAGGTAAGGCAAATGACAAATTTATTTTGCACACAATAGTTCGAACATACCACCAACAGGATTATCTGTTTAGGGTTCTTTGAGGTAGAGCATTGTCCATAAAACAAACCCAAACACAGGTATGGCTGTTCACAGGTTCTCTATAGTTCAGGACATGGAGTGGAGGAGTGGCCTAGTGGTTGGGGCAAGGTACTTCAGGCCGGAAGGTCGGGGGTTCAAATCCCACTAGAGGACAGCAACCTTGGGCTGGAAGGACTGGGGTTTCTAGTCCCACAGGTGCTCCTTGTGGTCTTGGGCAAGCCACTTAACCCTCCATAGCCCATGTTCCCTGTAAAATAGTTATCTCCAAGTTATAATGCCCTGTTCAATGTAATTTCAGTTTGTTCAATGTAAACCGCACTGATGCAGAATAGCACGGTATGTAAGAGAATGCAAATAAATAAATAAACATACAGTCTTTAACAGCAAGGATATCAAATTCCTTTTTAGCCTTGCTGGCTAAAGCACAAAAACAACTCAAATTTAACGTCTGTGGTAGTTTTAGCTTCTATTCGGCTTCAAACCTTTCTTGGCTACCTTCCAAGTAAAAAGGTAGAACCCGGGGCAAAAGAAAGCGTTATTCTAATAGCTACTTTAGCTTACCCCAGTGTCATAATTCAGGCAGCAGGTGGTTAACAAGCTTATATCACAGTTCCTGGCTTGCTCCTTAGTCCCCGTAAACTTCCCCTTTGCAAAGACGGGGGAATCATGGCCACCTTGCTAGTTGACTATGGGTACCTTCTTTCCTTGAAGACTTTCTTTCAAGACAGCTTTCTTTTCTCTACGTTCACATGTTTAAAGCCTTGCAAAAGGAACAATCCATGGGAGTGTCCTCCTCATTCAGCTCCACCTCGGGCTCTCCCAGCTGCATGGATTCTGAGTCCCCGTCTTGCTCACAGTGCTCAGCTAACAGCCTCCTGGGGGATCCTGGAGTCCCTCTCGCTTCTGGCCCCAATCTCGCAGACGTACTATATGCCAATTAGTACTTTCTTCTCCTGGAAGCTCAGTTCCTCTGCTCTGCTCAGCACTAGTCAAGCTTCCCTTGCTTGTATCTGTGCCTCTGTTCGTGTCAGCCTGACTTCCTGCTTCTCTGCCCCCTTCCTCATAGTCTGGCATAGGTTTATATTTCCAGGCTTCTAGCTCCAACTCCTCCCTTCCCAGGTGACGGTAATCAGCCTGATTTCCGGTACCTGAGTGCTTGGAGAATTCACTGCCATAGGGGTTCTGGGCCCTATATCCTCTCTCCCTCTTTCCACTAGGGGGCGCATGAAAGGTGCGCAACGTGGAGGTTTTCTGATTCCTGGAGGTGGTTGTGGCTTTCCTACCCTGACTTGGTGAAAGGAGGCCCTTTACTAGTATGAATTCCCTGTCTCTTTGTCCTCCCCCAGACTCTGGATAGGCCTCCTTGCCACAATTCGTAGCAAAAAACCTGTGACAGAGTCAGTTGGTCCATTAGATAATAAAGGAGTTAAAGGGGCACTAAGAGGCGACAAGGCGATAGCGGAGAGACTGAATTAATTCTTTGCTTCAGTCTTTACTGAGGAAGATGTAGGGAGGTTATCCATGATTGAAGTGGTATTTAAAGGTGCGGAAGAATTGAAGGAAATATCGATACATCGGGAAGATGTGTTACAACTATTAGATAAACTGAAGAGTAGCAAATCACCTGGGCCAGATGGTATACATCCAAGGGTGTTGAAAGAACTGAAATATGAGATTGCAGACCTGCTATTAGTAATCTGTGAATTTTTATTAAAATCATCTGTAATACCTGAAGATTGGAGGATCGCCAATGTAACACCAATTTTTAAAAAGGGTTCCAGGGGTGATCCGGGAAACTACAGACTGGTGAGCCTGATGTCAGTACCGGGAAAAATGGTAGAAAGCATCATAAAGAACAAAATTACTCAGCATGTAGATAGTCATGGCCTAATGGGAGACAGCCAACATGGTTTTAGACAAGGAAGATCTTGTCTTACTAATCTGTTATGTTTTTTTGAAGGTGTGAATAAACAGGTGGAGAAAGGTGAGTCGGTTGATATAGTGTATCTGGACTTTCAGAAAGCCTTTGACAAGGTTCCTCATCAGAGACTTTTGGCAAAAACTAAAGAGTCATGGGATAGGAGGCAGTGTACTATTGTGGATCAGGAACTGGTTAAAAGATAGAAAGCAGAGGGTAGGGCTAAATGGCCAATTTTCTCAATGGAGAAAGGTGAATAGTGGTGTACCCCAGGGGTCTGTGCTGGGTCCGCTGCTTTGTGACATATTCATAAATGACCTAGAAAGGGGAATAACGAGTGAGGTTATCAAATTTGCAGATGACACAAAACTATTTAAAGTTGTTAAGCCCAAGAGGATTGTGGAAAATCGCAAGAGGATCTTGATAAATTGGAAGACTGGGCATCAAAATGGCAGATGAAATTTAATGTGGACAAGTGCAAAGTTATGCAGCTAGGAAAGAACAACCCAAAGTATGGTTACACAATGCAAGGTTCCACATTAGGAACCACCACCCAGGAAAAAGATTTAGGCGTCATTGTGGATAACATGTTGAAACCCTCGGCCCAGTGTGCAGCGGCGGCCAAGAGAGCAAATATAATGCTAGTTATCATAAGGAAAGGAATGGAAAATAAAACAAAAGATATTATAATGCCTCTATATCATTCCATGGTGAGACCGCACCTTGAATATTGTGTGCAATTCTGGTCGCCGTATCTTAAAAAGGATATAGCGTTATTAGAAAAGGTTCAGGGAGAGTCAGCTGTTTGGAGACCGGAGTTCAGCGGCAGCGTTTTGCCATCTGATTGGCTGCAGCAGGTCCCTCCTGATTGACCCGGTTGGCCCCGGCAGCATATAACAGCGTCGGCTGCTTTCAGGAGGTGAGAGTCAGCTGTTTGGAGACCGGAGTTCAGCGGCAGCGTTTTGCCATCTGATTGGCTGCAGCAGGTCCCTCCTGATTGACCCGGTTGGCCCCGGCAGCATATAACAGCGTCGGCTGCTTTCAGGAGGTGAGAGTCAGCTGTTTGGAGACCGGAGTTCAGCGGCAGCGTTTTGCCATCTGATTGGCTGCAGCAGGTCCCTCCTGATTGACCCGGTTGGCCCCGGCAGCATATAACAGCGTCGGCTGCTTTCAGGAGGTGAGAGTCAGCTGTTTGGAGACCGGAGTTCAGCGGCAGCGTTTTGCCATCTGATTGGCTGCAGCAGGTCCCTCCTGATTGACCCGGTTGGCCCCGGCAGCATATAACAGCGTCGGCTGCTTTCAGGAGGTGAGAGTCAGCTGTTTGGAGACCGGAGTTCAGCGGCAGCGTTTTGCCATCTGATTGGCTGCAGCAGGTCCCTCCTGATTGACCCGGTTGGCCCCGGCAGCATATAACAGCGTCGGCTGCTTTCAGGAGGTGAGAGTCAGCTGTTTGGAGACCGGAGTTCAGCGGCAGCGTTTTGCCATCTGATTGGCTGCAGCAGGTCCCTCCTGATTGACCCGGTTGGCCCCGGCAGCATATAACAGCGTCGGCTGCTTTCGCGGCCGCGAACGCGGCCTGCGGGCGCGTGCCCGAAGGGGGCGTGACCAAAGGGGGTACGCCCCTTTGGTGCCCCTTCGGTGCCAATTCGGGGTTCAGAGTATCTGTCGCAGAGGGTATGCCGCGAGGTCATGCGAAAAGGAAGAGTAAAAAGGCACAAGGGAATCCACCTGTTAAATCGTTAGCTGCTGCTACTTCTACTCCTTCTGTTGTTACTGGTCCTATGGATCAACACGTGGTGGTTTTGCCTCAGCGTGCTTCAGTAGATCAATACTCTTCGTCGCCTGGATCCGGGATTACCCTCAGTTCTATCGATAGGACTCCCCCGCCCAACCCAGGATCTTCTCAAGCCTCTGCTGAAATGTCGTCCTCTTCTGCGGTGTCTGCCTCCTCAGGAGAGGAGGAGGAGAATTCCGTTTCTGTGTCAACTACATCTCATGAGGTACTTTCAATTGTTCCTATTCCGGCAGTTGTTGCTCCTGAAAGTCTTATCTTTTCTCAAGTAGAAAATCCTGAAGAAGTAACTCTTACAGATATTTGGAAGCAAGTTTCAGCTACCAATTCATTGTTAACACAATTTATGTCTCAGACTGCTGTTTTCTCTCAACAAGTTTCTCATAAATTGCATAATGTAGAGGCATCCGTTAATCAGTTATCTCAACGTACTGATAGGCTTGATACACAGGTTGTCTCTTTGCAGTCAGCCAGTGAATCAGCCTTGAAGGATACTTTGATGTTTTATCAGCAGCTAGAGGCCTTAGAGAATGCTTCCAGGGCAAAATATTTACGTATATTAAATTTTCCAAAAACGCGTTTATTATCTCCTATTTTATTGTTTAGGCAATATTGTAAAGAGATTTTATTGCTTTCTAGTGCCGATACTGTTATGATTGATCGAACCTTTTATTTACCTGCTCGGATTTCCACCGGGGAACCCAGTATAGCACGGGAGGATGAGGGTACTCTTTTAGATTTGACTAACTTTTTGGAAAACTCTCAGACGTCTATCTCCACCCGTGCTACTCTGGTAGTTACTTTAGCCAATTTTTCAGATAAGGCTTCCATTTTGAAGGCCTTTTTTTCCTAAAAAGGATTTTCTTTTTTATGGCTACAAGCTTTCTATTTTCCCCGATGTGTCCAGGCAGACACAGAATCGTAGGAGAGCCTTCCTCCAGCTTAAACCTAGGGTGGTGGCTGGAGGAGGTACCTTCTACCTTAGGTTTCCTTGTAAATGTCTTGTGACTATTCAAGGAGTAAGTTATGTTTATTCTGATACTTCATTGTTGGAGTCGCTTCTGGTATCATTGCAGGCTTGAGTGATATTCTTTTTTGTCTGAGTATATGTTATTGTGGGAAATGTGGTTGGTTGAGCGTGGTAGCCTTAGTTTTGCTCCTGTGCTCCTCTTATGCTTTCTCTTCATGATGTGGGCTAGGTAGTGATATGTATCTTG
The DNA here is from genome assembly GCA_033557465.1 of Ichthyophis bannanicus. Taxonomy (NCBI): domain Eukaryota; kingdom Metazoa; phylum Chordata; class Amphibia; order Gymnophiona; family Ichthyophiidae; genus Ichthyophis; species Ichthyophis bannanicus. The sequence continues at coordinate 455,921,857 of CM066038.1, read as the reverse complement.
ATTTGTATCGTTGTAAATTTGTTCGATTTACTCTATTCATATCATTATTACTTATTGTCTTGTGTTATTGGTTGTAATAATTGAAAACTCAATAAAAAAAAAAAAAAGAAAAGGTTCAGAGAAGAGCCACCAAAATGGTAAAGGGGGTGGAAGGATACTCCTATGAAGAAAGGCTAAAAAGGTTAGGGTTCTTTAGCCTGGAGAAGAGACGGCTGAGGGGAGATATGATAGAAGTTTATAAATTAATGAACGGAGTGGAACGGGTAAACATAGATCGATTGTTTACGTTATCAGAATATAGAAAGACTAGGGGACATGCAATGAAGCTACAGGGCAAACTATTTAAGACTAATAAAAGAAAATATTTTTTCACTCAACGTGTAATCAAACTCTGGAATTTGTTACCGGAGGATGTAGTAAAGGCTGTTAGTGTAGCTGGGTTTAAAAAAGGTTTGGACAAGTTCCTGGAGGAAAGGTCCATAAACCATTATTAAGAAGGGACCCAGGATATCAATGCTTGACCCAGTACAAGCGTTGTGGAACCTGTGTCTTTTGGGGAAACTGCTAGGTACGTATGACCTAGAATGGCCACTGTTGGAAACAGGATACTGGGCTTGATGGACCTTGGTCTGACGCAGTATGGCATATCTTATGCCCATTATCGCATTGCGTTGTAGTTAAATTTCTCGCAGTGACAGCTCTTCATTGACATTTGCATATTTTGTCATGTTAGTTAGCCAGGGGCAGCAAAAGGCCTTTTCTTTGGTGGGGGGGGGGGCAAGCTTTGCCCTAACTCCACCCCAGGTTCCACCATGTGGGCAGAGGCCCTTCCGGTTCTACCTGTGGAGATCGGATCTCCTGTGGGCAGACAGAAAGGGTCTGCTGCGATCGCGGCTTTTCTTCTTCTGCCTGTGGGGAATGCCTGCCATACTGTGATTTTTGGTGGGGCCACGGCCCGTGTGGCCCACCCCCTTCTAACGCCTATGTAGCTAGCTATATGAATACAGAGAATAAGATTATTTACATAATCGTACAGCTCATCACCGAGTTTTGCATGGATTCTACACTGAAGTTCACACTATCCAAATAATGCTTGATGTTTTGGCAAAAAATGTACACATAGAGCCCAATTTCGGGAGGGGCATGTCCAGGATATCCAGACAGCCCTGTGTAGGTTGGGCCCTTTTGGGCCCAATTCTGAAATGCACAAGCAAAACGTTCTTGTTGCTGTCAGAATGGGCCCGAGGACGGCCAGGCATGCCCCTCCACAGCTCCATCTGCCCGTAACCCCGGACCCTCGTGTCTCTGCTGCCTGACCCTGACAGGGGTCACTGGGGCCTGGATCGGGTGGCAGGGACTCACCCTCCATGCTCCTGTGAGGGGGGGGGGTGCTCCTGGGCTCTAGGGATGGCTGCCGGCCATGTTTGGGGGGAAGTGCCCCGCTCTTATTCCACCTCAGAGGTGGTATAAGCAGGATGTCCCCCCCAGCGATCTTGGGACGTAGAGGGCCATTATGGAATCGGCCCTGTATGTCCAGTGGTCAGCCCTGCCTATGCCCCTTCCACTCTCTGCCCCGTCTCCTGCAGCACGCACAGTGGCTCTGTGCGTGCAGCGGGGGATGGAGGCAGAATACCAGCAAGGTGGATAACGGGGCTGCACGTCCCAATGGGACGTGCAGTCCCGCTATTTGCTTCATAGAATCGGGGCCGAAGTTTTACAAATGGAATAGTGCACACTAGATGCCAGTTTATTGCACGTTAAAGCTGTTGTGAAGTGTAACCCGGACATCAATGTTTATATTTTAAGCATTTAAACTCTTGTTCCCCAAACCGGAATGAAAGTACACTGAACTTTTGCTTTGCATTCGGCTCTTTAATACACTCTTTACATTTTCTATCATTTAAATGCCAACGCAAAGCAGTCGTATGAGAGTCAATAAGGTTTTTAATTGCAAAGATTTCCTGTGACGTGATGGTTAATGAATGTCAAAGCAATAACACAAAAGACATTACTTGTTTAATGATTGATAGAACTAGAATAGCACAAGGTCTTTTGCTGGATAAATGACTACAGTTCTGTGTTCCTTTACATTAGCAGTATCAACACTCTGATCACATGGTAGAAGATAATAGCTACAGCAATTAGGTGCCTGAGTGTGACATAAGAGCTGGTTAGAACTCTGTGGCATTATTTTATCGAGTCATAATACAGGAGATGTAGAAAGGATTCCAAGCCTGTAACAGACCTCAGTGGATAGGCTTGTAGATATTCAGGTTGGCCTGTCCCGCAGTTACTCATACATGTAAATTGCATTGAGGGCTTGCTTGAGTCAGGACTCTTGCAAGGATATTGGGCACCCTAAGTGAACTTTCAGTCTTACACCAACTCAACACCACCTCTCCCACAACAGTCCTGTAAAAATGTATAATTGGACATCATATGTTTAAATACTAAGCTTTGCTTTATATATATGTGTGTGGCCAGTCTCACAGCAGGTAAAAGAGAGTGCTGATGGCTCTTGAGTTTGTGCAGCTTTCAGGATCTATCGTTTTGCTTTGTCTGTTGCTGCTGTTTGCCTCTCCTCAGGAGCTGTTCCCCCTAGGTTGTGGCAGGTGCAGGCCTGTGACCCACGGTGTCTGACATAGGCAGGCCAGCATGGCTAGCTTGACCTGTAAATGAGGCCTGTGGAGAGGCATATAGGATTGCACATCCCCCAACATGCTGCTATTGTAAGAAAGAACTCAGTAGAAATATTGAATTAGCTTAGATAAGCAGAATTGCAGAATTAAGAAATGGAAAAATACAGAAAAGATGTGTTTTAAAGTTACTGATAAGAAAAAGTACATTTGCAGAGAAGTATTGAGGAGTGCTGACAGATGAGTTACAGAACCTTGCTCTTCTGCACGCACAAATGGTCCCATAGCCTTGAAAGTGTGAAAGTAACAAGTTGATGAACTGACCATTGTAATTGGGACTAGAAGGGGGGCAGGCAGGTGTCATGCCTACAGAAGCCCACAGAAGGAACATAATTGGAGAAACTTATCAGTACCGGGACCAATAGAGGGGCTACGGGAGGTACGGGAGCGTACCGGGACCAATGAAATGTTTTTCTATACCTAGAATGGAACAGAAGTCTATAAAAGTTGCTGTAATGCTTGAAAACTTTGCTCAGCCATTTTGAAATTGTCTTGCTTGAGACTTGTGCACAAATAAATGATTTGGACCTTCTGAACAGACTCCTGGTATCATTGGTTTGTCTGCGCTTTGCTGCTACATATTCCTTGGTGCGTTGGCCGGGAAGTTGTGGAATCAAAGTGTATATAGGGCAATATACCACGACTTTCCGCCTCTATAGGCTTGGTCCTGCCGGGATCGCGCCCTTCCGACGAGGGCCGCTCCCTGGCGCCGCCGGTCCCTTGTATCGGAGGGAGCTGGTCGGACCTCGGCGGGTGACGAGCCCGGCTGGAGTCAACGCCTCGAACCCGAGTGAGGGGAGTCCGAGGTCCAACTCATGCGCCTGCTTGGGAAGTTTTGAGGACCGGATCCGGTGAGTATAGTTTTGATTTTGGGTCTAGACAGAAATAGAAAGAACAGTACTGCCATTGAAACTTGGAACTTGGAATTTGTAATCTCGAGATATTGGGAATTGGTAAGAGAGCCTGATCAACTCTCAAGGAAGAGCCGAGTAGCCTGGCATGGGAATTCGCTAGGTGAAACCCTCATCCTTTTTGTAATTGTACTTGGAAAAGACTAGTCAGAATAGATAGAAACGAATGCATTCTGGGAATACGTTGCTAGCATGATTGTGTGAACGAAGTGTGATTGAGAGGTCTGGCAGCACGGACCAAGTGAAAGCTGACCCCTGATTAGCGCATTTCCTGACCGGGCGACCGCGTTCAGGTCGCGAAAAGGGGGAAGCGATTGTCGTCTTGTCTTGTTATTTGTATTCCCTGTATGTTTCCAGGGCCGTGAGGACCCCTTACCCACGGTCCGCCCACCTTTTCCCTTCTGTCTGTTGTTGCGCGCACACATCGAAATGGGAGGGGCGGAGTCTACTAGGAACACTCCATTAGAATGTATGATCGCACATTTTAAAGAGGGATATTCAGGAGATTATGGTATTAAAATGACAGCAGCCCGTTTGCAGATTTTGTGTACTAGGGAGTGGCCCGATCTAGACCCCATCTGGCCCCGAGAGGGAACGTTCACCGTAGAGATTATCCAGTCAATACACCGTAGAGTGCGGGTAGCGCACCCTGACCAGTACCCCTATATAGATTCCTGGTTAAGTATTTGTGAAGATCCGCCCTCCTGGGCGCAGCGCTGTTATGAGGAACAGTGCAGAATAATGTTAGCTAAAACAGATTCTAGACAGAGAAAGGAACAGCCTAGAATGAAAGAGCAGGATAAGAAAGCCAAGAAGAAACCCATCTTGGCAGATCCCGATTCCCCAGAAGTAGTCCTCAGGCAGCCCCGAACCCCAGGTCCAGTGAGAATAGCCCGGCGGCGTCCTGCCCCAGCACCCCAGAGACCGCCGGAGCCGAGGCGAGACCCAATCCCTGACCTCCCTCCTCCTGGAGAAGAGGAAGAGAGAGAATTAGCGGAGAGAAGAGAGGAGGATGTAAAAAGTGAGCCAGAAGCGGAGCTAGAAGAAGAGGAGAGTGAGGATCCCCCAGAAGAAGAAGAAGAGGAAAGTGTACAAATAATTGAGGAAGTCAGCGCCAGCACTAGCAAGCCAGTGAAAGAAAAACCAAAGCAAAACCAGTTGAGAAAAAGACAGCAACTCCTGCAAAGACAACGACAATAGCCCTTAGATCCCAGACTCAAATGACGCCTAGGACAGCCAAACTGTTTCCCTTAAGGCAAGTCCCGGGGGTGCCCGTAAAGAATGATAATGATGAAGTGGTAGCGGGACCCCTAACTTATGTGTATATCCCGTTCTCTACAACGGATTTATTAAATTGGAGGTCGCACTATGCCTCCTATACTAGTAAACCCCAGGAGCTGACAGAATTAGTAACTAGTATTATGGAAACTCACCAGCCCACTTGGCCAGATTGCCGTCAGCTCCTGACCACCCTATTCACTACAGAAGAACGAGCGAGAATTAGAAAAGCAGCTATTGAATGGATGGCAGAAAACCCTGCAGCTCCAGCGCAGGGGCAGAATATAATAGATCGTAGAGAAGCAGCTCAGAGAGAATTCCCAAATGAAGACCCCCAATGGGATCCAAATACAGATGAAGGATCCACCGCCCTAGCCCGTTTTCGCCAAGGCTTTTTACAAGGCTTGCGAAGAGGAGGCCAAAAAGCTATGAACCTTTCCAAAGTAGCAGGAATTATCCAAGGAATAGATGAGAGCCCAGCAGATTATTATGAAAGATTAACTGAAGCTTATAGAATGTATACTCCCTATGATCCCGAGGCACCAGGAAGTTTATGCATGGTGAATTCTGCTTTTGTAAACCAGTCTCAACCAGACATTAGACGTAAATTACAGAAATTAGAAGGGTTTGCGGGCATGAATGCAACACAGTTATTGGAAGTCGCTCATAAAGTGTATGTGAATCGTGATACTGAAAGACAGAGAGAATGTGATAGAAAGATGAAGAAGAAAGCTGATTTTTTGGCTGCGGCCATAGTTGAAAAGAAAAGGGGAGGTGTCCCTAATCGAAGGAGCAGAGGAAGAGGGCGGGGTCAAGGCGGAGGCCGGACCCAGAGACTAGGCGTGAACCAATGCGCCTATTGCAAAGAGGAAGGACATTGGAGAGATACTTGCCCGCAACTCGAAGACGCCCAGCAAGATGACGAATACGATCATCAGTGGCGAGAAGAAAGAAGAGGCCGTCCCCGAGGCCGAGGAGGAGCCAATCGAGAACAATTTCAGCGAGAGAGGGGAGGAGGAGCCATCCAAGCATTGGCCACGCAGGCCCATGAAGAGGATGACGTGGATTAGGACAGACCGGGCTCCAAGTTTGCTTTAGGTCTCCAGGAGCCTATGGTCGAAATACAAATAGGAGACCAATTTATGAACTTTATGGTTGATACTGGAGCAGAACATTCAGTAATAGACAAAAAGATAGCCCCATTCACCAAGAAAGCAGTCACCATTATAGGAGCAACTGGTGCCAAAGCCACAAAGTCTTTTCTACAAAACCGAATATGCAGTCTAGGAGGACAGCAAGTAACTCATCAATTTCTTTACATGCCCGAATGTCCAGTACCATTACTGGGACGAGACATGCTAGCCAAGCTTCAAGCCCAAATATCTTTCTCTGAGCAAGGAGAAATGCAAATGACAGTGAATTCTCAAGCCAAACCAGCAGGAATAATGCTGCTGACAGTACCCCGAGAAGAAGAGTGGAGATACTACATTGATGACTCGATTCAAGATACCTATTTTGAACAAACTTTAAAGAACATTCATGCACCACTTGAAGTATGGGCAGAAGGCAGTCCCCCAGGCCTAGCCAAACATATAGCTCCAGTGATTGTAACCCTCAAGCCTAGCGCTACACCAGTGCACGTCAAACAGTACCCTCTCCCAAGAGCTGCAATTGAAGGTATTCATCGCCACTTACAGAGATTACTTGAGTATGGCCTACTGAAAGTATGTCAATCCCCATGGAACACCCCACTTTTGCCAGTAAAGAAGCCTGAGACAGATGATTATCGCCCAGTGCAAGATTTGAGAAGAGTAAATGATGCAGTTGAAACTATACATCCAGTTGTACCCAATCCTTACACTCTACTAGGATTGATACCCGCTGAAGCTACCCATTTCACTGTACTAGATTTGAAAGATGCATTCTTTTGCATAAGATTAGCCCCTGTAAGCCAAATATTGTTTGCATTCGAATGGCAAGACCCCATCTCTGGAAGAGGGGGTCAACTCACCTGGACAAGATTACCCCAAGGATTCAAGAATTCACCTACCATCTTTAGTGCTGCACTAAATCAAGACCTTTCAAGCTATCCAGTAGCCCCGGGGAGGAGAGTACTTCTCCAGTACGTGGATGATCTGTTGATAGCTGCCGTATCAGAAAAAGAATGTATACGAGCCACCCAAGATCTCTTGCAGTTACTAAATGAAGCTGGATATAAAGTTTCCAGAGCCAAAGCACAACTATGCCAAACAGAAGTGAAATACTTGGGTTTTCGTATTACCCAAGGAAGCAGAAGATTAGGCAGAGAAAGAAAAGAAGCAGTATGTAGAATTCCAACTCCAACAACCAGAAAGCAAGTTAGAGCCTTTCTGGGAGCGGCAGGATATTGCCGAATCTGGATACCCAACTTTGCCCAAATTGCCAAACCACTGTATGAAGCCACAAAAGGAGAAGAGAAGTCACCACTGGAGTGGGGACTTGAGCAGGATACAGCCTTCCAGAAGTTAAAAGAAGAACTGATGTCATCACCAGCACTTGGACTACCAGATGTCCACAAACCTTTCCACTTGTTTGTACATGAAGCACAGGGAAATGCCTTAGGCATGTTGACTCAGAAATTAGGAAATTGGGAACGACCTGTAGCCTACCTATCGAAACAATTGGACCCTGTGGCCAAAGGATGGCCACCCTGCTTGAGAGCAGTTGCAGCTACAGCACTACTAGTGAGTGAAGCAGACAAACTCACATTAGGACAGAACATACGAGTCACTGTGCCACATGCAGTCCTTGCCCTTATGGAACAGAAAGCAAATTATTGGCTCACCAATTCCCGAATGCTAAAGTACCAGAGCATGTTATGTGAGAACCCCCAGATACAACTCGAAGTGAGCCATGCCCTGAATCCAGCCACCTTGATACCCATCAGTGAAGAACTCCCAGAACATGACTGTATCGAAGTCATGGAAACTGTGTTCTCTAGTCGACCTGACCTAACAGATGTGCCCATAGACAATCCTGACCAGATCTATTATGTAGATGGGAGCAGTCTCATCCTTGATGGACGACGCTGTGCCGGATATGCAGTCGTCACTCAACACGAAGTAGTTGAATCATCAGCCCTAGCCTCAGGCACATCAGCCCAGAAAGCCGAATTGATAGCACTCACCAGAGCATTGTTATTAGGAGAAAAACTTGTGCTAAATGTATATACAGATTCCAAATATGCTTTCACTACCTTGCATGCCCATGGAGCTCTCTACAAAGAAAGAGGACTCATCACATCCGGAGGAAAATCAGTCAAATATGGTCCCGAGATATTGATGTTACTTGATGCAGTCTGGGCCCCAACACGTGTAGCTGTCATGCATTGTAGAGGACATCAAGCAGGAAAAGGAGAAGTTGCTCGAGGAAATAGATTCGCAGATGCCTCAGCCCGACAAGCAGCTATGACAGGACAAATTGCCCCACAAGCTATGCCAATGCAAGCAGCATTGTTTCCAGTACCCTTGAATTTATGGACCCCACGATATACCACCAAAGAATTGGATTACTATTGTGACAAAGAAGAGGGAGTATTGAAAGATGGATGGATTGAGCTGCCACCAGAAGAAGGTAGTCAACCTCCGGGAAGAATAGTAATTCCTGAATTGTTAGGACCATCCTTTGTCAAAGCTTTTCATGAAGCCACCCACTATGGAAAGAGTGCTATGGAAAAAGCACTCAGACCACATTTCTACATCCCTCTGATGACAACCATATCAGCCTCAGTAGCCCGACAATGTCAAATCTGTGCCAAGAATAATGCCAAGCAAGGCCTTATTACAGCACCCCGAGTTCAGTCAAGAGGTGTGACCCCCATGCACAACCTCCAAGTTGATTTCACCGAAATGCCAAAAGCCAATGGATACCATTACCTACTAGTATTAGTTTGTACTTTCTCTGGGTGGGTAGAAGCCTTCCCAACCAGAACTGAGAAAGCCCGAGAAGTTACCAAAGCCTTAATGAGAGAGATTGTCCCCAGATTTGGAATCCCAGCAGTGATAGGGTCAGACAATGGACCCTCATTTGTCTCCCAAGTCACTCAGCAGTTAGCCAAAGCTTTGCAGATACAGTGGAAACTCCACACTGCATACAGACCCCAGAGTTCAGGGAAAGTTGAGCGAATGAATCGTACATTGAAAGCCCAAATGTCTAAGCTTTGTCAGGAGACACACTTGAAATGGCCCCAAGTGCTCCCCATAGCTTTACTCAGAATACGCTCAGCCCCTGTAAAGTCAACAGGATTTTCTCCTTTTGAAGTTTTGTATGGTAAACCCCCACCAATAGTGCAGGGAGTCAAAGGAAATCTAGCCCAGATTGGTTCAGAAGTAACCAGACAAGAACTCCTAGCTCTTAGTTTTGTTCTGCAGACTCTCCATACGTGGATCCAAGACCAGTTGCCTATCAACTTGACGGAACCCTTGCATCCCTACCAGCCTGGAACTTCGGTGTGGATCAAAGATTGGAAGAAGATACCGTTGGAACCCCATTGGAAGGGACCGTACACCGTCATCCTGTCTACCCCAACTGCAGTAAAGGTAGCCGAGATCGACGCCTGGATCCACCACAGCCGAGTCAAGCCCGCCGCCGATCCTGAACCAGAGCGGTGGACAGCAGAGCAGCACCCTGATGTACCCTTGCGAGTTACTCTGAGACGGCAACCAGCAGTATAGACACTTCATCACAAGTGCTTTGCAGTAGCCAAGTCTTTCGAAGAGGATTGCTGTTTTCCATGCAGCAACAGCTTTGTTTCAACGAACCCAATTTGTGTGTGATTTGACACACTACTTCGAGACTACATTGACTAAGCCAGACTTCACAAGCCAACTGGATTGCTAAGTTGGTTAATGTGTGCTGGACACCTTGAGGATCTTCAATCAACACTCAGCACCCGTTAAATTGCTTCATTAGCAAACGGGACGAAGAATAATAGAACGTCGTGATCAAGATCAGCAAGCTGAGGATTCAGAAGAACTCCAATCAACATCAACATGTATCTTTGCTTCTGCTTTGCCTTGGTTGCCTTCTTTGGAGGTTTTGAACAGACTTATGCTCTACCTCCATGCACCGCTTGTATTACCTCTACTAGAACTGGACTGAAAGTAACTCAGACTTTGCTTTACCATTCTTACTATACCTGCAAGGGAACAATAACTCGGTGTATCTATAACACCACTGAACTAAATGTTTGCACTCATGGCAAAATAAAAGCATGCTATAATCCGCATCAGAATCCATCCTATTACACGTTGGAAATAAGATGGAAGGATGCAGATGGACCTATATTAGCTGCTACACCACCACTTAAGGACATTACTAAACCTGCTGTTTTGAATTTTGATGCATGTAATGCTATTAATAGAGATAGTCAGTCCACCTGTGGTACATGGGAGAAAGCGTACCGAAATGACCATAAGTATATGTGTCCAGAAGGTGCCACAAATTGGTGGAAGTGTACAGGTAAAACAGGATCAGGGTATAGTACTGCTACAGCGGCAGATTACTATTGCCCATATTGGGAATGTGTTTTTCTATGCTACCTGGAACACTGGTATAACTAATGAGAAGATAGATAAGCGGATGGCTACTCTAACCAAGCCAACCACAAATGATAAATGTCAGAAAGATGCTTGCAACCCCTTACATTTGCGTGTACATAACCCCCATGCATGGAAACAAGGATATAAGTTTGGTTTACGTATTGCAGGAGGAGGAACAGATCCAGGGACCATTGTGTATATTAGATTGAATACCCAAGCCCACAAGTCATCTAAATATCATATTCATAGTACCTTTTATGAAGCTATGCATGTAAATAAGTTTGAGATCCCTCACCCTTCACAGAATTTGTTTCTAGAATTAGCCGGAGCAGTAGTATCTAGTCTTAAGATCACAGATTGTTATTTCTGTGGCGGAACCCAAATGGGAGACCAATGGCCCTGGGAAGCCCAAGAATTGAATTATTCCATGATTTACAATCAGACTGAATTACACAAGACAACCAGTGAATGGGTGTTAGCGCACTCAATCGTTGGACGTCTTTGCTATGCCAGAACTGGACCCCAGTTCACCCAAAAGGTAGGACAGCTGGTCTGTCTTAGCCAGAAATACTATAATGCCACGACCAAGAAGGTAGCATGGTGGTCAGGAATCAGACATCCTGAACCTCCTAACCCATTAGCCAGATTTCCTGAACTTGCAGGTCTATGGACTAACCTTGCCAAAGTCCAAGCCTGGCAAGCCCCACCTGGCCTATATTGGATCTGTGGAAACCGAGCATATGCGCAACTCCCGCCACAATGGGGAGGAGCATGTGTCTTAGGAACCATCAGACCTTCTTTCTTCCTGTTAAACACTGAACATGGAGAACAATTAGGATACCCTGTATATACTACCCACAAACACAAAGGAGCATCTAGACAGAAAAGAGAGGCCTTACAGATAGGCAAGTGGGAGAAATGGCAAGGTGATGATTGGCCACCAGAAAGAATTATTGAGTATTATGGACCTGCCACTTGGAATGATGATGGTATGTGGGGCTACCGAACCCCAGTCTACATGATTAATCGTATTATTCGCTTACAAGCAGTAGTTGAAATAATAACTAATGAAACTAGTCATGCTCTCACGCTCTTAGCTAGACAAAGTACTCAGATGCGCACTGCCATATATCAGAATCGCTTAGCCCTTGATTATTTGCTAGCAGCTGAAGGAGGAGTATGTGGTAAGCTGAATTTAACCAATTGCTGTTTGAAAATAGATGATAAAGGTCAAGTAGTTGAAGAAATTGCTAAAGATATGCAGAGACATGCTTATGTGCCAGTACAGACTTGGCACGCCTTGAAATTTCCTAATTGGTTTGCTAACCTTTTCTCTTGGCTGGGAGGATTTAAGACTTTCATTATCTTAGTACTAATCCTTGTTGCTGTTGTTCTCTGCTTACCATGTTTAATCCCATGTTGTATGCGTTCCCTTCATAGTACTATTGATAATACAGTAGAGCGGAAGACCGCAACCAGAATAATGGCTTTATACAAAGTCAGCCCTAGTGGAACTAGTAAGAATCCTTTAATCAGGATTTGAATCCTCTGGAAAGTGATTTAATTCTCACACCTTATTAAGTAATAGGGTGAGATTAATCAAAGGGGGGAATGTGGCAGGTGCAGGCCTGTGACCCACGGTGTCTGACATAGGCAGGCCAGCATGGCTAGCTTGACCTGTAAATGAGGCCTGTGGAGAGGCATATAGGATTGCACATCCCCCAACATGCTGCTATTGTAAGAAAGAACTCAGTAGAAATATTGAATTAGCTTAGATAAGCAGAATTGCAGAATTAAGAAATGGAAAAATACAGAAAAGATGTGTTTTAAAGTTACTGATAAGAAAAAGTACATTTGCAGAGAAGTATTGAGGAGTGCTGACAGATGAGTTACAGAACCTTGCTCTTCTGCACGCACAAATGGTCCCATAGCCTTGAAAGTGTGAAAGTAACAAGTTGATGAACTGACCATTGTAATTGGGACTAGAAGGGGGCAGGCAGGTGTCATGCCTACAGAAGCCCACAGAAGGAACATAATTGGAGAAACTTATCAGTACCGGGACCAATAGAGGGGCTACGGGAGGTACGGGAGCGTACCGGGACCAATGAAATGTTTTTCTATACCTAGAATGGAACAGAAGTCTATAAAAGTTGCTGTAATGCTTGAAAACTTTGCTCAGCCATTTTGAAATTGTCTTGCTTGAGACTTGTGCACAAATAAATGATTTGGACCTTCTGAACAGACTCCTGGTATCATTGGTTTGTCTGCGCTTTGCTGCTACAAGGTGACTGCTTAGTCTTTTCTAATGTTGGGACCAGCACTGACTAGACTCAGAAACCATTATACAGTGACACAAGGAGTTCTTAAAGAACTTTCTTTCTTCGAAATATATGCTTCGGAAAAAACCTTGAAGATAGTAGAGGCTCTCTAGTTTCTAGTTTTATAAACTGCAATATAATAACACAGGTACACTACCAAAAAACTGCCTCCAGTTTTGCAACTGATTCCTATAGATTTTGGGGTGCTGAATCCAGGAAAAATAGCCAAAATGTTCCATCACGTCACGTTTTCTTGCAAAATTAGATTTCTTACCCATATAAGGAATGTTCACATAATTTCTTTTTAGCCGACTGCAGTTTATTTTCTTGGCCCAAAATAGAGGTTGTAATGGTTAACTAACTAGAAACACTCCCTCATGATATTTTAGAGTGTTTTGTATTCATTTTATACATTAACAGGACAATTGGGAGGCGGGGGGCTAAATCCAGTACTCGCGCTGGCGCATGTTCTTTCCTGTTCGCCTCGCCTCCTTCGCTCGCTCAAACACGGTGGTTGCGACATGAACGTTCCTGTCAAATTTCAGTTTCTTGCAAGTTCATTATTACCTTTTGTTTGCTCAGTCGTAATCCAGCTTTATTCCGAAGTGGTTCACTACAGTTGTAGTTTGCAGTGCTGTGTATTTGTGATGGCTCACAGAGCCAGAGGTTGCGTCAACTCTCCGGACAGTTTTTGTTTTATTTGTGGGGAATATACCGTGAAAAAGCGGCAGAGGAACATTTCTGCATTTATTAAAAAAGTATATTTCGCCTATTTCGGTTTGAAGTTAGGCGATCAAGACAAACCGTGGGCTCCTCACAAAGTGTGCAAGACATGTGAGGAAGATCTACGCTTATGGATGAAAGGTAAAAAACAAGCATTTCGTTTCGGAATACCTATGATGTGGCGTGAACAAAGAGACCACAGCAGTGACTGCTATTTTTGCTCTTGCATTGTGAAGGGATACAACTTAAAAAATAAGAACGTAATAAGTTACCCCAACCTTCCCTCAGCAATTAGGCCTATGCCTCATAGCAACGAAGTACCTGTGCCTGAACCACCAAAATCTTTGGATCATATTTGTGTGGACGGTTCTGATCATGATGAGACTCATCAGATGGCTTTTCCCGATGAGTCCAGTACTTCCGAGTTTGAAACTGAACCAGATCCGAAACCTGAACTTTTCTCTCAAGCTGAATTGAATGATTTGGTCTGGGATTTAGGACTCCCAAAAGATGCTGCCCAACTGCTAGGTTCTCGGCTTAAACAGAAAAATCTATTGTCACCAGGAACAACTTTTTATTGGTACCGCAACCGCGAGACACAATTTTTGAAGTATTTCAGCAAAGAGGAAGATTTGGTATTTTGCAACGATATATACGGAGTGATGGAAAAGTTTAAACTCAAGTATGATCCTGCTGAATGGCGGCTGTTCATTGATTCGTCAAAAGACAGCATGAAAAGTGTTCTTCTTCATAATGGCAACACATTCGCTTCAGTTCCTATTGCTCACTCTGTTATTCTCCAAGAAAAATACGAGAATTTGGCCCTGATTCTTCAGAAGATTCATTATGATGAGCATAAGTGGATGATTTGTGGAGACTTTAAAATTCTATCCATGCTATTAGGGCAGCAATCCGGTTTCACCAAATATCCCTGCTTCCTTTGCTTGTGGGATAGCCGGGCCAGCAACCTACACTGGGGGAAAAAAGACTGGCCAATTCGGGAGTATTTGAGACTCGGTGAGAAAAATGTTCTTCATGAGAGCTTGGTACCTCGTGATAAAATTCTATTACCACCTCTCCACATTAAGTTGGGTCTCATTAAGCAATTCATCAAGTCCCTTCCAAAAGATGGTGAGTGCTTTCGGTACCTTTGCTCAAAGTTCCCCCGACTTTCTGAAGCAAAGCTAAAGGAAGGAGTGTTTGTTGGCCCTGATATAAGGAAACTCATTTCAGATGGAGCATTTGCTGAAACGATGTCTGAGAAGGAAAAAGAAGCCTGGGATTCCTTCAAGGATGTTGTTCTCAAATTCTTGGGGAACAGGCGGGATGAGAACTATAAGGATATTGTTGCCAGGATGCTCAATGCCTTCAAAGAACAAGGCTGTAACATGAGCCTGAAAGTCCATTTCTTGCACTCCCATGTGAACTACTTTCCCGAAAACTTGGGGGCGTACAGTGAAGAACAAGGTGAAAGGTTTCACCAGGACATCAAGGACGCAGAGAGAAGGTACCAAGGAAGATGGAACACCACTATGATGGCTGATTTCTGCTGGTTGCTGCTGCGGGAAACCCCAGATGAAAATTACCCCAAGCAGCGCACCAAGAGAAGCATTCGGGGGAAGAAGAAACGGGCCCACCAGGAGATTGATTGACCCAAGAATGACTTTAAAATCTAAACTGTGTTGACAAATATCGTGTTTTTACTAAACTTTGAAATAAAAATTTGCTAGTTATTACCACAGTGTCGGATCTCATTTATTAGAATTTTATTTTCACACCATCGGGTGTTTGTCTTCATGTATTGCAATGGTGCGGTTTGCGTTTTCTATTCTTACATACATACCTGTACAACATTTTTTGCACATTTCTTTGCTTTGCTTTGTGTCTAACCTCGCTCTTATATGCTCAATGTTTGTGCACATGTATGTGGCTGTTTTAAGTGCAGACAATTTTGCTACCATCACAGTGTGTTTTGTTGACATTACTCTATTCTTATGTGCTGCCTTGTTACAATTTTCTTTATTCTTATTTGAATAACTACTAAACAATTAGTATAAAGAATTCATCCAAGAAACTTTTATCTCGATCGCACTCAATCTGAAACGTTCACCTCAAACTGCTAACCCAATGTAGCAAAACATCTGTACGTGATGGAGCAAATTGGTTACCAGATTTGGATTCACCGCACCAAAAAACGTAAAAATCAATCGAAACATTAGAGGCAGTTTAAAAAAAAATTTTTTTAGTGTACCTGTGTAATCTGTGGAAATGCATTGCATAATTTAGGAACGTAAAATCGTAACCAGCCTATCATTGGAAGAACTAGGAATAAATAGCAAACTGTTGGAAAGAAAGAGTATGAACTGGAGAATAAGACTGGAAGAGAGTATTTCCAAAAAAAGAGTGTTGCTAAAAAAAGAAAGCCCCCTCTCCCTGGCAAATCCCCCTTGGGAGGTATACTGTAGACCAAATGATACCAGCTTCCTCAAGGTTTGCGGCTTTGTAAAAATAGGGCTGAATCCCTTGGGGTGAGGGGAGGGGGGGAGGTGGCATGATGCATCAGTTTCCAAGATAGTTACCATGGGGCAGAAAATGGATGGGGATTGCTCTTGTCCACATCAGCAATGGCACCTTTGGGGTGATTTGGGAGTTAGGGTTACCTAGGGTAGGCCATAGGGAGTTTTACGGAAGGGGTGGGGTTTTGGGCTTAAACTAAATTCAGATCCTCCAAAACTGCACTTGAGAGAGGGTGACCCACTAGACTCCAGGAGTTCGTTCTTAATATGGGTCAGGTGCTGAGTGTGAAGGGTGTGTGTGTGTGGGGGGGGGGAGGGGGTGGCACTATTTTTACACAAAGTTGTGGCCTTTGGAGGAGGAGTTATCGTTTTTATTTAACTCCTGGGTGGGTGTGCAAGGCAGAGTTCTTCTCCTTTTTACTGACATTCCAGTCCCTTTAAAAGAATGCATAGAAAAGTACAGAGCAGAAAATAAGGAGACTACTAGGGAACTAGAAGCATGGCACTATAACATTAAACAATGGCCCCACTGAAAAGAATTAGTTATTAATGAGAAAGCCTGTTAATATGTTAATGAAATGCACAAGGCAAAGAGGTTCATCCAAATAAACTGGTAATTTAAATAATGAGGAAGGATGTGGTTCAATGTCAGTATTGATTAATTAGGACAAAACCACAGCCTAATGGCATTCATGGCTTCCACTAAACTATGCTGTTATTAGTAGCCAAGGAAGTAAATGCAGTTGACGGTACAATTATAGGTCAGTTAGCTTGGAAAAAATACATCTAAATATTTAGATTAATTTCTTCACTTTTAGTGGTTATATGCTCTCTTTGCAAATCGCACAGAAAAGCAGCAATTTAGTTTGTTATTTTATCTGGCTAGTTCATCCCTTTTCTATCATAGGGAGTCTTATGGTTCTTACATTGTAAGTGAACAATATAAGTGACAAAAAATGGGTATGATTCCATTGCCAATTGTTTTGATGTCATCTTTTAATATAATGATTGAAGGGCTGTATTACCTGCATGCAAGTAAGTATATATAGCTAAAGCCTTCACAATGAGCTAACCCCTATACCTTCATTGTATTTATTTCAACATTGTTTATTTACTAACAATCTCTACAATATCACATAAATATAGTAAGAAAAATAAATAACAGCATAAAACATAAAGTAATAACATTACAAATGCAACAATTAAATGCTCTCAGTGTCAATAATATTTTGAAAAAGTTCAGAATAATTAAAAATAGTTTGTTAACCTATGCAGCACCATTTTCACACAATGGGGCACGCTTACTAAAATTCACTAAGTTAGTTTATTTATTTATTTATTTATTAACAATTCTTATATACCGCACTATTTACTATCAGCGCGGTTTACATTGAACAGAAACATCCGACAGCTTACATATGTCTGGTCATTACATTTAACAGGGAGTAGAAACTTGGAGAAACGGGGTAACTATATACATTGGTGGTTCTATTGAATAGGGAAACATGGTCAACTATATACATAGTTACTGTTGAAGCCTATTTTTTGGCGAGGGGCAAGGACGAATCTGCATTAGCTGATGGGGTCGGCCCAGCAGGTTCCCATAGAGTTAGCACAAATTTGAATCTGCCCTTGTGCTAAGCTATTTGTTGTGATTAATGCAGGTGCACTTGCCACCATTCACTGAGGTGACGGTAAGTGTGTCCACGCTAACTGCGACGCCAAAGATGCCCATGATCACCACAATGTGCGCACATTGCCCCTGAACCAGCCCGTCGCTTCCCTGACTGTTTTAGCATGTGGTAATGGTGACCATATAGCACGTGGTAAACCCCATGCTAGCCATTAGCACACTTCAGTAAACATGCCCCAATGACTTCTAAGTGTGCAGGATGCTACTCTAGTAGCATTATGGGACTGTTTAAAGTTTAGATGATATTATGAAGTTCTGGCGTTTACGAATGCCAAATATAAAAGTAATTTTCATGTGTTCTTTGTAGGTTGTGCCGGCTTTTCTTGAGCTAAACTTAAGACGATGAAATATGTGGTGTTTCAAGGCCACAGAGGTCCTTTCTTCAAATTGCACACTTGTGAAATGCCCCATGTAGTATCTTATGTTGATTCAATAAAAAGTATTGCAACCCGGTTTAGTGTAGAACAGTTTTACAAAGGTCATATTTTGATCCTTAAATATACAGCACGCAGAAGATGATTTATTAATTCAATTAGAGTTGTGATACATTTTTGTTTTAAGTCATTTAAATTGTATTTTGAGTACTATAAAAATCTATTTCAATTATTTATATTCAAATATAAAATATCCATCAATTTAACAATGTAATTACCCAAGTATATATTTTTCAGAAAAAAAATTATATCTTATTACAGATTCATTGCCTTGGGGCATCATGGGCTGTCACTAAAGCAGGTCTTGTGGTTAGAAATGCCAAGATGGGGAGTAGATAAGACATGCAGTCCTTGTGCCTTCAATCGAGATCTCCTCCATTTCTGTGTTTGCTTGGGGCCTTACCTGTTAGATTTCCTGTAATCTTTGCTGCAACAGTGAATGGTGACTTGTAAATGCGCTCGAGTGTGACAGGGATATTGAAAAGGTCAAATGAAGCAGAAATGTGATATTCTCTATCTACAGTGGGCCCAGAAAATAGGTCTCCTTCTCCTGACTTGGGGCAAAGCATCTACCATCACATTTAGTGCAAGATAGTTGTGAGATTTATTGCTTGCGACTCATGGAAGAGGCCAAATAAACAATATGTGAGATTTATGGGACTGTTGGTTTCCCCACTATTGTAGGCTTATTCTCTGTAATTCGAACAAGAGAGAGATAGGAAATTCCAACCGAAATTTACAGATCTATTCTATTTAAGAGGCGGTAAATTTGTAACAGGCACATGCGCATATATGATACACCTGATTTCTAAAAGCAAAGTACCCTAGGAAAAGGAGGTGCACACATTGACATGTCTTCCTAATCAAAGGTAACGGGTGTGCATTGCTGGTAAGAATAGACGCATAGGCATATACTTCATAAAATATACACATAAGTGCTGATTGTGCCTAATGCTTAGAGCAATGGGTTAAGAATGAGGGAAGGCAGATTTAAAGCCTACTTCTACTTTTTGTGATCTTGGTTAAGTCACGTACCCCTCTCCTTCCAAATACCTAGGGGCATGTTTATTATGGCCCTGATTCTATAAGGCAGATAGTGGGGCTGCGTGTCCTGCTGGGACGTACTACTCCGCTATCCACCTTGCTGGCATTCCGCCTCCGTCCTCCACTGCACACATAGATCTGCTTTGCATGCTGTGGGAGACAGAGGCGTGATGGGGGAGAATGGGTGGAGCATGGGCAGGACTGACCCCCAGACATACAGGGCCGATACTATTGACTGCCCTGTATGTCTGGAGATCGCTGGAGGGACGCCCTGCTTATTCCACTTCTGAAGTAGAATAAGTGTGCGGCACCCCCCAATTCCTGGACAGCAGCCCCCCCCCCCACAGAGTCAGGAAGCCCTCTTGGTGCAGATGGAGGCCAACGGTGGATCCAAGGATCGGGTGGCGAGGTTGCAGGGGTAGGCACACAGCAGGGAGGATTGGCTCGCAGGCAGGACGTTCCCGTGTTGCAGCAGTGGCACGCCAGGCCATCTCCGGGCCTAATGCTGCATCCGCAGTCTTGCTCCCATAGTGCTGAATCAGGTCCAAATGGCCTCATCTTGGTTGGGGCCGTGCACATGGCCCAGACATGCCCCATAGTGAATCAGGCTCCATATGTTTTAATGTGTGTTAATAAAATGAATGCGCTTTGTGTCCATAGCCCTTTTATTTGTATGGGTGTAGTGGCACTTAATGCACATTAATTTCATTCATGCATGTGAACCTTTAGTAAACATTCCCCCTCTGAATATAATTCACCTTGCCAAAGCATGAACAAAATCCAATTCTCTATCCTCCACCCCAGGAACTACTGCAAGTATAGGGGGGTTATTCTGAGCCACAAATAACTTCCCCGCCAGTTTTGCGTGGAAATTAGACAGGGGCGGGGAATGAGCGGCTCAGGGACAGAGCCTGGGTGGGCAGTGGGCGGTTGCCGGCCCTGGACGTACAGGACCAATTCTAATGTCAGCCCCGTACGTCCAGGGCCGGCAAAATGTCCAGGGAAGTTATTCCACCTCCGAAGTGGAATAACTTCACTGGATTTTTTTTTTTTTACATTCCCAGGGCAGGGGATGCCAGGGTTTATTCCCCGCAACCTGATTCAGGCCTTAGGAAGCCAGATCGGGGGTTGGGCTGCGGGGAATAAACCCTTTTTGCTGGCAGCCGGCAGCACAGCTTTTAAATGGAGTCACGGTGCCATGGCAACACAACTCCATGGTGCCGCAGTTCCATTTAAAAACCCTGACTGAGTTAGCCGCAGACAGTCCTGCACGTGCAGGCCGGACTGAATCGCAGTCCCAGCCTGCACGTTCAGGACTGTTCGCAATTCTGATCCTGCGGGGCTAGATGTGCCCCGCGGTATAACAATCGCGATACCCTCTGTGCGTCTGATTCAGACCCTACTTTTTATGCACATGTATCCCTGGGCAATTTTATAAGCACCTAGTTGAGCACATTAAATGCTGCCTTAGATTGCCGATTCAGATTACTTAAAATTAATACATATAATACATAGTAGAATAGAAAATGACAGCAGATAAAGACCATTCAGCATATTCAGTCTTCCCATCCATGAGAACTATTAAGTTCTACAATCCTCTGTTGCTTGCTTTCTTGAATTTAGATACAGTTCTCATCTCCACCACATCCACAGGGAGGCTATTCTATGCATTTACCACTTTTTTGGTAAAGAAATACTTTCTCAGATTACTCCTGAGTTATATTCGTTCACCTTCATAACCAATAATAATTCTGGTTGACAATTATTTTTAAAATACTCTGAGAGGCAGTCTTAAGTTCCCTTTTTACTAATGTGTGGTAAAAATTTGCGGCTACTGTGTGTTACTCACAAAAATTAACAGGCAGTAACTGCAAAGCCTCTCAGTTAACTGCTGGGGTGTGCCCAACATCGTTCCATACAGTTATCACAAATAAACAACTTTTACTGTGCATTAAGTACATTTCAGATAATGCTGATGCACTTAATACCACCTATTGAGGTAGATTTAAGTGATCTGTGCTATCTTTTGCAGTAACTAAGGTACTGGGTGCTAATTGCAAGGTGCAGTCCATGCATTAGAACATAAGAACATAGATATGCCATACTGGGTCAGACCAAGGTCCATCGAGCCCATTGTTTCCAGCAGTGGCCAATCTAAGTCATACGTACCTAGCAGTTTCCCCAAAAGACACATGTTCCCCAATGCTTGTATTGGGTCAAGCAGTGATATCCTGGGTCCCTTTTTAATAATGGTTTATGGACCTTTCCTCCAGGAACTTGTCCAAACCTTTTTTAAACCCAGCTACACTAACAGCCTTTACTACATCCTCCAGTAACAAATTCCAGAGTTTGATTACACATTGAGTGAAAAAATATTTTCTCTTCTTAGTCTTAAATAGTTTACCCTGTAGCTTCATTGCATGTTTCCTAGTTTTCCTATATTCTGATAATGTAAACAATCGATCTACGTTTACCCGTTCCACTCCGTTCATTAATTTATAAACTTCTATCATATCTCCCCTCAGCCGTCTCTTTTCCAGGTTAAAGAGCCCTAACCTTTTTAGCCTTTCTTCATAGGAGTATCCTTCCATCCCCTTTACCATTTTGGTGGCTCTTCTCTGAACCTTTTCTAATAACGCTATATCCTTTTTAAGATACCGCGACCAGAATTGCACACAATATTCAAGGTGTGGTCTCACCGTGGAACAATACAGAGGCATTATTATATCCTTTGTTTTATTTTCCATTCCTTTCCTTATGATACCTAGCATTCTATTTGCTCTCTTGGCTGCCGCTGCACACTGGGCAGAGGGTTTTAACATGTTATCCACAATGATGCCTAAATCTTTTTCTTGGTAGTAGTTCCTAATGTGGAACCTTGCATCGTGTAACCATAGTTTGGGTTGTTCTTCCCTAGGTGCATAACTTTGCACTTGCCCACATTAAATTCATCTGCCATTTCGATGCCCAGTCTTCCAGTTTATCAAGATCCTCTTGCAAATTTCCACACTCCTCATGGGTTTTAACAACTTTAAATAGTTTTGTGTCATCTGGAAATTTGATAACATCACTCGTTATTCCCTTTTCCAGGTCATTTATGAATATGTCAAAAAGCAGCGGACCCAGCACAGATCCCTGGGGAACACCACTATTCACCTTTCTCCATTGGGAAAATTGGCCATTTAGCCCTACCCTCTGCTTTCTATCTTTTAACCAGTTCCTGATCCACAATAGTACACTGCCTCCTATCCCATGACTTTAGTTTTGCCAAAAGTCTCTGATAAGGGATCTTGTTAAAGGCTTTCTGAAAGTCCAAATACACTATATCAACCGACTCACCTTTGTCTACCTGTTTATTCACACCTTCAAAAAAAACATAACAGATTAGTAAGACAAGACCTTCCTTGTCTAAAGCCATGTTGGCTGTCTCCCATTAGGTCATGACTATCTACATGCTGAGTAATTTTGTTCTTTTTGATGGTTTCTACCATTTTTCCCAGTACTGACGTCGGGCTTACTGGTCTGTAGTTTCCTGGATCACCCCTGGAACCCTTTTTAAAAATTGGCGTTACATTGGTGATCCTCCAATCTTCAGGTATTACAGATGATTTTAATGATAGTTTACAGATTACTAATAGCAGGTCTGCATTCTCTTATTTCAGTTCTTTCAACACCCTTGGATGTATACCATCCGGTCCAGGTGATTTGCTACTCTTCAGTTTATCAAATAGTTGTAATACATCTTCCCGGTGTAGCGATATTTCTTTCAATTCTTCTGCAGTATTACCTTTAAATACCACTTCAGTCATAGGTAACATCTGTACATCTTCCTCAGTAAAGACCGAAGCAAAGAATTCATTCAGTCTCTCCGCTATGGCCTTGTCCCCATTAAGTGCTCTTTTTACCCCTCTATCATCTGATGGTCCAACTGACACTCTCACAGTTTTTTTGCTACGAATGAACTTGAAAAAGTCTTTATTATGCATTTTTGCTTCCATAGAAAGTTTCTTCTCAAAGTCTCTCTTTGCCTGCCTTATCAATGCCTTGCATTTATCTTGCCAGTGCTTGTGCTGTTTCCAGTTTTCATCATTTGGCTCTTTTTTCCATTTCCTAAAAGATGCTTTTTTGGCAACAGCCTCTCTGACCTCACCTTTAAGCCATGCTGGCAGTTTTTTGGACTTCCTTCCACTTTTCTTAAAGCGTGGAATACAGCTGGTCTGGGCTTCCAAGATAGTATTTTTAAACAACACCGAAGCTTGATGTAAGTCTTTAACGTTTGCAACTGCTCCTTTTAGTTTTTTCTTAACTATTTTCCTCATTTTATCATAGTCTCCCTTTCAAAAGTTAAAAGGTAGTACTGTGGATTTCCTTACCATCCCTCCTCCATTAATTAAATCAAATGCGATCATGCTATGATCACTGTTGCCAAGTGGCCCCTTATCTCTTGCACCAGATCTGCTGTTCCTCTAAGGACTAGGTCCAATATGGCTTCCCCTCTGGTCAGTTCATGAACCAGCTGCTCCAAGAAGCAGTCATTTATTTCACCTAGGAACTTTATCTCCCTAGCATGTCCTGCCGTGACACTGACCCAGTCAATACCAAGGTAATTGAAATCACCCATTATTATTACTGTGTTGTAACATTTGTTAGCTTCCTTGATTCCTTTGAGCATTTCATCATCCATTTGTTCATTCTGGCCAGGCGGTCTATAGTACACCCCCACCGCCATCGCCTTCCCCTTTTTACATAGAATTTCAATCCATAGAGATTCTAAAGCTAATTTTGTTTCCTGCAAAACTTTAATCCTTTCTGACTCAATGCCTTCTCTAACATAGAGCGCAACCCCTCCACCAATTTGATCAGATCTATCATTGTGATATAGTTTGTACCCAGATATCACAGTGTCCCACTGATTGTCCTCCTTCCACCATGTCTCTGAGATTCCAATCATATCTAACATGTCATTTAGTGCTATATATTCTAACTCTCCCATCTTAGTTTTTAGACTTCTAGCATTTGCATACAAGCATTTTAGAGACTGTAATTTATTCATATTAATCTGACTATTGGTAGGCATGGGTAATTTGGAATCTTTAAGCTCTGTCTGCTCCATACTCAAGGGCATTTGGGCTAATTTACTTTTTTTTTTGGAATCTCTCTACTTTTGGTAGTATCCTTCAAGGATACATTCTTCCAAACCATGCGCTCTTGGGTGACTGTCGGCTTTCCCCTATTTCTAGTTTTAAAGCTGCTCTTTCTCCTTTTTAAAGGTTAATGCCAGCAGCCTGGTTCCATCCCGGTTAAGATGAAACCCATCCCTTCAGAAGAGCCCCTCCTTTCCCCCAGAATGTTCCCCAGTTGCTAACAAATCCAAACCCCTCATCCTTGCACCATTGTCTCATCCATGCATTGAGACTCCGGAGCTCTGCCTGCCTTTTGGGTCCTGCACGTGGAATGGGAAGCATTTCGTAGAAAGCTACCCTGGAAATTCTGGATTTCAGCGTCCTATCTAAAAGCCTAAATTTAGCCTCCAGAACCTCCCTACCACATTTTCCTATGTCATTGGTACCGACATGTACCAAGACAGCAGACTCCTCCCCAGCACTATCTAAGACCTTGTCTAGATGGTGGGTGAGGTCCACTACCTTCGCACCAGGCAGGCATGTCACCAAGCGATCCTCATGTCCACCAGCCATCCAGCTATCTACATGCCTAATGATCGTCTTATTTTGGAAAGAAATCCTCCTGTAACTTGTCTAACCTTATCCATATCCCTCTCCTTTCTCCCTCCACTCTCCCATTCTCATGTGCCCTATGGAACGAATGCTCAGTTTCTAAGAAACCTGTTCTTACGCATGATCTCTTCATATCTAAAGCGCTACACCTGTTTGCCCTAACTGAGACCTGGCTCCTCCCAGACGATACTGCATCCATTGCTGCTCTCTGCCACGGGGGCTACCAGTTCTCCCATACACTTCGAACCACTGGTCGCGGTAGTGGTGTTGGGCTTCTACATTCTCCCTCTTGCCAATTCCAACCTCTCCCTCTGCCTCAGTCACACTCCTCCCTCTCTTTCGAAGTCCACTCCATTCGCCTCTTCTCTCCACTTCCCCTCCGGGTAGCTGTTATTTACCGCCCACCCGACAAATCCAAATTGACCTTCCTTACCGACTTCGACTCCTGGCTCTCCGCCTTCCTCGATCCCTCTTCCCCCACTCTTATTCTCGGTGACTTTAATATTCACATTGATAACCCCTCTGATCCCCACGCTTTAAAGTTCCTTGCCCTCACCTCTTCGTTTGACCTACAACTCTGCTCCACTGCCCCCACCCATGTACACGGCCACTGCCTGGACCTGGCACTCTTCTCTAACTCCTCTCCCTCAAACTTCCACAACTCAATCCTTCCTTCATCTGATCATCACCTCTTAACCTTTAATCTTCAGCTTCCACTGTCTCAACCTCATCCTGCCTCCTCCAACCTATCTAGAAATATTCATAATATTAATCCCTTGACTCTCTCTCCTCTACCATTTCTCCATCTCTCTCCTCCATTGTGTCCTCCAAATCCGTCGATGAAGCAGTATCCTCTTATAATGCTGCACTATCCGCTGCTCTTGATACTCTTGCCCCACCCACCCCTCATCCTTTCAGATGTTCTACCCCCCGGCCCTGGCTTTCATCCACATCCCGCTATTTATGCACATGTGCCCATTCTGCTGAACGTGCCTGGGCCAAATCCCACTCCCCGGAAGACCTCATTCACTTCAAATTCATGCTCAGCTCCTTCCAGTCAGCCATAGCACTTGCCAAACAAGAATACTATATCCATCTGACTAACTCCCTCGCCTCTGATCCTCACCGCCTCTTTAATACCCTCAATTCTCTCCTCAAGATGCCCCCACCCACGGTCCCCCCTCCCTCTCTGCCCAAACCCTAGCCGACTACTTCCACGACAAAATCCACAAGATCATCCTCCAATTCTCCACTCCCTCATCTACCTCCCCCCTTCCCCAATTCTCCTCCCCCATCCATACTTCCTCTGCTACCCTCTCCTCCTTCCCTACGATCTCCGAAGATGAAACTGCACTCCTCCTCTCCTCCTCCAAACCCACCACCTGTTCCTCTGACCCTATCCCCACCCATCTCCTACAGCCCATCTCCCCCACCATTGTTCCATCCATCTCTCATATTCTCAACCTTTCACTCTCCTCTGCAACTGTCCCAGTCGACTTCAAACATGCTATTGTCACACCTCTCCTCAAAAAACCCTCACTTGATCCCAACTGCCCTTCTTTTTTTTTTTTTTTAATTTTTTTATTTATGCAATTCATCATATATTACAAGAAACACTTGTATACAGAACACAATCCATCCTCCAAATTATAGTTATAATAGGAAAAACCACTTAATAAAAATAAACATACAGAAGGATGCCCTGCCCTTCTAATTATCGACCCATCTCCCTCCTTCCCTTCATTTCTAAACTACTAGAATAAGCAGTCCACCGCCGCTGCCTCGACTTCCTCACTTCCCATGACCTCTTGGACCCACTACAATCAGGCTTCCAGCCCCTACACTCCACTGAAACGGCCCTTACAAAAGTCTCCAACGACTTGCTCCTGGCTAAATCTAAGGGACTCTACTCTGTCCTCATCCTTCTCGACCTCTCCGCGGCCTTTGACATCGTTGACCACAATCTTCTCTTTAACACACTCTCCTCGCTTGGCTTCAGGGACTCCGTGCTATCCTGGTTCTCCTCCTACCTCTCCCATCGCTCCTTTAGTGTATGCTCTGGGGGCTCCTCCTCCTCCCCTACCCCGCTCCATGTTGGTGTTCCACAGGGATCCGTCTTGGGCCCCCTCCTTTTCTCCCTTTATACCCAATCCCTTGGCGCACTTATCTCCTCCCATGGCTTTCAGTACCTTCTCTACGCTGACGACTCCCAAGTCTACCTCTCTACACCTAATATCTCTCCAGCAATCCAGACCAAGATCTCAGCCTGCCTTTCCGACATCGCTGCCTGGATGTCCCATCGCCGCTTGAAACTGAACATGGCCAAGAGTGAGCTCCTCATCTTTCCCCCCAACTCTGACCCTCTTCTTTCCCCTTTCTCAGTCTCAGTGGATGGATCTACGATCCTTCCTGTTCCCTCAGCCCATAATTTGGGGGTTATCTTTGACACCTCTCTCTCCTTTTCCACACACATCCAGCTTGTAGCTAAGACCTGCCGCTTCTTCCTCTTCAACATTAGCAAATGTTTTTTAATGGACGTTCTATACAGAGAAGGTACCAATTAGAATATTTATGTTTTTAGTTATGTCCTCCTCATCTTGTTTGTTCTCTAGCTTTTACTGTTTGTTAATATTTTTCATGTACACAGATCTAGAGCACTCTATAGATCATGTCCTATCATTTGGTGATTATAAATGGTAGCGGTTTTTGGTTCTCCAGTTTTTATATGCTCATCTTTATGATCTATATTATTTATCGATTTTAATTTTTATTGTATTTGATTGTTAATATGATATATTTTAATTGTTAATGTTTGGTTTCTTGAGGTTTGCACCCTAAAGATACCCCCTGAGGAAGGCCACAGGCCGAAACGCGTAGGGGCAATAAAGAAAGGGTTTTTTTCAAACCTGAAAACTTTGCCAGTCTGGTATCTGTTTCTTTGGTCCTGTTGTATCTTACAGATACTTTGTTGCTTTTTTTTGGTCTTCTTGTTGATAAACAACTGATCTACATTAACCTGTTCCACTCCATTAATTTATAGACCTCTATCATATCTCCCCTCAGCTTTCTCTTTTCCAGGTTAAAGAGCCCTAACCTTTTAAGCCTTTCCTCATAGGGGTGTTCTTTTTCTAATTAAGATACGATGACCAGAATTGCACACAATATTCAAGGTGTGGTCACACTATGGAACGATACAGAGGCATTATAATATCCTTTGTTTTATTCTCCATTCCTTTCCTTATGATTCCTAGCATTCTGTTTGCTTTCTTGGCTGCGTCTGTACACTGGGCGGAGGGTTTAAATGCATTATCCACAATGACACCGAAACCTTTTTCCTAGGTGGTGGTTTCTAATGTGGTACCTTGCATTGAGTAACCAAAGTTTGGGTTGTTCTTTCCTAGGTGCATAGCTTTGCACTTGTCCACATTAAAATTCATCTGCCATTTTGACGTCCAGTCTTTCAATTTATCAAGGTCCTCTTGCAATTTTTCACAATCCTTTTGTTTTTAACAACTTTGAATAATTTTGTGTCATCAGCAAATTTGATCACCTCACTCGTTATTCCCATTTCCAGGTCATTTATGAATATGTAAAAAGCAATGGGCTCAACACAGATCCCTGGTAGTTACTGGATGTTTTGAAATGGTTAAACTTTAGTTGAAGTAGGATAAGCCATTTAAGGCAGGTATTAAGGTGGGTGAAATCTGGAGTGTTGAGATCAATGAAGGTGACCAGTTGTATATCATCAGTGTGCTAAGAACCTGAGATTCTGTGATTCTGAAGAAGTGTTGCAAGTGGACTGAGAAAGATGTTGAATAATGTCGGAGATAGAAGGGAGCCATGAGGGACTTCTGAAAGGAATGGAAATATGGGAGAAGTGGAGGAATCAATGGATATTTGGAAGCAGCTGTTAGCTAAAAATGATGTGAATCATTGTAGTACTGCTCCTTTTATTCCAAGAATACCGAGCTGTGATATAAGAAGTTGATGATTAACCAGATCGAAAGCTGATGAGAGGTCTAGGATGACAATAAATGCTATTCGATCAGAGTCTAGGTAAGAATGAATATTGTTCAGGAGGGTGGTGATGGCCATATCTGTATTATATCCTGTGTGGAAGACAGATTGGCAAGGATAGAGGATGTTTGCTTTTTCTATGAAATCATTAAGTTGGACACTAACACATTTTTCTGTAACCTTAGAGAAAATTGAGAGATTAGAAATGGGGCAATCGTTTTCGGCCTGGATGAGGTCTAGGAAGGGTTTGCTGAGTTTGGGGGGAATTAGTGCTTGTTTCCATTCAGCTGGTACTACGTCAGTTTGCAAGCTTGTGTTTACTAGGGAAAGCAAAAAGGGAGAGAGATTTAGGGTGGTGCCTCATCCACTTAGAAGAGATTGGATGAAGGGGTCGAATAGTAGCACTGAGGGGTAGTAAAGCTTTTTGTAATTGAAAATTGGAAATGTTATTACATTCCGAAGAGATACTAAATAGAGTAGGTAAATTAGACTCTGAGGGACAAGCTGTGAGGGGAAGGAATATTACTGGCAAGGTCTTTTTTTCATAGAGCAGTCTGAATCACATCAATTTTCTTTGAAGAATGCAGCAAGTCCTGAACCAGTGGATAATGGTACAAGAATGGAGGAGAGTAAGGCAACTGGATGTCAAGGAAGAGATTATTGAAAAACGTGTCTTCTTTCGGTTGCTTGATGTCAGGATCAGACGTCAGAGACTTTTTTGGTTACATTGGTCTTACTTTTATGTAACTGTTGAAGTTGTTTGCACTGGTTCGTATGTGTTTCTGATTTATGGCATCTCCATTCCATTTCTGCTTTCCTCAGATGGTGCTTGAATAATGCTAAGCCAGAATAGTACCAGGGTTATTATTTATTTTATTACATTCTCTTATATACCGTGCTATTCTGCATCAGTGCGGTTTACATTGAACAAACTGAAATTAATTGAACAGGGCATTATAACTTGGAGATAACTATTTTACAGGGAACATGGGCTATGGAGGGTTAAGTGGCTTGCCCAAGACCACAAGGAGCACCTGTGGGACTAGAAATCCCAGTCCTTCCGGCCCAAGGTTGCTGTCCTCTAGTGGGATTTGACCCCCCGACCTTCCGGCCTGAAGTACCTTGCCCCAACCACTAGGCCACTCCTCCACTCCATGTTGGGTTGATGTTGTCTATTCTTGAGAGTGTTTTTCTGGGGTCGGGAGGAAACTTTGATAAGGGAATCTTTTAGAGTAGACTTCCAGGCATCTGTTTGTTGTGTGTGCTAAGGGAGGTGAAATCCAATGGGAAAGGAAGTAAATTTTTAGTGAAACTTGCTGAGTAACCGCAGGTAAGTGTCTCTAGCAGTAAATGTCAGATTTTAACGCTTGTCAGTTTAATTTCAGTTAGTGGGCATGGAATAGGTGGGGCCTGGGCGTTGCATGTAATGAGATTAGTAGAGTCTTAACTACTAATGAGGTAGATAACTAATGAGGTAGGTAACTAACTTCATTCTGTTTTCTCCGCCATGCTGTTAACATGTTGACAATTATTTTTCTGAGTTAACTTCACAGCTGCTTTCTCCATTGTTCTAGAAACTCCCCCAACAGCTTAGTAAATAGGGCTTTAGTCTGAACTGTGCAAAGATTTTACAAGGCATTTCAGGATCTCTCCTCAGACTATGGTTTTTCAATGCATAGTTTATGAATATTGTTTTATAATAACTTGATTCTGAACATCTGCCAGGTACTCCAATTTAGAAAATGCTAATTTTGAGTGCATGTATTTCATTATGACAGCAGTAGACTTTGGCTGTTAAAGATAAGCTAAAACTAATTAAATTGATTGGCTAATGGAAATTATGCAGGCTATAGGTATTTTCATAGATACAGTCAATAATAACAAATCTACAAATATGTTATTAATAATAGGATGGTATTCAAGGTGGCAAATTATTTTGTAAAATGTAAAATAACCTTGATTTAAATATATAAGCTATTACAGGGAATGCTTTTTGCAATAACCAATAAAGGGGTTGCATTCCCTCAAAATATTTTTGGCTTATGAAGGGTGAATAATGAAAAATAAATTGACAAGTAACTGTTGTTAATCCATATAATTGTGAGATATTTGGCAAAAGAAGAAAAATAACCAGGAAAACCTTATAATAGACGGGCTCTCTAGCCTTTCTTCAGGTCCTTTTGGATCAGCTCCAAGCACAGTTGTGTTTCTGCAGGCAGAGTCTCAATCTCTCTCTCACCCTCTCTGGCAGGGAGGCATCATGCTTGCTCTCCCCTCTGGCTCCACTTTCACTCCATATTTCTTCTTCTATGTCCTGGACTTGATGGTAGTGTTTTCTTTTCCTCATAGGAGCATAAGAATTGCCACACTGCCTCAGACTAACGGATCCTGTTTCCAACAGTAACCAATCCAGCTCCCAAGTACCTGCTCTTATGTTCCAGGGGTCAGCATGTATATCTACATGGATGCTATATAACTTCTTATTGCTAGTGAAAAATGGGGTGCAGAATTCATTCTGGTCCTGCAAATCAAACTAGATAAAATAGCAATGTGTAGTGAAACCAACAGATTGATCTTTAACCCCCAAAAATGGAGGTACTCCCTCTGAGAAATCCCACCCTTTCTTACCCCAGCTTAGGGGTAATCCTATTACCATTAAATGAAATCCTCGGGAGTGATTTGGGAGAGATGTGCATCATTATACCTCAAATTTCTCACACTGTTCAACTTTTCAGTGCTGCACTTAGAAGAGTTAGGTCATTGAAAGCTTTTCTGGATTCAAGGGTTCTGAAGGCACTTATTCACGTCTTAGTAATTAATTGCATTGACTATTGTAGTTTCCTATTATCTGGAGTTTGCCAGTATCAACTAAAAAGACTTCAGTTTATCCAGAATGTGGTAGTCAAGCTCATTGATAATGCCAGGAAAC
This sequence comes from Ichthyophis bannanicus, assembly GCA_033557465.1. Classification (NCBI taxonomy): domain Eukaryota; kingdom Metazoa; phylum Chordata; class Amphibia; order Gymnophiona; family Ichthyophiidae; genus Ichthyophis; species Ichthyophis bannanicus. The sequence goes on along the minus strand of CM066038.1, from coordinate 455,889,984 downwards.
ATTGCCATTCAACACCACTCTTTGCAGAACAACACTGCCTCCCAGTTTCCCAACATATTCAGTTTAAAGTTCTGATGCTAGATTGTCACACATACTTTTCGGGATCACTTCTCTATTTAGATTCTCTATTGATACCTTACTGCCCCATGCTCTCTCTGCAATCTGCACAAACACATTTCCTTACTATCCCTTTGAAAACAAGACTAAGGTTCATGATCTCTGAAAAGGCAGCTTTCAGTCACTTAGGACCTCAGCTTTGGAATTTTCTTCCCTGGAACATCATTCGGAGAACTCATATAGGAAGTTCAAAAAAGGAGCCAAGGCATAGCTGTTTTCCGAAGACTTGGGAAAGAGTCCAATATTTATTTTCTTTCCTTTTCCTGATGTTTAACCTGTTGTTTCTCTGTTTTTACATTAGTCCTCGATTGTCGTTCTATGTACTTCCCTCCTTTTGTTACATTATTATGGTGTGTATTATAATCATTTATATTTTTATTTCAGTTGCTTTTGGGCCTTTAGTAGTTTGTAAATCACCATAATGTACAGTTTGAATGAAGATATATCAAATAACCGTAAAAAATAAATCATAAATGTTCCTCAATCAATACTGTCCTTGGCCAAATGCAGTCCTCTGCCCCAGTACCTCTCCTTCCTGAGCTCTGGTTGAGCTCATCTAGCTTTCCCTGGCCATTTCTAGAACTGTGAATGTAGGTTTTGGGATGGATATTAGTCCTGTTCTCTCTTTTACCTCCTGCCAGAGACTTCCTTTCCTTGTGGGTTTCTACATTTTCTAGGTAACAGGTCTCCATCCAGATCATATAGGAGTTGGCTGGTCTAATGGGATACCCTACTCCTGGGACCACTAGCACTGAAAACTTTGGGATTCTAGAAATGCCCTACCCTGTTTGTAGCGCTACAGTACTATGAGGAAAAGGGATAGGCTATCAGTTTTGTGTGTGGGGGGAGGTATCTTCATTTCTTAGCAAGTCACCTTCCTGGCAAGACTGCTGGGTGTGGGGCTTCAGATTCAGGGGGACAACTGGCCTAGGGCTGGCTGTTCTTGGATGCTTACCTCTTAAAATCACATGCTTACCATAATCATATGGACTCCCATCAAACCAAAAACCCAAGGCCAGTCCCAGCCTAGGATAAGGGGATATGGTAACCCTTCAGCTATTTCTATCTTGAGGCACTCTGACTTACCTACTCTGATCTGCACCCAAGCACTTGTGAAGATGACCCCATTTACACTGTGGAACTTAACTGGCTCTGTGTTGTTCATCCTCCAGGAACTTATGAAGGCAGCCATGTTAAGTTCTAAATGCCTTCAGAATCCAAAAGAGCTTGGCTTTTTTTACAGACCACATAGACCCAGATGGGACACTTCAAGTTTTATTGTCAGGCAGTCTCTATATATCGGAAACAGCCCATAGATACTTACAATAGTCTTCTTGAAGTAGACTGTGTTGGCCTATAGTAGTTTTTTGACAGCGGAGTCTTTCCACTCCCCCAGTGCTCTGGAGCAGCTCTTTGGTGAGGTGGGGTTGGTTTTATGCTAGTACAGGTTGTTGATCTTGATTCTCTTTTCAGGAACTTTATTGTCTCAGCTCTGGTTTTCCTCTCCCAGGGGAGTGTCTGCAGGAATTGGCCAGGGTATTTTGCCTCAATGATCCTTTCCTTTCACCAGATGGCATTCACTAACTTGGTGGTTGTTTACCTCTGGATCAAATCATGTTCTCCAGGACCAAGCAGGAAGTCAGTCCTCACTTATGGGTGACGTCGGCGCCGACGGAGCCCTCGCGGAGCAATTTTTCCCAGCTTTCGCAGAAAGCCTTTGGGAATTGCAGCGCGCATGCGCGGTCCCCTTCCCGCCCAAGGGTGCCATCTTGCTCAGTCTTCTTTTTTCCGCAGAGCCCTACAGACGTAGTTTGTGATCGCCGCTGAAAAAGTTGATTTCTTTCGTTTGTTTTTTCTCGGTTCGACGCTGTGTCTCTTTCCTGCCCGGCCTCGATACCCCATTATCGAGTCCGTTCTCATTTTTTCAGTTTTTGTCCTTTGTAACGGGCGTTCCCGCCACTTTTTTTATTTTTCCCTGGCAGCACGGTCCTTCGACCTCGCAGGGGCCCTTTTTCCCCCGATGGCTGCCAGCGGTTTTAAAAAGTGTGATCGCTGTACCAGACTTATGTCTCTTACCGACACACATGACTGCTGCCTCTGTTGCCTCGGACCCAATCATGACTCGGTGGGTTGTGGTCCATGCAACAAAATGTCCTCGAAGGCATTGAGGAGTCGGCAGTCACAAAAGGAACGAATCTTCTCTGACTCCGCGTCCGGTCGGGCCCGGACCTCGTCAGAGGCTTCGACGTCTCGTGACTCCGGCCCCGAGCATCGTCGGAGTTCCTCTGAGCGGGGGTCTCCCGGCCGGGAACATCGTCGGAAGAGGAAACCCGTGAGGGTGGCATCGGAGGACACTCCTGGTCCCTCGAGGGCCAGGTCGCATAGCCCCGCCAGCCGCCCCGGGTCCTCGGAGGCGGAGAGGTCGTCGAAGCATCCTCGTCTCGAAGTGGAGTCTCCTGGACACGTGAGTACTGTAGTCCTCGTGGACTCACCTCCCAGGGAACCGACGTCGGGCCCGACGCTGTCGGGGCCCGAGTCGGGGGCTGCTGGGTCTTCTGAGTTTGGTCTCAGATTGACAGCCTTGGAGTGCAGTATCGCTGCCTTCATGGACCAGCTGCGGGCATTGATGGCCGGCATCGCCAGTGCATCTGCCCCGACCACCGGGATGTCCAAGTCGACCCCGGAGGCCGAGCCGATCCTCGAGTCCATACGAGCTCGAGTCGATCCTCGGCCAAGGTCTCCCTCGGCCTCCCGTTCGGGACCGAGGTCGTTGACGCCGGCCTCGGCGTCGGGGCGGAGGTCCTCGGCCCTCGCCCGCACGGAGCCACTCGATTCCTCCACGGAGGAGTCGGGCTGGGACACGAAGGAGGACGAGTCACCCGGTTCTTTTCAGACTCGGTGCGTCCCCTCCGACTCGCCTGAGTCGGAGCCTCGGAGATGGTCCCCCCCCCCCGGAGGATACCCGGTTCTCCGATTTCGTGAGGGACATGGCCAAGGCTTTGGCCTTCCCCGCGGATCCGGAGGAGGCCTTTACTGTGCCGGTTCCTCCGATGCTGGAGCGGCTGCTCTTCCGCATGTGGGAGAGCCCGGCCTCGACGCCGGTGTTAAGCAAGCGGGTCGATTCCATGTATCGAGTCCGCAAGAGCCCCGGGTTCCAGAAGGCACAACTGCCGCACCATTCCATGGTGGTGGAATCGGCCATGCATCGACTTAAGAGTCAGAAGATGCACTCCTCGGTGCCTCCGGGTAAGGAGGCCCGGAACCTGGATGCTCTCGGTAGGAAGTGCTTCCAGGGCTCTATGCTTGCTTGCCAAGTCCAGACATACCAGCTGTATATGGGCATGTATCTTCGAGACCTGGCAAAGGAAATTGCCGGGTTCTCTGCTGGTCTCTCCGAGGAACCTTTGCAGAGGTTCCAGGCCTTGGCCACTGGTATTCGAGAGTGCTCAAAGTTTTTATTTCTCGAGCAGCCTACGATGACTTCGAAGCATCGGCTCGAGTAGCCGGAGCCGGCATCGGTGCTCGCCGTCAGGCTTGGCTTCAGTCATCCGACCTCGAGCCATGGGTGCAGGACAAGTTGGTCGATGTCCCCTGCAGAGGTGAAAACCTCTTTGGCAAGCCCATGGCTGATAAGGCGGCAGAACTCGAGTCCGAGACTCTCACCAGAACTCGCCTATCCAGAAAGACCTCTGCCCCTTCACAGAAGAGGAAGGGCTCGGGGAAAAAGCCCTTTTACCCGAGGAAGGTGTATGCCTATAAACAGCACCACCCACAATATCAAGCTTCAGCAGCTCCCCATCAGGGCCAGCAGGCTAAGGGACAGGGCAATGGGTCCCGTAGGCAGAAGGCCCCCAAGCGAACTACACAGGCCCCTGCTCAGCAGGGTGGAGGTTTTTGACTATGTCGGCATAGCCTCTCCCCCTCCGCGACTTTCTCTCAGCATGGGGGGCCGGCTGACCCACTTTGCCCACAGGTGGTCAGCCATAACATCCGATTCCTGGGTGCTGCAGGTGGTTCAAAAGGGCTACCTCTTACATTTTCATCAGGTACCTCCTCCCTACTTTCCAGGGGAGCCTCCAAGACCCCCTCTGCACAGGGACTTACTCCTTCAGGAGCTGCAAAGTCTGCTCCAGGAACAGGCTGTGGAGCCAGTGCCCCAGCACTTGTGGGGTCACGGGTTTTATTCGAGTTACTTCCTGGTTCCGAAAAGAACAGGAGGCCTCAGACCCATCCTGGACTTGCGCAACCTCAACAAGTTCCTGCAGCGGGAAAAGTTCAAGATGCTTACCCTTGGAATCCTACTGCCCTACCTCCGGCAGGGAGATTGGCTATGCTCCTTGGATCTAAAGGATGCTTACACTCACATCCTTATTCATCCGGACCACCAGCAATATCTGAGATTTGTGGTGGCAGGGAATCATTACCAGTACCGCGTACTGCCCTTTGGCCTCTCCTCCGCTCCCAGGGTGTTCACGAAATGCCTGGCAGTGGTGGCAGCCTTCCTGAGGCTTCAAGGCCTCTTCGTCTTCCCCTACTTGGACGACTGGCTCATCCGGGCACAGTCTTCCCTAGAGGTCACTCAGGCCACTCAACGCACAGTGGCTCTGCTTCAGCACTTGGGCTTCGTCATAAACTTTGAAAAGTCCACTTTGCTCCCCTCTCAGGATCTCGAATTCATAGGAGCACGGCTGGACACTCTGCAGGCTTGGGCCTTCTTACCCCTGGAACGGGCCAACAGGCTCATAGCTCTGGCCGGCAGGTTCCACAGCGTATCACCGGCCTCTGCCAGACAATTCCTGCAACTGCTCGGTCACATGGCCTCTACGGTCCATGTCACTCCAAATGCCCGTCTGCATATGCTACCTGCTCAGTGGAGCCTTCGCACTCAATGGCATCAGGCCACAGAGAGACTGACGGACTTAATACAGATCTCCGACCGCCTGGTCCCCTCTCTGCAGTGGTGGCTTCACCTGCCCAATCTGGTACTTGGCATGACTTTTCAGTCTCCTCCACTTTCTCAAGTGCTCACGACGGATGCCTCTCTCCTGGGATGGGGAGCGCATTGCCATGGAACATGCACTCAAGGCCTTTGGACACCTTGGGAGGCTGTTCAGCAGATAAACTTCCTGGAGCTGCGGGCGATCCGCCTAGCTCTGCGGACCTTCTCTCACCTCACTTCTCGTCAGTCTGTACTGGTGCAGACGGACAATCAGGTCGCCATGTTCTACGTGAACAAACAGGGGGGCACGGGCTCCCTCCTGCTATGTCAGGAGGCTCGGAGACTGTGCTCTTGGGCAGTCGACCATGACATCCTCCTCAAGGCTGTTTACCTGCCCGGGCAGGACAATTGCCTAGCCGACAAACTGAGCCGGATTCTGCAGCCGCACGAATGGAGGTTGAACCCCGTAGTGGTCCAATGGATCTTCCGCCGGTGGGGCCCCCCCACCGTGGATCTCTTTGGCAGTCCCCTAAACTGGCAACTTCCCAGGTTCTGCTCCCGGCACCCGCATCATCTCAGAGTAGCGCCGGATGCTTTCCTCATTTCGTGGTCCACGGGCCTACTGTATGCCTTTCCTCCCACGCCACTCGTGTCCCGGACGCTGTTCAAAATTGTCCAGGACGGGGCCTCCGTGATCCTGGTAGTGCCCAGGTGGCCGAGACAACCCTGGTTCCCTCTACTCCTACAACTAGCGGTGGACACCCCTCTTCCTCTGGGGTTTCAGCCCGATCTCCTGACCCATGATCAGGGTACTCTCCTCCACCCCAACCTCCGGGCCCTTCATCTGATGGCCTGGCTGCTGAAAGGGTAGTCCTATCTCCGCTCTTACTTCCTCCAGAGGTGGAGGATGTCGTCCTGGCGTCTCGGCGACCTTCCACCCGGAAATCTTACGCCCTTAAATGGCGTCGCTTCTCGGTCTGGTGTTCTCAGCACTCTGAGGACCCCTTCGCCTGCTTAGTATCGGTGGTACTGCAATATTTGCTTCACCTCTCCGATCTAGGCCTCAAATCCAACTCTGTCGGGGTCCACCTCAGTGCTCTCTCTGCACATCATTCGCCGGTGGAGGGCCAGCCTCTTTCCGTGCACCCCCTGGTGGCGCGTTTTCTCAAGGGCCTTCTTCTGCTTAAGCCCTCGTTGCGCCCTCCAGCTCCTGACTGGGATCTCAATGTGGTCTTGCAAAGGCTTACCTGTCCGCCTTTTGAACCCATGGCTACCTGTCCTCTTCGTTTCCTCTCCTGGAAAACTCTCTTCTTGGTAGCCCTTACCTCCGCTAGGCGCGTTAGTGAACTACAGGCCCTAGTGTCGGAGCCCCCTTACACTAGGTTCTACAAGAATAGGGTGGTCTTACGGACTCACCCTAAGTTTCTTCCGAAGGTGGCCTCCTCTTTTCACATCAATCAAGAGGTGGTTCTTCCGACCTTCTTTCCCAGACCGCATACCAGCCGAGCTGAAACTGTTCTGCATACCCTGGACTGTAGAAGTGCCTTATCCTTCTACCTTGACCGTACGCGTGAGCATCGAAAGGTTGTCCAGCTTTTCGTCTCTTTTGACCCCAATCGGTTGGGGGTACCCGTCTCTAAGCGTACTCTGTCCGTCTGGGTAGCTGACTGTATCGCCTGGGCTTATGGAGCAGCCGGCCTCTCCTTAGAGAGTCGAGTCACGGCTCACCGTGTCAGGGCGAAGGCTGCGTCAGTAGCTCACCTCCGCTCTGTTCCGTTGGCGGACATCTGCCGGGCCGCTACTTGGTCTTCAAGCCAGACATTTGCGGCTCATTACTGCCTGGAGAGGGAGTCCCGCAGGGACAGTGCTTTCGGACAGGCAGTCCTCCACAATCTCTTTGAGGTCTAAGCAACTCCTACCCTCCGGCCCTGGTGTTGGGCTACCGGCCGGATTTGTATTCAGAGAAGATTCCTTCCTTCTGTACTGTTGAGCTTGAGGGAGCTCATTTTTCGGTTGAGGTCTCCAGTAGCCTTGAGCTCGGGAGTCCCATAAGTGAGGACTGACTTCCTGCTTGGTCCTGGAGAAAGAGTAGTTACTCACCTGTAACAGGTGTTCTCCAGGAGCAGCAGGAATCAGTCCTCACTACCCTCCCTCCTCCCCTTGGAGTTGCAGTCATTCTTTTTGCTAACTTTTTTTGCTGTCTCTTCGCTATGTCATCAGACTGAGCAAGATGGCACCCTTGGGCGGGAAGGGGACCGCGCATGTGCACTGCAATTCCCAAAGGCTTTCTGCAAAAGCTGGGGAAAATTGCTTCGCGAGGGCTCCGTCGGCGCTGACGTCACCCATAAGTGAGGACTGATTCCTGCTGCTCCTGGAGAACACCTGTTACAGGTGAGTAACTACTCTTTCTCATGGCAATAGAGTTTTGAAGAATTGTTATCTCTGCAGTCTGCTTTTCCAAACAGTCAACAAAGTTTAATCCACATCAGCAAGTGTCCTTTGGATACTGGGAGAGTATTCATGGTCATTTTAGTGGGTAATTCTGAATTGCCTTCAGAAGACTTCTTAGGTTATAATCTAGGCTAGTTGCTTTGATCTCAGCATAGTTTCTAGATTTGGTAGCTGCACGGATACAACAGGCAGCATTTGCCTTGACACCAGGAAAATCAGGTAGACATCTCACTGCCTAGGAGGCCAGATTGCAGTCTCTGCCACTCATCCAAAAGTCACTAGGCAGGCTTTCATGTTCTTCATGAGTCCCAGCTTCAATGTTAGTGGCCTACATTTTGCAAATGTTTGCCGTGATGTTATGGGCTTAGTAGTGTCATAATGCTGCAACAAAGTGGATCAGTTCCTATGGCTTCTCCATGTGTTGTTAAGACTGTTGTACAAACTGATGGAAGGGTTGCTGGTGGGCTTTCTCTTGTGTGTCTGCTTTTCTGCCACCTAGTGGAATAATTTCTTGGGGTCCATGGTGGCCTTTACAGAGCAGAGATTTGTTACATCTTACGAACTCCAGAAGGAAGCTCTCTTTGGCCCGATGCAAGTACTACGGTGAGCATTAGCAATAAATTTGAGAGACAGAGATCATACTTCACATACCGTGACTTAGGAGTGAGGTTCATGACTGTCATAATATGCGCAAAACTAGCTATTTAGAGAAATTGCCCCAGAGAGGCACAAAAGAAAATAAACATCCCTGCAAGGATGGTAACAAAGAAATAACCCTGCCTTTTATCTCAAAAGAAGTAGTTACACTCAGAGCTAAAGGAGCCTGCTTTTGGAATGCATGAATGTGCTGTCCATGGATATGAAACATGTCTTTCAGAGTCGTCTTGCCCCTCTTGATTTATCCAGAAAATTTGGTATGGATAAGACAGTGAACAAAACAATTACAGTATTAGGGCGTGCAGGTGCATACACACAGACATAGCGACTAACAATGGCCAATTTGGGCCACAAGTACCTAGCATATTCCAAAAAGTAGATCTATGTCGCATAGTTAATTTCCAGGCATGAGCAATGGCTTTGACAAGTCCACCTGGCTAATAAAGTTTTGTGGAGTTTTCCTCCAAGAAGTCATCCAAACCTCTTTTGAAAGGGGGTGTGCACCACCAAAAAAAGTTTAGTTTGTGCTTATTTAAGATGAAAATTTCCCTATTTTCAGGCATATTTTCATGTTCATTTCACATGTTTGTTCTTTAGGCACACACTGGATGTGTGCTAGAAATGTTTAAGTATGCAAATCAATTGCATTCACGTTAATTTGTAGGTATATGTGCATACAAGTGATTTGGGTGCACTTTAAAATTTTATGTGCCCAAACAAACCAAATGCATGCTCACAAATGCACATCCTACTTTTGAATCTTGTTATGTTCGTCACCTTGACTGCATCCTTTGGCAAGAGATTTTACAGCTTTATTATGTGTTGCATGAAATCAGACTTTCCTGGCCACTAGCTTCATAGAGTATGTGATTTTTGAAAGATCAAACTTACATGTGTAAGAAGCAGATTTTACAAAATTGTCACTCACATTATCGTTTTAAAACTCTGGAGACTAAGCAAGCCTATTTTTCAACTATTATAAACAGATCTGCTTTCTCGCCGAAGTCTATCTTTGCAGCAGTGTCACATTTATCCACCCAACTTCAAATTCAACGTGAGCAACTCTGGATTGGCCCTCCTACGGAAGATTTAGCAAACTTCTTTTGCTCTAAAATTCAGCTGCTCAAATGCAGTCTTCCATCATTTCCCCTCTGGAACCTGATGCATCGGAACCACCTACATTGACCCACACTTGGTCCAATTTCACAACCATTTTGACATCCGATATCGCTAAATGGTTCAATTTGTTCTTAAATCTATACCACTAATAGATCCCATCCCTTCTTCTTATTTATTTATTTATTTATAGACTCTTATATACCGCACTATTAGGCATCAGCGCGGTTCACAAAAAACAGTGAGATACACAATTCAACAGTACTTTGTGTTTACAGAAAACAGGAGAATATAACTCGGATAACAGGGTATATAATTAATAAACATAGTCATAATATCATCATGGCTTCAGTTTTGTGTGTATGTGGTCTGTGGGGTATCTGTATTGTATGTGTTTGAGTGGAAGGTCTGTGGGTTGGTTGAGATGTCTTTATTGTTTACTGGATAAGATAAAAGGAAGAGGTAGTGTTTCAAAGCTTTGCGAAACTGCAAAAGGTCTGGTATTGCTCGGATGTTTTGAGGGAGGCTATTCCAACACCTTGGTGCACAGAATAAAAAGGCCCTGTCTGAAGTAGTTTTGGTACACTGTGATATTGATTTAGGGACTAACAGAGTATTGAGTGTTACTGACCTTCTGTCTCTATTGAGGGGTGGTGTTTGGATCAAGTCTGATATTGATGAAGATGAGAGTTCTTTGAAGGCTTTGAATGTAATTAGTAAAATTTTGAAAGTGAGTCTACTTTGAATTGGGAGCCAATGAAGATGTTTTATAATAGGTGAGATATGGTCTTTCTGGGAAGCTCCATGAAGGACTCTAGCTGCAGCATTCATAGCCATTTGAAGTGGGTGTAAGGTGGTTTGTGGAAGACCTTGTAAAATTGAGTTCGCATAATCAAAATGAGGTATGATTAGCGCCTGATAGATGGTTCTAAAATCGTCTGGCTCTAGCAAGGATCGAAGGTGTCTAAGGGAGCGTATTTTGTGATATACCGCTCTTACAATATTACTAATATGTGCTTTCATATCTAATTTCTGGTCTAAAGTGACACCGAGGTATCTGATGGTGGTCTTGGTCTGGAGGTTAGCATCATTCACTTTCAAAAAGGATGGAGCAGTGAAATTTTGGTTACGTGTAATAAATAACACCTCCGTTTTCTTGTGTTGGATCCTTAGATTTTGGGATTATAGCCAGTTGGATACTTCATTTATGCAGTTAGTTAATGGATTGAGATCAGGGTTCTCAGTTGTAAAAGGAAAATATAAAAGTACATCATCCGCGTATATCATGCAGTTAACTCTAAAGGATCGAATCAGGTTACAGATAGGCTGCATGTATATATTAAACATAAGGGCGGAAAGGGATGAGCCTTGAGGGACCCCTTGTTTTTGATGAAACTGATCTGACGAAGTATCGTTGGATCGTACTTGTTGCCATCTGTCAGAAAGGTAGGATCTACACCACTCAAGTGCTTTATCAGTAATTCCCTTCCCTTTGAGACGCTCAAGGAGGCGTTCATGGCTAACAGAATCAAAAGCGGCTGCGATATCAAGAAAAACAAGGACGAACCCTTGGCGGATGTTATCAATTCCTGATAATAAGCTGCTGAACAGAGTAGTTAGAAGCGTTTCCACACCGTGGAATTCTCTGAAACCGTGCTGGCATGAGTCCAGTGGGGCGTTAAGATCTATATGATCCTGAATTTGTTTTTGTACTTCTTTTTCCAAAATTTTTGCTAGTAATGGAATACTTGAAATAGGTCTATATGATTCTGGTTTAAGAGGGTCAAGTTTGTTGTTTTTTAGTAATGGCCTTATGGATGTTTGCTTAAGGGTACGAGGGAAAGTTCCTGTTGTAAATGATTGAATCATGAGTCTGGATATGATGGGACTGAGATCAGCTCGTAGATCTTTGATCCAGAACGCAGGGCAAGGATCAGTATGAGCGGTGGTCATGTTTATGCAAGCAATGGTGTCTTCGATTTGTCGTTTAGATGGTATTGAGAAGATAGTGAGTAGAGTTTGATCTACTGGATCTAGGACTATGTTAGGAGCCGAGTTATTGTCAATTTGGCAGAGTTTGGATTGTAGATAGTTAGCAAATATTTGAGGGTGGATTTCATATTTAAGTTGTGAGGCAGGTTCATTTGTCAAACGCTTAACTATGGCAAACAGGTTATGAGGTTTGTTCAGAGATCTTTTTAAAGTGACTGCATGGTGACGTCTCATTGATTCAGTAACTGCCATGCGATGAGATGTGAGATGTTGGATATATACAGCTCTGTCAACTTCAGAGTGTGAGTGTCGCCATCGTCTTTCAAGTTTCCTTAGGGTTGTGCGCGAGGCCTTCAGCTCAGATGAGTACCATATAGCAGAGTGTTGCTTGCTTTGTAGTTTGTTGGTCGACGGACATGTGGCAATCGAACTGAAAGTACTATTCCAATTAGAAACTAAATCATCAATGCTGCACTCTGGTAAGTTGGTTAGTGGAAGTGTTGATTTTAGGATTAGGTCTTTGTCAAATGGCTTGAATCTTCTCAGAGGGGTACTAGGATGGTCGTTTATTCCTCTTTCATCCTTTTGGTTACATCTAGCCTTGAATATAATTAGTTTGTGATCTGACCATGGAACTGGGTTGATTGATAGATCCAAGATAGATGGTAAATTGGCGGTTGTTTCAGTTGTAAATATTAGATCTAATATACCACCTTTAATATGGGTTGGATCTTTAATTAATTGATTATACCCCAAAACTTGTAGAGCTTCAAGAAAAGCTGTTACATGGGAGTCTTGGAGAGAAGGGAGATTAAAGTCTCCTAGCACCCAACTTGCTATGTGGGGGTTTTGTGTATTGGAGGCCAAGTCAATTATCATAGATAGAGAATCAGAATTGGAAGAAGGAGAGCGGTATAGTAAAGTGAAAGAACAACATTTATTTGCTATTGTAAAAGTATCTAGGAGTGATGAGCTTGTTGCTTCTTTAAGGTTGAAATGAAGGTCAGATTTGGTGATGGCTAGAACACCACCTCCCCTCTTGCCACTTCTATGACATGTATGTATAGAAAAATTAGAAGGCAAAAATTGGTTGATTAATACATTGTCAGCACAAGAAAGCCATGTCTCAGTGATTAGGAGAAGGTCAAGGCTATGTAATGAAATTATGTCAGAGATGATAGGCCATTTCTTGCGTATGGATCGGGCATTTATTAATGCACATTTCAGATATTGGGGAATTGGATTTCCTACTTGTTTCTTTTTTGTGGTGTTTTGTAATGAGATGAGTAACAGATGATGGTGGGAATTTTGGGTAGATACTCTAGAATTGTAGAAGGGAGTATCAGACCACTTTCTTCTGTGATTATGGATTGTTGGTATTCTATTATAGCTAGTGTGTAGGCTGGTAACATTACATATTCCTATAGTGATAAGGTAGAAGGTAAATGTTATAATGTAGAGTAAGGCCATATTGTATGTGTAAGTGAAATTTAAATGTAAAATTAGTGAATACAGTGATAGCAGGCTGATTGGAGCTTACAGGATGGATGGAAAGCTAACACACTATTACCAGTATTACAGTGATAGCAGGCTGATTGGAGCGTACAGGATGGATGAAAAGCTAAAACACTATTACAGTATTACAGTGATATGTGGTAACAGGAGGTTAACTGAAGCTTATAGGATGAATGAGGAACTATGACATAGTTAACAGTGTTTCAGTGATAACAGGATAATTAGTTGACAGGTTGAATAAGTACATATAACAAATAATAGTGCTTAACTCTGTAGTTACTGGAATGTATATATAAAGATAACTTAATAGTTGTAGAAGGAGAGGATATATTGAAAGGGTATTTAAATAAATTATAGTACTTATATTTAGTTGGATTAAGAGACAATTTTGTTTGTATACAAGGATATTACAATGGTTATTTGCGATTTTGAGGTTGTAACATTAATTTACACAATGTTGTAGGGGTTAGCTTGATGGGCGGTGGTCTCCTTCTACGGTCTCCGCCTAAGGGCCGCGCCAAAGGGCCCTCTGGCGAGGCCCTCAGGCGCGGGCCCGACAGGCGCGGGCCTGTCAGCTGGCAGTTGGTATTTAAAACGCCACTGCTCCTCCCCTCTCAGAGCCCCGATTGGGTTGCAGTCAGCAGAGAATGTTTAGCTCTGATTACAGGAGATTGATGGTAGAATAGCTGACCTGTCTGTAGCTGGCAGTTGGGATTTAAAACGCCACTGCTCCTCCCCTCTCAGAGCCCCGATTGGGTTGCAGTCAGCAGAGAATGTTTAGCTCTGATTACAGGCTTGTCGAGCCATCCCTAGGTTTTGTATTGTTTGTTCAAGCTATGCTGAATTGTAGTCTTTAGTCAGGCATCATTCCCAACAGTTGGAAGAGAGCCATTTGTGACCTATTCCCAAAGATCCCAAGGGAGACCTCCTGGACACCCAAAATTACTGGCCCATTTCTAATCTGCCAATCTTAGCAAGGCTTATGGAAAGAGTTGTATTCAATCAATTATCAAGTCATATTGAACACACTCATTCATTGCACCCCCGACAGTCAGTTTTCTGACTGCTGCACAGTACAGAGACCATCATTACAGCTGTTCTTAATGAGATCTGTAGGGCCATAGATCAGGGCAAGTTTATTATCGCTGTTTCATTAGATCTCTCTGTGGTTTTTGACCTGATAGATCATGAACTACTTCTAGCACAACTCTCCGATACTGGTATTCGCCGAACAGTTCTCACCTGGTTTACCTCATTCCTTCCAGGTTAATGCTGATAATAATTTATCCGCTCTCCATAAGCTCATCCATGGAGTTCCACAAGGCTCAATGCTCTTGCCACTGCTATTAGTTTATGATCTACTCACTCTAATTCAAAGTTTAGGAATTTAAAGTTATGTGTATGTTGATGATATACTGCTTTTACAATCTATTGATAATATTTCCTCAGGCTTCACTCCCATTAATTTTTAACCCAGATTTCCACATGGTTTCATGATAAGTCTTTAAAACTGAACCCTTCAAAATCCCTAGCCATTTGGCTTACAGGAGCACAATCAACCCCTACCTTAGCACCCATGCTCGATGGCTCGCCATTACAGCTACAGAGCACTCTAAAATATCTGGGAATCATCTTGGATTTGGAATTCCCCCAACTAGTGAGGGTTTCCAAAACAGGGAGAGCAAGAACTAGGAAAATTATAAGAAAAAAAGAAAAACCCCAGGAGAACGAGCTTGGCAACCAGCTTGTGGGATTGACATTAAGGCTTATTAGAATCTTGTTTAGTTTCAAATTAAAGAAATTGTTTATTCTTATGAGAAACAAAACATCTACAAGGAAATTTTAAGAGAAAAGATGCTCTGAATACCAGGACTCTCTATTTAAATGCCTGAAAGTCTCTACGCTGCTTCTGCGTTTTCCCGAGACTAATCAGGGAAAATTTCTACCATTCATTCAGATTTTTAAAGTAGAAACTCAATGTTTCTCACTGGCTCATGAACAAAACATATGACCATAGTCCTCCATTTTGGTTGCCACCTTCAGGAAATCTTCCAGAAATGCAGTCAGGCCTCATACATCCATCCACCCCCACCCTACCCCACCATCCCCAAGATATTGTACAAGAACTATTGGAGGCAAACCAGGGAAATTTTTAGAGGTCTATGTTTATTTCCATTGCATATACTTTTTCAGGCCCTTCCAAAACACACTTGGAACACACCCTTTTCTTCAAAACTGTTCATGCAGTGGGTGCATGCATGGAAGTAATGACTTCTCTAAAATCACTACTTAACACATGTATGGCCATTTCATCATGTAAATCTGATTTTCACATGTATAAATGGTATCTAACCCTTCTAAAATGATCTTCTTAAACCCCCAAGTTTGGCTGAGGGAACTCATTTAGGAACATAACTCAGGATCTTAAATTTATCAGCTTGGCGTTTTTTTGAATATCATCCTCAAAGAAACAATAAATTCTCCTTTTTCAAACACTAGTTAAAATTTTCCATGCAAAAGTTGATGACCAGAGTCATTTTTCCTGCCAGGGATTCTGGCACTGTTCTTTCAGACGTCACTTCAGTCTGTCCTAATAATCTTATCTACAATTTGCGCCTTGTCACGTATCCTCAACTAAGCTCACATTTCTTGTCTTTAACAACTTTGTTGTCTTTAACAACTTTGTTCACTCTCTCTGACTTACACATTCTGTCACAGCTCTCACACATATGCTTCCCATGTCCTTCTTTTTACTTCCAAAGTTTCCTCAGCTGAAATGAATGCACACATGATCCATAGCACAATGTAGCTATAGTGCTAGAAAGCCACTCATAATACTGTCATCATATTAGTGCATGTAACATATCCACAATGACAGTTCATAGCAGTAGGTAACAGTAGGATGCCCAGTTTTACTCTACCGAACAAGTTGCCGCATACATAAATAAGTCATGTTCCTTCTTCACATCACACACACTACATCACCGCTGACAGGTCATCACTTCATTGCCACGCATAGCACCAAAGAGCACACGGCATAAACAAAATTAAAATCGACACAAAAAGTCTGCAAAACATAAAAGATTATTTTAGAGTGGAATGAAGGTCGACAAATAAGTTGAAGGTAACCTTCTTATTGAACTAATTTAATATGTCTGTGACAAGCATTTGAGAGTTATTCTCTCTTCATCAGGTCAGTAAAAGTGGTATCACTTACAGCTTGTTTCTAATTTAGTTATATTTATTTTTTTTAAAAAGAGGGTGGTCAGAATTACACACAGTACTCAAGGTTTGGTCACATTGTGAATTCATGCAGGTAGGCATTATAGCCACCTCTGTTTTTTTTTCTCCATTTCTTTCTAAATCATTCCTAACATTCTCTTGGCTTTTATGACCACTGAACTGAAGATTTCAATATATTGCCCACAATGATTCCAAAATCCTTTTTCTAGATGCTGTCTCCTAATATGGAACCCAGTATTGCATTCATATAGCTAGATTTATCTTTCCCTATGTGCATCACTTTTCATTTGTCCATATTAAATTTCATTTAGCATTTAGAACAATTCTGGACTTACACTTGAATTCCCTATAGGGATCTTTCTGAACCATGAATAGTGGGGATGGATATCCGTCCCCGCTATTTGTGCCATTTCCTGGACCTGTCCTCCTTCCCCACACGTTGTATGGGGAAGTAAGACTGAGGCGGGAAAGAGGCAGATCGGGGGTGATGTTAGGGTGGGCAGTGAGCGGTTGTTCGTCCTGGATGTACAGGGCCAATTCTAATGTCAGTCCTGTAAGTCCAGGGCCGGCGACTTGAACGGGGAACTTATTCCACCCCCGAGGTGGAATAAGTTCCCTAGTCACCGGGGGATGGCGGGCCCAGGGCGCGGAAGGGGCAGGGGGCCCGAGGACATTCCCCGCAGCCTGACTCTGGTCTTAGGAGGCCAGATCAGGGGTCGGGCTGCGGGGAAAGCATTGCAGGAACTGGCAGCCAGGGATTGCGGATTTTAAATGGAGCCACGGTGCCATGGCAAACAGACGCCATTGTGCCACGGCTCCATTTAAAAGCCCTGACTGAGTTAGCCGGGCAACGCCTGAGCGTGCAGGCTGGGCTGAATCGCAGTCCTTGCCGGCACATGCAGGCCTGTTCGTGATTCTGATTTTGCGGTGCTAGATGTGCCGCGCAGGATCAGAATCGCGACTCCCTCTGTGCGACCACATCCGACTGG
The DNA here is from genome assembly GCA_033557465.1 of Ichthyophis bannanicus. Lineage (NCBI taxonomy): Eukaryota > Metazoa > Chordata > Amphibia > Gymnophiona > Ichthyophiidae > Ichthyophis > Ichthyophis bannanicus. Next base: position 455,872,965 of record CM066038.1, on the reverse strand, counting down.
GTGCTCAGAGGGCCTGTACGTCTCGCATGGAATCGGGCCCAGTGTGAAATACAACTGTAGATTTCTGTCCTGCCCCTGATATACCCCTATGCACTTTCAAGATGGTATGGACACCCACAAATAAAATGAGCCTTTTTCAGAATGGCCGTTTACATATGGATGCAATTTGCACATGTAAACGCTTGTATTTACATGTGTAAATCATAAAGAGGGTTTCTAAAATAATCCCTTGACTCCCATCTAAGTTCACGGCCCCGGCCGTATAGGGCTGACCTTAGAATCGGCCCTGTACATCTGGGATCATGGACCACTCATGTCCTGTCCTCACTCAGCCTCCGGAACACCCCCTCCAACCCCTGTCTAAGTCTCCCCATACAAGCACATTGTTCATATGGGTTTTTTTTTGCTGAGGCCAGCAGGGGGGCGAATAGTGGGGATGGATGTTCCAAGGGGACATCCATCCCCGCTATTCATGGGACAGAATGACCCCCAACATATTTAAGCCATTAAATAAAATAGGGACAACAGAAAGAGAAGTAAATAATACACAACTAAAATAAAATTTAGCTCACATTACAGGGAGAATAAGATATATTATAAAGCATTATAATATATCCTAAATAAACACGCTAATGAGCACCCTATTAGCTACAAAGCAAACTTAACCATGTCTCTCCTTAATAAAAATGAAAAACATTCAGTGGTCCCCCTCTTTCCGTTGGAGAAACTTCTCCAGATCAATAGGTTCTAGAAAAATATATTGGGTGCCTTGATATACAACTAAGCATTTACAAGGAAAGCACAGATAAAATAATGTTCCTTAAGCAAGAGCCCATGATTTTAATTGCAAAAACGTACATCTCTCTGACAGCATAACCTGGACAACATCGGGAGAAATCTAGAGCTTATGGCCACAAGAAAAGAGCATCGTTCTTTTTAAAGTAAGTTTTCTAAACCAACATTTTATCCATCTCTGAAATAAAGCTTACTAAGAGGGTGGAATGATCAGGGATCTATTCCTGAGTAATCTCAAAGAATTTAGATAGATCCAGACTATCGGGTGAGTCCACCTGATCTTCCTGCCCCAACCCTTGACCTGAGGTAATACCTTTTGTAGGAATATAATATTTACAGAAGCCGATCTCTACTGCATTAGAGAAATTGGGAACCTCTTTAAAATATTTTCTCTGAAGTAAAAAAGGTGAAAGGAAATGGGTCATAGGAAGGTTTAGAAAATGCAATTTTTTTGCCCTGGCCAAATTCTCAGTTGCCTCAGATTTGCGAAATAAAGCAAGATTGTCCTTAATCACAAGAAAAGCACACTCTTGCGAAGACTGATATTGATGCTCCAAAGTTGCAACACGTACCCAGCTCTCCAATTCTATTGTTCCTTTGCTCCAATTTATTAGATACAAATGAAGAAAAATCACACAATTAAGTGATAGAGCCCTCCAGGTTTGGTACATATAACCACCTTCTGTGAGTCTGCTAATGATGAACTGGAACAAAAGGTGGAGGAGTTATTGATTTGGTAATGGAACAGAAGCAAACTGAGGCTGAAGCTCATCACACTTAGTGGTATTAGTATATAAAGATGGCCTCACCTCAATGGCAGCAATCCCTGCATCTATGGCTGAAACCATAAAAGGAGGTGTGGGAATTTGCTGACCTAAGCTCAAAGTAACTTCCATCCCTGAAGAATCATTCAAGACTTGCCCTGAAACTGAGTCTGTGCCCTTATTGGCCAATAGATGTTTATCTATTGGGTTTATGATGACTTTTTTTTGCTGTTTAGTTTTCCACTTGGTGGTGCCTTCCCTCTCCATATTGAACAGAGGACAATCGACATACTCCAAGCTAGTCCAGGCTCCAAAAGGGCTTGACACTTTGGCCATGCCCCTTCTACCACACTCTTTTTGACCATGCCTCCACAGCACGTATTGTAGGAAAAAAGTTTTTATAGAGGATTTCTGGAGTTCACAAGATGATGTTTGAGTTTCAAGCTCGGTCCACTTCATACACAGTGAGCAGGCCTCAACAGTACCATCCCGATGGAGGGACTTCCAACTCTCATGTAGAATACAGGCAGATGTGGTAAACTCTTTCTTCCCAACTTTCACACCTTGGTGATAAAATTTTTATAGAGGTCTCCTGGCACTCACAAGATGATGTTTATGTGCCACGTTCCACTCACTTGATCTGTGTTCAGCAGTCCTGGTGGAGGGTTTTCCAACTCTCAGGTGGTGTACATTCCAATGCAGTAAGCTCTTTCTCTCCTGATTTACTAAGGCTTTTCTCTCAACCTGTGTCTATGGAAAAAGATTTTATTAATTAGCGCCCTAAGACTGTAAGCTCTTTGAAAGCAGAGAAATACCTACTGTACATGAATGAAACGTTTCTTGAATTGCCAATGAAAAAGCTTGAGCTAAAGCCAAATAAAATACATTTAGGGGTATGCTTACTAATTGGCAGTAGCGGATATCGCACGGAAGCTGCTACCGCCGATTAGTAACCATACTCCTTTGCTTCTCCAGTCTGGCAAACTCCTCCTGTTATTCCTGCTCGCGTTTTAGCTACTTTGAATAATTGTGTCATCTGCACATTTCAGCACTTTACACATTTCTCCTTTACATGGACCAGTAAAGTGTAAGTTAACCTACTGGGTCACTGTCTACAATAGGAAGCTGACCAGTCTTATTGAACCATCACTGAATCATTGTTTTGATTCCAATGTGTGCATCCCTTATTTTAATTGAGCGGTTGTTACATAAAGGCCTGTTAAATTTCTTGAAAGAAATTATTTTATTTTAGAGTTTAATGTTATATAAGTAAATAAAGCATTGCTAGATTGGGAGGACAATTTTCAAAACCATTTGCCTGGCTAAAATGGCCCAGCTGAAAATTGTACTCCTCTGCCTGGCTAAAATTGCAAATGACCTTTCACAGGGCACACACTGTTAGCGAGGATAAAAAGAGGATTCCCATAGGTGGGTTTAGATCAGGGGAGGAAAACAGTTCAAGTACTTGGCATTTTCAAAAGGCTTGCTAGTTTGCATCCTTCTACACCATTCCCCTTCCCTGCAGAAAAAGCAACTACAGAGTACTTGGCTGCATTGTGTATGCATATCTCGCGGCTTCAGATTTTCAAAGCAGAACTGCATATTTGCAATATAAATATTGCTCGATATGGTCCTATTCACTTGTATTCTGAAAGGTATGGCCACTAAATAAGGACATACAGAGCCAAAAAAATTTAAGCGTTTGCATATTGCAAATTTTTCCCAATTTTTGTGCTTTTGTACACAAATGTGCACCTTCTATGCATACTAAAACTTTCTTTGCACATCCAAATCAATTGCATATGTATTCATTTGTATGTGCGCACAAATGATTTGCATGCGAAAATCATTTTTAGACACTTGAAAGAACCGAACATATGCTGATGAATGCACACTGCTACATTATAGTGCTTCCAGTAAGTCTATATGGTAACATTCAGCTGCTTATAGGAATAGTGAGCCCCAGGCACAGGCCGTATATTTCATATTGCCTCTACATGTTCTTCCTACGAGATGGTCCCAGAGACAACGCAGCAGGACTCCTTCCATAACCCTGCAATCATAGACCCTCAATCTCGCCTGGAGGTGTCAACTTTGAGCAATTACTCCAATTCCTGCCCCCCAAGCTCCATCCAACCAAGGGAATAGAAGAGGAAGGCATGATTTGAGAATCGAATCGGGGACGTTTCACATGTCATTGCATAGAGCTGCCACTGAACCACCGGATTGGCCCTGTGCTGGCCAGACAGTCCTGAAACATTACTTAAATTTTCCTTTAAAGATCTATGCTGAGATGTGTTTAAACAAAATTCTCAGCAGACTGAGTTTTGTTTTAAAAATTAAGATGGTTCAGTCTAAGAAGTCTAACAAATGTTTTCCAGAAACTACCTGCGTAATGTAATAGAAATCGTAGCTGTTTTGTTTGCAGGAGAGGATCCATGTCTACTATTGATGTTGCTGGGTAGGTAATGGTCTGCAATTGGGCTGACTTTGTTGTAGACTTTGATTATTCATACATCTGTTGAATAAGGTAGGTTACATCATTAACCTTTAATCTTTTAGAAGCAAACTTCGTAGGCTAAAATATGTTTGCTTTAGCAAGCTTGTTCAGTGATTAATATATGAATTTTTGAATTTTCTTTTGTGAGTTCCTTAGCTCAAGAAAAACACAGCTGTGTATGAGACAAATTATGTTTATTTTTTCATTAGGAAGGGAACAAGAAGATAGTATCATTGGCAGAATAATAAGAGAGAATTACCAAAGAAAGTCCTTCACCTGTTTGCATTGCCACTTTATGAAGGCTTTCCAAACAGTCTTTTGAGATGTACTAGTAAGGAGAGATAATCTTAAAAGTAAAAAAAAAAAAAAGACAAAGGTAATGCATTTACCGAAGTAGCATTCCAGATAACATTTTCTGAAGTGTTTAGATTAGTTAGTTATTAGTGAAATAGGGATGTAACCTTGTTTGGCTTCATAAATTTATAAACTTTTATTTTTAAGGTGCTTTGGCCTAGGATACATCAAAGAGTTTTATAACTAATACTTAAAATACTTAACATATTTGATACCCATCCCACTTAGTAGTTATCTGATGTGTGCATAAATAGTATTTTAAAGGTGCATGGTCAAAGTTTGGCCTAGAATCCTTACACAGAATGTTTAATAGATGAATTCGTAACACAGCACGGTTGGACTGCTTGCTCAGGGTTCAACCAGTGCATTTTAACTCACAGTGGGGGTAATTTTTTTAAACAGATGCCTATGTGAAAGGTCCAAAAATAAGCCTAAAGTATGCCCATTTTATAAAGGCAACATAAGCATTTGGATATTTTTATTTTATTTATTTATATTCTCTTATATACTGCGCTATTCTGCATCGATGCAGTTTACATTGAACAAACTGAAATTACATTGAACAGGGCATTATAACTTGGAGATAACTATTTTACAGGGAACATGGGCTATGGAGGGTTAAGTGGCTTGCCCAAGACCACAAGGAGCACCTGTGGGATTAGAAACCCCAGTCCTTCCGGCCCAAGGTTGCTGTCCTCTAGTGGGATTTGAACCCCCAATCTTCCGGCCTGAAGTACCTTGCCCCAACCACTAGGCTACTCCTCCACTGAAATAGCTGCCCAGAACCAGTTCCCAAAATTCAGGAATTCACACGCACGAGTTTACACCTTCTTCAAAGCCGATGCATGTATTTGCATATTTTATAAATTCCGTGGGTAAATTGCAACTCTACTCTAGTTTCACCTTAACAGTGCCCCCCCAGAATGTCTATGCACAATGCATATGTACCATCCTGTAGGAGTAGCCTAATGGCATGGTTAGAGCACTGGCTTGGGAACCCAGAGCCCAGGGTTCAATTCCCACTAGCACTCCTTGTGGCCTTGGGCAAGTCACTTAGCCCTCCATTGCCTCAGAAAAATCCAAGTTATCAATATCCCTGTTTAATGCACATTACCAAGTTTAAGTTACAATGTAAACCACTTTGATTGAAATAATAAAGCGGTATATAAGACCTGTTAAATAAATATATGTGTAATTTTATAAAAGGCATTTCTGTATGTAAAACTACCTTTACATGTGAAAAAAACATTATAAAATTACCCCACTATGTACTCTTTGGAATGTCGGTTTTTTATTGCATAACACTGACATTTGAAAGAAGCCTTAATCCAAACAAGTGGCACTGTTACATTTATAATTCTTTGCCCTTTCCAAGAAGCTTGACGGTGTCAACTGCTGTTGTGGATTTTGAGGTGCACTGTTAAAAAAAGCGTATGCAGTACTGTTTTATAATGAAACGGACCTCCCACTTTAAGACAGCATTCAACTCTCAGGTAACAATTACAAGACATACAGAAATTTTGTACCACATGCTTTAATAGCCCTAATCTCTCTAGGGCTTGGGATCTGGTGCCTGGTAATTTACTTTGACCCCTGTTCTGCTCCCTTGCCTTCTTATGCATAATTCAGATCTCAATAAATTGTTGGGTGGTAGAAACCTCAGATATAGGAGGGAGAAGGGGAATTACATGAACCATAGCTTTATGGGAGCAGTTTTAAAATAGATCTTGTGACTGCAAAGTGATCTTACCACACTGACTTGCAGTTAATTTTCAGAATGAAACTATCTTGGTAGTTTCTCTCTGAAAATTAGCTACCATGAACAAAACACACTAAGGGGCGTGTTTACTAAACTGTGCTACTAGGGTAGTGTGGTGGTAGCACGTAGTTTGGGCGCCATGCTAAAAAGTAGTGTGGGACCTCTGTGCTAAAAAACCCACACTACCCTGGTAGCACGTGTGTAAACAAGGGCGTTTCTGGTATGTCACAACTACTATGGATGTTAGTGGCCCGCACTAACCATGCTTGACGCCAGTAGCATGAGGGCAGCTACCACTCCATCACCACCACCATGTAGCTTGTCTGTGCTAATTGCAGTGGGGGGTGGATGCACCCCACAGCTCACGCACATCTTACTAGTGTGAGGTTTAGTAGATATGCCCCTAAAAGCACTCTTTTTACTTTGAACCTGCTATTTGTGCGGGGAGGAGGAAGCGTAAAATAACTGGTATACTTTTGAAAATCAGGTACATGTGTTGTGTACCTCTGCTTGCCTAAACGCACCCCCAGAAACAATTCTTTTTTAAGCTGGCTAATGGCACGCATATTGCGTAAGCCAGTACCTACTTTTAGATAAGTCGCAGAAGGTTATATTTTTGCAGAATGATATAGCAATTCTTTTAATATATTAGTAGCTCTTGGCTTATGTATCAAGTGGGCACATATATTTGGAAAGCACATTTCAGGAACTTAATACTGATATTATCTCAATTCCTGTGTTGCTTTGATTGAACATGGTTTAAACTGCCATCTGCTGGTTTCTGTATTTCAGGTATTTCCATTTATAACAAAGCTCTTTGCTTACAAAAATCAAATTTCTTCACTTTTCTATATTTTGTTAGACGATTGGGAAGTTGATGAATAAATAATAAGCCACTTAATCTGCCAGACATTGTAGACATAACCTTCTCTATATTTCTTACTTTTGTCTTTTAAATCTATACACATGGATATTGATATGCAGTTTTGTCAAAAAAATATGCCACTTTTCTGACTATTAACTAAGGGCCCAATTTTTGAAGGCCTAGGCATGTGCAACACGTGTAAAAGACAGCCTTACCCGTGTAAAACCGCCATAACCAGGTAAACCAGATATTCAACAGGGCTGCTTGAATCGGAGAGGCCCAGCTACCCACACAGTGCCAAGTGCTGAGGCCCGGGGGCAGAATGGGAGTGTGTCATCCTCAAACCCGCGTAAAGCAGATATCCAAAAGCCGTGTGCCCCGACATTGGACGTCATTAACCGCAGAAGCCTAAGTGATGTTTCCTGGGGCATACGATTGATGATGGTGTGCTGTGAACCCGTGTAGTGGCATTACAGTGCATAGTACAGTGAGGAGAGCATGTGCAGGCCTGTACCCTAACCATGCAGAAGTAAAGCATTGCTGGACCATCCGTGAAGCCTTGTGGGCCATGCACATGGTATTCCACAGGTGGAGACCACTCGCCGTGCCCAAGCACAGTGGAGGATGTGGCAGGCAGTGTGTATCCATCAGCAGGCAGTAGCCCAGCACCCGAGACACAGGTATTGTGCCCCACGTGTACACAGGCTCAGGGTGAGCTACCTTCAACTGATGGAGGAGGAGGTCTACCAGAGATACAGACTGGATGGGACAACGGTAACTGAGTTGTGCAGCTTACTCAGTGTAGACCTGGAATCTTCCACTTCTAGAAGCCAGGCCCTGCCAGTGGCTATGATGGTGACTGCTGCCCTGGGATATCTGGCAACTGGCAGCATCCAGCATGTGATAGGGGTGACTCTTGGAATCACTTAGTCTACTGCCAGCCTTGCATAAGTGCCTTTACCAGGTCTCTGCTGCAGAGGATGCACCACCTCCTAGCCTTCCCCCAGACACAGCAGACATAGCAAGAGACCATGCAGGCATTCTACAATGTTCCTGGATTCCCATCGGTGCTTGGAAATATAGACTGCACCCACATTGCATTGCACTGCGGGCACCACAGCTAGAACAGACATGGTTACACATCGATGAACATGCAGGTCGTTGTGGATGCCAGCATGATCTTCACTGATGTGTGTGCCCACTACCAGAGGTCCTGCCACGATGCATTTGTCCTTGCCTAGTCTAGCCTGGGACAGGTAGCAGCCGGGAGTCAGCTTGGAGATGCATGGCTGCTAGGTGAGTGTGCACATATGTGAGCCCCAGGACAAGCCCAGAACAAATGGTTGCTGTAGTATGATGCTATATATAATGCACATAGGTGGGGATACATGTGTTACGTATGTATTGCAACACATAATGACCACTGCATGCACATGCACTGCTGTTCCACAGATACATGCGCCAAGCAGGCCATGTCACACATTATAGAGACAACCAGGGGAAGCCCCATAGCCAAGAGCAGACAGCACACACCAACATTTGGGATGTCTTAGAGCATGGGATAGTGCCATGTAATGCAGTCACATGGCAGCAGCCTGTGTAGGGCACATCCATGTCTTCCCCCATCCCAGCTAGCATACCCCCAAACCACATCTCTGTGCCATGCCTCTGTCCCCCCTTTCCAACAGGCTAGCCCATGTCACGTCCCCCATTGCTCTGCTCCAAATGCCTGACTGCCACACAAGCCATATGTTGCTGTCCTCTCACTGCCACAGTGTCTCTGAATGACCCTGCCCTTCTAGTAGATGGGGTGTTGAATGCAGTATGTAACAGCCCATAGACCGTAACCAACACCTGTCCCATGCTCATGTGCACATCTCGCATTGTCCTCACAGGCGACTGTGGATATCCCCTGAGGACCTGGCTGTTGACCCTGTGTGCCACCCCATGAGCCGGCAGGAGGAGTGGTATAATGCAACCCATCAGCATACACAGGCGGTTGTGGAGCGAGCAATAGGGGTGCTGAAGAGCCACTTCTGGTGCCTCGACAGGAGTGATGAGGAACACCTCTACAGCCCAGAGCGTGTATGCCAGGTATTTGCATTGTGTGGAATACTCCACAACCTTGCACGGATGTGGGGATTGCCTGACCCAGAGCCCATGCCTGTGGAGGAATGGGAAGCTGCAGAGGCAGCAGATGGTGACGGCGCTGAGGCCAGGAGCCAGCAGTAGGCCCGGTCACTGGCCCACCGTGCACGGCTTATATGAGACAATTTCTGAGGTAACTGCCCCACACCATCACCAGGATAGGATACACACATTCTCCAATAAAATGCCCGAAATGATGCTACATGTGCAGAGTGCTTATTTCCCCCCAGCCACCAGGCTTGCAGCCGGCCATGGGTGCTTGTTGGCATGTGAACTGCAATGAGTGGAGCAATGTCGTCTGGTTATGGTTTAGGCACTTGATATACCACCCTATACTTGTGCATCAGAACAGTTTACATGTATATATATACTAACAGGTACTTTTTATTCCCTTGTCCCCGAAGGGCTCACAATCTAAGTGTACCTGAGGCAATGGAGGATTAAGTGGCTTGCTCAAGGCCACAAGGAGTGGCCATGGGACTAGAGACCCCAGTCCCTCCGGCCTGATGTTACTTGTCCCCATGGAGGAATTGAACCCCCGGCCCTCCAGCCTGAGGTAACCTGTCCCAACCACTGAGTCACTCCTCCCTCCTGGTGCTGTGCTGGCAATGTCATCACCCTCCCCAGGAAGGCAGGCTGCTGCACATGGTTCAGGGCTACCAGGTGGCTGTGCTGGTGTGCTGTCAGCCCCAGCACCCACCCCCTGGGCCCACAGGAGGCCCACCAAATTGTGCAGGGAACCAGCAATCGTTGCCTGGTATGTCAGCATCTCCCTCATCAGATGCAGGGGTCTGTCCAGATGGCACTCCACTCAGTCTGTGTTCCTGCCATGCCTCAAACTCAGCCTCTATTGCCTGAGTGGCTGCCTGCAGATACCATGCAGCTCAGCCAGTTTGCCCTCAGTGCTGTCCACCAGGCGTGCACCCTCCTGCGGTAGCTCCTGGTCCACATCTGTGCCCCCTGCATTCACAAGGTCATCCAGGATGTGGAACTATAGCTCAGCAAGTGGGGCATTATCTGTCTCCACCTCCCCAGCACTGGCAGACACACTGGTCTGCTCCACTGCCCTGGGAGATGCATTGGCCTGCTCCACTGCCCTTGGTGTCGCACCAGACTGCTCCACTGCCCTGGGTATCACACCAGACTGCACCTCTGCAATGGATGTCACACAAAACTGCACCTCCACCCTGGCAGGCTTACCGGCCCTTGTGGCTGTGCTGCATTCCGGCTGTGCACTGGCATCATCCGCGGTGGGTGGTGAAGCTCCCCCTGATGTATTGGTTCCAGGCTGTGAGGGTTAGGTCCCTGGCAGGCCTGTTGGAGAACAAAGGTGGCAGAGGTTAGTGACATGGGTTGCTAGGTCGGCCTATGGGATGCTACTGAGCCCACAATGGAACTGGATCTCCAGTTCGCACTGTCCCCAACCCACATCACCCAAGGACCGAAAGACAGACAGTCAGAGGGAACCATGGTGGGGACACATACATGGCTGTCATGGTGCCACAAAAGCCATGGGGCAACCACTACTCACCCTCTTGTATGCCTGGGTTGCTGCTGTCAAAGCCTGCAATCCTTGAGATGGAGACCTCCTCCACAAATTGCAGCACCTGCTCCTCCAGAGGGGTGAGTCTGTACTGCTGCGCAGGCAGAAACAGCCTGCTGTTGCTAATCCTTTTCTCCTTCACAGCCTGATATACCATCTGCCACATCTTCTTAATATCCTCCACATCCCTGTTGTGGTGGTGGTGATGGCATTGGCTCTCCTGATAGAGGTCTTGGAGGGTGTGAAGTTCACCTTATGGGTTCACTTTGGCCCTTTTGGCACTGTGTCTGTCATTGTGTAGCTCAGGCACTATGGCAGTGTTTGGCTACCCGCATAAACCCTTTAACACATACACAGATACATCATGCAGCCATGTCATACCCCATCCAAAGTCATATTCGGTACCTGCGTAGGTTCCTGAATGCCGATGGTATGAAAATCTGCATGACAGCTATCTGTCGTAGGACGCCATAGCTGTATACCACGGCATGATGGCAATATTTGTGTTCATGGACTCACAGATGATAATACCTGGGTAGGACAGATAGCAAAGTATGTGTACATGTCCCCCGTGGCATGAGGACAGGCACATGGTGGAGCTCAGACCGTGTGCCATCATGGGACATGGAGCATTCTGTGTGTGTAGAGCTGCTGTGCCACACCTGTACTGCCCAATGATGGTGCATGCACCTTGCACTTGTAAAGTGGTGGCACCGCTACCCGTTCTGCACGGGTATGGCACAGACGTTCTACCTGTGCTGGGCGGTAGCTGCAGATACCACTCTGCATGAGTATGGCACAGAGATGCTACCTGTGCTGGGCAGTAGCTGCAGCTACCACTCTGTGCGGGTATGGCACAGAGGTGCTACCTATGCAGAGTTGAGACCACCACCATTCTGCTCTCATGGTTCCTCTGTGCCATACTTGTGTACACGGATGTGACCCAATGGCACACACCACAAACCCATCACCTCCGGTCCCCTACCCACAATCCCCTACTCCACCTGCACAGACACGCAGCCCTGCCCTCACAAAAATGACAACACCTTGTGATTCCAAAATGGGAGCAGTTTATTTGAAAACCCTGTAAGAGTTACAGTATTGGCAGCAACAGCAGTATTGAACCAACGGCAGTAACAAAAAACAGAGCTACACACATCAAAGGGGACATTGTGCACCCATGTCCATGGCCATGCAGTCTGCCCCATTATGGCCCATCGCAGGGCAATACCTGGCATGGGGATGGCCTATGGTGCAGAGGGACCCTGCCTGTGCCCTGTCACTGCGGCAGTGAGGGCATCCAGGTGCAGCCTCCATTAGGAGCCGCACCTCCACCAACAGAGTGGCCAGTGCTCAGTCACCAGATTGCTGAGTGGGTGGTGGCGCAGAGGGGCCTGGTGCATCACTGCCATGCCATGGCCATAGGTGCTTGGGTTGCTGTGGGGGCCAACGGCTGCAGAATTTGGACTATGGAACTGCTGCATGTCACACATGGTCTGTGCCAAGCCATGCTGTGGGCACATGGTCCCCTTGTAGGAACATGGGCAGGCACGGGCTGTGGGCCACAGCCAGGGTAGGAACTCCTCCTCTGGCCCCCCTGCTGGGTGCCTACTGGCCGTGCGCTGCACCGCACTGCCATACCTGGGGTGCTTGGAGGATAGGGCCTGTATCTCTCCTGATATCCCCTCTGGGCCCATCTCTCTCTGGCCACAGGGGACAGCTCTGGTCCTGCTGCCACCTCCTCCTGCTCCAACTCCCGCTCTGCTCCTGTCCTTCTGATCCCTCCTCCTCCTCTGACTCCCCACCCTGCCCTGTCCCTCTGATACCTCCTCCTCCAACTTCCTGCCTTGCCTCTGTCCCTCTAATCCCTCCTCTCCCTCAGACTCCCCATCCTGCTGCTGCACCATGGTCCCCTCACTGCCCTCCTCTTCCATGGTGCTGTCCTCTATTGCAGTGCTGCTGGACTCTTCCTCCCCATCATTGCTGGAGGTACCGCTGGGATCAGAACCTCGGGACAGCGGCACTGGTACCGGATCACTACTCTGGGTTAGTGCCAATGGTATGCTAGCTTTGTCTGGGATCTCCCTTGAACCGGCTTTGGGTGAAGAGGGAGGGGGGTTAAAGGTCTGCACAGGTGTGGCCCTGGGGTGGGACTGGCACATCTCCATGGGGCTTGCAAATGCATTTCACAACCCACCTTCAGACCATGGGGGTGTGCTGTCTCACAGTGCACACTGCACGCCCTCCCCTTTGCCCACCCCAGCCAGCTCTGTTCTCCCACTCACATTCCCAGCTGTGACTTGCTGGCCCCACACCCCCGGGCGATGGACACACACACAGGGGGCAGTGTGGACAGGTGCACATTGTGCATCTTTGCCCATCACTGGTGATGTGTGACCCTGTACCTCCCTTCCATGCTGTGCCCCAGCCATGTGTTTGTGCACCTGCATGTATTGGATCCCAACTGGTGCACACATGGGGTAGTTGCACTGGGGGATGGCACAGCCGCCCCAAGCACATTCACATCATTGCGTACAGGGGATCCACAAACAAGTGGTCTGCTTGCACATGTGTGGCAACCATGGTTGCCACTCCCTGCATCTGCTGGGCTCAGCTGTGTACCCCACTGACCTTCCTCAGCTGCCAGCCACTCCCAGATGCGCTACAGCTGGTTCAGTTGCTTCCAGCGCAGTGTGCGGTAGTGGCACTTCAGGGCCTCCAGCGTGCGTCACATGCCACAGTCACTGTAGGAGAGAGGGAAGGGGACACACATGCTTCTACAGGTGCATACCTGTATCCTGCCTCAGCCTTGTGGCCTGCCCATCTTGGGGGAAGAGACATACCCAAGGGTAGCAGGTGTGGGGTGCATGTTATTGAACACCTCTGGCATCTGGCACCGGTTTCCTATTCACTGCTCCCCAGGACCTTTGACACATGCCCCATGCCACCACCAACAGTGCCATCTGGGCCACTACACCTGTGTCAACTCTCTGGTCCCTTCAGCCACCTCTGCAGCCTCGACTGTCCCTTGCTCACATCTGTTGCATGAAGTCTTGCTTGGCACCATGGTACATGGTTGTGGATCATGAGTGGTCTCGGCTGTGGGCAAGTATCTTGGCAGAGGGGCATCCACTGCTTCAGGAGCCACATCAATGCATGGTTCATTAGGCTCCATGCAGGATAGGGTGTTGTGGTGTGTTGCTGCCCACCAATACACCTCCGTCAGGTCCTGTGGCATCACATTATCAACATGCCACAGGGGGTGGTGGGCAGTGATTGCTGATCCACTTGCAGGGACAGATGGATAGCACATATGTGGATACTGCCTCTGGGCCCGCCAACCCCTGGGCCAGGGTCACAGGGAATGTGGGGTGGGGCATGTGTCCAGGGCATCCACACAGGCCAATGGAGTCTCCTGGGATGTGCAGCCCAACCACAACTACCCATATACCGGGCATTGCCATTGCTGTGCAAGCCCTGTGGTGTTGCTGCCATCTGCCACCAGGGGGTGCAGTGGCCTCACTGCCTGCTGTGTGGAAATGCCTACTGCTGTGGGCAGCCAGGGATGGCACCTGTACCATGCATGGCCCATCCCCATTCTGTCACCTGCTCTGCAACCATTGGGGCTGCCACACCACCATGTGGCTTCACCCTATAGCCCTGTCTTCCTATGCAGACACATAGCTGTGCCTTTCAGGGTGTGTATGGCCTAGCATGGTGCTCATCCCCCCCCCTCCCCATTCAGGTCTCCTTACCTGTTCAGGTGGAGTTGGATGGCCCTCCATATGGCCATGGACAGATGCAGGTTTGGCTGCCGGCTCCCCCTGGGGTATAGCACCCCCTCATACCAAAGCGTGGAAGGGCAAAAGCCTCTGACTCATTAATGCAGAAATTGCACTAACTGTCTTTCTTGATGCCATGCCTCTGGTGTCTGTCCACCCAGCCACAGGGGGCTCTTGCAGTCCACGGGGCCTGTGTGACAGTGTTGTCAGTGCATGGGTATACCAGACAGGTGATACACGGGCTCATGCACATTTGCTATCTCGCTTTTATGGCCACTGGTTTGGACACCTACATGGGTATCACGGGCTAACATCTTCTTGGGTGCCGAGCCCAGGTACCAGCCCCTGCACTTACCCATCTATGCCATGCTGGGCGTCTGCCGCTATGTTCGGTTTGTGTCGCATTTTCGAAGCTTGCCCATTTTGGAGGCACATGACTCACAATTCAAGCACCTATCTTGAGCAGGTATCTTTCTGCGGATATGGCAGGCCTTGGCACCTTGTTGTAAATTGGGCCCTAATGTCTTGTGAAATACTAAATGGCATTTTAGAAGGGGCATCTAGGAAGAATCTGGAACATCCAGGACAGGACATATAAAAACCAAGGCATGGTAGTCATGCCTTCTGAAATTGTTCCAGCTCCACCCTGAAAAATGAACATCCCAGTAACCGGTTCTGGAGACAGGCCCCATGCAGACAGCAAGGCTGCATATGTGCATGGGTGTAGGCCATTTTACAAATACACTCTATCTCACTATCTCAACCTTCTTATCCAGTTCTACCAGCATTAGCCATAAAAGCCTCCGGTCAATATCGCCACCACCTATCCAGTATCATAACCCTTACACTGCAATTACCCTCCCAGTACCCTCAGCAACCCCTACATTTGCGGCTAGCAACTCTACCTTTTCCCTTAACACACAATGTCTCCTTTAAAGATGCATACATTAGTAACCCTCACCATTACCTATCTCCTCACTGCACTAACTAGTCACTCAAACGCCTTTAACGGCGACCAAAACTCTATACCAATTTTAAGGAATAACTGGAAGAGATGGTCAAACAAGACTCAAACATACCCAACAAACATTACACATACTCACCACCCACATTTACTCCACATTGCCCTTCAGCTCACCAAAAAACCTCAACCTAAACAACACCAACAACCACTGCAATGCGCCCTCATCAATATTAGATCCATCCGCAAAAAATGGCCTTTGATATCTGATCTTATAACAACGCATGACCTTGACATTTTGATGATCACAGAAACCTGGCTATCCGACTGTGATAATGTCATTCTCAACCAGATGCTACCCCCAGGCTTTTCAATCTACACATGTCACAGGAACAAACAAAGAGGAGGTGGAGTACTCATCATCTCTAAAAGCCTGCTACAATTTCAGATGGACAACAGTATTAGCACAACACACCTAAACATACTAAACATATCAAACAACGAACATTCAATCAACCTAGTCTATAGAGCTCCAACAACTTCAGCTGATGATCTGCCAACGATAGTTGACCGGGCCTGCAACACGGAAAAACCACGATTATCTAATTGGATATTAGGAGATTTCAACCTCCCCTCCCTACACGACACGCAAATTGCAGCATTTATAGAAGCATTTGACAACCTTGGATACAACCAGATAGTCAAAGAACCCACTCATACTATGGGAAATACACTCGACCTGATATTCGTGCCACAAGCTGTCACAGAAACTGACCACAATTATGCTCTTTCCATAACCCCAGTACCATGGTCTGACCACAGCCTCATCTTATTCCAAATTCCCAACTCCTCCAATACCAATAACTCCAAATCCACTCTCGCCAAACCAACAACTAGGAGGTTTCGCCCCTTTGACAGAGAGGAGGTACTTAAGAATATTCTCCCAACACTAACACCTCTAAACCTGATCTGGATAATCTAATCAACACCTGGGATCATACTCTCAGAACCAACTCTCAACCATCAAACAAAGCAAGAAAGCCCAACCATTGAACACATGTAGCCTGGTATTCTAACGAACTAAGAACATCCCTCCTCCATCTTCGTAGACTCGAAAAACGCTGGAGACGATCCCGCACCAACGAAGCCTACACAGCCTACTGCATGTACCTAAATAAGCATCGCCAGGAAATAGCAGATCGAAGGAAACAATTCCATACTAATCTCCTAAAGCAATCAGTAAACAAACATCATGATCTCTTCAATATTGTAAAGACAATGGCAAAGGAACCAACCCCCCAACACACTCAAACAATACACCCTCAAGATTATGCAAACTACTTAAAATCAAAAATGACGAAAACAACCAACATCTGCTCTACTGGACCAACAAGTATAGACAAGCTATCACAGTCAGCCACATTAACCAAGTTTAATACGATATCAACCAAAGAAATTGAAAACACTATTGCATCAATAAACGCTACCACTGCAGCAAATGATCCATGCCCAGCAGCCTCGATAAAAGATCTTAGATGTGAAGTAAGCTTCTTCATACACAATATCCTCGAACAATCTTTTTCAACAGGAACCTTTCCTCAGTGCCTTAAACAAACCTCCATTAGACCATTACTGAAGAACAACAAATTAGACCCCCAAAAAGTAGAATCCTACAGGCCAATATCCAGCATCCCACTGTTAGCTAAAATAATTGAAAAAGTGGTCCAACGTCAAATACAACAGCACATAGATACTGAAGCTCCACTCGACCCTGCACAACATGGCTTTAGAGAAGCTCACGGAGTGGAGACCCTCCTCATCACTCTATTCAATACATTAATCACAGGAATAGATAATATCCAACAAGGATTCATCCTTATATTCATGGACATCTCAGCTGCGTTCGACTCAGTAAGCCACCAAATACTTATCGATCGCCTTAACGAAAAAGGAATACTTGGCTCCGCACTTGACTGGTGCATATCCTACCTAACTAACCGTTGGCAACAAGTAAGAATTGAAGAAAGAACATCAGACCCATTTCTGCAAGATCAAGGGGTACCCCAAGGATCCTCTCTTTCAGCATTAATGTTTAATATATACATGCAACCTATATGTGACCTCATCCGTTCCTTTAATGTTACCTGTTTAGCCTATGCAGACGACATTCTCCTATACATGCCATTCTCCATCAACCATCCTGATTTTACACCATTGATAAAATGCTTTGAAGCAGTAGAAGACTGGCTCCTCTCACAGAACCTAAGAATCAACCATAGCAAGACCGATGTTATGTTTATCACAAAGAACCAAAATTTCACACCTCCTACTACCTTAAAGATAAAGGACAAGGAATTGACAGTAAAACCTACGATACGATACCTAGGTATCACCCTTGACCAGCGTCTCAATATGAAAACCCACATAAAAAACATAACGAGACTAATATATCACAAAATACGTACACTACGCCACTTACGACCTCTACTGGAACCCACAGACTTCAGAACCGTCTATCAAGCCTTGGTGATGCCTCACCTCGATTTTGCAAATGCAATTCTACATGGTCTCCCTCAAGCAACTTTAAATCCTCTCCAACTGGCGATGAACACCGCTGCCAGAGTACTTGAAGGAATATCAAAGACAGACCACATAACTCCAATCTTGAAAAGACTCCACTGGTTACCGTCTAACGCAAGAATCCACTACAAGATTATAATCACCATTTTCAAAGCCTTAAACAATCAAGCACCCTCAACGGTCGCCAACCTTCTACACACGCAGACCCTCAACAGAGCCAGAAGATCAACTGCTATAAATACATTAATAGTCCCCAAACAAACCGTCAGATACACTAAGGAAACATCTAAAAGAGCCTTCAGCATTCATACCCCATTAGCATGGAATGCCCTCCCACCAGAATTGAGAGCTATAACCAGCCTAACACAATTCAGGAAAAGTCTCAAACACCACCTATTCTTAAGCTATTTTCCAGTTTAATCTTACACAATGGAAATAGTCCCTCCATATCCAGACCAAGACAATTTCAACTGTGAATAATGTATATAGTTTATTGTAGTTATATAGTTGATATAGTTTACCTGTAATCCCAAATTTATAAATCCCTGTTACTTGTAAAATGCACTACAGTTACTCTGTATGTATATGTTTAGTTTCATGTAAACCGCGCTGATGACAATAGTGCGGTATATAAAAGATGTTAAATAAATAAAATTAAATAAATAAATATGGATGTTCCTGAAGTGCATGTCCGCAGAATTGGGTACTTGGACAACCTGTTCTGGGTAGGTCAGAAGGGGGTTCTATATTATGAGACTTGCACTTCCCATCCTGCCATTTTCAATACTCAGACATGCAGTGGTAGGCCAGTAATATGTTTGGAATATGTATTTATACTCAGGTTTCATTCGGCAGGAAATAAATGTGGCGATGTAAGCACATTATGCACTTTTACCTGGAAGAGTTAGATCCAAGAAACAAGCACTTTTTTTTAAACCTTATTCATGGTCAGGAGCAGATATAGGCATGAACATCTCACCAATCAGGGCCAGATGTGCTTGTACCTTTCTGAAATCACATTGTGAGTGCATCTCACTTGCTCCACCCAGGCCACACTTCCACCACACCCCCGTGCTACATGGACATTCTCATGCTGGGGATGTCTAGATAACCCGGCTTCTAAAATGGCTCCAGGGATGTTTCCATGCTTTGCATGTTTAAGTGCCCATTTTCAGATGTCCACCTCACAAATAGGACTTTGAAAATTCCCCCCACTTTGGGTATACACTGGTCACGTGTTTTCATCTGATGTGGATTGAAATTGTAGTGCAGTCATTAAGCGCATAATTTTATAGGTCATCTAGGTTAACATGCATTCCAATGCGTGCTAAATGAGCCTATGCTATAAAAGATGCATGCACCTACTTTTCTTTATAGAATAGAGGCGTAAGTGATAAGATACATGCACCAAACCTAGGCACAAGTACTTATGCCAGCCCTAGACCTGGTGTAAAGGTGCGTGTCTAGATTTATAAAAAATGCAGGTAAGTTAGAGAATTGTTTACTAAATGCCGCTAAGATTTTGTGGTTAATGAGCATTACCAACGCACATGGCGTGCAAAGCCTTCATGTTAGCTGTCGAGGGCATGACCGGGATGTTCCTAGCAGCTAACACCATACCCCCACCCACCTCAACAACACCACCAGCACACCCTCATCATGTTGAAGCAACCACACTCATCAACCCAACTATCTAAATTGTAAATAACTGACAATCCTGTACATAGTTATTAGAGCATGTCATGTCGCTACAAGAGCTCAGCTTGTCTATAGTTACCCCAGTTCTAAATCCAAATTGCAATACCCGTTCAATGTAAGTACAAAGCAGGTTTCTTCTTGCTCTGTACAAATGCTATCTGATATAAAGGAATTTAGAAAAAAATTAAAAACTCACTTATTCATATTACACTACAATACACCCTCAGAACAGAATACTCAAATAGATACAGGCTAACATTTATACATTATTATTACATACTCTATTTTCAAAATAAATATCACTAATACACTATTAACCATACCACACTCTCATTCACATGATGATTATAGATTTAAACTAACAATGTATATATGTTCTAATATGTTATACCTTTAATGTTACAACATTCCTTGTAAATTATAATTATCTGTTCTATGTAAACTGACTTGGTATATTACATACCAATTAACCTACTGTTCCATGTAAACCGCACTTGATACTAGGGAAAGAGCGGTATATAAATAACTGTTAAATAAATAAATAAAAATAAATGTTACTTGTAAACCGCACTGATTTTAAAGAGCACGGTATAGAAAAGCTTTAACTAACTAACTAACTAAATAAATAAAAATAAACACCTGACTGGGCACTGTAATGAACGGCAAAGTAACATGGGTGTACCTAATGGCATCCATAGAGGTGCTGTTATGTAAATGTGGGCTAAGTGCCAACTTACATTCACTCATATGCTAATGTGTTCTCCAAGCTCACACTCCACCCCTAACTTGCCCACTGTCCATAGTAGCACACGAGTACCAATTAACATGCATTTTAGCAGCTGGTAGCTGGCATGCTCTTGCATTAGGGTTCAATGTTGCCATTTACCATTTGCTAAAACACATGCTAATTGGTTAGCAGCATTTAGTAAAAGGCCCCATGGTATTTTATAACTAACATACATAAAATAAGGGTCTGCCTATGTTCCACACGTGGAAAAGTCTTCATGGGCTGGGTTTCACAAAACAATAACTACACCTCTATGAGCTATAGTTGTCTTTTTTGCAATCTTTCTATTTTAAATTTCATGTGATCCCACTATTTTTCTAGTATCACTGGCACCCAATATTTTAGTGGATTCAGTACAAATGAATGATATTAACACATACATTAAGGCTCTTTATGCAGGCTCCCCCTCGTATCTTTCCATGTATACCTTCATACATTTTGCGCTCATTACATGACAACAGACTTGTTACTCTTTCCACTTCTAATGGCTAGATTTGAATCCACCAGGCAATCTGTCTATTTTTTTCTTAGCTCCATGCTTTGGGCTTTTACCTTCTCTTTGGCTGGAACCCACCTTTAAGATCTTCCAATCAGCCCTAAAGTTTCATCTTTTCACTGTGGCCTTTGGGGTGAGTGTCTTAGATTTCAGTGGACTATTTTAATATTTATTTTGTTATATTCTACTTTAATCACTTTCCTGTTGCCTCATATCATTCCTGTCATTGAAATGGTGTTTTCATTTTTCTTTGGACGTCTTCCATGGTTGTTGTAAACTGTTTGTGCAGTAACGAAAGGCGGTATATCCAAATTAAATAAACCATAAACCATAGCAAAGGTTTGCATGAAATTGCTGCTTGCCATATGAAATTCCGCGGTTAAGAACATGACCCTCACGGTAACATTTTTTGGGAGAGTTTTGCTTCCTAATATAGTTTGTTTATTTCTCTCTTTTCTCTTCGGCTATTGCTATGCTTCACTAAAGTATCGACTTTAAAAAGAAGTCAAAATGCTATCGATTTCACTACAGGGCAGTTAACATTAGATACGGTTGTCCTAAAAGAGGACTGAGCATAGAACGGCTTTCTATGTATACAATAAATATGCTAATAGAGCACAATAGGGCAGACTAGCCTGTCAAGGCCTAATATCCATATCTATATCTAAATCCATATGTAGATCTATTTATCTGTCTGAGCACCTTCCTCTATGATTTTTAGCTGTCTTGCTTCTTCTTTCTCTAGTCATTTACCCATCTAGTTTGGTTACACCTTTGATGCAGTTGAAAAAAAGATTTAGAACCATCTCAAATCTTTGTCTTGGTTTGCATATATTTTGGTTTATCTCATAGTGTGCATGTAATTCACAAGTCAAATAGAAATGCCACTTTTAGCTGTTTTCCTTTTCCACAATCTAATCTTCGCCTATCATCTTTAGTGAGATTCATTCTATTTGTTTAGCTGTTAGCATTCTTAAAACCATTTGTGGAGTTTAAGCTGGTTAAAATTGTGATATAACCTTTGCATCACAGTAGCACCCAAGTGGCTATCGAATTCCATTAGGTACATGAGCTTTCACTGAGCATAAACTACTTGCAGAAAATAGACCAGTTGTGCTTATAGTTTCACAGACAAATCCAGGAAATCTGGAATGACATTCCCTGCAGGTTAGTAATTTGACCCAATGTTTATAATGGTTTGAGCTGATTTTTAAAATGCTCTCATGAAACCAGATAGGGCTCAGTATGTTTGAAGCATTTTGCTTATAGAATCCAATAAATATATGGCATGAATAAATGAAGCTATGTTAAATATCATCTACAAATTCAGCTTATGATATCTGGACAAATGAATGAGGTTGGTCTCTCTTAAGAAGTTGCTGTGTGCTAGTCTTTGAGAAGTACAACCTTTGCATATTCTTTATTATATTTGTCGACTAAAGACCAAATGAACTCAGCATATTTCCCAGGCACACAAAATGGGAAATAACCCTTTAGTATACCAAGCCTTAAGTTTTAAACCTATTCGGTTCAGTTTTCCTAATTTTTTAGTTCATGCCCATGGATAAGAAGCCCAGAAGCAAAATGTTGTCTTGGAAGTACCAACAGCCTGGTCACTCTGTTAAAGAAAAGTTTACAGAAATGTTTTTAAATTTTCATGTTTTTGTTTTTTTAGTGATGATCCAGCAAGACTGAAAGTACTGTAGCAATGATTTCATCTATCTATTTGGGGGCATGATGACTGCACTAAGATTTCCAGGCTCCATGATTTTGCCTTGTGGCATCATATGCTTGTAATGGCTTTTGGAGTATCTTGCTCCCTTTCTGGCCAAATTCAGGTCCTTATCAAAGACCCACTTTTCTGAGGTTGTTCCAAAGTCAAAATTCCTGATTTTTTTCCCTGATCTTGGCCATCACATTTAAAAATCGTTTACTAGGACTATGGCAGGACTGAATGGCATCCTGGGCAATCTGGAGGGAGGGATTCTCCTCCTACTATGCTGTCACTTGCTTCTATTGTCTTTCCTATTCCTTCCTTTGTGGGTGGGACTGGTGGGGCTTGGGTCAGGCCCTATATTGACTCTAACCAGTTCATGCCTTTCAGTTTTTCTGGTGTCTTTTATGGCAATACTTTTATGTTAATTATTATGTCTTTATATTAATTTGAGGTTTTGTTTTATGCTACTTTGTAATTTAGATTTTGCTTTTGTTTTTGGAGGAGCAGCCTAGTGGTTAGAGCAATTGCCTAGTACCCAGAAGATCAAGGGTTCAATTCCCACTGGCACTCCTTGTGACCTTGGGCAAGTCACTTTACCCTCCGTTACCTCAGAAGAAAAGGCTGGCAATCTACTTCTGGTGATAAATTGCCAAGAAAACCCAGAGGTAGCTGGGTTGCTATGAGTCAACACACTTGATGTCACTAAAAAAAAAATGTTTTTACTTCATATGATTTTTGTATGTGCTTATTGGAATCTGCCACATTAGTGAGCTGAATATAAATTTTTAAATAACTACTGATCATGCTCTCTATCCTCCTTTCCATAATCTTAGCTCGTGTACGCTTATTCATTTTCTTCCTCTGGGTTATCAACAATTGAGACACTGACTTGGACATACGCTCAATCTGTGCTGGTCAGTGTGGTTCCTCAAGGATTGGCTACAATCCATGTCTTGAATTTCTCAGTAGTATATACTGTGGAGAGCTTCTGTGCATAAGGGAAGTATACTCTAAGTGCATAGGACTGGTGGCCCTAGCAGACAGATTTCATTTCCAACAAAGTGCCTTGCGTTCTCAGTTTCCCTTCTCTATCGGATCATACACAATAGTGGCATGTTCAAAATTGAGATAGCAGCTAGTCATGTTTAAGAGCTCGAACAATACATGACAGGCTATGAGCGTGATTAAGAAGAATTTCCAATCATAGCTTGACAAGTTGTCTGTACATGTTACATCTTACGAACTCCAGAAGGAAGCTCTCTTTGGCATGATGCAAGGCTTATGGCAAATGTTAGCAGTACATTTGAGAGACTCAGATCTTACTCCGCATACTCTGGCTTAGGAGTGAGGTTCATGACTGTCTTGGTATGCACAAAATTACCTCATTTACAGAAATTGCCCTGAACCGGAGCATATGTTTAGTTATAACAGGAGAGTTTTTCTGGCTAAATTCAACCAAAATCTGCTCATGGACAATCTGACTAATGGGAAACAGGGTAGCAAAGCTTTACTGAAGTTCATCTTTGGGATGCTAATCATGATTGAGTAGAATATTCACTTACTAATTGGGACTATTGAAACTAAAACAAAAAAAAAATAGAAGGATTGGGGTTCTGCATTACTCACTCTTGCACTGCATATGCCCCATAATGTTCTGCCAAGACATTAAATAAGTAAATTGTTTAATTAATATTCTGTAGTTGAGGCAAAAACTAGTACTGCACAGCCAGGCATCCTCAATAAATGAGTTCTTGTTCTGATGTTCATCATTTTCATCTAAACTTGACCATTCCAGATTCTATTTCACCATGAAGCTGTTTTCTAGTCATTTTTGGCAGGGCTGGCCCTAGAGTTGGTCCAAAATGTTGGAGCCCTAGGCAAACCTCAAGCTCTACACCCCCTCTGACTGTCAAAATCGATTATTTAGCTTTGAATGGCCTGCTTTTGCTGGCTTCCAGAGGTTACTGCTCTAGGTGACCGCCTAGTTTGCCTAGTGGTTGGGCCAGCACTGATTTTTGGTCGTCTCCATTTCTTTATTTCTTGGTTTCCATCTTATTTCCTCCATTTCTTTTTCTCTCACTCCACTCCTGCATTCTCCTTTCCTATTTCCTGCCATCCTATTTTTCCCGCTTTCACCATCTCCTTCTTTGAACTCTGTCCAGTATCACCTTACCTGCCAACAAACTTCAGTGGAGCTCCGTTCAGGAAACTCCATTCCTATGCTGCTGCTTCCTCCAGTTAAGCTGCGTGTTGTCTAATCCTAAATTCTAATATTATACTACCTGTCTGAAACATGGAAAAGAAGGTAGCCTAGCAGCAGAAGGTGGTTCATCTTGTACTAAGGTGCTGTTGAACTATGTTGGTGGTTTCTTGGCCAACAATGATTTCATATTCCAATATGCCACCATATTAGGATCCCTTACAGCATGGAGACCCCCTAAAGCAGAGTGATCAGAACAATTCCCTCCACACTTTAATGACCTTGTGACTATACAGTATACCACAGAAGTGTACAACTCTGGACCTCAAGGTCCACCACCAACTTTGGTTTTCAAAGCAACCAAAATGTAAACATTAATCTGCTTCTTATGCCAAGGAGGTCATTTGAAAAGCAACTACCTCTGCAAATAGTTGTATTTGCATGTGTACATTGACCACACATGTAAATAGAGTTTTCAGAAAGCCATCTATATGTGTAGATGACCAGGATGCTGACATTAGAAGGGGCACATCATAGATGCAAAAAAAATGTCCTCATTGGCTTTTGCATCTTCTCTGAACTGTGCAGTTTTTACAAAAAGGTTTATTTCAGCCACAGATTGACCTGTGGGATTAGGGAAGGTTAGTACCCTTTATCCCTCAATTTTTATTTTTGTCTTTTCTTTGACTTTGCTGCTTAATTGGCACTAATTATATGCATAAGTATCTGGAATGGGGCTACTATATGTATAATTGGTGTTACTTATATGTGGAAGTTGAGAAAGTAGCACATTTACATGTAAAGACCAGCACCTATTGTGATACAGTAAGCTATAGAGAATCTGTGGAAACTAGCAAAAAGGAAGAACTCACCTCAAACTTGGTTAGGCAGGAGGATTCAGCATGTTTAAGAAGGACTGAGCACCCGGTGCCATCAGCACAAATAGAGCAGAAGAGGTTTAAAATGAGGTTTCCTTTCCTTAGCAGTGACGCAGATAGAATTGAGGGATCTCATCAAAAACACCTGTCCCCAGAAGCTGACGTAATGTGCAGAGGGGGGAGGTACAAAAAGTCTTGGTTAGAACCAGGAAGGAGAGGAAGTGGCAGAGGAAGTAGCGTTGGTACCAGAAGCACCAGAGGCACCCAGGAAGGCACCAAGGGAAGTCGGTGTTTGAGAGGAAGCCAGAGAGAAAGCCAAACTGACTCTGAGGAGGAGAGTGGCAGTCAGATGCAGGTGGAGTTCCAGCATCAGACAAGCAAGGCTCAGAGGCAGAGAGAGACACAGAATCCCAGGAGACGTTCTAACTCCAGGGGACGCTTTGGAGGTCTGGGAGGACCCAGAGCTCCCAAGAGAGGCTCCAGGAAAGGGAACTGGAGCAGTAGAGAAACTGATCTCTGGAGAGATAGTCCCAGAGAGGTTTTTCACACAAGCAGGAAGTGGTGCACTGCCTCAGAAAGTTTACCCAAATCACGGAGAAACTTTCTTCAAGCCAGAGAAGCTTTGCCAGGGGAGAGAAACTCCACAGCTGACACCAGACCCATTTATAAGGTAACAGGTTTAAAGCCTTGTATTTGGGAGAGAAGAGAAGCTGAGAGTTTTAATAAGCCCTGCACTGCGCAAAGTTTTAATACAGGAAGGTGTGCAGACTTCCAAGCAAGGGAGCCAGGGGAGGCTTATCACAAAGAGACTTTCTCTACAAAAGGGTTCTACAATCCTGATTTAGATAAGTGCCTGGGAGAAGAGAGAATTTATCTTCCCCCAGTAAGTGAACCCAGCTCCAGCACATGTACTGAATGTGACCCAGGGAGTAGCAGACGCAGTCCAGGTTTAACACAATGGGAAAGCAGTAACATTTACCCTGAGCCTGAACCGATGGATTGCACGATATGTTTGTCAGATGAAATAACATCTTTATGCTGAAGTCTTGTGAAAGGAACAAGGAAGAAAGAAAGATTATTCCAGCTGTTTTTTGTTTAGTTTGATTCATCGTTCTGTATGTTTGCAAAGTAATGATATCCGCCAGGGAACGGGAATAAAACCCTACTTTTACTTTACCACTCTGACTGACTGACTCTGTGTATAGAAGAGGAGGCAGTTAAAGTATATCCACAATACCCTAGGCAGTCGCCTAGTGGACACACGGAGTCTCTTACCTTGACGACCCGTGACACTATACATGGAAGTTGCCAAGTGATGCTGCTTTTTTCTTCCATGTGTTGGTCTGTGAGATCACTGTTCCCTCTGTACATGTATTTTACAAAGGATCCATGATCAGCAGAGCCTTTTCTAAAATACTGAAGGAAGTGTTAATGTCCCAGTCTGGGCATTCCAGTTCTGCCCTTGATGTGCTATGTAAAAGGGAGCTTTATGAGTATGTAAAAATATTTCATGAAGCCTACTGAGCGGAATTTTAGAAGATCCATCCTAGTGCCACCTGGGATGTCTAAGCCAGAACGTCTGAAAAAAATGCAGGTGTGACTAGGTGCAGATGTGATTTCACAAACGTTGATGTGCCAATGGGGATGTTTATGTTTATTAAAATATTTGCTATACCGCCCCATACCAATGGCATCTGGGCGGTTTACAATTGCTAAAATGTCTGAATGGTGTCTACTTAGACATCCCCAGAACCTCATTCCAGAGCTCAGACATCAAGGATAGCATAATGGTTAGAGTAGTGGGTTAGGGACAGGGTTCAAATCCTTCTTCTGCTATAGTTGAAATTGTACTGAGTGCTGTTCCCTCTGGGTGTTTCTCAGATGTTTCTTTGTCACTATGCATGCCTTGGAGCTGGTCTAAAGTTAGACGTGATGCCAGCTGTCCATGTGTTTCTGTCCTGGGCCCTGGCCGTGCCTCCTCCATGCTTCTGTTCAGATTCGGATGACCCCACAGCCTGTCTCTAAAATGACTCTGTAAACCGCCTCTATGCCTGTTTTCTGACGCTCAAAGCATGAATAGGGTTTCTAAAATGACCCCTATTGTGGATATTCTGAAAACCAGACTGGTTCAGTGACCAGAGTTGAACTCTTTTGGTCTATTGTTTGCTGACAGCACCGGAGATTGATCCTCAGGAACTTGTAATGAAACGATGGTCAGCGTTGATTCCATCTTTGGCATGTATGAAGAGTTCAGTCAAGTTAAGTGGTTTTAATAAACTGTTTTACATAGAATTGGTTTCTGGACAATATAGGGTTTGGTTATTAAGCTGCGCTAAGGTTTTGCAGGAATCACATGTTAAGTGCAACTGTAGTGTGCTACCTGTTGGGAGCATGTATATCATGGCCCCAGTAGATACTGCACTAATTTGTACCTTAATGCGTGCTGGCGGCAATCACACAACACAGATGCACTTAACACTATCCAATGAGGTGGCATTACATGCATGCACACTATCTGCAATATTGATGGTGAACGTGCTCTGTCAAACCCCATGCCAACAGTGCTGTGCAGATACATCCGTGCTTTGCCCCTACCCTCCACTTTTTCCTCTCCATCATATGCTAAGCACATAGCATGGAATTAACCCTGTGCTGTCTGTTTAGTAAGTGCATTAACTGTTGGTAAGGTTCATTAATGCGCTCTCAAGCATTCGTTAACAGCTAGCACAATTTAGTAAACATGCCCCTAAGGTGACCAAGGGAGAGCACTAGATGTGGTATACTTTGATCTCAGTAAAGCCTTTGGCATTGTTCCACACAGACAACTTATAAATAAATTAAGCACACTAGGGATGGATCCTAAAATGACCGAATGGTTTAGAAATTGTTTCAGTGGGAGCAGCAAAGGGTACAGGTAAATGGGAGTTCAGTTTGAAAAGGACGTTACCAATGACGTGCCACAGGGATCTGTCCTTGATCTGATTCTTTTAAACATTTTTAAGTGATATTGCAGAAGGGTGGTTGGGTAAGGTTTGCTTCTTTACAGATGATACAAAAATTTGTAATAGGATAGACATTCAAGAAGGTCTAGATAACATGAGGAGGGATCTAGCGAAGCTTGAAGAATGGTCAAAACTTTTGCAGCTGAGATTTAATGCTAAAATAATCAGGGCTATGCATTTGGGTGTCAAAGATCCAAAGTTTAACATATACTGTGTCAGTAGGGCTTCATTTATTTTCATTTATTATTAGTATTTAGCTCATGCCTTTCCAGTAGTAGTTCAAAGCAATTTACAATCAGATATTGTAGCTATTTCCCTACCCAGGGGGGACTTACAATTTGTGCCTGAGACAATGGAGGGTTAAGAGACTTGCCTAAGGCCACAAGGAGTGTCAATAGGATTTGAACCCTGTTTTTTCTGGTCTGAGGCTGTTGCCCTAAATATTTCTGTCTATGAAAGAAGAGCTGGACCTGGGAGTGATCGTTTCTAATAATTGTAAGGTGGCTAAACAGATAGAAAAGACAATGGCGAAAGCTAGAAAGATGCTTTGATGCATTGGGTGAGGAATGACTAGCAGGCAGTGATAGTGCCTCACTATGTCTTTGGTGAGTCTTCATTTGGTGAATTGTGCACAATTCTGGAGACTAAATCTTCGAAAGGATGTAAACAGGATGGAATCGATGCAGAGGGTGGCTACCAAAATGGTCACTGGGCTTTGTCATAAGGCATATGGGGACAGACTTTGAGATGTCAATATGTAGACTTTGGAAGAAACGTGGGGGAGAGGAGATATGCTAGAGACATTTAAATACCAATGAGGTCTAAATGCACAGGAGGAGAAAGTTCTATAACAGGGGGGCCATAAGATGAAGGTGAAAGGGGATAAACTCAGGAGTAATTTTAGGAAATATTTCTTTATGTAAAGAGTGGTAAATGCATAGAATGCAGGAAAGCAGGGGACAAACAAAGAGGATTTAAAAGGAAAAAGAGGGACTGTAAAGCTTAGTAGTTGGTATGGAGGGGCAGACTAGATAGGCTGTATGGTCTTTTTAATCTGCCATGATTTTTCTCTGTTTCTATGTTTAAGTTAATTTAAATGAGTGATCACTAAGGGGCTTGTTTACAAAGCCGCGGTAGCGGTTTGCGATCGTAATCGGAGCCGCGGCCCCATTGATTTCAATGGAGCCGCGGCTGCGATCGCGATCGCGAACCACTACCGCGGCTTTGTAAACAAGCCCCTAAATGTAAGCTTTTTAAGCACATAAAGGTGATTTTTTGATGAGTGATTATGAAGAATCAGCCCATAGAGCTTATAACCATTTAAGAAGCTAAGCTTATGAGGCCATATTTATGAGGTCTTTTTTCCTCCTTAATAATAGAGTTAATGGTTACAGGGATGATTTTCAATTATATATAAGGGTGGAGGTAAAAGGATTGTTTTTTTAGGGGTTTCACTTTCAGTAAATAAATTATCTGTGGCATTTTTGTTGCTATAAAAAGAACCATTTTTGACTGCTGATTCACGAATGTCCCATGCTGGGAAGCAGCATCTGCACACATGATTAGTCTCTTAAGGAACTCATGGTAAATTGTAAAAATGTCTGATAGAGAATATTTTGTTAGCCCCAGAGACATCCTTTCCTTGCAGAGTAACCAGAGAAATTCAAATGACTGATTATGAAGCAGAAAGATGGTTGATGTTTACGCTATAGGTAATACAACTCATATTTTGACTTTCTTAATTTTGTTTTTCATTTGTGCCCAAACTACACATGCATGAAATAAAGGTGACAGATCACAGAAAAACAATTGCATTGCATTACGGTAGCCGTACAATAACCCATACCTCTTACTGAGATGATCAGCTAAACTTTGAAGTTGCTCACAATAATTGCCGTACTAAGGAAACATGAGAGTTAAGTTTATTTTGTATAGTATAAAAACATGACCAGTGTGATTTATATTGGTATACTGATTATTGTCTAGCAGTGGAAGAGGCACTTTGAATCGCACAGTCTAGGCTCTTAGTTTTCTTGAAATCTGAATCAAGCCCCTCATGTTTGTTATTCTAGAACCACAATTATGCTTAAGAAATTAATGAAAGCCAAGTGATGCCTTTGAAGAATTTTTTAAGTGAACCTTAACCAATGCCTTAGGCTAAAGTCTCAACGTGGAAAAAAATGAAGGTGAACTAGCCACTGCTACTGAGAGTCAATTGACAGAATGCATGGGTCATTAATTTTGTGTCCTTTGTTTTGTCAGTGTGCTTTAGTGAGGCTTGGTAGAGAAAGTAAAACCAGTCAAGCTGAAAATTGTCTACTCTGTAGCTTGTTTCCC
This sequence comes from Ichthyophis bannanicus, assembly GCA_033557465.1. Classification (NCBI taxonomy): domain Eukaryota; kingdom Metazoa; phylum Chordata; class Amphibia; order Gymnophiona; family Ichthyophiidae; genus Ichthyophis; species Ichthyophis bannanicus. Next base: position 455,841,799 of record CM066038.1, on the reverse strand, counting down.
CTCCCAGCATGCACTGACCCAAGGGAAGTGGGCTTCAGGTCAACGGACTTCCATTTCCCTTCCAAACAGAGCACGGTTGATAAGACGTATTAATGCAGTTTTGGGAATGGTGTAGTTAATTCTGGTCAGGATTGCATGCAAACAAATCTGATTTGTATTGATAGATAACAATGGCTATTATATATTAACAAAGGTGCAGATGGAAAAAATAGCACCTATCACACTAGTTTTAAATTGAATTTGAATAGAGAAATGAAACAAAATGCAAATATTGCCCTTCCCAAAGTTGGTTATATCTTTTCTTTATTTGTGAACCCTCATAGCTAGACTACCTTTATTTCATTTGACAGGAGCAAGGTACGATGTTCAAATGGCAATTCTGATGGGCACTGCAATCCTTGTGGTGCAGTGACTTTCTACAGCTTGCCTATTCTTCAAGCTGCTGAGATTGAGTTGCTGCTTCTTGATAGTCCTACAGTATATGCGTAGGGCTTCTACATACTCAGCCCTACATATACTCAGCCCTACACATACTCAGCCCTACATATACTCAGCCCTCAGCTGAAACAAAGCTGTCAAGTGACCCTACTTCTTGGAGGGGGATTCTAAGCCTCTCTTAGCTGTCCGACAGCCTCTCCTGTGGCATTGTAGCACCTCTAGTGCATATTCCTACTGGGAGGAATGTAACTACAAATACCATAACACACTTGAAAGCAAATTCATCCAGGCATGGCCCAAATCCTTCTAGAAACTGTGCCACTTGACAGTTCTGTGAGAAGCCAAATCTGCCTTCATCCATTCTAACTGCAGCAGCTTTAAGTGCCCATGTTTTGGTTTGAAAGGTTGTTGTAATAGATGCTTGCTTAATGATGATCATGTTTGCCAGAAATGGAATCTGGCTTTGATTGTTGATTGAAATGTTGGTTAAACAGTGATTCTTCCTCCTCTCGTTTACCCACCATTGCTTAGAACTTCATATCCCACTATTGACCAAGGCCCTGCCTAGAAGCCAGATGGAATATAATATCTTTGTACTGTGATTGCAGGTTGTTGATATCCTATAATCACTGTCTAACTTTTCTAGCCAAGAGAAAAAATATTGATGCTAAATGTAAACAAGTACAGTATGCAAATTTGAATAGCCTGTCTCTCTATGATATGTCTCTTTCCCTCTCTGTCTCTCTATATATAAACAAAATCCACCATTGCTCATTTTTTTACTGTCTAGAATTTTCATATAGCTCCTCCAGATTCTTACGTCTATAATGGGATTTGAAAGAAATATCTGAATTCTGCTACATCGTTGGACATCTGAATTACTGTATTTGAACCTCACAGCACATATCACATATATATAATAGAATGAATGAATCCTCTTCCTAATTTTTTTGAAATCAATAAGATACTTGTTAAAAATAAGGGTTTATGTGACCCAATATTATTCTTGAGATGTGAAGTGGCATTTTGGAAAGGGTGTCCAAGTGCAGTCTAGATATCGCAATACAATGATCTCATAAACCAGGAGTAAGCAAATATCCAATACCACAATTATACTCCAGCTTGCATTCAGCATTTAACTTCTTAAAGATTTGCAGCTGACCATCTCAAACTAAAACACTTTATTTATTGAAATGAAGAGACAATCAGACAACAACGGGGCTTAAAGGAAAACATACAAATGCCATATAACATTGCTCTAAAATCTTCTAGCAAGAAATAAGGTTTCAATCTGCACAGGAGTTGCAATTAAAATAAAAGGAGATTAAAAACTTGTGACTGTACCTTCACTGAAAGCAGGGCTGGTCCAACCATTAGGCAAACAAGGTGGTTACCTAGGGCAGAAGCCTCTGGGGGGCAGCAAAGAGCAGGGCATTCAAAGATAAACAATAGATGCTGACAGCCAGGAGGGGCGAAGGCTTAAGGTCTGCCTAGGGCACCAGCAACTTGAACTAACTCTGGGGCCAGCTCTAACTGAAAGTGTAGAATCAAGTATAATTTTCAGGATGTGTACTTGGGAAGACACTGAAATCTAATGTGAGACAACATTTACCAAGGAAGGGCAAGCAAAATGTTTTGATCTATATAGAGGTATAGAAACAGAATAATTATGACAGACAAAGACCATACACCCTTCCAGTCTGCCTATCCAGACCAACTGCTAAACTCAAGAATCCTTTCTTTTCCCTTGGAGATCCTTGTTGTTTGTCCCGTGCTTTCCTGAATTCAGATACAGTCTTCATCTCTACTACCTCCACTGGGACACTATTCCATGCATCTACCACTCATTCCCTAAAGAAATATTTCCACAAATTATCCTGAGTCTATCCTCTCTCACCTTCATCTTATGTCCCCTCATTCTAGAGCTTTCTTCCAATTGAAAGAGGCCTGCCGCCTGTGCATTTATGCTATGGAGGTATTTAAACATCTATATCATATCTTCCAACGTATACATTTTGAGATCTTTAAGTCTGTAAACATATGCTTTATGATAAAGACCACTGACTGTATTGGTAGTCACCCATTACATCAACTCCATCCTATTTATATATTTTTAAAAATGTGGTCTTCAGGATTGCACACCGTACTCCAAATGAGATCTCACCAGAGACTTATACAGAGGCACTGTCACCTTCTTCCTGCTGGCCATTTCCCTCCATACATACCTAAGTATCCTTGTGGCTCTCACTGTCACCTTTTCTACTTGTTTAGGCACCTTAAGATCCCTCTCTTCTTTCAGGAACAGAAGTACTTCATCCCACTATACTGTACTGCTTCCTTGAATTTCTGCAGCCCAAATGCATGACCTTTCATTTTTAGCACACTTGCAATCCCCTGCTCAGACCATAAATTGGCCATCTTCCATCATCTCCAAGACCAGGCCTTTCTTCATAGGACACAATTACAACCTAACACCAGAAGATTCAAGCGCCTAGATAAAGAAGAGTTCCTAAACACAATCTACCCATGCCTAGATCAAGAGTCCCAAGACCTAGACACCCTGGTTGAGAATTTGAACCAAAGATTAACCAGTGCAGCAACAGCACCTCTAGCTAGAAAACCTACTAGGAAGCATCATTCTGCACCCTGGCACACTGCAAAGCTAAGAAACGTCAAGACCAAACTCAGTCAGCTTGAAAGAAAATGGCGGCACTCCAGGATCTCAACCAATTGCAGCATCTATATGACTAAACTCCAGTAGTACCAGCATATGCTTAACAGTACCAAGAGGGAATACCACTCTAACCTTTCAGTTTGTTCAATGTAAACCGCACTGATACAGAATAGCGCGGTATATAAGAGAATGTAAATAAATAAATAAAAATAAATAAACCTAATTCACACTTTCCTAAGCCATCCTAGGGAGTTGTTTGACACAGTCAAATCACTATTAAGGAACCCTGCTCAGAGCATGAAGACTGATAGTTACATAAACATAACATAAATAACATAAAATATGCCATACGGGGTCAGACCAAGGTCCATCAAGCCCAGTATCCTGTTTCCAACAGTGGCCAATCTAGGTCATACGTACCTAGCAGTTTCCCCAAAAGACACAGGTTCCACAATGCTTTTAACTGGGTCAAGCATTGATATCCTGGGTCCCTTCTTAATAATGGTTTATGTACCTTCCCTCCAGGAACTTGTCCAAACCTTTTTTAAAGCCAGCTACACTAACAGCCTTTACTACATCCTCCAGTAACAAATTCCAGAGTTTGATTACACGTTTTATTAGTCTTAAATAGTTTACCCTGTAGCTTCATTGCATGTTCCCCAGTCTTTCTATATTCTGATAACGTAAATAATCGATCTATGTTTACTCGTTCCACTCCGTTCATTAATTTATAGACTTCTATCATATCTCCCCTCAGCCATCTCTTTTCCAGGTAAAAGAGCCCTAACCTTTTTAGCCTTTCTTCATAGGAGTATCCTTCCATCCCCTTTACCATTTTGGAGGTTCTTCTCTGAACCTTTTCTAATAACGCTATATCCTTTTTAAGATACGGCGACCAGAATTGCACACAATATTCAAGGTGCGGTCTCACCATGGAACGATATAGAGGCATTATAATATCTTTTGTTTTATTTTCCAATCCTTTCCTTATGATACCTAGCATTCTATTTGCTCTCTTGGCCGCCGCTGCAAACTGGGCTGAGGGTTTTAATATGTTATCCACAATGATGCCTAAATCTTTTTTCTAGGTGGTGGTTCCTAATGTGGAACCTTGCATTGTGTAACCATAGTTTGGGTTGTTCTTCCCTGGGTGCATAACTTTACACTTGTCCACATTAAATTTCTTCTGCCATTTTTATGCCCAGTCTTCCAATTTATCAAGATCCTCTTGCAATTTTCCACAATCCTCTTTGGTTTTAACAACTTTAAATAGTTTTGTGTCATCTGCAAATTTGATATCCTCACTCGTTATTCCCTTTTTTCCAGGTCATTTATGAATATGTCAGAAAGCAGCGGACCCAACACAGATCCCTGGGGTACACCACTATTCACCTTTCTCCATTGGGAAAATTGGCCATTTAGCCCTACCCTCTGCTTTCTGTCTAGCTCCTCAAATTCTTACAATCACTTCCATTCAAAGACAAACATCAAGAATAGCACCCTAGTTCCCTCAACCCCAACTCTTAACTATAATCCATCTACCCCCCCCCCCCCACTTGGTGCACCTTCCAATATATTTCCCAACAACTATTGGAAACTGTAATCTCAACTCTGAACACCACCACCTCCCCCCTAGATCCATATCTGGTAAACTGGATCAAAATGGCGCGATCCAAACTCACCCACTCAATACTCAGAATTACTCAACTTTCTGTCAAAGTTATATGTGTGCGAGTCTCAAATATTTATCCATACGACCAATACTCAAGAACAACAAGTTGGACCCAGACATCCCAGTCTCCTACCGTCCAATCTCAAGCCTGCCCTTTCTTGCAAAGATAATCGAAAAGGTGGTACAGCGCGACCTCCAGGATTACATCAATACACATGCTCTTCTAGACACTCAACAACATGGCTTTATGCTCCAACATGGCACTGAAACCCTACTCACATCCTTCATGGACAAGCTGATGCAAGGTATCCAAAAACACCATCAAGGCTTCGCACTACTATTCCTAGATATCACAGCAGCCTTTGACTCTGTACTCCACTGTGCGCTAATTCAACACTTAAAAAAAATAGGAATAGGCGGCACAACTCAAATGGTTTATGTCACATCTGAATGAGTGCCACTAGCATGCACGAGTGGCGGGAAACATATCCACCCCATTTAAACTGCAACAGGGTGTTCCTTAAGGCTCTGCCCTCTCCACTCTCCTCTTCAATATTTACATTCAACCTATCTGCAAAATCATACAATTATTCAAGGTCTTCTATCATATATATGCAAATGACAATGCTGTACATACCATTCTCTACTCTGCACCCTGTTTACACCTCCCTGATAAACTGCTTCACAGCCATCACAAAATGGCTAACGAATCATAACTTTTCAATTAATTATCAAAAAACAGAAATCCTCCACATCACCAGAGTTGCATCTTTCATTCCACCAACAAGCATAAAGGTACCAGGAGCACAACTACAGATGAAAACACAACTCAGATACCTCAGAGTAATCCTTGACCAGGGATTAACACTACAAACACAAATTAGCAACACCATCAAACTTGTCTACCAGTAAATAAGGACAGTCCAAGCCCCTCGACCTCTGCTTGACACACATGGATTCCGCACTGTCTTCCAGGCGCTGGTTATACCACACCTGGACTACTGTAACATAATTCTACTGGTTCTACCAGGCTATGTGACCCACCCCTTACAAATGGTGCAGAACACAGTTGCTCGGATTCTGCATTGAGCATCATAGTAACATAGTAAATGACGGCAGATAAAGACAAGGATGGTCCATCTAGTCTGCCCAGTAAGATGGCAAGAGTAGGGGCACCTGCCGCTCCGTGCAGGCCACCCCTCCCCATGTCTTTGTATAGGCGTGAAACCACCGCTCCATGTAGGACACCCCTCTTTGTTGAGAAATTAGATGGTTCAGTTTATTTTGATTTTATCCTGTTGCTGTAAAGGGATCCACTGTGTCTGTCCCATGTCATTTTGAATTCCGTGACTGTTTGCCCCCACCACTTCCATCGGAAGGGCATTCCAGGCATCCACCACCCTTTCAGTGAAAAAGTATTTCCTGACATTGCCCTTCAATTTACCACCTTGCAGCTTCATGTTATGCCCTCTAATTTTACAGCTTCCCCGTCTTTGGAAGAGGTTTGTTTGTTCATTATTTCTCTTTAAGTATTTAAAGGTCTGACTCATATCTCCCCTATCCCTCCTCTCCTCCAAAGTGTACATATTTAGGTCTTCAAGTCTCTTCTCATAAGGCTTCTGACGCAGGCTCCAAATCATTTTGGTCGCCTTCCTCTGAACAGTTTCCAGTCTTTTTACATCCTTTGCAATCACAGTCACTCACAATCACTTCACAATCACATCACTTCACAGTCACATCACTCTGATCCTCAACGCCCTTCACTGGCTCCCCTTCACCTCCCATTCTAAATATAAGGCATTATTTAAAATATTCCAAGGCCTTTCCTCTGATTATTTACAATCTCTAATTCTAAGGACACCAGATACAGGCCAAGGAGAACCAATACCTTTGCTATTCCTCCTACAAACAGGAAAAGCACACACTCAGCTTCAAGGCAAGCATTTTCTGATAGCATCCAGTCCATTCCTGACCTCAAAGACTTCTGGAGAAGCCTAAAAATGCATCTCTTCATTGAATACTTTGATGGACCTGTCATTTAATTATAATGTTCTTAGCCCTAATCTACAGCATTTGATTGCCACCCTTGCCCACTCCCTTCTAGTCACCCCTCCCTTCTAGTCACCAAGTATACCCATTGTAAATATGTTGCATCCATATTATCCTTTGTTCACACATATTCTCTTTGTTTCTGATGTTTCCCTATGTTCTATGTCCTAAACGTTGTCTGCATTGTTGATTGTAAACTGCTTTGACACAGTGAAAGGTGGTATATAAAAACAGTTAAAACATCAAGAGGAGGAGATTAAAAAGGAATTTGAGAAACTAAAAATGATGGATTCTTCTAAAAAGCAAGATCATGAGACTGTAGTTTCTTTGGTTAAAGGTAAGGTGGTGTTTCAGAATAAGATTTTAGCTCTGGAAAATGTTATTAATAGATGGAATATATGTTTGATTAATTTTCCTAGATTAAAATCCGTTACTCCTTATGAGATATTTAAAAGATATGTTATGGAAACTTTAAAATACTGGAGAAGGTTTGTCCACTGGTGGCTAAAGCTTATTATATCCCTCCCTTAGGGGAGAGTGGTAAATAGTTTGAGTTAACTAAGTACTTGGACTTAGAGATCCAGAATTTGTATTTCTGGAAATGTCTGTGGAGGAGAAAGTGCTTCCTGTTACGCTGATTGTTTCATTGGTTTTTGATTCCGACTGAGATTTTATATTGAAGTTCCATAATAAGGATGACCTCTTCTATGGGCTTAAGGTTCATTTGCTTCCTGATGTGGCGAAAGCTATATCAGCCAGGAGAAAGAGATTTCTTCTAATGTATCCTGGAGAATTACAGATCGGGGCACTCTTTCGGTTTAACTATCTATATAAATGTGTGATCAAGTGCCAATGTGTTAAATATGTACTTTTTGAACCTACCCAGTTGCCTCATTTTTTTGTCAGGAACTGGTCAGTTGGAATTGCAATGTACATCTAACTCTGTGAAAGCGGATAGCCTTGTGTAATTCTGTAATATTGAATATGAACATTGTTTATGGCTGGCTTTTTTCTTCTATATGAAAAAATATTTTTCTTTTTTCTTTCCTTAAATTTGAACTTCTCTACTCCCTTATTATATTGTGGACTGTATGACTCCTACTGTTTTATTATATTTGATTTGTTATGATTTTCCTATATATTTTCATTTGACTCCTGGATATGTCATTTTTATCGCAAGACAAAGAGTAATCTTGAAGGAAAATTGAAACTCAATAAAAATAAAATTGAAAAACGTAAGTAGCATGATAATTATGCACTTATAATTTATAAGTTGCAAGCATTTTCTTCACGCCTCTGGAGAAATGCTTCATTGAAACATTGGGTCCAGATGTCATCATCAACCTCCTATTCAGCATCAAATGTAAGGTCAAGAATTTGGGCTACAGCAATCCAAGGGAGCAATATAGTATAGGGGGTGAAGTACTTTTGTCCACTAAAGAAGAGTGGGACCTAGGTGTGGTTGTGTCTGATGATCTTAAAGTAGCAAAACAGGTAGAAAAGGCGACGGCAAAAGCTAGAAGGATGCTTGGGTGCATACAGAGAGGAATGGCTAGGAGAAAAAAGGATGTGATAGTGCCTCTGTATAAGTCTTTGGTGCGACCTCATTTGGAGTATAGTATGCAATTCTGGAGACCGCACCTTCAAAGGATGTGAACAGGATGGAGTCAGTGCAGAGGGTGGCTACTAAAATGGTTAGTGGTCTTCATTATAATGCATATGAGGACAGACTTAAGGATCTTAATATGTACACCTTAGAGGAAAGACGGGATAGAGTGATATGATTGAGATGTTTAAATACCTCCATGGCATAAATGTTCAGGGGGAAAGCCTCTTTCAATTGAAAGCAAATTCTGCTACGAGGGGACATGGGATGAGGGTGACGGATAGATTCAGGAGTGATATGCGGAAATATTTCTTTACAGAAAGAGTGGTGGATCCGTGGAATAGTCTCCCAGTGGAAGTGGTAGAGATGAGGACAGTAACTGAATTCAAGAAAGCATGGGACAAACATAGAGAATCTCTAAAGGAAAAAAGGGGACTGTTCTAGTTGTCGATATGGAAGGACAGGCTAGATAGGCCATGTGGTCATTTTCTGTCATCATATTTCTATGTTTCTATATTTCTAAGCTGGTGAGTTACCTGTATGATGAGTACACAAAGTAGGAACACACCAAGTTTTATAACTTTCTTTTGTAGGGTTATCTTGCAGGTCTTGATCTATCTGTGGAATCTATAGTTTACAAGTCTAGTGGATGGAGGGGCCTTTGGCTGGTTTGAAGATCTATCGGTTGTAGGACTATTTGGAAGAATGGAGGTAAAATAGGCCCAGATGTTTTAGAAAAGTTAGGAACCGGGATGGCCACCTATTGACAACAAGGCAAGGGAATTGTAAAAAAGGAGCCTCTGAAGAAATGGAGGACTTTTGAGGGACGGCAGATACTGAACAAAACCTCAGTCAGAAATATCAACATTTATCACAAATACTTAAACAACTTATCTTTTGGAGGAACAATAACAGATCCAGCAAAATTAAACAATTACAAATTACATCTTCTAACCAAATCTGCTAGTAACTTAAATCTATAACATAAGTTCAAGCTATGCTTTGCTAGCACTAGTCCCTGCAGAGCAGAAATTTGGTCCCTTTGTGTAATAATTGGTTTTCCGCTCTTTCAACTTCATCCTCATGATATTTTAAGTTTGGAAACTGTGTTATTGGGAAAAAAAACCCTTCTTAAAAGTCTCAGCCAGAAAAGCCTCCATGCTTGCTACCACAGTCCTTATCTGTGTGTGTATATGTGTGGGGGATGAGGGGGAGCATTATGAAAATCTCTACCAGAGATAGAATAGGAGCTTTATCCCTTTGCATCCCTTGTCACCATTCTTAGTAAGACTAGCAAGGGAACTATTCACACCCACCCCATTGGCACCCGCACCAGATTGTTCAGTTATGTGGACTCCTTCCCCACAATGCCGAAGATCTTGCTCTGGGCTCACTTGCCCTCCAGCAGGACATTGCTGCAGTTCCTCTTCCCAAGTGTCCGCCCGATCAGGTGTCTGTCGTCGTCAGCTGGTGACTAGGTCATAAGCAGGGTGGAAAGTATAGAACACTACAGCCAGGGAGGGGAACCTTTCACCGGAACTAATGGAAACTTCAGTCACTGGAACTGCTGCCAGTCGCTCTAGCTGGATTCACCTCTGTCAAATGATCCAGAACTTCCTCTGACATTCGCACAACAAAGATATCCATGGGGCCTGCAGGACGGTATCTCAGCCTGATCTTTCCTCTTGGCTTTATACTTCCCTTGACTATCATTTCAAGTTTTCACTTTATTTTATATACAGTACCACCCATCAAATCTAATATCTAGGTGGTTTTCAATAAAAATATTATAAAACCAATAAACAACTATGAACATGTACATAAAAGACAAATAAAACAAAATAAAAGTAGCACTATAGTGTACTACAATTTAAGGTTCATGCTCATCCAGGGCTGCCCCAAAGTCCAAGGTTATAACTGTAAAGAAATGTTTATTATACAATATGGTGGTCAAAGGCCTTCATAAAGTAATAAGATTTAAGGCTTTGCTTGCTGTATTAATCCAAGTTGCTTGAGGATCTCTCAGTCACAAAGAATACCAGCTGCCATGTTGCTCCTCTTCCTTGATTGTCTATAGTTCACTGTTGTTAGGTATGCTAAATGATCTTTGCATGCTCATCAAAGTTTAGTGCATAGACCCTTGGGGCCTGCATTGTTAATGAACATCTGTACTAGCAGTTAACATAACAGCTTTACACTTAGAGGGGCATTTTAGAAAGGACGTCCAAGCGCAATCTGGGATGTCTAAGTCATAATATCTGAAAAAAAAGTAGGTGCATCCAGATGTATACATGATTTCACAAAAGTGGAGATGCCTGATATAGACATCTGCGGGGGCGTCTACATAGATGTCCACAGAATAGTACATAAGAACATAAGAATGTAAGATATGCTATATTGGGTCAGACCAGGGGTCCATCAGTCCCAGTATCCTGCTTCCAATAGTGGCCAGTGCAGGTCACAAGTACCTCTCAGGTTCTCAGAAGGTACATAGATTCCATGCTCCTTGTCCATTAGGTAAGTAGTGAATTTGCCGATCTTCATTAATAATAGTGTATGGACTTTTTCTCCAGAAACTTGTCCAAACATCTTTTAAATCAAGCTACACTAACAGCTTTTACTACATTCTCTAGTAAAGAATTCCAGAGTTTGATTCATTCTTGAGTGAAAAGATATTTTCTTTGATTAGTCTTAAATGTGCTACATTGTAACCTCATTGCGTGTCCCCTTGTCTTTTTACTTTTTGAAGGGGTAAATAACCAATCTACATTTACCCATTCTACTCTATTCATTATTTTATAGACTTCTATCATATCTCCTCTCAGCTTTCTCTTTTCCAAGTTGAAGAACCCTAACCTTTTAAGCCTTTCCTCATAAGGATATCCTTCCATTCTCTTTACCATTTTGGTGGCTCTTCTCTGTACTTTTTCTAATAACGCTATATCCTTTTTAAGATACGGCGGCCAGAATTGCACACAATATTCAAGGTGCGGTCGCACCATGGAACAGAGGCATTATAATATCCTTTGTTTTATTCTCCATTCCTTTCCTTATGATACCTAGCATTATATTTGCTCTCTTTGCCACCACTGCACATTGGGCGGACGGTTTTAACATGTTATCCACGATGACGCCTAAATCTTTTTCCTGGGTGGTGGTTCCTAATGTGGAACCTTGCATCGTGTAACCATAGTTTGGGTTGTTCTTTCCTAGGTGCATAACTTTGCACTTGTCCACATTAAATTTCATCTGCCATTTGGATGCCCAGTCTTCCAATTTATCAAGATCCTCTTGCAATTTTCCACAATCCTCATTGATTTTAACAACTTTAAATAGTTTTGTGTCATCTGCAAATTTGATAACCTCACTCGTTATTCCCATTTCCAGGTAATTTATGAATATGTTAAAAAGAAGTGGATCCAGCACAGATCCCTGGGGTACACCACTATTCACCTTTCTCCATTGGGAAAATTGGCCATTTAGCCCTACCCTCTGCTTTCTATCTTTTAACCAGTTGCTTATCCACAATAGTACACTGCCTCCTATCCCATGACTTTTGAGTTTTACCAGAAGTCTCTGATGAAGGATCTTGTCAAAGGCTTTTTGAAAGTCCAGATACACTATATGAACAGACTCACCTTTGTCTACCTGTTTATTCACACCTTCAAAAAAACATAACAGATTAGTAAGACAAGATCTTCCTTGTCTACATCCGTGTTGGCTGTCTCCCTTTAAGTCATGACTATCTACATGTTCAGTAATTTTGTTCTTTATGATGGTTTCTACCATTTTTCCTGGTACTGACGTCAGGCTCACCAGTCTGTAGTTTCTTGGATCACCCTTGGAACCCTTTTTAAAAATTGGTGTTACATTGGCCGTCCTGCAATCTTCAGATCCTGCTTCTGGTTCTTTCTGTGAACACAGAATAGAAATATTTGTTAAGCAATTCCGCTTTATCCTCATCAGCTTCTACATATTCCTCCTCTTCACCCTTGAGTCTCACAACACCACTTTTGCCCTTCCTCTTCTCACTAACTTATCTGAAAAATGTCTTATCCCCCCTCCCCCCCCCCATTTTATTGCATTGGCTATTTCCTCCTCTTTTTTAATCTTTGCCTGACATAAATGCTAAACCTTTGCAGTTGCTCCTTTTAGTTTTTTCTTAACTATTTTCCTCATTTTATTATAGTCTTCTTTTTGAAAGTTAAATGCTAGCACAGTCAATTTACTTACCATCCTCCCTTCATTTATTAAATCAGATGTGATCATGTTATAATCATTATTGCCAAGTGACCCCAACATCGTTACCTCTTTCACTAGATCCTGCGTTCCCTTAAGAACTAGATGTAAAATAGCTTCCCCTGACGTTGGTTTCTGAACCAGCAGCTCCATGAAGCAGTCATTTACTTCATCTAGAACCTTTATCTCCCTAGCATGCCCTGATGTGACATTGACCCAGCCTATACCGGTCCGGAATAATTGAAATCTCCCATTATTACTGTGTTGCAAACTTTTCTAGCTTTCCTAATTTCTGTTAGCGTTTCATCGTCTGTTCATTCAGTCCCATCAGATGGTAGTACACCCCCACTGCCATTCTTTTCCCCTTTTTACATGGAATTTCTTTCCATAGAGATTCTACAGTATATTTTGTTTCCTGTAAAACCTTTGTCCTGTGTGACTCAATGCCCTTTCTAACATAGAGGGCAACCTCTCTACCAATTTGATCTACCCTATCATTGTGATATAGTTTGTACCCAGGTATCACAGTATCCCATTGGTTGTCCTCCTTCCACCAGGAATCTGAAATGCTAATTATATTTAACCTTTCATTTAGTGCTATTTATTCTAAGTCTCCCATCTTATTTTTTAGACTTCTAGAATTTGCATACAGGCATTTCAAAGTTTGTTTTTTGCTAATATTAATAGTCTGGCTATTTGATGACAGGGTTAATTTGGAATCTTTCAACTCTGATTTTTACTTAAAGGTACCTGGGTTATTTTTACCTTTACTGGAACCTCTCTATCGGGATGCCCTGAATTCCCTGTTTTGGTAGTATCCTTCAAGGATACATCATTCCAAACCATTCACTCATGGGCAACTGTTGGCTTTCCTCCATTTTTTAGTTTAAAAGCTGCTCTATCTCCTTTTTAAAGATTATTGCCAATGACCTAGTTCAACCCCGATGAAGGTGAAGCCATCCTTTTGGAAAAGCCCCCCCCCCTCCCCCTTCCTCAGAATGTTGCCCAGTTCCTAACAAATGCAAAATCCTCTTCCTTGCACCATTGTCTCATCCATGCATGGAGACTCTGGAGCTCTGCCTGCCTCTTGGGTCCTGTACATGGAACGGGACGCATTTCTTAGAATGCTACCCTGGTTGTTCTGGATTTTAACTTTCAAATTAAAATCCAAAATTTGGCTTCCAGAACCTCCCTCCCACATTTTCCTATGTCATTGATATCAACATGTACAAAGATAGCAGGCTCTAAAACCTTGTCTAGGTGGTGCATGAGGTCCGCTACTTTCACACCAGGCAATCATGTTGCCAGGCGATCCTCACTTACACCAGCCACCTAGCTATCTATATGCCTAATGATCAAATCACCAACTATAACGGCCATCCTAACCCTTTCCTCATGGTCTTGGAGACACATGGTTCTAAAGACACATCCTCGGTGCAAGAGGGTATTACATCATCTAGAGGACAGGTCCTAGCTACAGGATCACTTCCTGCCACATGAAGATGATGCTCTCCTTGCACATGATCTCTCTCCTCCATGACAGCAGAGAGGCTGCCAGACTGGAGGTGGGATTTCGCTACTACCTCCCTGTAGGTCTCGTCTATATACCTCTCTGTTTGCCTCAGCTCCTCCAAGTGTCCTACTTTAGCCTCCAGAGAGTGGATTTGTTCCCTGAGAGTAAAGAGCTCTTTGTACTTAGTACACACATAAGACCTCTGACCAACTGGGAGAAAATCATACCTGTAACACTCAGTGCAAAAGACTGGATAACCCCCATCTCGCTGTAGGACTGCTATCTGCATCTTAGATTCAAAGATTTATTTTAGTTATTTAAAGTTGCTAGGAGAATAGGGAGTCTTGAACCAATGCAATTATACCTAATAAGTATAAAGTATTGCAGAAACTGGGCATCTAGGAATAGCCTAATGGTTAGTGTAGTAGATTAAGAACAGAGAAGCCAGGGTTCAAATACAACTGCTGCTATCGTTAAATTGTATTGAGTTATGGGGATGATGAATGCTTTCTTCCTCTGAATGTTTTCAGCCAAAATGAGCAGTTGTCGGTGCCTGGAGCAGGTCTAAGCTTAGATGAGACTCCAGATATCCAAGATGTTTCTGAAATTAGGTGGGGACATCCAGATTCCTGGGAATGCCACAGCCACCTCTTCACCGCGCCCTCTTTCAGATTTGAACATCCACAGAGCTGACTTCTAAAATGGCTATGGAGACGTCTCTGTGCTTTGGACATCTCTATGCCCGTTTTTGGATTCCAAAGCATAAAGATGGCTTCCAAAATAACCCCCTTAGCGTGTACTAATTCTCACATTAAATGCGAAATATGTAATGGGGTGGGGAATAGGTGGTGACTGCGCCTTACACTTAGGGACATGTTTAATAAAGGGCATTAACTGCTTCTGCGGCAATAATGCAGAATGATTGTGCGGTGGTAGCAGCTAACGTGCTAAAAATGCAGATATCACAAGTCTTAGAGGCTGAGGGAGGGGAGGAAATGGACAATAACACTAAGATAAGCACACCACACTAAACTTTAGCAGAGGGCCCCACATTAAATTCCCATGCTAACAGGGATTAAATGGAGACCGGGTGAGTCAGGACGTAACAACGGCATTGGTGGCATATCACAGTTAGCATAGGTATTATGGGCGCATACTAACCACCAATATTGCCGTTAGCGCAGGTTCACTTAATGCCACTTCGGTGGATGGCATTAAGCGCACCTGCATGTTGGAATTTTCAATGGCAGGGGGACAGAAGCAAGTGCCCTCTGAAGCTGGTGCAAAATGGCAGAAATGGGCAGACTGGGTGCACTAAGTGGCCCTTATATGTCGCCATCTTCCATTTCAGAGTGACAGCTTTCCCATGTGAACATGCCACCCCATTTGTTCAGGTTATTACAAAGCACGCTACCTGTAGGCTTATTTATACTGAATAGTGCTTTAAAATATTATATAAAAATGATTTGTCGTTTCTTGTTATTTATAAATCAGATACTCGAGAATGTTTCATTAATTCTAAAGATAAATATTCATTTATTTTGTGGGAGAAAAAAGCTTTGGCAGACAGATTGGAATTACCAGATGGAATAGGTTGTACCATATGAATTATAAACTTTTTTTCCTTCCTTATTGATGCCCTAAATTGAACATGTTCCATCTGTCTGCTCTCAATAATGAATAGCTGGAGTGGCTTTTTTATTGTAAAGGTAACAAATTCCATATAGAATAAATTAATTCAAGCATGTAATGAAACCGGCAGGACTTAATGTAAAGTAGTAGTATGCGGAGTTTGAACTTATGCTGCTGAATCTAGAATCCCCATGTGAACAGAGTATGCAAGACTAATACCATTAGGTACCACTGGTCACAACAAAACATGGACACAACATGCTGCTTAATTGCCATGGGGAAAGCATCTGTCTGTCTATAATCCAAAGATTCCATTTTTACAGTACATGTATATCTGTGATGCTTATTTGTTTAAAATAATCTCAGTATTGCTTTAACGAAGACCAAAAATCTACAAATGTTTCAGAGAAGAAATAATGATTGAACTGTCTTCTTTAAACCATCAAATTATTTGTAGCCCTAAGCCTGACGTCCTCATCACTGGACATCATCTTCTCCAGCAGACGGAAGATATGGTAGGAGGTGCTTGCCAGGCTGCTTGCCTCAGTGGTGACATGCACTCTCTCACAGCAGGTCTCGTTCTAGTTGGCTCTTTCAGAAATATTTCTTCTTGGTGTAGACTACTTAAATATACAATACTACCTCCATCTTCTCCTGTCTTGCAATGCCACTAAGCACCAATGCTCAGATACAACAAAATGGGCAGAGAGAAAGAAGACAAGGGATAGTGGGGAGAGTGCTGAGAGAATACGGCTTTAGTGGTGGGGGAATTCCAGTGCATGAACGCCAACTGCAAATGATCGATGGCATGGGGCGTTGGAAGCTTGGATTCTGGCATTTGTAATCTAACATTAACCTCTTTGCATAGGGCTTTATTTATTTGTATTTTTTAATATTAATATTTAACTTACTCATTTCCAGTAGTAGTTCAAGGTAAGTTACAAGCAGGGTACAGTAATTTTTTCCCTGTCCCCGGAAGGCTTACAATCTATGTCTGCACCTGAGGCAATGGAAGGTTGAGTGATTTGCCCAAGACCACAAGGAGTGAATCCAAATAGTTTGAATTGATTGAGCAAATATTGTACATACACGTGCTTAAAATAGCAGTCTGCTTGACCAAGGGGCATGTTTATTAACCATTGCAGGTAGCTCTTTCCAAAGGTGCCACGTTAACAGCTAACATGGGGCAAAAGGAGAGAGCACAGTGATTATCTGTGCTATCTGCAGAATGTGTGTTAGCAGCACATGTGAGTGGGATGAGGATGGAGAGAGGGCATATCTGTACTGCATGGTTAGTGCATGGCAACCATCGGAATGGCAGACAGTGTGGGTGCAACAAATGCCGCCTCAATGGGTGACCGTGCTCTCCACATTTTTGGTGCGGTTTCTGCTGGAGGAATGATGTGCACCCCCTCAAAAGATACTGCACGGCTTTTGCAGCTAACATGGCACTATCTACACAAACACACTTTGTTAGCTGCGAAAGCCTAAGGTGGTTTAGTATACATTCCCCAATAGTGTTGAAAACAAATTCCTTTACGAGAATACTTAAGAGGAAATCACCCTGGCAATAGGAGTCATTCTCAGGCACTGATAACAGAGACCCGAAGCTTATAGGAAAACATCAGTTGAGCTTATTTTCTGCTCACTTTGGTCCCCTTAGCTGGAAGGATGTGACTGACCGCCATTGACATGGACGTTGTAGCTTAGGTAAGGGCAGTGCCAGTGGCTCATTCATTAAGACATGAGGCCCATGGGTCAATTTTAGCAGGCAGTGAAAAAGGTGCTGGTACTCCATCCCATCATGCACCCCCTCAAAAAAAGCCCTAGGTAAGGGCTTCCCAATCCTGTTCTGGGTCCCCCACTCTCTATTGGCTTTTTGGGAATATTCATGAGATAAATGTACATGAACTGGTAACAAAGTTATCTCAAACATTCACTATGGATATCCTGAAACTTTGACTGGCGGTGGGATCCCAGGACAGGTTTGAGAAACCCTAATCTACGCATCATAATAAAGTCGTTGACGTCTAAATGTTTGCCTTGCTGATATTTGGGAAGGCTGATGTGCCTTCAAGCTTTGTATGCATTGTTTGTTATAGCCCTTTTTGCTGGGCACCTAGCCAGCTTTGTTTGTTCACTTTTTTTTTTTTTTTTGCCGTGTCTAGATACAGCTGATTTGGTCATTTTTTGGCACATAAATCTAATTATGTGAAGGAGATATGTTCCAGCCTAAGGGTTTGAATCCAAATGATTCCTCTTAGCTCAATTATTCTAGGGTTACTTTAGGATGCAAGTGTGTTAAATGAATCTTTAAACACAGTTGGCTTTAATTTAGATTTAATAGTCTTTTCTTTCTGTGACAAGAGCTGTTATCTGGAATTGGAAAATGCTCTTTCTTTGGTTAGGGATAATTGGTGCAGATCAAACTTGTTAAAGTCAAAACAAACAACAGAATTCTTTATTACATGCTTATGTGAATAGTCACAGACTTTATATTAGAACCTGTATGCAATGATATGTCAGGAACTCGGTGTTGTAATTTTCCTGTCCCTAATGGTGAATGAAAAGCCTAAATAAGCTAGAAGGCTTGTATCCACAGAGTCCCTACTGCTTGGGTGCAGAGGTCTAGCAAAAATGTAGTAAGTGAGAAAGAGAACAAAGATTCTTAGTGGGGGAAAAACTGGATACCCTGTTGGTTGAGAAGCTGATTGGGACAGGTAGGCACAGTGGGGTGCAGGATAATGAGGCCCTTGGCAAATGTGATCCACAGATGTTAAGCCAACTGTAGCTATAGTTTTGAGGAGTTGCACATGCTATGACTTTGTGCCTTAAGGCTATGTCTACGCCTGAACATTTGGAGCAGTAAACTGCGGCGACATTAGGTTCAAATTAATCCATTACTCCAGAGCTGTGAAATGTTGGTTGCTTACTTCAGAATTACATTGCCCCTGGGTGAAATGTTTTAGGCAGATTTTAATGCATACTCATGGCTTTCAGGACAGATTAAAGAGGAAAAAGAGGAAGGGAATTTAGAACAGTTAGAAAAGCTGTTGAACTGCACATTTCTGGTTAAAGTATACGGAAAAAAGGATTGCTTATTTCACAAGCTGGCCTGGTCTCCTGTTTGTCACATTATAATCTCTATAGGTTTGCAGAAACCTTGTAAATACTTTAAACCTATTACAGAAAACAAAAGATGCTTTTTTTCTGTTTCCCCCAAAGAGTTGAGAACACTAGGGCCTGATTTACTTTATGTAGGTCCAAGCTCGTCATTAGGTCAGTTAAAATGCAGAAAATAATTTTTACTTGATATAAAAAGAAAATGGATAATGCTAAAGCAGAATTCTATGCTTAAAATCTAAACCGTGCATTGTGTAGGCCTGTGGAATTTTTTTGGGTGGCTTGCAATCTATTGGCAATGCCTAAAATTTACTTGTCTATTCAATAATGTCTCACCATTCACAATTAAACTTGTGAGTCAGTTGCAACTATTTTTAGAGACTTAGGTGCCTTTTTACAAAATCCCGATAAGGTTTTGCACTTAAAAGAGCACACCTCTAAGTACAAAGCCTCAGCATAAACCATTGAGGGGTGTGACCAGCATGTTACCAATTAAGGTGGGTACTCATAACAGTACCCATAGTGGTATCATTAGGTACACTTGCACTATTGCCACATTGACGGTGATTGCATACTAATATGATCTCTATGCCCACACGCTGCCTACTCTCCACATTTGCATGCAATTGCCAGTTAACATGCGTTTTGGTGGCCGGTAGCTCGCATGCTACATGTTAGTGTTCACTACGGCTAGTTATTGCATGCTAAAACATGCTTTAATGGGTTAGCGCTGTTTAGTAAAAGCACCGAGTAAAGGTTTTTTACCAGACACATTTAAGAAAGCGAAACCTGTGATAAAATATCCAAGGGGTGTTCCAATGGATTGTTCAAAATAACAGCCTATTTCCAGTTTACCCTTTTTCTGGTAAAACAGATTGTTAGAGTCTATCTTGATGATTTTTTAGAAGAACTTAATGTTTTGGATCCATGGCGACACGGGTTTCGGAGAATATGACATCTTGAAATGTTGATAACATCAATGATGAATACTATATAAGTTAACTATGCAGCATATTTACTTCTCTTTCTTGAATTATTAGTAGTCTTGGATTCCATAGTTCCACAATCTAGTTTGCCACAGCTAGGACTGAAACTTCAGTACTGAGATATGTTTTTCTCTTTTTTAAAGGACAAGCAAGAGTGCATATGAGGTGACACTCTTTAATACGGATATGGTCCCACTATGGAAACTGTTGTCTAGTATGGCTATTTCATTTTGCTTGTATGCAGATGATTTTTCTTTATTTATCCCATTTCCAATTACAAATGGAATGCCTTGCTCTAAAATGGTTGAGAAATTTGGATATGTTTTTGATTGTTTTGCAAATGATAGCTTATCAATAAATTTGGGGAGGACTGCAGCCATGACTGCCCGTAATATTATGTATTACTCTCCACCATCTTCAGTGCTCTAAAAATAACGTTAGTAATAATCTGCAAGGATGCGCAGTCTTTCGGTGTTATTTTAAATGAGATGCTCTCTCTGTAGCCCCAGATTTTAAAAACCATTTAATACTTTTTGGCTCAGAGCAGCGAAGGACCTAAGGAACGTAGTGATTTTCATATGGCAGTGACACAGTCGTTAGCATTACCCTGCTTAGATTGCTATAATGCTTTGTACAGAATGCTGCAGCAAGGATTATTAACAGGATAAGAAAAGCTGATCATATAATCCAGTCCTAATGGATCTACATTGACATTAAATAAAGAACAATTTAAATGTTTAGGTGTGACGGCATTCATGTGGCTACAGCAGCGTGAAAGTGAAAGAGGAGAGGTAGCCTAGTGGTTAGACCACTCACTTGGTAAGTAAAAGACCAGGGTTTGATTCCCACTACTTGTGGCCTTGGGCAAACCACTTAACCCTTCATTGCTTGGGAAGAAAGACCTGGCAATCCACTTCTGGCCACACTGTCAAGAAAACCCAGGAGCTGCCGGGTTGCCAGGAGTCAGTATTGGCTCAAAGGCACACGTTGTTTATGTGTATAACAATGAATGTGGGCATGCGTAAGTCTGCTCTAAAACTGGCATAACTCTGCCCCTCACTGTAGGCAAACGAGGAAATGAGGTTATAATGGAGACAGACAACCAAATGAATGCAGTAGAAGATGCTATTTGAAAAACATGGATGTGGGAAACATATATGAGGGGACCCCTCTGGTATTTTGATGCAGATGTATCCTGGCCATTTTGGAAACTTAGACATCCCGCTGCCCTTCATCAGTTATAAATGTTCAATGTCTACCAAAGTAACATGTAAACATTGGGGGATTAAAGGAGATGTATCTCTTTCTCCTTCCTGTAAAGAGCTGATTGGAATGAGCTCCTTTTAAAAACCTAAACGTGTTCAGGGGCAGATGTAACTTTCCATCAGTCACGTGCAGTCCATATATATGAAATAGGAAATACCCAGGTATCTTTCTGCCCCATCAGAACCATGCCCTTGCTATGCCCCGACACCTCCCAGGTGCTTTGTATGTGATTGAGGCAGACATGTACATTCGGACCTTTCTAAAATGGCTATGGATTATTGTCCTCACTTGCAGCTGCTCATAAGATTGTTACTAGATTTTGTGGTCTGTAAAATTCATTGCAGAACCTGGACTGACAACAGTTATAGGTAGAAAACCTTGTTTATTATGCCCCGACACGTTTCGGCTAACCAGCCTTCTTCAGGGGGTCTTAAAAGGATTATTATTATTATACTACCCTGAATCTAGCCTTAGTAACCATACATATTGCCCCCCAGACAATCTCTCATTACAAGTAAACAATCAGACTCAGCATGAAAAAGGATAATCAACTGATCGCTCAGAATGTACCCCAGTGTAAATAAGATGTAGATATGTTCTGCCTGAAATCAGGTACCAGTGTGATACAATGTATAGAGTTAAGAATTGTACATAGTTTCCCCCAGTACTTCCAAGTAGATCTCCCTGTTTATTGTAAATACAACTCAAAGTTCCTTGTGTTGTATAGTTGATGTTAAATGTAAACCGCTCTGATCTAAAATAGAGCGGTATAGAAGAACTGTTAAATAAATAAATAAATAAATAAATAAAAGGAGCACACCTCAAAGAAAAATGATAACAATAACCATAGATAATAATAATCATAAACATGTATATAATAAATACAATTAAAACATAACTTTAATTACTACATTAGACATGTTAATCAAGCAGGCAGAAAACCTGTGATACTAAACACATGTTAAAGATAAAATCAAACAGTTTAAAAACATAAATACATAGAAATGATATCTTTAAAAAGAACATAAACTTTTAAATAATGATGTGATGCCAAGAATGTATCAATTAATATTAGTAAAAGTTAAGTATAAACAAGTTAAAAGCAAAAAAAGAGAGACGAGGAGGACAAAGGGGATGAATAAATACCTTAAAGTTATGTTTTAATTGTATTTATTATATACATGTTTATGATTATTATTATCTATTGTTATTGTTATCATTTTTCTTTGAGGTGTGCTCCTTTTAAGACCCCCTGAAGAAGGCTGGTTAGCCGAAACGCGTCGGGGCGTAATAAACAAGGTTTTCCACCTATAACTGTTGTCAGTCCAGGTTCTGCTTTTTTGTTCTCTTATTGGTGTGCGGATACCTCTGCTCTTTTTGGTACTGTAAAATTCATTCGCATTTGAATTACAAAGTGAGAAAGTTTTCCTTACATTTAGGAGAAACATAAGGGCATATTGATTTCAGATGATATTTTTTTAATTGTATGATATTGGGAATTTTAAGATGATAAGCATTATAAATGTTTGATTTTATAATTAAGTGAGAAGTACAATGATTAACAGTCCATAAAAATATTAAATGAAATGAAATGAAAAGTTCTGAATGTTCTCATTTGTAGTTCTCCGCGGGCCATGTTATTTGCCACTGTGTCCATAGGAATAAGATGGATGTTGCAGCAGATAGTGTGTGCTAACATTTAGTAAACCTGGTCCCGGGCATCAAAATTGACTAGCTGACAAGAGTTCTACTAAACATTTTTGAACCCGTTATTAGGATTGGGTACTGTTTAGTATGTTTATAAGCCTTGCTACTACATACATAATGAATAATAATAAGTACCCCTGACTGACCGATTTAGGCAGTTTTGTGGTCACATACAGAACGATGATATATCCTGAAATGGAAATGTAGTATTTTAAGGCATTTTAGATGTTTGTCAATTAAATGTGAAGCCCCATTTTGCATGGGAGTTTAGGTAGGAATTGGGACAACTAGGCCCAGATGTTCACAGTTCTCCCAGTATTTTATAGAAAACTCCTCTGAATGTGAAGCTTTTGTAAACTATGTATAAGGACATTAACAAATAACATAAAAAACAAACAGTAAGAATTTAAGATTTGCCATGCTGTGTCAAACTAGTGGTCCATCAAGTCCAATATCCTGTTTCCAACAGTAGATAAACAAGGACATACGTATCTGGCAGGATTCCAAAAGGTAGACATTTCCCCAGTCCACTTCAATAATGGTTTATGGACTTTTCCTCCAGGAACTTGTCCTAACCTTTTTTAAGCCCAGCTACACTAGCAGCTTGTATTACATCCTCTGGAAACAAATTCCAGTGCTTAAGTACACATTGAGTGAAAAAAATATTTTCTCTGATTAGTCTTAAATGTAAAACTTTGTAGCTACATTGCATGTCCCCTAGTCTTTATACTTGTTGAAGGAAAAAAATGATTCACGTTTACTCGTTCTACTCCTCTCATTATTTTATAGAGCTGTATCATAACTCCCCTCAGCCATCTCTTTTTCAATCTGAAGAGCTCTAACTTTTATTATTTATTATTTTGGTCACCCTTCTCTTTACCTTTTCCAGTTCTGCTATATCTTTTTTTTTAGACATGGCAACTAGAACTGCATGCAATATTTAAGGTGCAGTCACGCCATGGAAAGATTCATGATATCCTTTGTTTTATTCTCTATTTTTTTCCCTATAATGCCTAGTATTCTATTAGCTTTCTTGACTGTCGCTGTACACTGAGTAGAGGATTTCAACATATTATCCATGATGACACCTAGATCCTTTTCCTGGGTGGTGGCTCCTAATGTGGAACCCTGCATAATTTAGCTATAATTTGGGTTGTTCTTCCCTTAAGTGTATAACTTTGCACTTGTCCACATCAAAGTTCATCTTCCATTTGATGCCTAGTCTCCCAATTTTTCAAGGTCCTCTTGCAATTTTCAAGAATTTAAGAATTTTGAATAATTTTGTATCATCTGATAATTTGATCATCTCACTTGTTCCCATTTCCAGGTCATTTATAAATATGTTAAACAGTAGTGGGCCCAGTTCAGATCCCTGGGGTACTCCACGATTTACCTTTCTCCATTGAAAAAATTGACCATTTAGCCCAACTCGCTGTTATCTATCTTCTTACCAGTTCCCAGTCCACAAGAAGACACTGCCTCCTATCTCATGACTTTTTAATTTCCTCAAGAGTCTCTCATAGATTTGTCAACAGGAGCTTCAATTTCACAGACCTATATATTCAGAAAAAAAGAGTGGTATTACTTGGAAAGCTTCTACATGTAAGCACTGATTTGGGCTACCTTCATATATAAGCATGTGTTGTCACGTCATTGCTGACTCAACAGCCCCTGGGTTTTCTTGACAAGGTAGATTGCCAGGCCTTTCTTCCAAAGCAATGGAGGGTAAAGCAACTTGCCTAAGATCACAAGGAGTACCAGTGGCAATTGAGCCCTGTTTTCTCGGTCACTAGGCTACTCCTCCGCTCTATCATGGAAGTGTCAATAATAATATGTGTAAGATCTGTATTTCAGACAATTGTAGCCAGCTAAGGAGCAAAGTCCCGAA
Organism: Ichthyophis bannanicus; assembly: GCA_033557465.1. Lineage (NCBI taxonomy): Eukaryota > Metazoa > Chordata > Amphibia > Gymnophiona > Ichthyophiidae > Ichthyophis > Ichthyophis bannanicus. Next base: position 455,817,006 of record CM066038.1, on the reverse strand, counting down.
AGGAAGATTTTTACATTTCAAAGGTGATAGAAATTACCAGGGCACAGTTGCCCCCCTCAGTCACTCATTTCAAGCCCTGGCTGAAACGAGCACTTTGCTGGACCTTATATGTGCCTCAAAGGAGGAACAAAAGGGGACAGGGAAATTTTTAAAATATACATGTATTCTCATTGTAAAAAGGGAAATACACATTTAATAGCAACATTCTGAAATCAACATTTATAATACATGTAAACTACATGAGTAAATATTATTTGCATATGGAGATGCTGTGCAAAGCTTCTAAAACAACCTCCATAGTTTATGAAACTGGCGAAAATGTCTTAGCGTTATCTGTAACAAATATGTTTACTACACTGTAAAACTTTTTATATAAAAATGCTTAATTGAAATGCTTCAGAGCAGCCCATCACAAAAGTCAATAAAAACCCTAGAATAGAGTTTATAGGGGTTGTCTACCTACATAATTAAATCCTTCAGGCACTTTAAAAATCTGCAAAATAAATGGTTATGCAAGAAAGTTCCTGCTGAGAGGAGAAATGCTTGTATCAGCTTTAACCAGCTGCTCTCAACCTGATGTTCTGGTGCTGGAATGAGAAAGCTATTAGAACGCCGAAAGACTGCGAGCCATGTACAAATCATCTTTGGCCCTGACACTTCAGGGAGTACTTTATGATGGTTGTCAAGACCGGTACAGAACTTCGTTTGTGCTTAAAGAAAAGTCAAATGCCTTTATTCAAAAATGCAATATTGGTGACAAAATCAACAGCCATTGCCAAATAATATTAAGCATCTTAAACTGGTTTAGCTGTTACAGGAGTATTCGATATAATTGGTTTCTCCTAAATGAATATACACGTAAAAATTCCAAGGATCAATGGAATTACAGAGGTTAATTGCGTGAAATGATCTATGCTGTAATAGGAGCACGAGGGGACGTTCTATACTAGTATTTGATTTCCCTATCCTTGGGGAATACTGTTTGAGGAGTCAGTGAGGAGTTTCATGAATGCAACCAATAGAAACATTTGTAAGTTTGTTTCTCTCTCTCTCTCTCTGGCTCTCAGTTATGATAAATGATAGCACGAGGAAAAGATAACCTACCATGAGTGTAGGAGCACCAAGGCCAAATACTGAAACTCCCCGCTGACTGCCCCATACACTGCAGCCTCTGTTCATGTTTATTTTTTCTGCTCACTCTTGATTTCGTCAATCAGTATGATAGACGATAATTCCTGACTAGAGCAGCCAGTGTCCCGCTCTCTCACGGTGGGTAGCATGTTGTGGTTGGCGCCGTGTAGTCGGACGATCACCCGCATCAGAAGCACCAGGGGATGAGGTACAGAGCAGTCTTCCAGCAGTAACAGTCGGCGTTATCAGCACAAAGTGGCCCTGGAAAGAGACTGACTGCACATTAGTAGCTTTGTTTTGGTAGAGTCTAGAGGGGCTGCTACTCACAAAAAATTGAGACATACTCTCTCTCTTTTGGTTAGATTGTCTTGGTTACAAATGTTAAAAGATAATTTGCTCAAAAAAGAAACCACTCATCGCTCGCCTAAGGCAGATCCATGACAAGATTCCATTATTTTGGTACTGAATGTAAATTATACTACCTTGGGGATTAATTCTAAATGGTTTTGTCTTTTGTTTCTAAATAAACTTTCATCTAATGAAAAGTGTTTTGTGTTCACTGCCTTTTAAAGAAATCTGTAGAGCTCAACACAGGGCAGTTGATGATATGAACTGTGCCTAGCAAGCTTACAACTCATCAGACACATGAAAGTTCCTGAACTATATTTACCGATCACTTATGTTGTTTATTTGGTTTCTTATCGCTCATGATTTCTGCGTATTTCGAAGGGAAATATTACTTTAGATCAGCAACTGGAAAGTAGGGATAAGAATATATGCTAATACTGGAACTGGAGTGTGTTTCCGTAGCACCCCTGATATTACCGCTATTTTAAGTCGGAGAATGCCACTGCTACTTAGCGCAGCAAGCAACTGATGTGGAATTTTTTGGCATAATTTTTGATATGCTAGTGGTCAAACTTTTCCCATCAAATAGTTTCCAAGCATGTTAGTTTTGTCTCAGAAAGATATGCTTGAAAAATAAAGGAACAGTGCTCTATGGTATGGGATGTTTTAAATAAGTGATAACAATGTCTTTGGGAATGACAAGCCTTTGCGTGAATTTGAGGCATCTGGGTATTTTTGCCTTTAGTGATCCATTAAAGAATCCATCTTGGGAAAGTTCTGAGAATGTAAAACTTATCTTGCCCTCGCTTTTTATGTAGCTGCCCTTTAACAAGTGGTGATCTGTGGCACTGTGGAATTTAACACGGGAATATTAGCTTTGTTGGGTACTAATTATGTTACTGCTATCATATGAACTTAATATTTAGGGTAGGTCTGTTTCTAGTTATCCTGCCAAGATTTTTCCTTGATGGAGGGGGGTCGGTTTCATTCTACTTGGCCCTCTAACCTTAGTAACCTCTGGTTTCCTTTTTGCTTCAGGAATCAGTCTCTCTCTTTTAGCACGAGAAGAGTGAAAACGTATTCATCACGAAGCAGAAGGCTTTCGGAGAATATCATTAGTCATTTCTTAAAGTGCCCCTTTCTCTATCTTGTTGCTGTAAGATAGCCTATGTCTACTTGTGGCTTGTTGGTAGAAAGGAATTTAGCTGCTAATAAAAAGCAGAAATGGTTCTTGAACTAGTCCTTCCACTATAGTAATAGAGGTGTTTTCTAATACTCTGTTTAGGTTAACACCTACAGCTGCTCAGATCATTGCAGGCTGAAACTATCCAGGTCCACAAAGGCAATTTGGTTTCATTATTATTTCTGCTTATACCTTGCACTTCTTTCCCTTAGGGTTCAGCTTTTATTTGGAGGTCGTTAATAACTGTATATGACAGTGCTTTGCGTGGGGTATGCATTCACATTACAACTTGTCAGACTAAGTGGGTAATTAAAAGTATTTTCTTAATTACAGTTGGATTGGAAAAATTGTTATTTATGGTTTACGCAAAACATATGCGGTTCATCCTGTGATGCATTATATTCAGACAGAGCGGTCTCCATTTTGGGAGACATAGAGATTTGCTAAGATGTAGGCAACAGATTAAGTTATTGTGAGAGAAGGGCCAAATGTTTCCCACACTGGTCCAGATTACTTAAATTTTCTTTTCTGCAGCAGAAGGCAAAATTGCCATGAGTTAAACATAGTCCGCAAAGTAGAAGTCCACACTCAAAAATATTTGAGGAAATAATTGAAAAATTGAGACAAAATTGAAAAAAAAAAATCAAAAATACATTAGCTCCAAACAGATGAATCCACTTCTGTCAAAACAATAAAACGAATTCCAAACAGGTAAACCAACTGCTATTAAAAAAACTTTTATGGCAGCCAAGTATAACTTCAGAAAGTAACTTCTGAGTAGCATCATATGTCTTCAGTCATTCTATAACACCACTGACACCAAACCTGGCAACATCAGCATTTCACTCCCACCAGAGTTTCTGCAGGGCATAGCCAAAAACAACATTTAAAGCAAAAACCACTTGCTGGGGATTTTACCCGACAAACAAAATTAAAAATAATATTACTAACCCAACAAAATTCCTTCTATTGTTCCCCATCAATAGCCAAGAGACAATAATGGCATGAAAAAGCAGCCCCAACCAATCCAGACATACAACTGGGTTTTACTTAGTGGTGTTACCATGGGCTAAACATATGCAGATATTCACTATACACATGACTGAAAGAATTTTGCTGAACTGAAGAATAAACTAGATTTAGCGTACCTTTGCCTCTTGCTCTGTATTCTAAATGTGGACTGTCCTTTTTTGCTTTAAAGTCCAGAATTAAAGGTCAGCAAACAAGCTGTAGATGAGGCCTATTTACTGGACCTACTTAATACACTTTTGATTAGCGTTTAAGAATATTACTCACTTTATCAGGTTGGTGGTGCAAAATGAGCCGAAGAAGATTTGCTTGCATATAAAAACAAACTGTATGCTCTACTCCAGAAACAGTAATTGCTTTTAAAACTATAAAGAGTTGTACAATAAAAGGATGGCGTTCAGGGTTGGGGAAGGGGTAGAGATGTGTTTAGAGAATGGTAGGAACAGTGGGAGGAACTGAGTCTGCTGCTAGAGGAAGCCCTAACGGTCAATTTGAAATGCAGCACTTAATGGTTTACTTAAGCTCCAAAATTTTCACTCTCAAAATTTAGGTAATTTTGCAGTCAAACTTAGGAGGAACCCTCTATCCTGTTGCCCACCTTTACTGCCCCCTGCCCCAATGCCACTGCTACCGCCTCTCTCCGGGGCCTGCAGTGGGGGCATAAGCGACAGGTCTTAGAAGACAGGAACTGCAACGCAGCACCGGAGAGTTTAAGGGCTGTGTCGCAGTTTCAATGGCATTGCTGTTGCTGCAGACTCCAGAGAGGGGCAGCAGCGGTAGAAATAATTGCCCCCAGGACATTGGTGCTCTAGGCACTTGCCTTGTTTACCTGATGGACATGCTGGCCCTGCAGTTACCGCATGCTCATACACACACTAAACTGCAACTTGCAGCTTAGGATGCTGAATGGGTGGGGTAGGGGCGGAGAGTGGGTGTGGTGAGCACATTGCAGTTAGTGCTGGGGGACCTATCACTTGCTTGAGTTCACCTAATGCCACCTCAATAGGCAGAGTTAAGTCACCTGCAGTGACGTTGCCCTGCTTTAAGATACTCATCGGTGCATTTACTGTTGGGAACATGCTGTGCACTTAATGCATGGTTGTTTCTACACTAAATGCGCATTAGATGGAAAACCCTTTTAGTAAAACGGGCTCCTTAGTCACCAAAGTTCTTAGCTGAAAATTCACTGATGTCTAGGTGACCAAAACTTGGTCAGCTAGATTTAGGCTTGGCTTTTCATTTTCCTAAATGAGGACAGCTACCTAAGATTGAAAATCAGTGCTAAGCACTTAACTTCCTTGCCCTGACCTAATTGACCCTGACCCTGCCTAAAGTTAGATGCTCAGTCCGGTTCAGTTTCCAAAAGGCCCGATTTATCTAAAAACATGCAAAACTTAGGTGGCTAAGAGATAACTTTGTGCAGGTTATCTAGATGAGGAAATGGACGCCCAAGTTTATTTAAAACTAAAGTATTTTATAAAAGACTCAGTGCATGCTGTGCCTTATATAAAATATCTAGAGTGTCATCGAAGAAACATGTTTATTTTGTGCCAGTCACAACAGAAAATGATACTCTATATGAATACATTCAGAAAGGGAATTTACGCATATAAGCAGTGCTACATTACTGTATCAGAAGTGATTTTGCAACTTATACATGGCTGTGGCGTTACTCATAGGTGGACCTGGTAGACTCAGAGGTAAATGAGTGGCTAATAAGGGAGTCATCCTCCAAAACTCTAATTTTCTCCTCAGGGAAGTGGTTTTGAATATATATATTCAGGTTTAAATACTTTGCCCCTATCTACTATAGCTGCATAATTGTTAATTATGTATTACGTAGATCTGTAGTTGGAAGACAAAAAAATGGATAAAGATTTTTTCAGGAGCAGCATTGTCTCTGGCGGTATAACCACCTCCTGCATTGTCTCTGGCGGTATAACCACCTCCTGCATTGTCTCTAGCGGTATAACCACCTCCTGCATTGTCTCTGGCGGTATAACCACCTCCTGCATTGTCTCTAGTGGTATAACCACCTCCTGCATTGTCTCTGGTGGTATAACCACCTCCTGCATTGTCTCTAGTGGTATAACCCCCTCCTGCATTGTCTCTAGTGGTATAACCACCTCCTGCATTGTCTCTAGCGGTATAACCACCTCCTGCATTGTCTCTGGTGGTATAACCACCTCCTGCATTGTCTCTGGCGGTATAACCACCTCCTGCATTGTCTCTAGCGGTATAAACACCTCTTGCATTGTCTCTGGTGGTATAACCACCTCCAGCATTCTCTCTGTTGGTATAGTCATCTCCTGCATTGTCTCTAGCAGTCTAAGCACCTCCTGCATTGTCTCTAGTGGTTATACGACCTCCTGCATTGTCTCTGGTGGTATAACCACCTCTTGCATTGTCTCTGGCAGTATAATCACCTCCTGCATTGTTTCTGACGGTATAACCACCCCCTGCATTGTCTGTAGTGGTATAATCACCTCCTGCATTGTCTCTATTGGTATAGCCACCTCCTGCATTGTCTCTGGCGGTATGAACACCTCCTGCATTGTATCTAGTGGTATAACCACCTCCTGCATTGTATCTAGTGGTATAACCACCTCCTGCATTGTCTCTGGCGGTATAACCACCTCCTGCATTGTCTCTAGCGGTATAACCACCTCCTGCATTGTCTCTGGCGGTATAACCACCTCCTGCATTGTCTCTAGCGGTATAACCACCTCCTGCATTGTCTCTGGTGGTATAACCACCTCCTGCATTGTCTCTAGCGGTATAAACACCTCCTGCATTGTCTCTGGCGGTATAATCACCTCCTGCATTGTCTCTGGCGGTATAACCACCTCCTGCATTGTCTCTGGCGGTATAACCACCTCCTGCATTGTCTCTGGTGGTATAACCACCTCCTGCATTGTATCTAGTGGTATAATCACCTCCTGCATTGTCTCTGGCGGTATAACCACCTCCTGCATTGTATCTAGTGGTATAACCACCTCCTGCATTGTATCTAGTGGTATAATCACCTCCTGCATTGTCTCTAGCGGTATAACCACCTCCTGCATTGTCTCTGGTGGTATAACCACCTCCCCATTGAGAGTTCTCATTGCTAGCAAGCAGCTGCTCTAGCCACCCTGAGGAGCCCCAAGTAAGAAAGGGGCCCACTTGCAGCTTCTCCCAGATCTTCTGAAAAAGACTCCCCCACTCTGGGGGGCCTGTTTCAAAATCTTTGCTTGGGGGCCCATAATTTGAACTTCTGCCCCTACTAGCAAGGTAAACATTCACTAGGGGAAGCTCATCTGGACAAGTCAAGAGTATTCAGAATATGGCACCTGAGGTCTTCCCAACCCGCAGTCTTTCTCCATCCCAACAACTACTGTTCCTTTTTTGAAACCCATCAATCCATATTTCTTTGGCGTGAAGATCAAAGAGGCTTTCCTTAAAACCTTAATACTGACATATCCTCAAACACATTTGCATAGATTCTTGAAGCAGCGATCTTGTTACAGTTCATGAACATGGTATGGTTGTACTCCTGCATACATTAAGATAGACACTGATCCATAATGAGTGAATCATAGTGCCCACCTCTTGTATATAGAAGAGAGAGATCTGAACTGAAAGCTTTTCTCTGATGTATGTGTACTTTCCTCATAAATTTATCCTGTATCTCTCTCAGAAGTGTGTTTTCAGTTATGCTTTTAATTTGTGTAAAACATTTTCTAAATTTATACACTGTCATTTTCATATTTGTTTCCCACTTCCATTTATTCCAAAATCTATTAAGTCCTTGTCCTTCATCCCTGTCTATTCATGCTGAATATACAGAAGAAATTGATATTTTATTGTCTGAATCACTGAAGAAGAATGTTTCAGTATCTTTTACTTGTAAGGCCACTGTGTGCTGTTGGAATACGTTAAAAACAGAGGGTAATTTTCAGCAGCAGCCGCAGTCAACTGCTGAAAATGTAATTTAAATATGCACTACAGTGTTTAAATTAATATATATACATATCTTTTTTTTCAGCAGTGGTAGTGCTAAATATACATGCTAAATGCTGGCCACCAATGCTGCTATTCATCGGATCTAAATGAAGGGGGTCATTTTGAAAGCCCTCTTCGTGCTTTGGACATCCAAAAATAGGTATAGAGATGTCTCCAGAGCCATTTTAAAGAAGATGAGTCTGTGAACCTCCCCAGCGTGAGGACATCACAGTCTGAACAGGGCATTGGGGAGGTGTGACTGGGGGATTCCCATTCCTGGACATCCTCACTTTAATCTCAGAAACATCCTGGATGTCCAGAGTTGCTTCTAAATTTAGACTTGCTCCAGACCTGAACAGGCATCTGAAAAGGGCTTGTTTTGGCTGAAAAATATCCAGAAGAGAAAGTGCCCCATCCGCCCCTGCAATCATGATAGCAGCAGTGGGATTTGAACCCTAACTGCCCTGTTGCTAGCCCACTATGCTAACCATTAGGCTATTCCTAGAGGTCCAGGTTCTGAAAGGCTATTCTGGGGAGGTCTATGTAGATGCCCCCGTGGACATCCTTATCGGACACATCCACATTTGTGAAATCATGTCTGCACCTGGACGTGCCTGCTTTTTTTTCAGATGTTCTGCTTTAGACGTCCCAGATTGCACTTGGATGTCCTTTCTAAAATCCCCTTCCACACATTTAATTTATCTGGTTAATACTACTCTGCTTTTGCTCTGTTCTCCCTCTGTCGCTCCACAATATGAATAGTGCCTGGCAGCTAGAAGTAATTTGAGTTCAGCACTCTTCATGTGAAGTGGCATTTTAGAAAGGATGCCTTGGTGCATTCTGGGACATGCAGGGTAGACATCTAAGAAAACCCTAGAGATGTTTACATTCTGGCCCAATATTAGAAACATGGATATCTCCAAATGAACAACCACAGAAACGGTTTCTTGGCCATCCCGGCCAGTGTTTCCAGAAGAGGGATGTCCATGTAAAATGAGATTGCCCCCCTGTTCGATCACATTACACCCATCTTTCACATGCTCCACTGGCTCCCTATCGCAAGCAGAATAAAATTTAAAATGTTGATGATTACCTTTAAATTAATTAATAACATAGCACCATCATTCCTATGATTTTTATTTTATTTACATTCTCTTATATACTGTGCTATTCTGCATCAGTGCGGTTTACATTGAACAAACTGAAATTACATTGAACAGGGCATTATAACTTGGAGATAACTATTTTACAGGGAACATGGGCTATGGAGGGTTAAGTGGCTTGTCCAAGACCACAAGGAGCACCTGTGGGACTAGAAACCCCAGTCTTTCCAGCCCAAGGTTGCTGTCCTCTGGTGGGATTTGAACCCCCAACCTTCTGGCCTGAAGTACCTTGCCCCAACCACTAGGCCACTCCTCCATTTAATTCTTCCTTTGACAGACACAAGAATCAAATGAGGATGTTCCCAGAACACCATTAAAATCTCATCTGACTTCCGCCAAACAAAGCAAGCCACAAGCAATAGAGTATTCTCCTTATTCTATGGAATGCCCTACCAGAAACTTTGAGATCTATTTATTTATTTAGACAGTTTTTTATACCACCTTATCCTTCAATCAAAGTGGTCAAACACAATTGGGGGATACATTTAACACGAGGGGATATGAGACACATACACTAATACTTACAGGGAACATGTACCAAAGTCCTCCATACATTCAGGAAAGAAATCAAAACGTTTATATTTATCAAACATTATGGCAGTAATTACAATATGAATGAGCTATACCCAACTTAAAGACATCCTATTAGAAACACCCAAACTTCACTTCTACCAGATAAATCACCTACAATTCATTGACATTCCTACCTAATATCCATATTCTACACACACATAATCCAAAAATGTATTAACAATGTAACACTTGTAAATAGTTACCATGTAAATAATACCATGTTTCCCCGAAAATAAAACCTATCCTGAAAATAAGACCTAGCACGTTTTTCTGTGATTACCATAATATAAGCCCTACCTTGAAACTAAGACCTAGTGCAGATCATGTCTTACAGATTTGGTACCTGGGGGGGGGGGGGGGAGGTCACCGGGGAGGAGCTTTCCTCCTGCTCCACTCCCCAACGCCGATCGGGTGCCGGTGCTGTGCTGCGGGCCACTTCCTTCGCTCCAAGGGCACTCTCCTTTAAGTCGTTGGTGCTGTTGTGCCTGATTGGCTTAGGCGGGTGGACCGGGGAGGAGCTTTCCTCCTGCTCCACTCCCCAAAGCCGATCGTGTGCCGGTGCTTTCAGGCTGCCCACATCCACCGCTTCCCTGTGCGCGCCGCCAGCAGCAACAGCATACTATGGTAACATTTCACTGATTGGCTGTCTTTCATGAGGTGGCAGCCAATCAGCTTCAAGTGCTACCGGTATCAGTACTGTCACTTCAATACGGTACTTACCCTAAGGTCCTTTAATGGTACGGTAGATTTAAACGGAATAATATTTTGCCCCCAGACAAGAGGAGTGCAAAAAGAAAGAGCTATTCCGTCGAGTACAAGAAAGGAATTGCGGAGAACTCCCAGGGCAAGAATCTAACGGCTTTCTGCCAAGAGAAGAAGTTGGTTCTCCGAATGGTCTGAAAATGGCGAGCAGAGTATGATAACCTCTGTCAACAGGTGGACGAGGGAAATGCTAAGAAGCGCAAGTGTGGATCAGGGCGGCAACCATTATTTCTTGAGCTGGAAGACATCACCTATGAATGGATTGCTGACAGGAGAGCAAAGACTTTGGTTGTGCGCAGGGCTGATATTCACATATTTGCCCTTGCAATGGCACCAAAGTTTGAAATATCCCCAGAAGAATTCAAAGCATCACAACACTGGCTGGATGACTTCCTTCAGTGATATGGACTGTCTCTAAGAAGATCGACAACACTGTTCAAGCTGGAAGATACTGAAGTTGTTAAACGTGCACGTGCATTCAAGTCCTTTGTTGATTCCATCGACTTTTCTAAATACCAACTCTCCAACATGATTGCTATGGATGAAACAGCAGTGTTTATGGGCCAAGGATCTCAAACGACAATTAATCAGAGGGGTGCCTCATCAATCTACATTCCCTCCACTGGTTACAAAAATGCACGTATTACCTGTATTTTGGCAATTCGTCTGGATGGAATGAAAGCCCCACCTCTAATCATCAGTAAGGGCAAGAAAAATAAGATTAAACGTTCTTCAGGCATTTATGTTCTTGAAACCAAAAAAGCATGGTGTACACAAGCATTTATAAGGAAGTGGGTCGAGTTAATGCTGCCACTTATTTTGTGAGGTGGTCAAAGAGGTCTGCTAGTCTGGGATTCAGCCAGCACTCATCGCGCTAAAGACATGAAAAACTTCCTTGCAGAGAGAAGAGTAGATCAAATAATGATTCCTGCAGGAATGACTGCCTGTCTCCAGACCCTTGATATTGCAATAAACAAGACATTCAAGGACCAGTTGCGCATGGAAATCAATGACTTCACTGAAAATAGAATGGAGAGAAATCAGCGTGAAGCCTAGCCTGCAAGAGGTTTTGATTTGGGTGAAGAATTCATGGGATAAAATCACTGACAGCTGTGTTGCCAATGCACTACGAGCAGGTTACTTGGACAAGAAGTGCTCATTTAAGGAGAGGTCTATTGCTAGACATGAGAGATTGGGGCCAATGGTTCTACAGGGAATGCAGTCGCAAAAAAATCAGGCTGGAATTCGGGGTTTGGAGAGTTTTGATGATGTTCCGGAAGAAGATGACATGATTGCATTTGAATAAATGAGGACTGTTGTTCATGAATAAATGTGGATTGTTGTATATGAAAAAAAAAATAAGGCATCCCCTGAAAATAAGCCCTAGTGCATCTTTTGGAGCAAAAATAAATATAAGACCCGGTCTTATTTTCGGGGAAACACGGTACAATCATTGTTATTATTGTTCTACACCTTTGTTTGATGTAACTATACCCTTTGTCCGATGTAAAATGTCCGTTATTTGTAAACCGCCTTTGATCTTGGGAAAGGGTGGTATAGAAAAGCTTTGCAAATAAATAAAATAAATAAACTGCAGACACTCAGACATGCAGTGGCGGATTAGTAATATGTTTGAGGTTTGTATTTGCATGCAAGTTTCTTTACCCAGGAAATAGTTACAGTGACAATGACAGCACATTGTGCTCTTCCCCCTGGTAGTATTGCCACCATGAAATGAGCATTTTTTGCTCCTTATTTGTGATCAGGAGCAGGTCTAAGCATGGATGCCTCAATAACCAGGTCCAAGCATGCATGTGCCATTCTAGAATTGCATCTTCGTTGCTCCGCCCAAGTCACTCCTCCGGCACACCCCCATTCTACTTATACCTTTGTGTGCTGGGGACGTCCATATAGCCTGTTTCTTAAAAGGCTCAAGGGACAGCCTTGTGAATTGGACATCCGGATACCTGTTTTCAGACATCCAAGACACGAATAGGGATTCTAAAATAACCCCCATATCTTTTAAATATCTACCCATAAGGAAGATTTACCAGCTGACGATACACTTACAGTTGTGGTCAACATTATTGGCACCCTTGCATTTTAGGTATGTTTTGTAAAATATCTTGAGAAATAATTGGAAACATTCCTACTGTATGTCATCATGTTTTAATAGTATGTTCAAAGTATACAACAACAAAAAAAAAGATGTCTCTGCAACTTAGACGTATTAATTTCTGAGAAAAAAGACAAAATATGACCTGGACAGGATTAATGGCACCCTTCACTAATTTGGTTGTACAACCCTTGGCAGTGATGACAGCCACCAAATGTTTCTTGTAGCCATCTATAAGTTTCATACATCTGTCTGCTGGTAGTTTCTCCCACTCTTCAACTGAAATCTGTTCCAGCTCATGAATGTTTCCAGGATTCCTTTTACCAATGACAGATTTCAGTTCTTTCCAAAGGTTCTCAATTGGATTGAGATTAGGACTCATTGTTGGCCAGTTTAAAATAGTTCATTTCTTCCTTTTAAACCATTCATTGTACTTTTGGATGTAGGTTTTCGGTCATTGTACTGCTGGAGGACCCATGACCTTCGACCCACACCCAGCTTTCTGACACTAGGTAGCACATTTCGCTCCAAAATACCTTGGTAGTCCTCTGACTCCATGATTACTTTAATACGATCCACGTCTCCAGTTCCTGAGGCAGCAAAACAGCCTCACAACATTAAGGAACTTCCACCATATATAACTGTAGGAAGGATGTAATTTTCCTTATAAACTTAGCTAAAATTATTCCTGATGTTCACTAATGTTGAGCTGATGTGTAGGAATATTCAGTGGCACTATCTGTATGTTGTTAAGTGCCGTCGAATTAGTGTCAACTCCTGGCGACCCTCTGGATGGTTGTCCTAAACTGTGTTCGGTCTTCAGTCAGGTGGCTCATTGTTGATAGAGTAGCACCCATAGCTGCTGTTATTGTATCGATCCATCTCATTGCTGGCCTTTCTCTTTTGCATTGACCTTCTACCTTGTCAAGCATGATGTCTTTCTGTAATGATCTCTCTCTTTGCACAATGTGTCCAAAGTATGAAAGTTGAAGTCTTGTCATCTGAGCTTCTGAAGAAAGCTTAGGTTTGATCTCCTGTAGTACTGACTGGTTTGTTCTTTGGGCAGTCAATGGTATATATAGTATTCATCACCAGCAATATAATTCAAAGCCATCAATTTTCTTCCTGTATATCTTTTTCACTGACCAACTTTTGCATCCATATGACATTATTGCAAATACCATGGCTTGGACAAGTTGAATCTTTGTATGGAGAGAGACATCTCTGCTCTTGAGAATCTTGTCTAGGTCCTTCATAGCCATTCTGCCAGGAGTAATGCAGTGTCAGATTTCTTGACTGCTTGTCATTTCTTTATTGATTGTTGATCCAAGTAGTTTTCTGGAGTGCAACGAATTACCGGATTCAAGGCAGCATGGATTCACCAGAGGCAGGTCTTGTCAGACAAATCAGGGAGTTGGACCAAGGGAGAGCCCTAGATGTGGTGTATTTAGATTTCAATAAAGCCTTTGATACCGTTCTGCACAGGCAACTTATAAACAAACTGAGCACCCTAGGGATGGACCCTAAGTTACTGCTTGGGTTAGAAATTATTTGAGTGGGAGGCAACAAAGGGTACAGGTAAATGGAGCTCACTCTGAGGAGAAGGAGGTTACCAGTGGTGTGCTGCAAGGATCTGTTCTTGGTCTGATTCTTTTTAACATCTGTTAGTGATATTGCGGAAGAGCTGTCGGGTAAGGTTTGCCTCTTTGTGGATGAAACCAAAATTTGCAATAGAATAGACACCCAGGAAGGAGTAGATAACATGAGGAAGGATCTAGCTAAGCTTGAAGAATTTGTCAGCTGAGATTTCATGTTAAAAAATGCAAGGTCATGCATTTGGCCTGCAGCAATCCAAAGTAGCGATATAGTATAGCGGGTGAAGTACTTCTTTCAAGAAAAAAAGGGCAGGACCTGGGCGTGATTGTGTCTGATGATCTTAAAGTACCTAAACAGGTAGAAAAGGTGATGGCAGAAGCTAGAAGGATGCTTGGGTGCATAAGGAGAGGAATGGCCAGGAGAAGAAAAGAGGTGATAATGCCTCTGTATAAGTCTTTAGTGCGACCTCATTTGGAGTATTGTGTGCAATTCTGGAGACCGCACCTTCAAAAGGATATAAACCATTGGAGTCGGCGCAGCGGGTGGCTACTAAAATGGTTAGTGGTCTTCGTTATAAAGCAAATGAGGACAGACCTAAGAATCTTAGGGGCTTGTTTACAAAGCAGCGGTAGTGGTTCGCGATCGCGATCGCAGCCGCGGCCCCATTGAAATCAATGGGGCCGCGGCTCCGATTACGATCGCAAACCGCTACCGCGGCTTTGTAAACAAGCCCCTTAATATGTATATTTTAGAAGAAAGGCGGAATAGAGATGATATGACTGAGACATTTAAATACCTCTGAGGCATAAATGCACAGCAGGAGAGCCTCTTTCGATTGAAAGCAAGCTCTTCTACGAGGGGACATAGGATGAGGGTGAAAGGGAATAGACTCAGGAGTAATATGCAAAAATATTTCTTTATGGAAAGAGTGTTAAATGCGTGGAATAGTCTCCCAGTGGAGGTGAGGACAGTATCTGAATTCAAAAAAGCATGGGACAAACACAGAGGTTCTCTAAAGGAAAAAAACGGGACTGTTGTAATCAATGATATAGAAGGGCAGACTAATAGGCCAGTGGTCTTTTTCTGCCGTCATGTTTTTATGTTAAAATTGTCAACTATTTCAATTTCTTCTCCATCAACGATTTTGCCAGTTGTCAAGATCTTTGTCTTTTTTACGTTAAGGTGCAGGCCCATTTTAAGACTATATTCCTTGATCTTGAGAAGCAAATGTTTCAGATCGTCTTCACTTTCAGCCAGTAATGTGGTATCATCAGCATAGCGAAGGTTGTTGATGAGTCTTCCATGAATATTTACACCTTGGTTGTCTTCATACTGTCCTGCTTCTCTGATGATTTGTTCTGAATGTAAATTAAACAGGTAGGGTGAAAGTATGCAGCCTTGTTGTACATCTTTGCCGATCTGAAACCATTCTGTTTCTCTTTGTTCTGTTTGAACTGTTGCTTCTTGATCAATGTAAAGGTTGTTCAAGAGAACTATCAGGTGTTCAGGTATACTGCGATTCAGTCCAGCCTGCACATGCAGGACTCCCCAGGCTAACTCAGTCAGGGTTTTTAAATGGAGCCACGGCGCCATAGCATCATGTTGCCATGGCACCGTGGCTCCATTTAAAAGCCACGTTGCCGGCCGCCTGAAAAAGGGGTTATTCCCTGCAGCCCAACCCCTTAACTGGCCACCTAAGGCCAGGGTCAGGCTGCGGGGAATAAACCCTGGCCCCCTTCTGTTCTATCCGCACCCCGTGCAATTAAAAAAAAACACGTCCAGGCATTTTGCAGGCCCTGGAAGGACAGGGTCGACATTAGAATTGGCCCTGTACATCCAGGATCAGCACCCACCCAGACTCCTCTCGGGCCACCCATTCCCCATCCCCGAGACGTCCATCCCCGCTATTTGTGACTTCTCCTGCCTCCGCACAACTGGTGGGGTAGTTATTCATTGGGACATCCATCCCTGCTATTTGTGGCTCAGATTAACCCCCTATGGCATCTGTTTATTGAACTGTTTTATTAGAATTGTATACAAGGTGTGACAAAAAAGAAACGAGACTGTGGCAGCCACACCTATGACTCAATGACAGTTGGCTAACCGGTTATGTCACTGTGTTGTGCAACATCTCGCCACTATTCTGCTGTAATATTTTTCATCTCTCTCACTCTGTTTTTCTTTTTCAGGTTTTTTGTAGCACACTGCTCCATCGCTTTGTCATGCAACTGGATGTGGCAGAAGTATGGAGCAAAGAATCAACTTGAAATTTCTGGTTAGGTTGGAGAAGGGTCCAACTGAGTGTCTCCAACTTCTCCAAAAGGTTTATGGAGAAGATGCAATGTCAAGGCCGCGAGTCTTCGAATGGCACAAACGCTTCAAGACTAGCCGCAAGGAGGTGGAGGATGACCCCAAGTCAGGACGGCCTTTCACGACAAAGCGGCTGAGAACATTGACAGAGTGAACCAGCTGGTGCGAAGTGATCGCAGATTGATGGTGCGGATGATAGCTGAGGAGCTCAGCCTGAACAGGGAGTCAGTGCGGACCATCTTCGTGCAGGAGCTGGGGATGTGGAAGGTGTGCGCGAACATGGTGCCCAAGCTTTTATCGGACGACCGGAAGGAGCACCGGGTCAATGTTTGTCGAGACTTGCTAGAGAAGATCGGAGAAGATTTTGCTGGCCGAGTCATCATAGGAGACGAGACTTGGGTCTTCCAGTATGACCCTGAAAGCAAGAGACAGAGCCTGCAGTGGAAGACTCGACTGTCACCCAGACCCAAGAAGACGCGCATGCCCAAATCAATGATCAAGGTCATGCTGATCGCATTCTTCAACCAGAAGGGAGTGGTCCATCGTGAGTTTGTGCCTGAGGGTCAGATAGTCAACCAGCAATTCTACCAACAGGTCCTCAATCACCTCCATCCCGGGTTTGGCACAGCAGGCAGGCTCTGTGGAGAGACAAGTCATGGCTGCTCCACCACGACAATGCACCCGCACACACCGCACTCATTGTGAGGTAGTTCTTGGCCAACAAACAGATCACAGCTCTTGACCACCCTCCTTATTCCCCAGATCTCGCACTGTGCGACTTCTGGCTCTTCCCCAGGCTGAAGACTGTGCTCAAAGGAACTCATTTTGCCTCTGTAGAAGAGATCAAGGCCACTGTGACAAGGAACCTGTGGGACCTCAAGGAGGAGGATCTTACCGAGTGCTTCCGTAAGTGGCAGAAGCGAATGCAGAAGTGCATGAACTCTGGGGGTGGGGGGATTACTTTGAAGGAGACAATGCATAATTTCTTTGTAGAGTTTGTAATAAAAAATTTATGAGACAGTCTTGTTTCTTTTTTGTCACACCTCATATTATATTGTGTTTGTTATTATAATATTTTCATATATGTAGGATGGAATTGTATTATTGTTATACTGTGCAATCGACCTTGAACCACATTGATAAATTAATGACTAAAAAGTGCTATTCATGAATTGGACATCTGGAAACGGGCACTAAGAAGTGTAAATCATAGAGATGTCTCTGGAGCCATTTTAGAAACAAGGTGTGTAGACATCCCCAGTGCAAGAACATTCATGTCGCATGGGGGCATAGCGGAGGTGTATCTGAGGGTGTTCTGGTAAAGATACACATGCAAACCCGATTTCAAAAATGGCAGGCACGTCTAAACCCACCAGTGGTAATGTCCATGCCTAGTCCTGCTCCAGAGCATGAACAAGCATCAGAAAAGCTCTCATTCTGCCAGCAAAGCACCTGGAGGGAGTATACAAGAAGGTTCTCTGATATCACTAATACATTTCACAATCATAAAGAAAACTGAATGGAAATGAAGACACTTGTTTTTTGGTCAGCATGCTGATGCACGTCTCTGCTTGCAAAGTAGCAGGCAGGGACATGCATGCAGCATAGGATAGACATCCCAGTCCTAAAGGTTTGTCACAGGGATGTCTGTGTGTCTGTGGCCATAGCCATCCATTTCGGACATGTGCAAGTTTCCAAAATTGGGCCAAACTTGCATGTGGCTGGCCTTTTTCATATCTGGACATCCCAGATGGCACTTCAAAAATGTGCCTTCAGATTAATTACTCTTTCCTCTCTTGTGAAAGATAAATCTGCCCCCTATGCTTCCAACACCATCCTGACTCAGAAAATCCAAATTCCCACGTCAGCAGAAAAGAAGATATTTCTATTTAGCTATTTACATATGGAAGGAAATTTTAGAAGAGATGTCCAAGTGCAATCTGGGACATCTAAGCCAGAACATCGGAAAAATAAGAAGGTATGTCTAAGTGCAGATGTGATTTCACAAATGTGGACATGCCTAATACTGATGTCTGCAGGGGTGTCTACATAGACATCCCCAGAACTGAACATCAGAACCAGGACATCTAGGATAGCTTAATTGGTAGAGTAGTGCTTAAGGAACAGGGCAGCCAGGGCTCAAATCCTACTTCTGCTGATGTTTGACATTGTGCCGAGCAGTGGGGATGATGGAGCAGGTCTACTGGTGAAGACGTTCAAGTTCCTGGGAATGCCCCGGCCACATCTCCAGATTCCTGCCAACACTCTTCCATGCCCCCATTGAAACTTTGACATCCTCGTGCTAACGATGTCCCCAGAGCAGGCTTCTAAACTTGCTCTGGAGACGTCTCTGTGCTTACGATGTCCCTAAGCTATCTTTGGACGTCCAAAGCATGAACAGGGCTTCTAAAATGACCCTATAGACTTCAGTATCTTTAGTAAAGGACTGATGAGCTTACCTTACCTGAAGAAGCTTAAAATTATTTCTTTTTATCTACCTATTAAAAAAGGAACTTTATTTTCTGGGATTGGAAAATTAGGTGAATGGGAATTTTTCCACAATCATCAGTTTACAAAGGCTGATTCTCACTGCATTCACTAGATTGACTTTGTATCTAATAGCAAATTGCAAAAGTTTGGAAAATGCATTTTCATTTATTAAGTTTTTTTAAGGTCACACTTGTCAACTGTATTTGAAATTTGATGAAGCTGTTTACATTGTACATGGGTTCAAATACATCACACACTGATACCCAATGGGAAAGGTTTGTATCAAAGGCCATTTTAATATAACATTGCTTACCCTAAAGATCAAACACTATGCATTATGAATAACAAATTGCATTGAAAAAGATGCATGCTGGGAGTTCTTATCCCTAAAAGATAGTAACGAAAACTGCAGCATCTATCAGACATCAGCAGTTTTTCACACTCTCATTTGTTGTAATTTTTAAGCCTTCATCACATAACCTCAGAATGAAGTCTCCCCCCCCCCCTCCAGGAGTGAAGTAAGCCACTGGCAAAGGGCCATTATAGAAATAATACTAAAAAAAATCTGGGAACCAAAGGAATCACTTGAAACTAATGGTTGGGGCAAGGTACTTCAGGCCGGAAGGTCAGGGGTTCAAATCCCACTATAGGACAGCAACCTTGGGCCGGAAGGACTGGGGTTTCTAGTCCCACAGGTGCTCCTTGTGGTCTTGGGCAAGCCACTTAACCCTCCATAGCCCATGTTCCCTGTAAAATAGTTATCTCCAAGTTATAATGCCCTGTTCAATGTAATTTCAGTTTGTTCAATGTAAACCGCACTGATGCAGAATAGCACGGTATATAAGAGAATGTAAATAAATAAATTCCTATAACATTGCTAAAATAACTGATTGGACTTTCTTCTCCTCAAAGCTGCATGATGGAAATGTAGTCTATGTAGATCTTATGTATAGAAATTGCCTTAAACTTATGTGTACAAACTCAGTCATGAGAAATGCTAAAATACTATGGGGCCTTGGCTAAAATGCAGTAAGTAGTTAACATTCAAATTAGCATGCACTAACAGTCAGTGCAAGCCCGTAGAAACTGTTACCATGCTGGCATAAAGGCACATACTAATTCCTGTGTTTACTGCTCACTGCATGGTGGGATGGGCACTGGGCAGGTTATGGATGGAGAATGGGTATGGCCTGCATGTTGCAGTTAGTGCATGGGAATTAGCATGCGCTGTCAGTTTTGCAGTTAACATGTGTGCACTGGAGGTGGTGTTATGTGTACTGGCGCTAATTGCATGTGTGGTAAAGTACTTTTCAGTGTGGTAACTGTAGGAGACCTGCTGGCCATGCCCACATAGTTACCTAATGGCTTATGTATCTATCTTTCAGTCTTTTATGAGCATCTTCTGGTTCCTACATATGCAACAATGTTAACTTAATATTGCTGCACATGTAGAAGAAGATGTTCGCAACGACTGAAAGATACAGCCACAGTAATGTACCCTGAAGGTAGTCCAGGATGGAAGGTCATCAACCAAATAAAATATTTTATGGACTCTCAATTTTAAAAAAAAGGAGGGAAGTTTATGATTTTATTCATGGTGTTCAAATATTTACAAATGGGAGTGCCAATGTATTGGTCTGTGCGCTGCATCGTTATAGTTCTACGCAGTCCTTGCAGTTGACCTCACGTGGTGCTCTGCAGGCACTTTGTTTTCCATAGATCTGATTATCTATTACCCAAAGGTGAGGCATTTGGTGTTTTCACCAGAGCTGTGGAACATTCTTCTAGAGGAGGTGCAGACCAGATTAAAATTTCTATGATTTTGGAAAGGGGTAAAAACATGGCTGCTCTTTGAGGCATGGGGGGGGGGGGGGCATTGGTGAGCTGAGTTTCAGGAGTACTGGGTTAGTATGAGTGAGGGAGTTATATTGTATATTGCATTGTCTATGTTGCAATTAGTGCATGGGAAGTAGCATGTGCTGTCAGTTTTGCAGTTAACATGGACGCACTGGAGGTGGTGTTAAGTGTACTGAGCAGATATCAAAAAGAGCTCCAATAATGGATAGGAAAGTGGGGCAGCACAAGACAGGATAATACAAGGAGTGCAGAGATTAGGGGGAAAAGGCAAAGTGGAAAGGGGAAACACTGAAAGAGACCACTAAATGGAATTGAATGGCATGTCAAAGGCTGTACAAAATAAGTGGCTCTTGAGTTGCGCCTTGAATTTTACAAAAGAAGGTTCTAGATGGAGGGAGGCTGTTCCAAAGGAAGGGGCCAAAGAACTAGAAGGCAAAGTGGCATGCGATTTCCAGGTGTGCCTGAGAGGGAGAGGGCAGGAAAAGGCGATTCATATGGATGGAATGGAGGGATCGCTGAGGGGCATGCAGGATGAGTGAAGAAGCAAAAGTATTCTGGACAAGAGGTGTAAAGGCACCTTCTCTAACCCTCTTCAAATCCAAGCTGAAAACTCACCTCTTCGCTGCTGCTTTTGCATCTTGACTCACCTGATCTTCTTTTTTTTTCCTGTCCCCCTTGTTTATCCCTGCCTACACCTTCTGTGTTGTCTGTCTTGACTAGATTGTAAGCTCTGATGAGCAGGGACTATCTCTTACATGTCTGTGCAGCACTGCGTATGACTTGTAGCACTATACAAATGCTCAGTAGTAGTAGCCAGTAATAAATAAATTATTAATTGAATAAATAAATAAAATTATATCGCTGTTTATGCATAGATTTTCTACCTCTTTTTGCATTCAACTTTACTGAGAATGATCTTGACCATGTCAGACTGTGTGTGTGTGTGTGTGTGTGTGTGTTGGGGGGGGGGTGGGGGGTGGGAATAAATCTTTCCAGGACAAGGTGTAGAGCTTGGAAGCTTTAAGGTAAGGGAATCCAAGCTGAAGGTTGATGTAGTGTTCCTCATGAATACAATGGTGCAAGGCAAGCAATAATGTTCAGGTTTAGTTATAGGCAGCCCAGTACTGTGTGCAGCGGTGACCAAGAAAGCTAATAGAATGCTAGTAATCATAAGGAAAGGAATGGAGAATAAACAAAGGATGACATCATAATGCCTCTGTATCGTTCCATGGTGCGACTGCATCTTGAATATTGTGTGCAATTCTGCTCACTGTATCTTAAAAAGGATATAGCAGAATTAGAAAAGGTACTGAGAAGATCCACCAAAATGGTAAAGGGTATGGAAGGATACCTCTACGAAGAAAGGCTTAAAAGGTTAGGGCTCTTCAATTTGGAAAAGAGAAGACTGAGGGGAGATATGATAGAAGTCCATCAATTAACGAATGGAGTGGAATGGGTCAATGTACATTAGTTGTTTACGCCATCAAAAAGTAGAAGACTAGAGGACACACAATGAAGCTATAATGTAACCCATTTAAGACTAATAAGTGAAAATGTTTTTTCACTGAATGTGTAATCAGACTCTGGAATACTTGATATGATCCTCCTAAAAAGGACACTCTCCATTTGTAGGGATGCAGATGAATGATAAAAGTACCAATTAACTAAAAAAAGGCACCACTTATGCTTGTGTGGCTGAAAATTAACAGGGCTTTCCTTAGCTTCTACTTTATCTTTGGGAATTGAAAGATAACAGTGCTTCATCAGTTCTTACAAGGATTTTTCATATTTCAAACACAAATCCTTTACAAATTAAAGGATTACTTTGACTCAGTCAGCTCATATTGCCCTCTGTTGAAATGTTAGACCAGGGTATAGCAACTTAAATATAGCACTTTAGTTCCATTGCTTCATTCCTCTCTAAAGTAATTTTTAATATATATTGCATGCTGGATTCTTTCAAAGGGCAACAATTTTCAAATTATCTTTAAATTATATTAAGGATTGCACATCACAGACTGTGGCAGTGTAGAGTACAGTGGGAAGGGGTTTTCTTTAAAACAATAAACAGACAGCAGTTCATGGAAAACAAAACTTGTTTTTATTCAGACCCAGTTTGGTAAACCTTCAGAAAGCTAGTCTCCCGGCCCTTCCTCCAGCCCAGTTAAAGTGAACCACACCTTCTCAAACCTGAACTCCAGGATACAGTCTCTCTTAAAGGGAGCCTGTTAATAATCCCTCTGGAGAGGGATGGACAACACTCTATAGACCCCATCACAGAAGCATATCACAACCAAGAAAATTATGTTTAAAAGTTGTGGCTTTATTTTGGAAAAAAGACACATTAGAAATAAAATGCTTTAAAATATGTTAGGAGCTTTCCAAGGATGGGAATGACTTTTCTGAGCCGGTTAATTAATAGGCCACAATTAATAAAAGCCACAATTTAATGTACTGCACATTTGTACATGATTTGTTATAAGAACCAATTATTGAGGAATATGTTGAATAAATAAATTGCATACATATGGTAACCAAGTTAATGGGCGAAATATACCGCTCAAAGTGGAACCAGAGGCAACTAAAGGTGCTTTAATCTACATCTGTGATGCTGAATTTGTGAATGAGAAAAAGGTAAATTGTTTCAGAAGAAATGAAGCACAGTGCTTAGATTAATAAGCTAAGAATCAGAACCCCAGTGTTCAAATTCCACATCTCTCAAAAAGATAATTACTCTTCAGTATGCTGTAGCTATCTTTTTTGGAAAAACAAGAATGTGAAGATATTTTTGTATACTGGTTTTCAAAAAATTAATAATGAGCTGATTTGCATATTTTTCTATTACAAAAGCTCATTATTAATACATTTGCATAAACGTTTTGAACATAGTGAACTACATGTGAACGTTCACTGTGATGTCAATTCTGAGCAGAATTTCGCAAACTGGGCCTATGTGCATAAAAAGCACAAAAGCCCTAAACACTGGAGGCCCGATTCCATCCCAAATGTAGAAGCCCTCTGTGCGCCCAGCTGGAACCAGACGCACAGAGAGAGTCGTGATTTCGATCCTGTGGGCACATCTAGCCCTGCAGGATCAGAATCGTGATTCAATCCGGCCTGCACATACAGGCCTTGCCTGACTAACTCAGTCAGGGCTTTTAAATGGAGCCGTGATGCCTTTGCGTCTGGTTGCCATGGCACCACGGCTCCATTTAAAAGCTGCAATCCCTGGCTACCAGCCTCCAAACGGCTTTCCCCACAAGCTGACTCCTGATCTGGCCTCCCAGGGCCAGGGTCAGGCTGTGGGGAATGCCCTTTGCCCCCTGCTGCCCTTTCTCAGCCCTGGGCCCGCTGATCCTGCTGCATCGGGGAAGTTATTCTACCTCAGAGGTGAAATAACTTCCTTGTTCAAGTCACTGGCCCTGGACGTCCAGGGCCAACATTAGAATCGGTCCTGTACATCCAGGGCTGACAACTGCCCACTGCCCGCCCTAACACCGCCCCTGATCCGCCCCTTTTCCGCCCCCATCTACCTTCCCTGTACAACATGTGGCGAAGGTAGTCGGGCTCCGGAAAGGGCACAAATAGCTGGGATGGATGTCCCACCGGGACGTCCATCCCCACTATTCGTTGTTTAGAATGATCCTCTGGAGGTCTGAGGTTTTTTCCCCACACTCAACCAGCTATTTTGCTTGTTTTTTTTTATTAATAGGTCTTACATTTTATCAGTTTAGTCTATCAGCATTAAAATCTCCTTTTACCTAAGGTATGCTCTTAGGGCCCCTTTTACTAAAGTCTGCTAAGGCTTTGCAATTAATGCACTAAACGTTAATTGTAAAGTCTTCACATTAGCTATCGGGGTTGTGACCAGTATATTCCTGACAGCTAATGCCTGATGGGCCAATTTAGCATGTGCACCACTTAATGACTGCCATAGAGGAGGTGTGCAGCAGCTGTTGAATTGATGTGCATCTCTTAGGGGGAGAGAATAAAGTTCCTTCCTCAAGTCTTGCTGAGTACCTTCACATGGTGACCCCCTATAGTATAACATCTATACCAGATCTCAGCAAGGTATGTTAGGAACGAAGAAGAAAAATACATTCTTGCTGGACGTCACCCAGGATAAAAAGGTGCCCCCTTGCAGCTTATGCATTAGGGTTAACGATGGTGGTTTCTAGAGTGCAAGTGCTGCAAATGCAGATAACATCCCTGCCACAGATAAAGGCCATGGTGAGCCTGTTCATGGACCCACTGTGGTAGGAGATAAACCACAGAAATTAATGAAAAAGTTAAGAGGATTAACTATGGTTAAGTGGAATTCTACAGATAAAGAGGAGATAATATACTTCTATTTTTATGCTACAAGCTCTATATTTAAATCAAGAGGGTATACAAAGAGAGTCCTCCAAAAGCTGGAAGAAAGAGGAAAATTACCATTAGAAAAACTGCAAAAAGCAACAGATGCAAATTTAAGATCTTTAATTTTAAAGATCAAAGAAAAGAAGTATGTGAATGGTAACATCTTGAAGCATCTAAGGGACTTCATGGACAAAGAAATACAGTGAGGAGGGAACCTAGGTAAGAGTACCAGAAGAAAGGAAGATGCAGAAAAGGGAAGAGAGGTTGAGGGCGGAGATGAAGTTGAGAGATTTGGAACTGCAGGAAAGTGAGCTGAATAAAGGAAGTGTCAACAAATTAATTGAATTGGAGGAAGCAAAGGAGGAAGAAGAAAGGGAAGAGAAAGACCCAGAGGTGGAGGAGTTCAAGATAGAATTCCTAGTCCATATGGAAAGAGATGAATATGCTGGGTTCCAAGCAAGACAAAGATTACCCAAGCTAAATTTAATTAAGATAAACAAGGCCATATCCAGTATAAAGAGACCATTTATTGAGATCACCAGAATTAATCAAATACAATATTATGCAGCTAAAATTATTGCTGCAAGAATTCTACCAACTAGAATGCAAAGCCAGAAGAAAAAGAGAACAATAACAGTTCCTCCTTGGAAAAAGCGCATTGAAGGAAAAATACAATCATTGCGTGCAGAGGTATCCCTGATAGATGGGTATCTAAAAGGATTAAGATCATCAAAGATATTAAGGAAGATCCAAGACATCAAGCTGAAGCATGCTGAATTAACAGAAGACCTGAAATTTATATGTTCCAACAATAAATTGAAAATAGTGGCAGAAGCGCAAAAAATGTCGAAGATATGAAGAAAACAGGAAAGAAAGATATCAGAATAAACTATTTAGAGAGAACCCAAAACAGTTCTACAGGGAATTGGGGAAGAACATTAATATGGTAAAAGCACCTCCAACCAAAGTCGAAACTGAAACCTTCTGGAGACAGCTATATGAAGACCCTATGCAGCACAATCACAAAGCAGAATGGTTACCCAGCATACAGAAGCATTTAGAAAAAACAAACATCAAACCCATGGAATGGTCTGTAGTAACAAAGGAAGAGATGGAAAGCAGGTTAAAATGTGCTCCAAATTGGAAGAGCCCTGGCCCAGATGGAGTGACCAACTTTTGACTCAAACAGTTAACATCACTCCACCAAGACCTGGCGAACTGCAAAAATCAATTGTTCAAGCAACTGGACTTAACACCACAATGGCTTACTACGGGAAGAACATTTCTCCTTCCAAAGGGAAACCCAAGTAACATTCCTAAAAATTATAGACCAATAACCTGCTTACCTACAATCTATAAGCTGTTTACTGTGATAGATGCAGACAGTATATACAATCACATCAAGCTCAATAAAATCATGGTGATAGAGCAAAAGGGCAATAAGAGAGGAGCATATGGAACCAAAGACCAGTTAATGCTGAATAAGGCCATTATGGCCAGTAGCTAAGAAAGACAGAAATCTCAGTATAGCATGGATTCATTATAAGAAAACTTTTGACAGCATCCCATACTCTTGGATAATACATTGCCTTGAAATGTATAAAATAAATGACAATGTGGCAATCCACACTCTTTTTGAGATATGAAGATGCTCAGTACATCATTCCTAACATTAAGATCCAGTGAGGAATATTTCAGGGAGATTCCCTGTTGCCCCTTCTGTTTTGTTTGGTGCTCAATCCAATGAGTGCACTCATTAACTCTTTGGGGTTTTGATTTAGCCTGAATTCTAAATACGGTACCAACCCAGAAGCAACTTCCCATCTGCTATTTATAGATGATCTGAAGCTCTACATTTCCAGCGACAAACAATTAGCAGAGCAACTTCTTGAGGTGGAAAGCTTTTCTGATGACATCAGGATGACTTTTGGCCTTGACAAGTGTGCTAAGGCAACCTTTTTCAGAGGAAAATTGAGCAAAGCCAAAAACATCTCCCTTGCTGAGGCTGTAACATCAAGGACTTTGAACAGGAAGACGTATATAAGTATCTTGGAATAGAGGAAGGAAAGACACTTGAGTAGAAACTATTGAGAGAAAAGATCAGTAAAGAATATTACAGGAGATTAAAATTGTTACTGAAAAGTGCTTTAACATCATGAAATAAGATTCAAGCCATTAATCAGCTGGCAATTCCTGTACTCTCATACAGTTTTGGGATTGTGGATTGGCCTCATAAAGATCTTGTAAAACTGGATGCGCGAACAAGAAAACTCCTCCATGCTCATGGAATCAGTGTATGCCAAGATCATACATTCCTAGAGCTGAAAGAGGGCTAGGATGGAGATTGACTGCAGATATAGAGCTACTATCGTAGGCCTCTAAGCCTATCTGATAGCATCATCAGATCCAAATACGCAAAAAGTACTGAAATATGAAAATAAATGTCCAGAATCTGTCTCCATTAGCAAACTTGGACAATCCACGCACGCCTGTGATAATCCATAGGCGTGCATAGGAAAGGAAGTAACAAAATTTGCAAAACAAGAGAAAAAACTCTTCAAAGAATTAGATCAGCAGGCGAGGAAAAACAAGTGTCAAATGCACAAATACAGTGGAAAATAGAGTGTTACTCCAAGAGCCTTTTGTTGAGCAAGAACGGACACGTGAATGGTTGAGGAAAGGTGAACTGAAATGGAAGGATGAAAGATTGATAGTTGCAGCCCAGGACAGTGGATTACAGATGAAATGTTTTATGGCAAGTATTGAAAAAACTGGCACAACAGACATATACTGATTCTGTAAAAAAGAGCTGGAAACAGTGACTCACCTAATAGCAGGCTGTGAAGTTTTGTAAAGAAAGGTGGAAAATTTCTATACAGAAAGGCACAACAAAGTAGCACGCCTCCTCCACTGGAAACTCTGTAAACATTACAGCATCACTGTCTCTGAAAAGCACTGGATCATGAGCCTAAGAGAATAACAGAGAATGAAGAGGTTATGATCACCTGGGACATTCCCATTCCGACGGATAAGAAACTGGACATAGTGGTAAAGGAGAGGAATCCCAGAACAGCATTGATAATAGAAGTGTCAGTACCAAGTGATAATTCTGTGAATTGCGTGGAGAGGCAGAAGATCCTGAAGTACCAAGAAACGCAGGCAGAGACCAAGAAAATGTGGCTGAAAGATACAGAAATATTTCCCATTGTACTGGGAGCCACAGGCTTGATAAAGAAGAATTTTCAAGCACATCTTGACAAACTACCCATACATGTTACATCTTATGAACTCCAGCAGGAGGCTCTCTTTGGCACAGTGCAAGTATTACGCTGAGCATTAACAGTAAATTTGAGAGATTAAGATCATATTCCACATTCCTGGCTTAGAAGTGAGGTTCACAACTGCCAAAGTATGTGCAACACTAACCCATTTGGAGAAACTACCAAGAGTCATTAGGTAACCATTGTTACCAGTAACCCTCCCCAGAGGCAAAAGCATGGGGGTAGGTCAACCTGGGCGTGTCCAAACCTAGCAAGTAGGGAGTGCAGTTGGCCCTGCACTGCCTTCTGGGTGTTGTAGTCCCTCTTACTAAGCAAGGAATGAGTTGTAGTTGCGTGGAGTTAGGCAAAAGACAGGATTTTATTTCCCCTTCCGGGTGGATTCATTTGCAAGAAAAACAAGAACAAAAATGACCATACTTCTGGTACAAAAATGAAACGAAACAGGAACAGAAACAGCTTCTATATCTTCAGCTCTTATAAACAATTAGTAGAACAAAAATGTAACTGCAGCAGTCTCTTTTAAACCAAGGTAAACTCTCTTGCTTTCAGTGCTGTTTTACCAAAACTTTTAACCGCTATTCTAGCATAGAGATGTGACATGGTCTGCTACAGACAGAGTACAATCCATTTGTTCTTCTGGGGTTTGTTACACAAAAAATTCTGTTTGCATTTCTTCACACTCACCCCCAGCTAAGTATTCTTGTGGATTATAATACGTCCCTCCAAAGAGCAGTCTCTCTTCACTGCCTCGAGACTTCCCTTCCCCCGTTGCTACAGAGCAGGGTGGAAGATTACCACATATACTGGATTTTGCTATAGGAGAGCCCCACAAACTCTGGCAGTCACAGGGAAAACTTTTACATTCAGTTTCTCTGCTATTAGGTTTATACAGCCTACCTTCCGGCTTTCTCACACAGGAACCTCTCAGCACAGCTGGGTCAATAAGGCTTTCACAGCACGGCTGCATTCTCCTGCCTTTTTCCCTTTGCTTTCTCTCTGACATATAAATGTCCTCTGACCAGGACGTCTCTGCTTCTCTGGACCTGCAGCTTTCAACTTGGACACTTTCCTCTGGTCCCTTTCTCCAACTGGTCCCCAACCAGTCCTCCGACCAAGGCTTCCTTCAGTCCTGCAGCTGGGTCTCTCATCAACTCTCCTGATGAGACTCCTCCTGATTCTGAGTCCTCTCCTTCTTCCTGCTCCTCCTGTTCCCTTTCCCGTGCTTCTCTCACTATCTTCAGGTAAGTAATTTTTATGTGCGTGTGTCCTAGGGCTTAACTGCACCCTGCCCTCATCCAGCTGCCTCTCATTACACCCTGAGCTCGGGGCTTGTTTGCCGTTTGGGCGTGTTCTCTCCCCTCGTGACACTCCTTGTTTACGTTGCTCATGGCAACCCTGGGCCATGTGCTTTTCTATGCTGTCAGTTTCAGACAGACTTTCTTCAGCTTTACCCAGTTTCATGGCTTCTGAAGGATCCACTACATTACAACATGCGTTGAGTTGCATTGCCACTGAGCATGCAGTAATTGCCTTGGCACTAGCAGTAATGCTCCTTCCATGCTCACACTGCACCCATTCCTCTCCCCATCCCATGATCATCAATTAACGTGTTTTATTGTGCATTGGCGGATAGACTCATGTGTTAGTGTTCTCGACTGCCAGTTGCAGGATGTTAAAACACACATTAACTGGCTAACAGACTTTAAAAGGGGCCCTTTAGAGAGTAATTTATAAAAGGGCTCATAAAATTAGGTCATACCTAAAAGTAGGCACTGTGCAAGAAGGCATGCTCATGGGAGCCGTTAGGATGAGCATGGGCAGAGTCACGATTTACACATGCATTTTATAAGTGAGGGTCATTCCAGAATACAAATAAGGGGTTTGTATGTGTGGCGGGGATGTTTAGATGCCAAAAGAAATCTCAGACCGTATTCTGAAACATTGCTGACGTGCATGTCCACAGCGCTAGCATGGGGATTTCAGAATTTGGCCAGAAAGGGTGGAACGGGGACGGAGAGCATATTCAGTAAAGGCCCATGTACGTGTTAAAGTGTTTCCTGGAAACGTCCACGTTATTCCTGCTGAAACGTGGAATAAGGCCAAGACAGAAAAAATTCTGCTCTTCTCTGCAATGTGGTCCATATTGAAGAATGGTTGTGACAAATATGTTTTGAACTGGCGTGACTGCAGTCTGGAAAAACACAAGATGCAATCTTAAGGTACAAAGGGCAGAAGTGAGGGAATAAGGTCTAGACACATTAATAAATACCCTTACAGAAATATTAAGAAGAGCTATAGTGTTTATTCTGGTTATGCACTAATGTGCTGTTTGTGCTAAAGAAGCCAATCTATGGGACCCTAACAATTCCTGTGTTCTGAAAAATGGGACTGCTGATGTGGGGAGGCGTGAGCAGGGAAAGGATTCTTTTTTGGGTGAGAAACGGACATCATATTTGTAGTCCTGGTACCCCATATGACTGTTATGTCGTAGCTGTTATGTATAGGTTCAGGGCATCTTTTTGGCAGAATCATGTTTTTGTGACAGAAAGTAAAAGTGTATTTGTGTGTGTGGTTTGAGGGGTGCAAGGGGGGATCTGGGTGCTCATCTGCAATTCGGGGGGGGGGGGCGTGAAAGCCTGGCCAGTACTTGGACCATATGGATGACCGCAGAATCTCTGGGTGCCAGTGTGATTGAGCAGTCAAACCCAGCGAGGGTTCACCATAGCTAAATGTCAAAACATACCCCTGTCAAAAATAAGGCACTAGTGCTTGCCCATAATGTACATTTCATGGGCCAATGGTGTTGCTGTTGAGCCTGTTTGCACTGTTGAATACCCTTATTCTGAGGGTCCCTTATTATTAACTGGGATCTTTTTTGACATTTAGCCATAGGGAACCTGTACTGATTCCATATGGATTATTTTACATAGGGTACTCTAATAAGATCAGATATTGTTGTCAGCGTGATAGGGCAGCCATACAACTGCCATGCCAGGCACTGGGAGACATGACTGATATAGTGCCAACATTGCCCGGATTGTCCCATGTGGCCTACATCCCTACCCAGGCCAGGAGCAATGAGAGCTGCAAAAGTAGTGTTATATCTGGAGTCTGGCTACTTGATGGCACAGGGATCTCTCCTCCCATGCCCACACAACCCTGAGCAGGGGAGCAGTGCCACAAAGCTGATTGTGAGAAGGCAGACAGGGTTGCCCCACAGATAGTGGATATATACAGACCAACATACGCCATGATGGGACAGGTGTAACTGCTGTGAGAAATGCCAGTACCCAGATAGGTGGGTCTCAGATACCATAGCCAGAGGGATCTAGTACTACTACTACTGATCATTTGCATATTACTACAAGGCATATGCAGTGCTGCACAGACACACATAAAAGATGGTTCCTGCTCGGCGAAGCTTACAATCTAGTCTAGACAGACAACATAGCAGCTTTGGACAGGATATACATCCAGGAGGAATGGTTAGGAAACACAATGGAACTTAGGCACTGTGAAGCCGAGACTTGTTGAACCTTTGTTGCACAGTAGCCTGATTTAGGGCTTTTTATAAATACTAAAATTGAAAAAAAAGAAAGAAAAGTGGGTAAAAATAAGAATATAGATTTGAAGCGGCATTTTAGAAAGTCTATTTAGGTGCCATCTGGGACGTCCAAGTGAAAACATCAGAAATTCTGTGGGAGGGGCAGCAGAGAAGGTGGGAACATGTAAATGCATACTAAAATTTACCTACCTCTGCCCCAAAACATATGTCTGCCAAAAGACATGGAAATGGGCACGTGAAACATCAATTCCCAGACATGTGCAGGAAAATGGCTGATTTTAGAAACATACATTTAGAAATATACATGGTGAAACCATCAACATACAGTTGTGCTCAACATAATTGGCACCCTTGCATTTTAGGTATGTTGTATACAATATCTTGAAAAATAATTGGAAACATTCCAACTCTATGTCATCATGTTTTAATAGTATGTTAAAAGGTATACACAAAAAAAAAAAGATGTCTCTGCAACTTAGACATATTAATTTCTGAGAAAAAAATGAAATATGGCCTGGACAGGATTAATGTCACCCTTCGCTAAATCAGTTGCACAACTCTTGGCAGTGATGACAGCCTCCAAGTGCTTCTTTGTAGCCACCTATAAGTTTCATACATCTGTCTGCTGGTAGTTTCTCCCACTTTTCAACTGTGATTTGTTACAGCTCAAGAATATTTCCAGGATTCATTTTACCAATAGCTCATTTCATCTCTTTCCAAAGATTCTCAGGACTCATTGCTGGCCAGTTTAAAATATCCCTTTGTTCCTTTTTCACCATTCTTTTGTACTTTTGTTTGTATGTTTTGGGTCATTGTCCTGCTGGAGGACCCATGACCTTCAACCCAGACCTAGCTTTTTGACATTAGGTAGCATATTTCGCTCCAAAATACCTTGGTAGTCCTCTGACTTCATGATTTCTTTAATCCTTTCCAGGCCGAGCCCAAAACTCTCGGGATCCAAAATTCTGACTAAATATTCCTATCAAATGGTATATAATACATGACCATAGCAGAAGGAAAATCACTATTAGAACATATTGAATAAAACGGGTACAATTTTCCAGAAATATGCAAAAATTAATCCGCCTGCAGAATGTGGATTAAAAATTTAAAGTAGGCCTTCAAAGGGTTAATAGTTTCCAGGCCTCCAGTTCCTAAGGCAGCAGAACAGCCCCACAACATTATGGATCCTCCACCATATTTAACTGTAGGAAGGATTTTTTTCCTTATAAGCTTCATTTCTTCACCTGTAAATGTATCGCTGGTCTGCATTGCCAAAGAGCTCAAGTTTGGTTTCAACTGTCCACAGAATATTTTCCCAAAAGGATTGTGGTTTCGCAAGGTGGGTTTGGGAAAAGATCAGGCATGCATTTTTATGTCTGTCTGTGAGCAGTGGGGTCCTCCTTAGCCTTTGCCCATGAAGTCTGTCTTTGTTTAGTGTGCACTATACGGTGTGGGTTGAGTAGCAAGGCCGCGGTGCCTTGTGCTGGCGGCCGGCACTAACCAGGGGGGCGGCATCGTGCTCTGCCCGGGTGTCGGCATCGCAGCTCCCAAAGGGGAGAAGGCGGGTCTCGGGAGTCCTGGAATGTCATTGGCTCCCGAGCGACTTGGCAGCTCGGGAGCCAATGAGTTAGGAGGTGCGTGGGGGGATTAATTTGAAGCGGGGACGCAGCGTGGCTCCTGACTCTGTTTGTCGAGCCGTTGGAGGGGCCGGACGGAGAGGAGTGCGGTCGTCGCAGCGGTGTGGGGCCTAGAAAAAAAAGTGGTAGCGGAGGACGAGCAGTTGGGAGCGGAGGACGAGGATTTCATTTGCGGCGATACAGATCAGGTCGGGTCTGCGGGGATAGGCGGGGAGCGGGGGACGAGTGCTTGTGAGCTGAGAACGTGGTTTTTAGGGGAGTGAGGGTCGAAGGCTCAGGAGAGCGGGGCAAGCGGGGGGGCTTTTTAAAATAAGTTGCTGTTATTTCAGTGGCGGCGGAGGGTTACTAATAAATAATAAAAAATAAAATATAATAATAAAACTAAACAAGATTGCATTGATCAGGGATGCCGCCCAGCAGGGAGAAAAAGGGGGGCCCGGTAAGGGGGAAGGGTCCTAGCCGGGGGAGAAAGATCGAGGTGGTTCCAGGCGGGGTTGATCTTGTGGGGCCTGAGGCTAGAGGTGGGCAAGAGGTCAGGGTGGTTACAGGGAGGGGAGGTAGGTCATCCGGAGCACGTTGTCACAACGTCCCCCTGGTGGCACTGGGATGTCACAGCAGGGAGGGTGGACACAAAAATATTTTATGGTGGAGTTTAGCTCAAAGACAGGGCCCAGGTTTTTATAGTCCTGGTAGCCTTCTGGGTAACCAAAGCTCCAAAGAATATAACAGTCCGAGGGTAGGGAGAATAAAGGCTTTTATTTCCCGTATTGCAAATAGGTTCAATAGCTCAGAATTTACATCAACACACAAAAATGTCCTTGCTTCAGGTTGAAAGAAAAAGAAACATGAACTGAGTTAGACCTGTTAACTTCACAGCAGTACTATAAGAAACACAGATTCAAACCTTCCCCCAGACCACAGCTCTACTCCTCGGCTAAGGGCTCAAAGCTTTCTGCCAGGCAATAGCTGCAATCCATCTCGGGATCCGAAAGGTCATCCGGGAATTCCACCTGCATTGGTTCACAGTCAGGAATATCTAGTGGCTCGCATTCAGGCTTTTTATACAATGTTTGTACGATGTCCCAATGCGCTGCATCCAAAGGTAAGCCTTGGTTTTGTACACCTCTAGAGTGAGGACAGTTTCTCTTGTCTACTGCTCTTATGCTAGAGAGTTTCTTGTTTGGCACAGGTTTGTATTTTGTAGCACAAATAGTTCTAGAAGGACAGCATTCCTCTGGGCCCTGCTCCTCCTGCGTCACAGCATTCATAAAATCACAATCAGTAAAATAGTGATTACCTTTCCTTTTGGGTTTATCACGGCCAAGTGAGGGTTGATGCTTGTTCCTGCTGTGGTTTGGCTTCTCTGACACCAAGATAGGCCTCCAGTTCTCCGGCCGGCCTTCTGCTGGGGGTTAAGCCACACTTGCACCACAGCTTCTTTCTCTCTGGGCCAGGAATGTTACCTTTCAAAGTAACTCTTTCACCTCCCTCTTGGTTACTCCTCGTTGTGTCTTTCAAAGGTTACTGGCCTCTGCCAGACTCAGGTCCAGGACTCTCTGGCACAGTCCTTCTCCTTCCAGGGTTAGCTTCTTCTTTGTATCTTTCCCACTTGGAAAGTGTATCCTCTCCCCTCTTGGGATATTTGAAGCGGATTCCTTCACCTGGTTCTGTTGAGTCTGCTGGGCCGGTTCCTTCTGTCAGGACTCCTATTCCCTGGCCCTTCTCTCCTTCCAGGAAAGCTCTCCTTTCTCCTTCCAGGGTTAGCTTCCTTTCTGTGTCCCTTGTGTCTCCTGTATCTGGGCTTTTAAAAGGAATTCTTCCCTTTCTGGATTGGGTGCAGGCCGGTATTGCATCATTGGCTCTGGGGTGTGGCTCCTCAGTCCTCCAGAGGTCCCTCTTGCTCCCCCTATATGGCTCCTCGCGATGCTGCAGCCGGTGTCTGCCTCTTTTTTCTAAGTTAAAAGCATTTTCTTCTGTCTGCAGAGGGTCTGCAGTACCACAACGTAAAGAGCATGGGGGGGGGGGGTAGGGGCAGAGCGGCTAGCAGAGGAAATGGGGGGCGGGGAGGCATTAGG
This sequence comes from Ichthyophis bannanicus, assembly GCA_033557465.1. NCBI lineage: Eukaryota > Metazoa > Chordata > Amphibia > Gymnophiona > Ichthyophiidae > Ichthyophis > Ichthyophis bannanicus. Next base: position 455,781,544 of record CM066038.1, on the reverse strand, counting down.
TTGGGCAGTGGGCCGGCCCAAGCGCAGAGCAGGGCAGCTGACGCTGTACAAGGGGGTGAGTTTGTCAGGGAAAGTCATTTTCATCGTGGCGGGCAGGGCAATAGGGGTGGTGGAGTTCCTAGGGAAGTTTTGGTCCAAGGAGCAGGGCAGGGGTCTATTGGAAGCCCGGATGGGGGGCTCTTTCCTCCAGATGGGGGTGTAACAGTGACGGGGGGAGGGGAGATGGGAAGGGGGATTGGGGGGTCAGCGGGTTTGGTAGGGTGGCAAGGGCACATGGGAAGTGTTTCCTCTCCAGCCTGGGAGCACTGGCAAGGGGGAGGTCAAGGCTCCTCACGGGCAAAGTGGCTAGGGGTTTGGCAGCCACCTTGGGGTATGGCTGGTGTCTCTTCGCCTTTTCCGTTTTTTTCTCCACAGGTACCACCGGCTTGGCAGTATGCAGGGAGTCCTTGGTGGAACTCTTCGCGATTACGAGACGGTGTGACTCTGAACCTGGCCGGTCAAAACATGGCAGGAGGACCGACGGGCGAGACGGTGGCAGCGGTCCAGGCGGTTCCAGTGCGTCAGGAAGATAGTACAGCTCCAGAATCGGCTGGGGATGCTGCAGGTGAGTTTGCAGTGGACAAGGGGGCAGCGGGAAGGGATGGGGCGACGGCGGTTGGTAAGGGCCGTAAGAAAAAGAGTCGGAAGCGGAAGCATTCGGGCCATCGGCGGAGGAGATCGGAGTCCTCTTCCACTTCGACTTTGGATTCGTCGTCCGGTTCGACTTCCGACGAGAGAAGCCATGGTAAAGACAATGGGGGGATGGCGGGCAGACGGGACGCAGAGGGGGCAACTCCTACGGTAGCGACTTTCTCTGAATTATGGGAGAGTGTGCCTAGGAAATTACGTCAGAAAGTCCAGAAGCGGCGGTATATCGATATTTTCTGCTTACTTGAAGGCCGTAAACGGTCGGGAGACAGTCGGAGGAAGAGGAAAGAGGACGAGAAGGCTAGTAGGGTGCGGAGAGTGGCCTGGAATGTAGTGAATTGGACACGGGCGTTTCTACGGCTGGCTAGTGTATGGGGGCATGTGCACTCGGAGCAATACGGCATGCTTTTAGCATATGCGGACTCTATTTTGGAGGCATCTCAGACGCATGACGGTTGGGCTTGGCTCAACTACGATGAGAAGTTCCGGGATAAGATGGAAGAAAACCAGATGCTTTCTTGGGGGACGCAAGATATAAATTTATGGTTGACACAGATGGCGGTCAGACCTGGCGGGGGGGGGGGGGGAGTGAGCGGGCAAAAAGGAGGAGTGGTTAATGCAATGGGTGCTGGGAGGCCCTTTCGGTCGGGCGTGCCCCAGGCGGTTTAGAGGCCTGCAGGGGGGGCAGTGGAGATATCTGTTGGCAATTCAACAAGTCTTCATGTCCCTTTCCGGACTGTAAATTCCGGCACTCTTGCTCTGTCTGTGGCGGAGGACATTCCGCCCTCAAATGTGTTAAAAAAGGTGCGGCGGGAGTTGTTGCACCCCCCTCCAAGCAATAGGAACTTGCAGAGCTTGGCTCCGACTCCTATTCAGATCCAGGTTATGCGCCCGTGGTTGCAGAGGTATCCCAAGAGGAAGGATAGATTAATATTGGAAGGGGTTTTCAATGGGGGTTCCAGATCCCGGTGGTGGGAAGGGTTGCCACCAGTATGGCTAGGAATTCATCTACGGTTAAGCAGTTTGCCCATATTGTGCGGGTTAAGTTGGCTGGGGAGATTGAGTTGGGGGCGGGTGGCGGGCCCCTTCGCGGCACAGCCTTTTGATGATTTTGTGGTGTCCCCTTTGGGAATCATACCGAAGAAGGAGCCGGGTAAGTATCATTTAATTCATAACTTGTTTTTCCCTATGGGTTCTTCGGTTAATGACCACATCCCCAGAGAGTTGTGCGCGGTGCGCTATGCATCTTTTGATGAGGCTGTGGATCTGGTGAGTAAAAGCGGCTCGAGGTGCTTGATGGCAAAAGCGGATATCGAATCGGCCTTCCGTCTGTTGCCCGTGCATCCGTCGACTTTTCATTTATTGGGATTCTGCTTTGAAGGGCATTGTTATTTTGACAAGTGCATGCCAATGGGCTGGGCGATATCTTGTGCTTATTTTGAACGCTTTAGTTCTTTCCTGCATTGGGCTCTGGTGGAGAAAACGGGCAGTCGGAATGTGGTGCACTACTTGGACGATTTCCTGTTTGTCAGAGGGGCGCAGTCGGGACAGTGCCAGGATTTGTTAAGAGACTTTATGCAGTTGGCACAGGAATGGGGGGTGCCATTGGCGGTCGGGAAGACAGAGGGTCCGACGACTTGTCTAACGTTTTTGGGAGTGGAGCTCGATTCGGAATTAATGATTGCTCGGTTGCTGGCCGACAAAGTGGCGTGGTTGCGAGTTTTGGTGGGGAACACGATGGCCTCCGCGAAGTTGACGTTGTGAGAGATGCAGGCTCTTATAGGTTCCCTGAACTTTGCATGTCAGGTGATTCCTATGGGTAGGGTGTTTTTGCGGCGGCTCTCGTCGGCTACTGCTGGGGTTGCTAAACCTCACCATCGGATCAGGGTGTCGCGGAGCATGCGAGCTGATTTGGGGGTATGGGATGAGTTTCTGGGTGATTTCAACGGGATTACTGTCCTGAGGGATAAAGAGATATCCAGTGAAGAGTTGCAATTATATACTGATGCGGCTGGGAGGGTGGGTCTGGGGATATACTTCGGTGGCTCATGGTGTGCGGCGCAGTGGCCGCAGTCCTGGCGGGATAGTGGCCTTACTAGCAATATTACCTTTTTGGAGCTGTTTCCGATACTAGTGGTGCTAGCGTTGTGGCCGGACAGACTGCGGAATTGCAGGGTGGTCTGGTGCTGCGACAACGAGGCAGTTGTCAGTGTAGTGAACAATTATGCCCCAAAGTGCAAACGTGAGGCAGATTTAATGCGGCAGGTTGTTTTAGCCTGCTTGCGTTTGAATGTGGTGATTAAGGCTCGCCATATTCCTGGGGTTACTAACTTGATTGCAGATGCTCTTTCCCGTTTCAAGTGGGAGCGGTTTCGGACTTTGGCACCGGAAGCAGAGGAGGAAGGTGCTTTGGTCCCGCAGCACTTATGGCAGATTGGCCTCTGCACATGACAAACTTGAAGAATTCAGTGTCGGCAACGACGTGGACAGCGTACCAGAGGGGCTGCAGCAGTGTGGTGACTTTCCTGGTGGAGCAGGGATGGCGGCAGGGCCCAGCATCGGACTTGCATCTTGGTCAGTATGTTTCGGCAGCGAAAGTCGCGGGAGTGTCACGGTCGACGGTGCGAAAGAATTTGGCGGGATTTGTCTTTTTCATGAAGGCGATAGGATGGGAGGCTGCTGGAGGGTTTTTTTTGACGCGTAGGCTTTTTCAGGGATGGGAGCGGTCCGTCCCGTTGCCTGGGGATGGTCGGCTGCCTATAACGCATGGCCTGCTGGAACGATTGTGTCTTGCTTTGCCTCACGTGGTATCATCCCCTTACGAGGGCACGCCTTTTCGGGCGGTATTTTCGGTTGCCTTTTTCGGTGCATTTCGGGTGGGGGAATTAGTAGCGGAGTCGGGGTGCCTCTCCCGGGGTGGAGGTTTGCAGGTTCACCACGTTCAAGTTAGAGAGGGCGGGCTTCGCATCCACTTGGCGCGGTCCAAGACGGATCAGACGGGGAAAGGAGCGTGGGTGGTCTTGCGTGCAGTGCGTGCCAATCCTACGTGCCTGGTTAAGTTGATAAATGCGTACATGCATGTGCGGCCAGGAGGTCCGGGTAATCTCTTTTTGCATGAGGATGCGCGAGTTCTTACGCGTTTTCAGTTTACAGCGGTATTGCGGATGGCTCTGCGGCACTTAGGGGAGGATCCTGGATGGTTTGCTCCGCATTCATTCAGGATAGGGGCTGCTACCAGTGCTGCCGCGGAAGGTCTAACGGAATGTGATATTCGGCAGATCGGGAGATGGAGGTCGCAGGCGTTCCAAGGTTATGTGCAATTGTAGGGGTGGTGGGGGTGTTTAACTGTCTCAATTTTATTTTGCAGCAGCGGTACAAGGAGTATGTCCCTGTTGGGTGATTGGCCACTCGTTTGTTTACTGGGCCGGTCGGCGAGCAGCAACACGGCCCGTTGGCCTGAATATTGGACTGGATGCGTCGGAGGTGGCCGACTCATGGCTGGGCGAGCGCGGTCTGCGGTGGATGCAGCTCTTGCCTTTGCTTCGGCACCACGTATGTGTCAGAGGGGCGCCGGAGATCTTGTTGATTCACCTCGGAGGAAACGACTTGATGTCTTGGACTTCTAGACAGTTAATTCGAGCCGCCCAAAAGGACTTGGGGGTGGTGTTGGCAATGTTGCCTAGTACAATTCTTGTATGGTCCGACATTATTCCAAGGCCTGCTTGCAAGGGTCAACAGCGGTGGTCCAGAGGGCTAATGAAAATTAATCGGCAAATTGGCTGATGGGTTCAGGAACAAGGGGGGGGGGCAGGTTTTGCACACCTGGGTGGATGTCGAATGCGCTGGCCTGTTTAGGTCGGATGGAGTACATCTCTCCCCGGTTGGGATGAATTTGCTCCTTAATGACTGGCAGGAGGCCTTGTAAGTCATCATGATGGGGAGGAGGGCTGGTCGCAGCTTGCTCTTTCGGGGGTGGCTCAGGTCGTGGGAGGCCTGAGCCGGTGGCGGGATCCCGGAGGTTTCCGGGGTCCAGAGCCAGATACAAGCATTAGGGCGGGGGTGGGGTACCCCCGACCCGGACAATCCCTCAGGTTTTTGCTAATAATATGGCGAACCCGGATGAGGGAGGGCGAGGCGATTTAGTCGGGGTCTGGACCCGGCAAAGCGGAAGCGGCGTCACCTTGCTAATAACATGGCTGGTGAGGGCTTGCACCGCTGGGAGGTGGGGGGGGGGGGCAAGTTAATGTGTTGGATTGTAGTTGCTCATTGTTGGAAGTTTAATAAAGCTGCGACCAGTTTGAGTCCCAAAAAGGGTGTTTGTGTCTTTTATGAGAAGGTTCAGGTGAGGGGTCGAGAGGTGGAGGGGGGGGGGAGTACGGGCGGGAAGCGACGTGTCCGCCGTACCCGGTTATAGCAAGGCCGCGGTGCCTTGTGCTGGCGGCCGGCACTAACCGGGGGGGGGCGGCATCGCGCTCTGCCCGGGTGTCGGCATCGCAGCTCCCGAAGGGGAGAAGGCGGGTCTCGGGAGTCCTGGAATTTCATTGGCTCCCAAGCGACTTGGCAGCTCAGGAGCCAATGAGTTAGGAGGTGCGTGGGGGGATTAATTTGAAGCGGGGAAGCGGTGTGGCTCCTGACTCTGTTTGTCGAGCCGTTGGAGGGGCCGGACGCCCGCCCGCCCACCCTGGCTGGGGATGATGTGAAGTTGGGGGGGGGGTGTTGCAGCTGGAGGGGGTGGCGGGATACCGGAGGTTTCCAGGGTCCGGAGCCGGATACAAGCATTAGGGCGGGGGTGGGGTAACCCCAACCCGGACAATCCCTCAGGTTTTTGCTAATAATATGGCGAAGCCGGATGAGGGAGGGTGAGGCGATTTAGTCGGGGTCTGGACCCGGCAAAGCGGAAGCGGCATCACCTTGCTAATAACATGGCTGGTGAGGGCTTGCACCGCTGGGGGGTGGGGGGGGGGCAAGTTAATGTGTTGGATTGTAGTTGCTCATTGTTGGAAGTTTAATAAAGCTGCGACCAGTTTGAGTCCCAAAAAGGGTGTTTGTGTCTTTTATGAGAAGATTCAGGTGAGGGGTTGAGAGGTGGAGGGGGGGGGGGAGTACGGGCGGGATGCGACGTGTCCGCCGTACCCGGTTAACCACAACTCCAGATTGCTTCAGATTAGCCTTAAGCTTTTTGGATGCTGTACGTGGTGTTTTTCAACAGTTCACACTAACCTTCGAAGACTTCTTGGATTAATTTTCCTGTTCTCACCATGTCCTGGGAGATTCTTGACAGTTGCATGAGCAGAAAACTTCTTAATAACACTAAACTGTAGACACAGGAATCCTAAGGTCTTAGGAGATGGCCTTGCACCCATTTAAAATTTGATGTTTGGTGATAATGGCTTTTTGGTTGGACTCAGTCAGTTCTCTTCACCATTCTGAAAATGAAACAGGGAGTGAATGTGGCCATTTAAAACATTAGATCCATCATTCATAGGTTGATTCAAATCATTTGAGTACTGTCAACTGATCACAGTGGCATCTAATTTAACTTTAGTGGGAATGTGGTTCTTCTGTTCGAACTAATTTGAGTTGTTTATGAGGATGCCAATAATCATGTCCTATTTAACTACTCCAAACTTGAAAACTATATCCCACAAAGAGTATTCAACCAATTCTAAAGAGATATACCTGTAAAAATTAAATTTTTGTTGGAACTAATGCCTTGAAGATAAAAAATCCTCTCATAGCATAACGTTCCTTTTTTTCTTTTTTATTATTTGTGTAGGGACGCAACCCCAAAAAGAAATACCCAAGGGATACATAACATCCTCAGGGTACAATCGATTTAGTGTAGGAAATGAATCCAAGTAGGACTAAAAGACCCTAAACTTCTAAATGGACACACACCAGTGCTGTCCTAAGATCAACGAATAGTCTACCTCAAAAGACACTATGGGGTATGTTTACTAAACCTTTTTAACGTGCGCGCTGTGCAATTAGCGTGCGCTAAGGTACCTTAGCGCGCGCTAATGACGCTTTACGGGGCAAAAATGCGCTTTAGTGCGCGCTGAAGGCGTGGAAAGGCTCCCGGAGGGCGGAGGAAGGCTCCCCAGGGGCGGAGAGAAGGGGTCAATGGGTGGAGAGTGGGAGGGGAGAGGCTCCCTGCACACTAACGATGTGAAATTCGAGGCCAAAAATAACGCAAGTGAAAACCTCGCGTTAGAGCTGATTTAAAGGGAAAAGAAACCATTTCTGTCAGCAATGTACAGCAAAACCAGGGAAACCTACAAAAAAGTGATAAGTGTGATACATGTGCACGGAACCAAAGTGCAAATAAACATTGAAAATGACCCCAACAAATTAAAAAAAATCATAATCAAGCTGGGCAATAGTGATAGTAATGGGAAACATCAAAAAACACTCCCAAGAAAGCCCCAAAAAACTAAATATGAATTTTGGAAGGGTCTACGCTCCGTCCCCATACAAGGTGAATGATCCCACAGTGAAATAGCACTGATCAGGGTTTCCCTCTCCATTGGACAGGTTACCTATGGCATGCACATGTTCCACAACAGCAGGGCGGGCATGTCGGAATGGGCAACTGGACAGATGCTGGGAAAGGGGATACAGAGGGCTGCAGGCGGCACATGCTGTGGTGCAGCTGGGACACAGTGCGGACTAGGCAGATGCCTAGGTGGCACTTAGGAATGCTGAAACTGAACAGCAGCCAGACAGCAACTGATGAGGGCCCAACATGGGCACGAGAGTGTTTATCACAGTGTCACAGGGGATAGTATCCAGCAGGTACCCCCAAGGGCACAGAAAATTGTCAGGCGGTGTTGGGAGGAAGCGTGGACGCCTATGCAGGCACCCCTACCCCAGAACATGCACCATAGGCAGCCGCCTACCTGCACACTGGATGGCTTGAGACTGCACACCACCAGCACCACCAGCAGAAGGGCATGTCAGCATGGTGGCAGAGGGGTACTGGTGGTGGAGGGGGGCAGTGGCAGCTGCCCAGAGCAGACCATGGCCTAGCCCTGTGTAGGTGGGTGCCATGCACTGCAACAGACAGGCTCTGTCTGACAAACAACCATGGTATCTCCAGGGACTGCACTGTCTCTGTGAGCACAGTGTGGTGTGGTGAACACAGCCAGTGTGTTCAGGAGCAGAAAGTCACAAGTTCAAGTCCCAGCTGGGGCTACTGCCAATCCAGTCCCCATATTTTACCCGCTACTAAATCGTGATAGTAAGGACAAACCTTTATTGCAGAGAACATACGCATGGTTCAAACGCCTATATTTTACCCCACCGAGCACAGACACCAGAAACATACGCATTACCTAGAGCAGAGTCCCCAAAATGCAGTCCTGGAGGGCCACAAATCATTCAGGTTTTATGCTGTCTCCAATATAAGGCCATGTCAGCATGGTGGCGGAGGGGTACTGGTGGTGGAGGGGGCAGTGGCAGCTGCCCTGAGCAGACCATGGCCTAGCCCTGTGTAGGTGGGTGCCATGCACTGCAACAGACAGGCCCTGCCGGACAAACAGTCATGGTATCACCAGGGAATGCACTGTCTCTGTGGCAACATGGTGGTGCAGTGCACACAACCAGTGTGTTTGGAGGCAGAAGGTCACAGGTTCAAGTCCCAGCTATGGTGCCTGCCAACCCAGTCCCCATATTTTACCCACTACTACAACGTGCTAATACAGACAGAACGTTTATTGCAGATGACGTAAACATGCCCAAAACACCTACATTTTACCCTACAGAGCAAAGACACCATAAACAGGCGCATTACCTAGAGCAGAGTCTCCCAAATGTAGTCCTGGAGGGCCAAACACCATTCAGGTTCCATGCTGCCTCTAATAAAGATGCCTGTGCTGCATATCTATGCACCACCCCCATGGTATGCAGATGTATCTCATGCATATTCATGAGGGACAGCATGAAAACCCGAACAGTGTTAGGCACACCTGGACTGGAGTTGGGAACCTCTGCCGTAAAGCAGCAGCCAACAGGGGCAGACACACCCACACCCACAGGCTCCATTAGCCAATGCCTCCTGGAGAGGCAGGACATTGGGCCCTGCGTGCATCTCCCAATACTAGCACTTGCATACCTTAGCAATGCCACCCTACACCTGGGAATACGGTACACAGCTAACAAAAGTTTGCTATGATTACTGGCAGATAGCAATTCCTACATTAAGCACAGTTTGCTGATTGAGCTCCATCATAGCAACCTTTCTGATGTCTGTGGAGTGTGCTTCAGGTCTGGTCTCTGACAGTGTTTACCACCCTGGGGAGTGACCCCCAACAGTATTGCTTACCATATCCATGCCTGCACTGTGCCCAGGACTGGTGTGGTGGCCAGGGCTGCTAAACTCCTCTATAGTAGCACAATGCTGGCATAGGTGTGGGAGTGTGTGTCTGTCTATCCAGTGTGTGGTGGCTGCAAACACCCTCCACAGCCCACACTGCCAGCACTGTTGCCAGTATTGGCCTGCCAATGTGCATAATGAGGAGCAAGGTACCATGGGTATAGCCCGGACAGGGTGGCCTGGCCAGGATGCATCTGCACAGGGCATAGAGCACTGGCTGGGACATTGTAGTGCCCGGCCACCACCTGCACAGACAGTGTGGCCACAGCATGTCCTGCTGGGAGATCACTCTCACCCTGACTGTGCAGTGACCACAGCATGGCTAGGTACCCCCATAGTGCTGTATAGTATTTCTCTCATGTGATATTTATGGGTTTCCTTTTGGGGTCCAGTCACTGACTTATCTGCTTGTTGTGTATGCTGACATCCCAGTTCTGGGTGCATGCATTTCCACCAGGAACATGCACTATGGACTAGCTAGCAGACTGTCTGCAGCTGGTATGTGTCTTGATGGAGCGCCTTGCAGGGTGCAGCGGCTGAAGGCTTGCTGCAGGAGAATATCAGATAGTGGTGGGGTGCAGCTTAGCATATCCAGGCCTAATGTCTGTGTGCTATTGATTTATGGTTGTGTACAGAGCTGCATTGACTGCCCTGTAGGGTGTCTGTTCCCCAGCAGGACTGGAGTTGATGGTCCCCTCTACTGCCACCATTGCAGGGAGGTAGAATGTGGATCTGTTGGTGGGAGACCCTGTTTACCACCCTGAGCCCCAGAGGGTGGGTTGGGTGGTGGTACGTAATCCGCCTGTGGGTCCAAACACCCCCCTTCACTTAAATCATGTGACCATGGCACAGTCGGGTTATTTGATAGGGCTGTCCAAACCATTATCTATTTTTAATGTACATTAGTGCTGCCATTAAAAACACCCTCAGCGTACTGTACCCATAAGGTGCCTCAGAGGGCGCTTTATAGGGCGCCCTATAGGGCACCTTATGGTTACCATCCATATAAGGTGCACTATACAGTATCCTATGGAGCGACTGATAGGGTGCCCTATAGGGGACATTATAGGGTGCCGTGGTGGATAGTGCACTTTATAATGTGCCCTTTGGAGTGCCTTATAGGGTGCCTTATGCAGCACCTTAGGTTACGGCACATGAGGGTGTGTTTGCTGGCAGCAAATAATAAAATACAAATAAAGTGCGGCAGGAAACAATACTTACTTATCAAAGCTGATGCCTCAGCCAGCCTTATGTATTAGGCACACTGGGGATCATACCCATGACCCCTGTATCATCAGTCAGTGCTTTAACCATTGTGCTACACTGTTGTTCCTCCTTGCATGTCAGCGCACCTACTTAAGATTTCCATGCATTTAAATGCACAGTGCTGCCATCAAAAACAGTGCTATGACCTTGCTGTGCCTCATAGGGCACCCTATATGGCGCCCTATAGGCCACCCTTTAAGCAACATTGTAGGGTGCCGTGGTGGACAGTGCACTTTAAAATGTGCCCTCTGGGGTACCTTATGGGGTGCCTTATGCAGCACCTTATGTTACAGCACTTTGAGAGTGCGTTTGCTAGCTGCAGTAATTTAAATAAAATTAAAAAGCCTCATAATGCAATATTACACATAAATGGTAGTGCCTCAGCCAGCCTTATTTATTGGGCACAGTGGGGGATTGAACCCATGACCCCTGCACCATCTGTCAGTGTCTTTACCATTGTACTGCAGCCCTGTTCCTCTCTTTGCACATCAGCGTGCCTGCTTATGCTTCCTGCGTGAGTTACTTGTGCGCTAATGTGAGCGGCGCACAAGAGCGCGCAGCGCAGCGTGCGCTAATCCCGTTTTGTTATTTTTGACCGGACCGCCCACTCCTTTTATGGCATCCTGCAGACTAACATGCCGCGCACGTTAAGAGGGTTTAGTAAACATACCCCTATGTCTTATCCTGCTAACGCATACTGGCTTAATCAGCAACATATATTGTGTAGCTTAACATTTAATCCTCATACTTATAAAGCCACTAAATCGTCACTTAACTTCCCAAAGGGATCCAAGTTCCCAGATCGATGCTTGAAAAAAAGCTGAAACCTCCAGTAACGAAGAATGCTGAAGCAGGCGTCACGGGTCTTCAAGTTCTGAAACAGATCTTTGTAGTCCGCTTTTCAATTTGCAACTCAAATATAATTAAAGTTAACCCAACGTTGTGTTTCGGGATATAGATCCTCCTAGCCCTTTTTCAAAACTTGTATGGCGGTGCTGGGGGGAAGCGTGGACACCTATGCAGGCACCTCTACCCCAGAACCCGCACCATAGGCAGCCACCTACCCGCACACTGGATGGCCTGAGACTGCGCTCCACCAGCACCACCAGCAGAAGGGCATGTCAGCATGGTGGCAGAGGGATACTGGTGGTGGAGGGGGCAGTGGCAGCTGCCCAGAGCAGACCGTGGCCTAGCCCGGTGTAGGTGGGTGCCATGCACTGCAACAGACAGGCCCTGTCTGACGAACAGTCATGGTATCACCAGGGAATACACAGACTCTGTGACAACATGGTGGTGCAGTGCACAAAACCAGTGTATTCATAAGCAGAAGGTCACAGGTTCAAGTCCCAGCTGTGGTGCCTGCCAACCCAGTCCCCATATTTTACCCACTAATAAAACGTGCTAATACAGACAGAACCTTTATTGCAGATGACGTAAACATGCCCAAAACACCTACATTTTACCCTACAGAGCACAGACACCATAAACATGCGCATTACCTAGAGCAGAGTCTCCCAAATGCAGTCCTGGAGGGCCAAACTCCATCCAGGTTCCATGCTACCTCTAATAAAGATGCCTGTGCTGCATTTCTATGTGCCGCCCCCATGGTATGCAGATGTATCTCATACATATTCATGAGGGACAGCATGAAAACCCGAACAGTGTTTGGCCCACCAGGACTGGAATTGGGAACCTCTGCCCTAAAGCAGTGGCCAACAGAGGCAGACCCACCTGCACCCACAGGCTCCATTATCCAATGCCTCCTGGAGCGGCAGGATGTTGGGCCCTTTGTGCATCTCCCAATACTAGCACTTGCATACCTTGGCAATGCCACCCTAAACCTGGGAATATGGTAAACATTTATCAAACGGTTGCTATGATAACTGGCAGATAGCAATTCCAAAGTTAAGCACAATTTGCTGATTGAGCTGCATCATAGCAACCTTTCTGATGTCTGTGGAGTGTGCTACAGGTCTTGTGTCTGACAGTGTTTACCACCATGGGGAGTGACCCCAACAGTATTGCATACCATAGCCATGCCTGCACTGTGCCCAGGACTGGTGCGGTGGCCAGGGCTGCCAAACACCTCTATAGTTGCACAATGCTGGTATAGGTGTGGGGAGTGTGTGTCTGTCTATCCAGTGTGTGGTGGCTGCAAACACCCTCCACAGCCCACACTGCTAGCACTGTTGCCAGTATTGGCCTGCCAGTGTGCATAATGAGGAGCAAGGTACTGTGGGAATAGCCAGGATAGGATGGCCTGTCCTGGATCCATCTGTACATAGCATAGGGCAATGGCTCGGACATTGTAGTGGCCGGCCACCACCTGCACGGACAGAGTGGCCACAGCATGTCCTGCTGGGAGGTCACTCTCACCCTGACTGAGCAGTGACCATGGCATGGCTAGGTTCCCCCATAGTGCTGTATAGTATTTCTTTCATGTGATATTTATGGGTTCTCTTTTGGGGCCTAATCGCTGACTTATCTGCTTGGTGTGTATGCTGACATCCCAGTTCTGGGTACACGCATCTTCTCCAGGAACATGCACTATGGACTAGATAGCAGACTGTCTGCAGCTAGTATGTGTCTTGCTGGAACACTTTGCAGGGTGCAGCGGCTGGAGGCTTGCTGCTGGAGAATGTCAGATAGTGGTGGGGGGCAGCTGTGCATTTCCAGGCCTACTGTCTGTCTGCTATTGCTTTATGGATGTGTACAGCTCTGCATTGCCTGCCCTGTAGCATGTCTGATCTCCAGCAGGACTGGGGTGATGGTCCCCTCTACTGCCACTATTGCAGGGGGGTAGAATGTGGATCTATTGGTGGGAGATCCTGTCCCCCACCCTGAGCCCCAGAGGGTGGGTTGGGTGGTGGTACGTGATCCGCCTGTGGGTCCAAACACCCCCTTCACTTAAATCATGTGACCATGGCACCCACACAGGGTATGCACTTTTCTGGGTGCATCATAGTCCACAAGGGCTAGATGTGAAATACAGATGGACACAGGCATATCCTAGGGGTGTTTGCTAGGACTACCTATCACACATTGGCACTGATGGGGACCTGCAGCATAGCCTATCTCAGCAAAGCCAGGTGCTGCGAAAATGGTGCTGGGCACCCCACTTCACCCTCAGGGTGAGCAGAGGACCCGCACACTGTGACAATCTGTAGCTACTCTGTGCCACTAACACACACCGTCGGCACCCGCTATCAGGCTGAGGTGCTGTGGGGGTGCATACCCCATCTTGTGATCATCTGTAGACTGCTGATTTGCATGTGCTGTGCATCCTGGGTACGGGTGGATTGACCCTCTCCTGGTAACCACAGCAGAATGTTTGTCTGATAAAGAGTGGATGTTGAAATTATTTTTTAGGAAAAGGAAGCTTCCCTTTAGGAATTTGGCTGTCCGTATGTACCCTGATTTGGCTCGTGATACTCAAAAAAGACGTAGGGAGTTTCTCCTGCTTCGTTCTGGAGTCCTACAGCTGGGAGGGCTTTTCTTTCTTAAACACCCATGTAAGTGCCTGGTGAAATACCAGGCGGTTTCCTAAATTTTTTATGAACCCTCTCAGCTGGTAGCCTTCATTAGTGCTAAGCGGCCAGACTCTATATATGATCCTCCTTAACTCACGATAGAATTGCTCTGAATTTTGACTGCTGCCTTGTTTCTTACGTTTTTGGTATAGTTTATTACTGTATAAGAGTTCCCCCCCTTATAGTGGGCTAGTGAGGTTGGCATTGTTTGTATTATTTCTTAATATATTGGTCACGGGGGTTGTAGTGGAGCCGTGTATAATTTTCTATTGTGTTATATGTTCTGTTTTTCTGCTTGTCAGCCTGTTTCCGCAGGAAAGAACTTTGTTTCTTTCTTGATTATATTGTAAAATTTCATTAAAAAAAAAAAAAATTAAGAAAGAGAGCGGAATTTGAGCCAAATGCGCTCAGCTGAGTGGGCACAGAAGTGTAGATAGCGGATAGTTGAAGACAGGTAGGCTTGAGGTATAGTGCGTCTCACAGAACGTGGGATGGGCAGAGCTAGAGCATCCAAAGCAGAGGAGAAAGAGGTATTATAGGAGATAGAAGGTCAACACAAAAGAGGAAGGCCAACAATGAGATGGATCAATACAATAACAGCAGCTACGGGTGCCAGTCTGTCAACAATGAGCTGCCTGACTGAAGACCATACACAATTTAGGACAACTATCCAGAGGGTTGCCATGAGTCGACACTGACTCAATGGCACTTAACAACAACAACATAGCTTCATCAACAGACTTAGAAGACAAGGTGGAGCAAACAAATGATGAGACAATGGTGGAGAGAGCAGCTCACAAAAAAGCCTCTATATTTATTTCTATGCTTTTTTGAGGGGATGAAAATTATTGGGGAGTCAGAGGCATTCCTCTTGTCCCCCTATTGTTCCTTGCTGGCTTTAATGAGCACTTTCAAAGCCCTATTCATGCTCAGGAGCAGGTTAGACATAGACGTGTCCACCGGTGGTCATAAATGTGTGGCGCTGTTGTAAAATCAAACATTCATGTCGATCTTTTACAGAATGCCCCGGACACACATCCGCCATGCCCCCGTGCAACACAGACTTGATCATGCCAGACACATGTAAATTCAGGCCTTTCTAAAATGGCTCTTGGGACATGGATGTGATTGGCATGTCTGAATGAGTGTTTTCTGAGGTGCAAATCATGAATAGAGCTTCTAAAATGACCCTCATAGGTTGTTTATTTTCTGACATGGCATGAACTCTGTTTTTACTTGAGCAATGATTTGAAAAAAATGTTTTGAAGCATTCTGATTGCTGGGATTTGTCCTTGCAGTACCATTCAAATCCTTATAAAAAACTGATTTGCTTAAAGTTTAGAATGGCCAGCTAGGAGGAACTAAAATAGCCTCCTTATCTGTTATTGCTGCAGCCAGGAAAGGGGAAATGATAGGTGGTGTCCAATTTTATGTAGTCAGTGGTGATGGCAAAGAGATAATGGTCCCATCTTTAAGGGTTTCTTTGCTTTCCTGATTAAATCATTCACGCTCTTTCAGTCAAGCGTGCAGAGAGCAACTCCAGTGACTTCCAAAGCCTAATGATGCACCAAAGAAAACTCTTCCTTGAACACATTCCTTCTGGCCTTTGCCCTCGTTCGAAACATTTTTATTTTCCCTCTTCTGAATAATAGACCTATCACTGCAGACTGCAAGTGACACATTATAACTTTCTTTCTCTAAACGAGGACACTTTTGGGCTCATTCATGCAAAGAAATTTCATACGGTGGCTGCCAGATCTTTCTACTGCTGACATACGTGGCCTCACTGTATTTTGACCCTCTTGAAACATATTAAAAAGAACTGACTTTGCAGGCCCTCGTTTATTATCTAATAAAACATCCTGATGTCACCATGCTGAAGAAAACTCTCAAGCCTAGCTGTAGGATGGAAATGATTGCCTATTCTCCGGCTGCTGTTCTGATTTTGGAAAGTGTTTTCCTAGCAACATAATGCTAACCTCAAAAGCATAACTGGAGGAGAAAGGGTCATAACATTTTTCTTTTTTCTTACTGCAGTGACCATTGATCAATGTCCTCTTGCTTTCCTTTTTGATATTTTCACACTTTTGTAAAAAAAATGAAATATAGAGGCAAAAATCCAAACTTTTTATGGGGGGTGGGGGTGGAGGAGGGACAACTCATGTTCTCGTTCATCTTAGATCACTGGTTTGGAGCTTCTTAGTTATTTTAGATATACAGGAGGATGATGATGTACCATACACTCCTGTAAGTCTAATTAATTTATTAATATTGTTATTTTTCTTCCCCATCACCTGTCCCTTCTCTTTGGACTAATGACTCTAGTGTCAATGGGGGTATTTTTCAACCTCTTTTCTGCTGATAGTTTTCTACTGGGATATTTATGCAAATGAGCTTGGTGGAAAATTTACACACAAAGGTCTCCTGTGGGCAACTTTGCAAAAAATCAACCTTAGCTATATTTCCTTATAGTATACATTAGGACTGATATTCAGAACAAGTTATCCATTTGTTGTTGAATGACAAAATATAACTTGCTTAGCCTTTGATATTTGTGCCTATGTGGATAAAATTGGGGGGAGGCCGGGGCTGATATTCAGAAGGGTTTATGTGGTTGCAGGATCTGCAAATCTCATAAACTCTGCTTAGCTTGGTATTCAGCTGCACTAACTTGAACACCTCCAGTTAGTTTCGGTGTGGTCCATACGGCTTTCCCCCGACTGCCCAGTTAGTGGTGATATTCAGCCACTAACTGGATAGTCAAACAGCATAATGTTGGGCCAGGTGAATAGCTGTTCTATCTTTATGTAGTTGTGATGTCCAGCTAATAACTGATTATCACCATTAACCGGATAGTCTCTGGGACAGCCTCAGCTCAGCCAGTGGATCGCCCCGAAACTAACCGTCCCAGCTCAGCTCACCTCGGTTGGCAGCAAAACTGTATATGTAGCATGAGACACCAGATAGGCCCTGGCACTGAATATCAGGTTTCATTTTTGCCCATGGAGGTCAGATGTTTCAGCAACACTGACCATCACTGGCTGAAAATGAATCCCTGTTTAACTTTCCAAACTATCTGATTTTATGTGTGTAGAAAGAGGCCAGCTTAATTCTGACACTTATATATTTGTTGACACTTGTATGTTTGTTGATGAAATTCAACCACTAGGAAAGTAATTGTATAGTCCCTTTTCATGTGTAAAACACGGATTTACGGATATAAAAAGCCTGCTATGTAATTAGGCCATGCCTAAAAATAGAGGTGATGTGAGTAAATAGCTGGTATGCTCAGGTGAGGAGTTTGGAAGGGAGCATGGGTGTAAGCATGAAGGAAGAAGAATGATCACCTGAGATATTCCCATTCTGGCCAATAAAAAGCTGGATGCAAGGAAGCTGAATATAATGGCAAAGGGGAAGAACACCAGAGCGCCATTGATTATAGAGATGTGAATCCCAAGAAACTATTCTGTGAATCGTGTTGAGAGTACCAAGAAATTCAGAGACCAGAAAATGTGGCAGAAAGATACCGAGAACATAAAAACATAAGATATGGCATACTGGGTCAGACCAAGGTCCATCAAGCCCAGTATCCTGTTTCCAACAGTGGCCAATCCAGGTCACAAGTACCCAGCAGTTTCCCCAAAAACAACAGGTTCCACAATGCTTGTATTGGGTCAAGCAGTGGATATTCTGGGTCCCCTTTAATAATGGTTTATGGACCTTTCCTCCAGGAACTTGTCCAAACCTTTTTTAAACCCAGCTACACTAACAGCTTTTACTACATCCTCCGGTAGCAAATTCCAGAGTTTGATTACATGTTGAGTGAAAAAAAAATATTTTCGCTTATTAGTCTTAAATAGGTTACCCTGTAGCTTCATTGCATGTCCCCCAGTCTATCTATATTTTGATGGCATAAACAATTGATCTACATTTACCCGTTCCACTCCATTCATTAATTTATAGACTTCTATCATATCTCCGCTCAGCCGTCTCTTTTCCAGGTTGAAGAGCCCTAACCTTTTTAGTCTCTCTTCATAAGAATATCCTTCCATCCCCTTTACCATTTTGGTGGCTCTTCTCTGTATCTTTTCTAATAATGCTATATCCTTTTTAAGATATGGTGATCAGAATTGTACACAATATTCAAGGTATGATCGCACCATGGAACGATACAGAGGCATTATAATATCCTTTGTCCCATTATGTTGGGTGCCACAGACTTGATTAAGAAACATTTCCAAGCACACTTGATAAATTACCCGTACTCTACATGCTACATCTTATAAACTCCAGCATCCAGTGCAACTCTAAACAAAACCAGCAACAAACCCATCTCCTCAAAGGCCCGCTGGTTCACCCCTGACCTCCGGAAACTAAAAACAAAACTTAGAAGAGCAGAAAGAAAATGGAGGAAAACCAAAAATGAAATAGAGAAAAAGCAATACCTCTATGAACTCACTACCTACCACTCGGAGACCAACAATGCGAAGAGAAACTACCACACCAAAATCATCACGACAGCTGTAAACAAACCTCGAGAACTCTTCCAAATTGCCAAAAAACTGACTAAGGCACCGACCACTTCCGATCAACTCCCAGATATCCCCTCGGATCTTTTGGCCCGACAATACAAACAATTTCAGCAACCTCAACAACCTCACCTCTGCGCTACAACCACAAAGACATATCTCTGCACCACCATAAACACAGACTGGAATACATTCAATGAAACCTCAAAAGAAGAGATATCTTCCACCATCTCCTGTCTGAACACCACTACCTCCCTGCTAGACCCCTGCCCTACGGAATGGATAAAGAAAACCAAGGAAGACCTGAGTGTCCCATTAGCCCACATCATAAACAAATCCTTTAAACAAGGATACATACCAGATGCCCTCAAAACATCAATCATTCGACCAACCATAAAGAAGAACAACCTGGACCCCCTGGACCCCACCTCCTACAGACCAGTTGCAAGCCTCCCCCTCGCCACCAAGATAATAGAAAAGATAGTCCAACGCCAACTTCAAGATCATCTGGACACCAACGACATACTTGACCCGCAGCAACACGGTTTCCGGCCACTACATGGAGTCGAGACC
Organism: Ichthyophis bannanicus; assembly: GCA_033557465.1. Classification (NCBI taxonomy): domain Eukaryota; kingdom Metazoa; phylum Chordata; class Amphibia; order Gymnophiona; family Ichthyophiidae; genus Ichthyophis; species Ichthyophis bannanicus. The sequence continues at coordinate 455,762,585 of CM066038.1, read as the reverse complement.
CTCATGACCATTCTAATGAACACTCTCATCATTGGAACCCAAGAGAAACAATCAGGATACATCCTGATATTCCTAGATATATCAGCAGCTTTTGACACAATCTCCCATGAAATCCTCATACGCAGACTACAATCAATTGGAATCAAAGACACTGTACTCCAATGGTTCAGATCCTATCTAACAAACAGACAGCAACGGATCCGCACCTTTTCCACAACCTCGCCTCCCTACCAACAACTTCAAGGAGTACCCCAAGGATCCACCCTATCAGCCATGTTGTTCAATATATATCTCCATCCGCTATGCTCAATCATACGCACCCACAACATCAACTTCCACATATACGCAGATGACATAATGCTCTACGCACCGATTACAACCACCAACCCAAAAAACGACCAGCTATCAGCCTGCTTCACCGACGTGGCCAACTGGCTACAGGAGAACAATCTATCCATCAACATAAAGAAAACCGAAGCCCTCATAGTGACAAAAGAACCGGACTTCAAACCACCTACCCACCTCAACATGGGAACCACGCAAATCCAAATCCAGCCCCAAATAAGATATCTAGGGGTCATCATTGACCAAGCTCTCACCTTTAAACAACAAATCAACAAAACCGCTGGGACGATATTCCACAAAGCTAAAACTGTTCAACGCCTCCGACCCCTCCTAGAACCTCATGACTTCAGGACAGTAATGCAAGCTGTGACACTCCCCCATCTGGATTTCTGCAACATAATCTACCATGGACTTCCTGCCTCACACACCAACCCCCTCCGAACTGCCTTAAATACTACAGCAAGGATTATTCAGAATGCAAAAAAACGGGACCACATCACCCCAATCCTAAGAGACCTCCACTTCCTTCCAATACAAGCAAGAATCAAGTACAAAGCTATCCTACTCATCCACAAGACTATCCACCAAACACGGAACACCTCACTCCACCCCCTACTGTCTCGCCCATCCCACAACAGATCAACCAGACATTCCTCCAATAACTCTATCGTCCCCCCCTCACAAAAGAACCAAATCCACACAACGGACCTGCAACAGAGCCTTCGAACTTTATGCTCCATCCATCTGGAACTCTCTACCAAACCATATCAGGAACAACGCTGACATCACATCATTTAAGAAACAGCTGAAGACAATCCTATTCCGTGAACATCTCTGAACAGAAATACCACCCTATCCGCATGATCTAATACCTAGATTCAGCAGAAGCATACATGTCTATGTCTACCCAAATCATTAATTGTTGCCCCTTGGTGATGGCCCCACCCTAAAAAAAAAAAAAATTAAAAATTACCCCCCCCCCCTTATGTTATATGTTACACCGCTTTGACCCGGTGAAAAGCGGTATATAAATGCAGTTAAATAAATAAATAAAATAAATAAACAGTGTCTTTAGCATGATGCAACTACTATGCCGAGCATTAGCAGTAAATTTGAGAGAGTGAGATGTTACGCCACATACATCAGTTTAGGATTGAGGTTTATGACTGTCATGGTATGCACAAAACTAATACTATCTCATCATCAATCATCTGTCATACTAAACTCCCTTTTTAGCTGTTCTTCAATATAATTGTAAAATACATTACTATACTTTTTTACAGTCACTAAATAATAATTATCAATTTGACTTGATAATCCTATAAAGGGAAAAAGACCTCATTCAGTCTGTTTGGTCCAAAATTGGATTCTCTTTATTGAAAAAATGAGGGCACCAATCTTCATTGGTCTAAAAAACCCCTTTATTTTGTTCTCTTTCTTACGTTATTTAGATTCACTACTGTTCATTGAAAAACCGTCATTTCCAAAATCATTGAGAAAGAACATATCAGTATCTGAATAACTATTGTTAGTAGCTTAAATGTTATGAGAGACATTTTGTGCTGACAGTCTCCCCCCTGTACGGCCAATCAGAATTGGGCCATACAAAGGTAGACACGATTCTGATCGCATGGGGCCTAGATGCGCCCATGGGATCAAAATCAGGTTTAAGGCCTGGACGTGCAGGCCGTGCCCCCTTTCTGATCGGCTGCATGCCCAGTCCACATACCCGGCTAACTCAGCCCGGCTCCTGAGTGGAGCTGCAATGCCATGGCATCCTGTCGCCATGGCACCGGAGCCGTGATCCCTACCGCAGAAAACAGTCTTCTTTCCCCACAGCCTGACCCCTGATCTGGCCTTCCATGGCCAGGGTTGAGCTGCGGGGAACCCCCTGCACCCCCTCACCCTCCTTACCATGCCCAGTCGCATCGTTTTGCTCCATCCAGGGAGACATATTCCTCCTCCAAGGTGGAATAAGTCTCCCGTCTCCGTGGCCGACCCCAGACATACAGGGCCGACCTCGGAATTGGCCCTGTACAACCGGAATTGCTTGTGTTGTCTTAATCTTCAGCTAGTCATTCACCCGTGCTTTGCATTTTCTTGATTTGCACCCAATTATTCAACCGACGTGGCTCCGTTTCACATTACAGCTGCTTCAGGGGTATGGTCAGATGACTAAAGAAATGAGGCATTTTAAAATTAATCTGAAGAACTGGCAGGGCTATCATAAGAATATTTTCTTTGATTAAAGTTGGTAGGTGAATTGCCAATTATGGAATGTTACTATTATTGCTTGCCACATGCTGACATTACTCTTCTGGTCTCTTTAAATTTAAAAACCATAAATATGGGAGAAAGACTCGATGTTTTAACATCTTTCCTCATGATATATATAGCTGACAAAAAGAAGTGGAATAACGTTTCTGACCTGCAGTCTCTAAAAAACTGATATTAAAGTGACTGCTACTGGCAACATTGTTTCCACTTCATTATGAACTGATCAATGAAATCGCCACTAAAATAGCTGATATAAAAATAACCACCACTAGCAACTATGTTTCCACTCCGTTGTTAAAAAGTCATTGAAGTCACCACACGTGAAAACACTTAACTCTTACCTTTACTGTTTCATTGTGCTTTCACAGTCCAATACACAACATGAAAATTTAGTCATTGCTTCGCTGCTCCGAAACAAGTGAGGCTTCTAAAACTGGGCTATGAAAAACACTCTTTTGGAACCAGAAACCGGGTAACGAACGAAACCAGAAACCCAGAATGTCGACATCTACTGGCGAATTCATGCGGGGAGATCTTCATTTTCCAAAGGAAATTCTAAATTGAGGAGTATGTTTTAGTCTTATGGTACTTGCTTGTCAGTGAGCCTTCATATTCGAAGCTATGAAATGATTAACCATTGTTGAAAAAAACAATATTCTCTGCTTCAAGTCTTACATCACCCTTTTGTTCAGGATTGCGATCGTCACTGATACAACAATGGTGTTGAAAACACCCTGAAAACATTGCTAGTGCTTAAAAAAAAGAAAAAAGAAACTTAATTGAAAAATGGAAAATAAAATTTGAAATGTAAACGTTAGAATTTAAACTTTGAAATTTAAGACCAATGAGGAGTGGTGACCTAATTTTTTTCAATAAGGAGAATCAAATTTTGGACCAAAGGCATGGACTGAGAGGCCTTTTCCCCTCTATAGGATTATAAAGTCAAATTGATTATTATACTCTTTTACAATCATTAAATAATAATTAAGTATTTTACAATTAATATTGAAGAACATCTAAAAAGAGAGTTTAGTGTGACAGGTGACTGATGGTGTGATAATATTAGTTTGCACCTGTATAAGCCTTTTTTATATTGGAAATGCACAAAACTAACCCATTTGGAGAAATTGCCCTGTAAGCATGTATTTTATAAGACACGTGCACAAATACATACTATATGCCCTGACATTTATATCTACTCCTGAGCGGGGATAAATGTTCTTGCTTCCAATGTAGACACAATTCCTGCAGGATTCGTGCTAGTATTTTATAAAGACAAGAACGCCTATGTGTTTTTATAAAACAAGCAAAAGAGAGGTGCCTTCCTGCCCTGCCCGATTAACCTAAACGACCTGTTATAAAGTTGCCCTTCACACGGATAAGTGTTCAGAGCTAGGCTGGTTTAGCAGGTCTCACTTGAAGCATATAAGCACAAGTGATTGACACAAAGTGCCATGAATCAGGGCTGTGTGAGTGGTGCGGCTATACAGGGCGCAAGCACAGAACGGGGCACTGACATCATCATTCAGCTTCCAGGAAGCTCACAAAGAGTAAGAGGGGCTCCAGATTCGTTAGTTGCACAGAGCGCCTGTCTAGCTTGGTATGGTCCTGCCATGAATATACAAATAAACTTAAGTGACAGCAGTTAACATTATACATTGACCCTTTTGAATATTGGTCCCATTGTGTTTGAGTTATTTTGTTAAAAATTCTATGCCGCCCCCCCAGGGCTTTTATTGAGGGGATATGAGGAGGTACAAAGCATGGCACCTTTTTAATTGCCTGCTAAAATTGATCCATGACCCTACTGTATTAATAAAATGGCCCTGCAGATGAGAGCCGGCACCCTTTTGCTAGGAAAAATGCACTGAAACCCCCCAAAAAGAAATGGCATTCCAAGGGGAGGAAGACTGTGTGTGCAAATTCCATTTCAAGTGAATGCATGCTATTTTACCCTCCTCCGTCATCCCAGGCTTTAAGAGGGTAATGTTATTAGCGGGTACCTTCTTAAAGCACCACTGAAGGTACCTATATTAGTGAAATATTTATACCAGCCCTAGAGCTAATTAGCGCTGAAGGCCAAGTCCATTGAAAACCTGCCAGAGCACTCCCCCCACCCCGGCACTCAGTATAATAATAATGAATATAGCTCCCACCATGCAAGTCCTGCCACTGAACACCGGGGTCTGTTTGCTAAGCCCTGTGCTGGTAATGTGGCTTTGGGCCATGCTACTAGTATGTGGTTTCACCCTGGCTGCATGGGGGCAGATACAGCAACACTGTGTGGGGAATGCTCCTGTCCCACCCGGTCACCGCCCAGCCGTGTGTTACCTGGATAGCATGGTGCCCCGCACAACTTCCTAGTGCTGATACCGCCTGCTAACCTCACACTACCCTGATAGGCACATTAGTAAACATGCAACGCTCCTCCGAGTGTCTCCTGCCCCTTCCTGTGCTCCTTAAATACTCCTCCTACTGCCACCTTTCAGTATTCAGCTATTGCGCTTTTGGGGGGGGGGGGCTGTTGTCTCCTTTTCACCTGCAATTTCTTCAGATGCTTTTACTGTGAGTGGCGGAGGAATGCTGACGTACAGGTTTTTCTTCATTGTCTGGTGTCAGTAAAAGTATCATGACTTGGATATGTGGAGCCCCCCCACTAGCACTTTTTTTCTTTGAAGATTTGATAGATGAAAGGAAGGTGAATCCAAATGCTCCGTTTTTTATTTCTTCAACATTGGGAGGAATGGGGGATTGGTGTGCCAGAAACCATTCTTTTTAAAATCTGGAAGGTAATTATCCAGAGTGAAGCTCTTTTGAATACTGCACCAGTTATATTTCATTAAAAAGTCTCTAAAACCTCCTAAAATAAATGGTGTTCCTAGGAAAGGAAAACTGTGTGTACATTGCATGTCCACTGCAGGTGTGCTATTTTGACCTCCCCTAACTACGCTGTCTAGCTTTGGCCATTCAAGTTAAGCAGGTAGCTAAATTCTCAATGCAAGTCGCTTTTTTCCTCTGCCCTAATCCTTCCCTTGGGCCTGCCCAGAATCTGGTCATATAGCCACTTAGCCCTTGTCAGTTTATGAAGGGTTTGATCTACCTGGCTAAGTTTGTATTTAGATAGCAAGATCTCTTTTGAATATTGACCAAAGTGGAATTACTCTAGATTCTCCCTTCATTTGTAGTTTTACATAACATAGAATTAGTTGAATGTTTTGCTACATTTTTTCGACTGAAGAGTTTACCTTTCCTTATATTATGATCCTTTTTCATGCTGAAGCTCTTTATCTTTTGGCAAATGCAAAATGTTAATTAAAAAAATATCAGTGGTAGTTTGTGTTGGTATATATCAGCTCTTGCAATGGTAAATATCAGCTCTTGCAATGGTAAATAAATAAATAAAATAAGTTTTCTCTGGTACCTAGTGGCATTCTCTGCCACTAGGTACCAGAGTGGTTTACAAACCTAAAATCAAATTCCAAATAAAAACCAGGAAAATAGAACTACAATAAAAACAGGAAAGAAAGAATTAGGAACAGTTAAGTACTTGACAACAAAAAGAAGGAACAAAAACATAAAACATAAAGTCCTGAACTGGTATCCAGACAGCCCCGTCACACCCTCCCCTGAAAAGCCAAAGTGAAATGTGTTTTTAAAAGGAACTTAAATTTCCTCAGTGGGGATTCTACTTGCAGTTCCATTGAGAAACCCATTCTACAGGGAAGGGGATAAACAGTAAAATGCTGCATGTCACGCTGCCTCTTGTGCATTGTGGTTGAAAATCGGTTTGTTGTATGAGAAAATGTGGATGCACTCCAGTGATGTGGTAGAAGGTGGATTAAGAGCAGGCCAGTTACATGAAAACATGGGGTAATTATCTGGATATGTACCGCTGGCTGTGGCCATCTACTGAGATTCAGAGGCGTTATATCAATAGTACCACTGAATATCTTACAAAGGGCCTCAACACTATCCAAATAGTGCTGGAGCCATTCTTGGGCAGAGTGGCAAATGATCTAGAAATGGTGGTAATATTCAGCCCGCTATCTGGATAAACTATTTGTAACAAAAAGGCTGAGCTAATTTTAGCCAGTTAGATATCCAGATAGTAAGCTCAATTGTGCTACTATCTGGAGAACACTGGCATCATATCTCCAAATCAGCTCTGGAATATCAACTTTTAGTGTGATGAATTTTACAAATGTTGTGAACACACATAATTGTAGGCAAATTAAAATCCATTTATACGAATTCAGCAAAATTACCTGTTTAGATTTTATCTATGTTTTTGAAGACGTACCCCTATGTGTCTGTTGTGGAAATGGGTAGGGCATCTTAGTTCATTGATTAAAAAACATGTGATTATGAAATTCTGAAGAATAAGATACCTTTTGGGAGCCTGCCAGGCACCTGTGACCTGAATTGGCCACTGATGGAAACAGCATCCTGGGCTTGATGGAGCTTTGGACTGACTCGGCATGCCAGTTCTTCTGTTCTTATGAATTCGATTTCAATCAGTCTCACCCTTGTCAGGCACACCATTCAGTCATTCATTTATTACTCATGTATTACCTTTGTAGGCCACACATCATAAAAACATCTGGGCAGTTAGCATGCAACATGTTACAGCAGAATGCAATGGCCATTGCCAGGTTTCTGTTGGTAGGAAAGAAAAAGGAAAATTCTTGACCATTGTTATGGAAATTACACTGAGATGCATCTTCAGATTGTCAGTGTTAACATTTAAGGCTATGAGAAATGCGAAATTGTTGTATTTAAAAATAGATTACAGTGTTATCTTCAAAAAAACCAATCCTATTCTTCTCAAAGTCATTTTTTTAGAAATCCCTGGTTTGGGACTTTAATTCGTAAGACTAATCAACACATAATCAAACTCTGGAATTCTTTTAGTGTAGCTGGGTTTAAAAGAGGTTTGGACAAGTTCCTGGAGGAAAAGTCCATAAACCATTATTAAAGTGGAATGAGGAAATCCACTGCTTACCCCTGGGATATGTCTACCTTTTGGGAACCTGATAGATACTTGTGACCTGGATTGGCCACTGTTGGAAACAGGATAGTGGGCTTGATGGACCTTTGGTCTGACCCGGTATGGCATATCTTATGTTCTAAGGCTTTCAGCATGGTTGCTCCTGAGCCTTATCTGTATCTTTAAGGGAGGAGACTAATATCCTGAGCTTTAAAAAGGAGGTAAAAATGTTGCTATTCGCAGTTGTTGTGTGTCGTCAAGTCAATGCCAAACTCTTAGCTTCCCTGTGAACTATTCTCTTGGGTTTTCATGGCAAGGTACAACCAGAAGTAGATTTTTAGGCCTTCTTTCCTTGCAGAAAGTCCACAGCGTTTGGTATTCTGAGGTGGTCTATCATCCAAGCACTAACCAGGCCTGACCCAGTTTAGCCATTGCCCCATCCCCAGTGTAGGTGTAAATATGAGGGTTTAAAACATTGAGTAGGTGCAAGCAGTGGGGAACGCTGAGCTGACATTGTCTGTACTCCAATCTGTTCTTGAGCTTTATACTTTCTTTTTTATTTGATAAGTAAACCATTTTGAATGATGAATATCATGAAGATTATATATAAAAATGTTCTAAATAAATAAAATAAATAATATTACATATAACATATAAACTGAATTTGAATCTTAACAGGCAACCAGTGAAGCTGAGGAGAGGGGTGGCATGGTCAGTGTGCACAGTATGGGTGAGGATGTGAGCAGTGGTGTTTTGCAGAAGTTGGATGCACTGTAGCTGGTAATGGGGGAGTCAAACAAGGGCAATATTACAATAGTCTATGTGAGTAGTGACTAGGGAAAGTACGAGTGTGGTGAGTGAGGATAAAGCAGGAAAGGGTGGACTATGTGAATTTGCCTCAGAGAATAAAAGGACCTATGGATTAGGGAAGAGAGGTTCTCATGGAAAATCAAGGAGGACTCTAATGTGACACCTAGATAGTGAAGAGAAGGGACCAGTGGAATAGGAAGGAGCAAGTGTGGGAGGGGGAATCACTGAAGAAGTACCAAAGGGCGGCTGTCTGGGTGTGGTTAAGGTGAAGAAAATTAGAGGAGAGCCAAGAGCTAATCTGAGTGAGGCAGTGATTAAGTGAGGTCACGTTGGGAGTGGTTGGGCTGCTGTGATAAAGAAGAATAATATCATCAGCATAGTAATATGCTGAAACATAGTGTTGCTCTATGAGGAGTGCCAGGGGAGCTATGAAGATGTTAGAGAAGGGGAGCAAGCATAGAGCCCTGGGGAACACCATAGGGGAGAGGAGTGTCAGGAGAAGAGGAAGCACCTGAGAGAACAGAAAAGGTCCTGGAAGAAAAGAAAGAGTGAAACCAATGAAGAATAGGTCCATGAATATCAGCATCATGAAGGTGAGAGAGAAGGTTTTGCTAGGTCGAAAGCAGAGGAGAGGTAGAGAAACAGCCAAGGAAATATCACCTCGCTTGTGGGAAATGTGCACCTCATTGAGAAAAGAAAGAAGGATGGTTTCCATGCTGTGCCCTGGATGAAAGTCAGACTGACAGGGGTGAAGTGTGTGAGTTGATCAAGGTGGGAGGAGAGTTATGCAAAGACAAGTTTCTCAAGAAGCTTGGACAAAAAGAGGAGGTTAGAAATGGAGTGCCAATTGGTGGGAATGGAGGAGTCAAGGGTGGGTTTTTTGACAATAGGGCAAATGAAGGCATATTTCCAGGAAGAAGGAAAGGAACAGGTAGAGAGACTATTGTTAAACATAGAGAGGATGAGTGGGAGGGGAGCCAGAGATGGTTCAGATAGCCAATGCGGAGGGACGGGGTCTTCTGGGTGGATGAGAGGGCCTTGGACAATTTGCTTGAGGAAATAGGGCGGAAGGAGGACCAGATGTCAGAGAGACATGAGGAATGCATAGGGGAATAAGGGGGTAGGGTAGGGGTAAAAGGAGGAGGACAATTGGGGGGAAAAAGAGTGGAGGGACTGAACCTTATTGGAAAAGAACATGGCAAGCTGGGAGGGGTCAGGGGAGTCCAAGGAGGTGTCAGCAGCTGAGGGGGAGGGGGACTGGAGAGGGAGTGCAAGATAGAGTATAGCTGGTGAAAAGAATTGGTGGACGAGGAGATAAGGTCTGAATAGTAAAAGCATTTGGCAGAATGGATTAGAGAGCGGTAGTGGTGGTGCCAGTGATGAACGTGGAGAAGGGATCCAGGAGAGGCATTCATCGCTGAAGGTATGAGTGATGGAGGAAGAGGCCTGGGTGATACCAGGGGTGATGGCGAGTTGTGCGAGAAGGGGGAATGGGATGGATAGGGGCAAGCTGATTGAGTGCAGTAGTCAATACAGAACGCTAAGTCTGGGCCTATGCATTGGGTGAGAGAGAAGAGAGGTTATCAGGAAAAATAGAGTCAGAGGGTGGCAGGTGTAATACAAGGAGGCATTCGGGGTGGGAGGGGAGCAGGGAGATAGTTGTACTGAGAGGGAGGGGGCACTAACTACAGGACAGATTTCAAGTAACCTTCTTAGCTAATGAATTCAGAAACCACATGAAGCTGGTTCCAAACTGTAAAATGAATGGTTTTCATTCACCGTGAAATCTTTTTTCAGAACACTGGCAGAAAGTTAAACGAGAACTGGATGAATCAGGTGAACTCCTGAGACTCCTTCTACCTACTGACCTTGGATAAATCACTTTGCCTTTCTGTACCTCAGTCCTATCCCACTGCAATTAAGCAGGCAGATAATAATTTATCTCATCACCTCTCCGTGGGAAGCTCATATCTGACTCAGACACCTGACATGTGCTTCCAGGCTGCCGGCCATCCTACAATTTCTGAAGTAGTAAGTGGGATTTAGTTTTTTTTTTTTTTTTTAAAGAAGGCTGCAGAAGTCAGATCTTCTGTTATTATTAACTACTATTGGATTGTACTTCTCTAGCTGTTCACTTTTCAGTGAAGCCTTAGATAATAACAAGGTGTGTTTTATTGAACTATGTAAACACACCTTTGAATTGGTTTGGAAGCACAGGGTGAAAGGCTTCCTGCTTGCTACTTCAGTTGTTTTAGTGATTAGATAACCCAATTAAAGCCACCCTGATTTGTTTTCGGGTTATTGCAATACGAATGGTGCATAAATACAAGAAAACGAATTGGTAGCTGCTGAGGGACTGAAAAACTGACCTAACAACAACAAACTCAGCACAGTAAAAACCCTGGCTTCAGACAGTCACTTTTTTGAGCCATGCTATCATTTCAAAGAACAGCACATACTAGGTATTAGGGCATTTCATAATCAAGTTTGCCAAGGTACAGAATGTCCATGTCATTGGCAACACTTGATCCTTGTCTTCCATTCCAGTGCTTTCCATTGACAGTACCAGAACCGTAGACAAGTTCAACAAACAGAATGGAACCAAAATGTCTTAAGATGCAGTTATGCAAGCGCTTGAGCTAAATGATTTTGTTTTAGAATGACTGAATAAGACACACCATGGAGGGCTAATCAGCACTGTAGTTTGCTATATGTACTAATTCCTGCCATACATACAAGGGCTACTGGAGAATTGTTCTGCAGATATTGGTAAGTTATCATCTACATTCTAGTGCATCTTTTGGTTGGGTGAATTTGTTTTCATTTCAGTAGTAGTGTTGTTGTTGTTAAGTGCTGTCGAGTCGGAGTCGACTCATGGCGACCCTCTGGATAGCTATCCTAAATTGTGTTCGGTCTTCAGTCAGGCGGCTCATTGTTGACAGACTGGTACCTGTAGCTGCTGTTATTGTATCAATCCATCTCATTGCTGGCCTTCCTCTTTTGCGTAGACCTTCTATCTTGCCAAGCATGATGTCTTTCTCTAATGATCTCTCTCTTCGCATGATGTGTCCAAAGTATGAAAGTCAAAATCTTGTCATCTGAGCTTCTAAAGAAAGCTTAGGTTTGATCTCCTCTAGTACCGACTGGTTTGTTCTTCGAGCAGTCCATGGTATACACAGTATTCGCCGCCAGCACCATAATTCAAAGGCATCAATTTTCTTCCTGTCTGTCTTTTTCATTGTCCAGCTTTCACATCCATATGATGTTATTGAAAATACCATGGCTTGAACAAGTCGAATCTTTGTATGGAGAGAGACATCTCTGCTCTTGAAAATCTTATCTAGGTCTTTCATAGCCATTCTGCCAAGAGCAATGCGTCGTTTGATTTCTTGACTGCTTGTTGCTTCTTTATTGATAGTTGATCCAAGTAGGTTAAAGTTGTTCACAATTTCAATTTCTTCTCCTTCAACGATGAACCTGTTGATTATGCCAGTTGTCATGATCTTTGTCTTCTTTACATTAAGGTGCAGGCCCATTTTGATACTATGTTCTTTGATTGTGAGAAGCAAATATTTCAGATCATCTTCACTTTCAGCCAGTAATGTAGTATCATCAGCATAGCGAAGGTTGTTGATGAGTCTTCCACCAATCTTCACACCTCTGTTGTCTTCATACAATCCTGCTTCTCTGATGATTTGTTCTGCATATAAATTAAACAGGTAGGGGGAAAGTATGCAGCCTTGTCTTACACCTTTGCTTATTTTAAACCATTCTGTTTCTCCTTGTTGCATTCGAACTGTTGCTTCTTGATCAATGTACAGATTGCACAAGAGAACGATCAGGTGTTCTGGTATACCCATGCTTCTTAATGTGGCTCAGAGTTTCTTATGGTTTACACAGTCAAAAGCCTTGCTATAGTCGATAAAGCACAAATAGATATCCTTTTGGTATTCTTTAGTCTTTTCAAAGATCCATCTCACATCCACAATGATGTCTCTCGTTCCTCGCCCTTTCCTGAACCCTGCTTGCACTTCAGGTAGTTCTTGTTCCAGGTATGGTTGTAGTCTCTTTTGAATAATCTTCAGTAGAATCTTGCTGGCATGTGGGATCAGAGCGATTGTGCGATAATTTCCACAGTCAGTTGGATCACCTTTATTTAGTATTGGTATAAACACAGATCTTTTCCAGTCAGTTGGCCATGATGTTGTCTTCCATATTTCTTGGCAGAGCCTTGTAAGTACGGTAACAGCTGCATCAGCTTGCTGCAATACTTCTATAGGAATGCTATCAATGCCTGGTGCTTTGTTCTTTGATAAGTCTTTCAATGCTGCTTCAACTTCTTCTTTCATCACCAATGGTTCCCGATCATAAGGTACAGGTTGAAACGGCTGTTGGTCCACTTGATCTTTATCATATGAAAACTCTGTATATTCCTTCCATCTTTTCTTGATCTTCTCAGCATCATTCAACATAGAACCTTGAGCATCTTGTAACATTCCAATTTGAGGCTGGAACTTTTTCTTTAACTCTCGTAGCTTTAGGAAAGCCGATCTTGTTCTTCCTCTAATAGTTTCTGCTTCTATTTCCTTGCAAGTGTCATTGTAGTACTTTTCCTTGTCCTGTCTTGCTGCACGTTGGAAATCTCTGTTGAGTTCTGCGATTGTCTTTCTTTCTCCTCTGGCTTTAGCTTCTCTGCATTTCTGGGCAATTTTCAGAGTTTCTTCCATCATCCATTTTGGCCGTTTTTGTTTTTTCACCTTTTGTAGAGACTTCTCGCTTTCTTCCAACACAACCTTCTTGATGTCATTCCATAACTCTTCTGGAGCTCTGTCATTTGTATCTAAAGCAGCAAATCGATTTTGCAGGCAGTCTTTAAATTCCAGTGGTATATTCTCAAGGTCATATTTTGCTGCATTCATGAGTGGTTTGCTATTTTTCAACTTTAGCTTGAGTTTGCATACTAGTAGTTGATGATCTGTACCACAGTCAGCTCCAGGTTTTGTCTTTGTTGAAGTTATAGAGCTTTTCCATCGTTGACTTCCACAGATGTAGTCAATTTGATTTTCATACAATCCATTGGGTGAAGTCCATGTGTACAGTCGCCGCTTGTGTTGCTGGAAGAAGGTGTTTGAGATGAATAAATCATTGGTCTTGCAGAATTCTATCAGTCTTTCTCCAGCTTTATTTCTGTTGCCAAGTCTTTTTTTTTCAACTACTTTGCCTTCTTCTTTGTTGCCAGCATTTGCGTTCCAGTCACCCATGACTATCAGGATATCCTGTTTGCAATTTCAGCTTGTACTTCTTCATAGAACTCTTCAATTTCATTCTCTTCTGCAGCTGTTGTTGGGGCATATACTTGAATTATAGTTGTGTTGATAGGCAATCCTCATAGACGAACAGAGATTAAGCGTTCGCTGACTGCATTGTATTTCATTACAGTTCTTGCAAGTTTCTTCTTTATTATAAATGCAACACCATTTCTTCTTTGTCTTTCATTTCCAGCATAGTAGACCATGTGATCATCTGATGCAAAGTGCCCGATGCCAGTCCATTTCAGTTCGCTGACACCCAACAGATCAAGTTGTACACGTTCCATTTCATTCTTGACAACCTCCAACTTCCCTTGGTTCATGCTTCGTACGTTCCATGTTCCAATGTGTAAGACATCTTTACAGCTTCTGACTCTCATTTCATGTGCAGCTACATCAGCAGTCAGACGTCCCGAGGGCTTTGATCCAACCACATCATAAATGCTGGCTTTACTCTGAAAAGTCTTCAGCTCTTCCCCAGTAGCTAGTTGAGTGCCTTCCGACCTGGGGGTCTCATCTTCCAGCACTATAGCACAATTTGTTTTGTTGTAACTATCCATTGGGTTTTCATGGCAAGATACAGAAGTAGATTGCCGGGCCTTTCTTCTGCGCAGTTTAAGTTTGGTGTCGTTGCCATTGTCACAAAAATGTGATTCTCCGCCGTCAACACTGTCCCATTCTGCTGCTGCCCAGATGGGTGGTTTGTCTTGGTCTGGCAACTCAGCTGAGACCTGTCCATCTTGGGAGATCCTGCCAGTAGTTAAACTACCGATAGTTTAGCTCTCAGCATCACTGATGCACGCAAGCCCTCACAGCACGACAAGCTGCAAACCAAGTGAGAGTCAGTAGTAGTAAATAGGGATTTTGGCAAAGAGAGAGACCCATTGCTGACAAAATCTACAGAGAATCTGCAGACATCTACTAAAACTGCTGCAAAATCAACCATGGATTTCTTAAGATTTGTGGATCTACTGTGGGTTTACACAGATCCGTATCAGACGCTCTGAGATCTGCAGGACTGATCTGATGGATTTTCCCAGAGAATCTCTAAGGCAGTTGTGGATTTTGTTGCTCAAACTTGACAGAAAGCCACATTAATTCAATTTTGACTTTCTAAAGTTTGCAATACTCTTTCCCAAGGTTGGCAACTTCCAGTTTTCCAGTGCCCTAGATAGGTTTGGTTTTCAGGCTATTCAGAAAGCATATGCATAAAATTAGTTGCATTAAGTGGAAGCAGTGTATATAAATCTATAAGTCATGCATATTCATTGTGGAGATGTTATTTTTTGATTGGGGGGTCCAGGGGTGGGAACCTTCTGGGGTAAAAGACATTGCTATTTGGAATCAGGGGGTTGGGGCCAGGGAAGCTGCCTCTTAGCTGCAGCGAGGGGTAGGGAGACCCCCAGACCACATACCTTTTTTTTCAGGCTGGCCCCTTTAAGGTAACAGGCTGAAGCATCGGGCCCTATGTTAGCTGAAAGCTGGTATTTATTTGTCCCTGCAAGCTGTGTTATTCTTTTACCGTGGGAGTCATTAACCTGCAGAACTGAGTTAACACAGATTAGTAAATGCTGCGGTAAATTAAGCTGCAGTAATTTCTATGTTTTTATCACAGCTTAGTAATTCAGTATGTGGTAAACTGCACATAAATCACTTTACCACATAGAAATTTTTTTAAGATGCACTAACGAATCAAGTCCACACTAATGAATGCGCATCTGTAATGGACAGCCTGAAGGGATGAGGTGTTTCTAAGACTGGAGGCCTGGAATTTGCCAGCCCCAGTTTCATTTACGCAAAATTAGTTGAGAACTTTAAAAAAAAATACAATTAAAATATGGTCCAAACGTTTCAGTGTTTCCTTTATTGCATTTTACTGTGTTATTCTGTCTAAGTAATTTATTTTCTCTGTATTTAACTGCCCTCTGTCTGACTCTCTATATTCTGCTTAAAGTTTTCTTTTTTCACCACCTACTGGGCTACTATATGCTGGTAGAATTGCTGCCTTGTTTTCTGTCTCAAGACTGGACATATAGTCTCTGATCTCTTCTATGCATTTCAATCTCTCACTGGAAATTTGCCATTAAAAACAATAAAAGAAAATTTGTTTTGTAAGTTTGGGTTTTCAACGTGCTCTGTCTGCTCTATGCTAATTGTGTAACTGGTCAATACATTTTTTGAACTTTTCTTTTAGTCATTCATACCGTATCCTTTATTGCATATCTGATAACTCAGATTGCATCTCTGATGTAATAAACTCCAAAATATTGGTGCTTTTCAGATATCATTTGCTGATCAGGAACATAAATGCCAGATTTGTATTTTTCAGATATATGTTTTCTATGAACATATTCACGTTTATATGGAAAAGTAACTGCAATGGACTAGCCCAGTGGCTTGGTTGGCCAATGCTGTACCAATCAATAGGAAACCCCAGCACAAGGTGAAAAAGTAAATCTAAATAAAGAACCCTTGCATTAACCTCCGTACTTTCAGGCTAAATTAAATAAACATGCATATGAAAAATCTTAACTTATTCTACTTTCTTTTTGTTGGAGTGACCATACAAAAGGGGAAGGAACTCCAGCCCGCCCCTCGCCGTGGTCACTCCGGTTTAATCATTTAAATGCTTGAAAAATACTTAACTCAAGTCAGCCATTGCAGAATTCATGAAACAAGCACAACGTGCCACGTTTCGGGCCAGCAAAAATCCGATGGCCCTGCATCAGGTGGAGAAGACGAATTCCCAAAGTAATGGCTTCTATATGTGAAAAAAACCCAAACGGTCAGGTTTAAAAGCACAGCGTGTGACGTAAAATGCAAAATCTGGAGAACATCAGCGAATAAGCAATCAAAACGTCGCAAGCATTAGTAGTTGGGGAAACCCGTTGTTTTATATGGGTATTTTTGAGGAGACCTATATTTATATCTCTCCGTCTTTTCAACATGTACCATTTTGGCGCCGGTTTCTGGACGACATCTTTTTTCTTTGGTCTGGGACGTTGGAGGATTTACAGCTGTCTGTGGCTTCATTGAATACTCATTCTCCTAATATCCAGTTTACAGCGACGTTTGATCGTCAGAAAATACAAACAGCTGTAAATCCTCCAACGTCCCAGACCAAAGAAAAAAGATGTCGTCCAGAAACCGGCGCCAAAATGGTACATGTTGAAAAGACGGAGAGATATAAATATAGGTCTCCTCAAAAATACCCATATAAAACAACGGGTTTCCCCAACTACTAATGCTTGCAATGATTTTGATTGCTTATTGGCTGATGTTCTCCAGATTTTGCATTTTACGTCACACGCTGTGCTTTTAAACCTGACCGTTTGGGGTTTTTTCACATATAGAAGCCATTACTTTGGGAATTCGTCTTCTCCACCTGATGCAGGGCCATCGGATTTTTGCTGGCCCGAAACATGGCACGTTGGGCTTGTTTCATGAATTCTGCAATGGCTGACTTGAGTTACGTTTTTTTCAAGCATTTAAATGATTAAACCGGAGTGACCACGACGAGGGGCGGGCTGGAGTTCCTTCCCCTTTTGTATGGTCACTCCAACAAAAAGAAAGTAGAATAAGTTAAGATTTTTCATATGCATGTTTATTTGACAATGCTGTACCAGGCAGGTAGGTCCCCAGTTCAGTCTCCAAGCCACTTGGGAGTGGGGAGGTCATAATTCTTTCTTAACAATGACATCTGGTAGCCAGATTAAGGGCTTATGATTGCAGGGTTCTGGAAGGATCTTGGTACATGGCCCGTATCCATTATTGCTGGGGGCAAGGGGATATAAATTAGAGGAAAGTCCCCAGCCTTTTAACTGTCTTAAATTAAACTACATTACTTATGTGAATCACTGTAATATGTTATGTTTTGAATGGCAGTATATAAAGCTCTGCAATAAGCATAAACATAAATGGATAGTAGCCAAATATCGCTGACTGTCCATAGATTCAGTGCAACAGCCACACTTCACTCTTGCTCTACTCTGGCACCGTCCGCATAGTGTTAGGCCGTCTATGCAACACTATAAGGATCATTTTATAATAGGGTGTCTGGGTTAAGGCAGTCAAAATGCTCCTTTTTTAAGCCTATTTAATATAGACAAGTAGACGCCCATTTGTTTTTATAAAGTACTAGCGCAAGTGGCAAAGATCACACCTTAAATTAAGGGGCAGACATTTACAACTGCTCTATCGCCAGGGGTAAATCTATAAAATTCTCAAGTACTGTAAGGGCATGAATTAAAATATTTTATAAGCAACATGTATACCCATTCTCCACCCAGACTATGCCCCCAGCCATGCCTACTGGCAAAGCACACACACATTCATCCCAAAGGACATGGTTTTTACACGGGTCAGTATTTTATAAGAGGTCATTAAGTCAGATAAACTGACACAAAATGTGCATTAATGACTTTAAAAATTACCTCCTATGTATTGCTATTGAAAATTCATAGGTTCATATATGAAATGACCACCACAAAATGTATTTATTTATTTTTCAATACCATTATTTCTACAAGTCAAAGCGGTTTACATGACAAACAACATAGCTCAACATAGGAAACTTTAAGTTGAATTAACACTGAGGTGAATGGTGAAGGGGTACTGGGTGGACGGGGAAAAGGCTAGGAGTATGTGAGGGATGGAGGGTAGATAGGAGGTGGGGATGAGTAAGTTTGGATCATATGGTTTCTTGTGGAATGGAAGACTATAGGCCCAATTCTGGGATGCGGGTTGCAGGGCTGCATGTCCAGCCCGATTCCCCCCTCCGGTTCTCCCCATACATCCTGAGCAGCAGGATGGGGAGAGTCGCAGGGGGGCAGGAGGGGGCAGGAACTGGGCAGAGCAGGGGCGGGCCAGGGTGGCAGGGCATACAGGGCCGATTCAGGTCACGGTCCTGTACATCCTGCCGGGTCAACAGGGACATGCTGCTTATTCCACCTCAAAAGTGGAATAAGCATGGGGGGGCGGAGCCTGATGTCCAGCGGGTAAGACGCTTCGCGCTGAAGCTCCCGAGAGGCCTACTTAGAATCCTGACTTAATACCTATACAAACTTACTATTTCGCTCCGGGCTGACCGGGGTACCTCGGGGGGGATGGCGGCCCATAAACCAGCGCGCTTGGACTTCGGGTCTCCTTCTTCTTCTCACGGAAAACGCTCCAAAACAGAGGTGTCCTCCCCACAGAAGATGGCTCCATTTCGGGAAAACCCCGAAATGCACCTGGAGATTTTAGAGGAAATACGCGGCGTGAAGGAATTGGTGCAGTCCAATGGAGAAGCGCTTAGAGCCATGCGAGAAGACTTTGGAGTGCTCCAGGACCGACTTGAAAGTCTCTCATTACGGCAGGACAATATGGCGGGGGTCCTCGACTCGCACGCGGTGCGCTTGGGCACACTGGACAAGGCTGAGCGCCAGATACAGAATCTTCAAAAGGAGTTAGAAGATAGCAATAATCGAGCTCGTCGCAACAATGTGAGGCTCATTGGAATACCGGAGGGGGTGGAAGCGGGAGATATGAGAGAATTCCTGCTCAAAACTCTTCCCTCCTTGCTGAAGATCACCTTTCATAAAGAACTGGAAATCGATCGTGCACACCGTGTTCCTACCCACATGGCGCTCAACCGAACGACCCCCCGGCCTATTATCTTTCGCTTGCTACGATATCAACAAGTGGAACAAATTTTAAATGCTGCCCGGGCGAACCATCATTTGGAATTTGAAGGTCACAAAGTCTCCTTCTTCCCTGATTTGGCAAAGCCTACCGTTGACCGACGGAAGAAACTCCTTGCTTTTCGCCCTCGACTTCAACAGCTACAGGCTCGCTTTGGCCTGTTGTATCCCGCGAAGCTCCGAGTGACTCTCCACAACCAAACCAGGACATTCGAAGATCCTGATCTACTATCAACATTTTTAGACTCCAAAGAAGCAGAGCAGATGCGCTAATCCAACGACTTGGACTTTTATTTGCCGGCTCTGTCCGCCATTTTGAAGGGCCCGATGCGGCGGTCATAGTCAAGCACAGAGACTACCTGGACTTTCTTTCTTTCTTTCTATGACTTTTGTTTTTGGTCTCCTATCCCTCCATGATGTGTGCCTCGGTCGGATTCGGAGCACGCACAGTCCTACAGGTTATGTGTTTTTTCAATTTCGGCCTTCTCTGGGGCTTCTCCCCGCAGACACATGGTCGCCAGTAATTTTTGGGGTTCTGCTTCTTCTCTACCGCGCTGCGGTTTTTCTTTTTTAATGTGGGGCGCTTCATTGTATTATCTAAGCTTATTTTCTTTTATGCCATATGTACAGCCAGATACAGTCAATATGAGGGACATTGTGAAATTATGTGCGCTATCATGCTCAGAATTTTTAACTTGTCTGAATGGCCTTATGTAAAATCTTATCACTCAACGTAAAGGGCATTAATAGTCCAATCAAAAGAAAGAAAATCCTTAGCTATCTTAGCCATGAGCATGCTGATTTAGCGTTTCTTCAGGAAACGCACTTAAACTCTGCTGAAACACTGAAACTCAATGTTAAGCCTTACATGGTGGCTGCCTATTCTCCCGCCGTTTCCAAACGGTGCGGGGTAGCCATTCTGGTTAAGAAATCTTTGCAAGCTACTGTAATTGATACTAGCGCTGACAAGGAGGGTAGATGGGCCCGAGTACATCTTAAGGTTGGAGATAGTGAATTTACATGTATTTGCATTTATGCCCCGAATGTGGACAACCCTGCTTACTATGCAAGTATTGCGCAGTTGGCACAGGCCTCTGCCAATACTCCATTAATACTTGGTGGTGATTTTAATCAAGTGTTAGACCCTCTGATAGATAGACAGCCGCCTAGAACGAGTAGTCCACCCAAGAGTCTTGCTACCCTTACAGCTCTGATGCAAGATCTTGCGCTGGTAGATATATGGAGGCTGCTTCACCCCTCCGACTTAGAATTCACTTTCTTTTCTGCCCCCCATCACTCCCAATCTAGAATAGATTTCTTTCTCATTTCCAAAACACTGATTTCTCAAGTAGACACGACTAGGACTCATCCTCTCCATATTTCAGATCATGCTGCCATATCTTTATCATTACATGTCACTGCGCGGGACGATTCTCCCCGAGCTTGGTTTTTTGATAGATCCCTACTGGGTCAAAAAGATTTTCAGGTTGATATAAAGGCCGCTATCCAAGATTATTTTCATTTTAACTCACCCCATGACACAGCGAGCTGGGCGGGTTTTAAAGCATCTATCCGCGCAACTATAACTAGCTATCAAATTCGGCAGGGGAAACAAAGAAAGCAGCATTTACTGATTCTAGAGCAGCAGATACAAGCTGGGGAGCGTCTCCTCACGTCCCGTACTGACCCATGTATTTTACTCCGTTTACAACGCTTGCGTTTTCAATACAATCAGCTTTTGTACACTGCTGCTGTTAAAAATATTGAATCACAACAAGGGCTATATTATCGGGAAAATAATCGTGCTGGCAAATTATTAGCAAATGCCCTAAAAGGTCAAAAAGAAGCCAAGCGTGTTACCGCCCTCCGTAATCCGTCGGGGGGGGGGGCTTGGTCACTAAAGATACCGAAATTTTAGAACTCTTTCGTGATTTTTATACTCGGCTTTATCAATCTGAATGTGATTTTGAGCCAGATGTATTTGAACGCTTACTTTCAGGGGTACAAAGACCGACCCTATCTGACGAAGATAGAGTGGCCTTGGACACACCATTTACTGTCTCAGAAATTCATTCTGCTATCAAGAAATGTGCCTCAGGTCGAGCCGCAGGCCCAGACGGTCTCCCTGCTGAATTCTACAAAACCTTTCACGCTGACTTAGCTCCAGTTTTGAAACTTTATTTTTCTGCTCTGGCCGAGGAGGGTTCTCCTTCTGGGTCCTTTTCAATGGCAAATATAGTAGTTTTTGAGAAAGAGGGGAGAGACCCGCAACTAACCGCTAATTATCGTCCAATTTCCCTCCTAAACGCGGACTATAAAATATTTGCCACCATTCTCTCTACCCGGCTCTCTGATAGGATGCCTACCTTAATACACCCAGATCAATGCGGTTTCATTCCTGGTAGATCAACTGCTGACAATGCTCGGACTCTATGCCATGTACTGACTACCGCAGTTAATCTTGATCGCCCATTTGTTGGCCTCTCACTTGATGCTGAGAAGGCCTTTGATCGCTTAGAGTGGCCCTTCCTATTTGCAGTCCTCCGCTGGTACGGATTCGGGGAAGGTTTTCTCCGTTGTCTTCGCACCATGTACGCACAGCCTACAGCCAGTATATGTGCCAATGCTTTAAAGTCTCAGCCTTTTCCTCTTCAACGCGGCACTCGCCAGGGATGCCCACTGTCTCCACTTCTCTTCGATCTTGCACTCGAACCCTTGGCTTTACTAATCCGGCAATCGGAGGAGATTCATGGAGTCCCCTTCACCCATAGGGAAATCAAAATTTCAGCGTATGCTGATGACCTTATGCTTTTTGTCTCTATAGACTCAGTACCGGCTGTCCTAGAGCAAATTGGTAAATACTCACAACTGTCCGGTTATAAGATAAATTGGACCAAGTCGGTAGCCTTTCCATTAAATCCTTTGCTTCATCAGGCAGATATGCAATCCTTCCCCTTTTTATGGCAACCTCGCATGGTCAAATACCTTGGGGTTCACTATTGTTCTCCTTTGGAAGACACTATCTCCTTCAATGCCAAAGACTTAACCTCTAAAGTCCGGGCGCTTACTCATCGCTGGACTCCTTTAACACTTACCTGGTGGGGTCGATTAGAAACCATAAAAATGATGATTGTTCCGAAAGTGAATTATATCTTAGAAATGTTGCCCTGTCTTTTACCTCGACGTATATATAAAGATATAGAGGGCCTTCTGACTAGATACTTGTGGCAAAACAAGACACCTAGGATAGCGAAACATAAGCTGCAAGCAGATAAGGAAAATGGGGGTGTCAGATTCCCTGATTTCCTGAAGTATCATCAATCTTTTCTTCTCAAACAAGGCGCTCGTTGGCTAGAAGATCCAGTACCGAGTAGACCTGTGTGGCTAGACATAGAAGAGGACCTTTGCAAACCGATTCCTCTTACTTTTCTTCCTGGTATGACTCTCCCATCAGACTCCCACTTTCCACCAATGCTTTTAGACACCTTAGGTGCCTTTAATAATCTTATGCACTCTTTAGACTCCCGACTCTGTCCGTTAGACAAGCTCCCACTTTGGTACAATACTCGATTTCGAATACAAAATAAGCCGATGGCGTGGAGCCCCTGGTACACTAGGGGCATTTGGATTCCTAGTCAGTTGTTCCATGAAGGTCGCTGGAAAACTTTTAGTGAATTGCAAATTGAATTTGGTCTCCCAGCGAAACACTACTTTCAGTTGGTGCAACTTCAGCATTGCCTTCGGAGTGCTAAGGTGCTCCCGCCATCGGCCTCCCCTACACAAGGTTGGTTGGAGACTATCCGATCTATCGGTAGTTCACCGGGTGTAGCATCCAATTTTTACAAAACCTTATGTAATGCTATAACGAGAGATACCCCTATAGCG
Organism: Ichthyophis bannanicus; assembly: GCA_033557465.1. NCBI lineage: Eukaryota > Metazoa > Chordata > Amphibia > Gymnophiona > Ichthyophiidae > Ichthyophis > Ichthyophis bannanicus. The sequence goes on along the minus strand of CM066038.1, from coordinate 455,739,291 downwards.
CAGAAAGCATGGGAGAGAGAATTGCATGTGACTTTGACCCCGGAGCAATGGAGCCTTGTCTGGAGTAGAGTGACACGGGTCTCCCGATCTGCCTCACTCACTCAGACACTCTTCTTTCTAGCCCACCGGTGTTTTTACACTCCTGACAGATTAGCCAAATGGAACACTACTCAGGGCAATAGTTGTTGGACATGTCATGCGGCCATTGGTTCACTACCTCATGTTATGTATGAATGTCCCGCACTACAGTATTACTGGCGTCGGGTCTGGGGTCGTATCCAGTCTATTTTGCACTTTCAAGAGCCCCTTTCTTGGAGGATAGTGGGACTTCGCTCAGCTGCGGGGATCCCCTCTCTTCCAAAAACGGCTTACTTCCTTTTGGACTTTATGCTTGGCATTGCTATTTCCCTAATTACGAAATACTGGAAAAATAGCTCCCATCTGAGCCCCAATGAATGGTGGAATCATGTCTGTCTCTACAGTAAATATGAACAAATACCTCGTATGTTTGCTTCCCCCATTCAGACTCCTCATCATCGGTCTAAATGGAAGATGCTCAATGACTATGTACATTCTGCTCAATGCTCTCATCTGACTGTCTAAATTTGTATATATCTTTGTCCCATGATTATTCTGTATCGCAGATACTCTTTTGATTGTTTTGATGTATAATCACTGTTGTTTGGAAGCGCTCACATGCTGACATAATCAGCTAGAGAAGAAGCGTGGGGGTGGGGGGTAATTGGGTTTACTTTTCTTTATTGTATACTTGTTTTGTCTCCTTTGGTGTGTTGTTTCTTTTGTTTGTTGCAAAATGAAAATAAAAGTTTAAAAAAAAAAAAAAGTGGAATAAGCCAAACTGACACGGTGATTGGGCATGGGGATCCCGGCTGGGGCCGAGTGTGTGTGTGGGGGGGAGTCCCCGCCGCCCAATCCAGGCCCTAGCAGGCCAATTGTGGGTCGGGCGGTGCAGATGAGGGGGCCTAAGTCAGAGAGGTCAGGGGCGCATGCGTGGAGGATGTCTCCACAGGCGGCAGGGGCACACTGGGCTGCCCATGGGCCCGATCCTGTGCACCGCAGGAACATTTAATTCCCATCGTCCAGAATCGGATCCAAACAGGCACGTCTTCATCACGGACGTCCGGATGGCCTGGACGTACCCCTCTGAGAATTGGGCTCTGTTTTATCAGCGAACTGTTCAAGAAATAAGTGAGTTTTTAGTGTTTTTGGAAGGTTGTTAGGTCATCTGTTGCACATAGGTTGTCCAGAATTGAATTTCATAGTGTTGGGGCAAGTAGGGAGAAGCTGGTTGTGTGGTTGGTCCTGGAGTAGAGTGTTATCAGTGAGTTTGCGCTTCTATTTATTTATTTAACAGTTTTTTTATACCGCCTTTTCATTTAATCAAGGCAGTTTACATTAACTTCAACTTTTATAAAGAACATACGATTATAAACAATAACTTTTACAAAGAACTTTCAATTATACACAATAACGTCACATTTCAAAAACTTAAACAGTTTCTAGTAACTTCTGGATCTGTAGCTAGGTGTTATTTATTATTTATTTATTTACATTCTCTTATATACCACGCTATTCTGCATCAGTGCGGTTTACATTGAACAAACTGAAATTACATTGAACAGGGCATTATAACTTGGAGATAACTATTTTACAGGGAACATGGGCTATGGAGGGTTAAGTGGCTTGCCCAAGACCACAAGGAGCACCTGTAGGACTAGAAACCCCAGTCCTTCCGGCCCAAGGCTGCTGTCCTCTAGTGGGATTTGAACCACCGACCTTCCGGCCTGAAGTACCTTGCCCCAACCACTAGGCTACTCCTGTATGTATGAGAGACTGGAGGTAGGTTAAGGATAGTTGAGGATAGTTCGTGAGTGATTTTGGAGATTGTGAGGATGGCTTTCTACTTTATCTGCTCTGCAATGGGCAACCAGTGCAGCTGTTTGAATAGCGGGGTTATGTGGTTGACTCTAGATGCATTGCAGTGGATGCATGTGACTGTATTTTGAGCCAGCTGAAGTGGGTTAAATGTATATTTCGGCAGGCCTTGAAAGAGGAGCTTACAGTAGTCAAAGTGGGGGAAAATAAGAGCCTGTAATACTGTGCGAAAGTTGTGAGAACTCAAGAGGATTAGGGTTAAGCACTGGTCTAGTGTAACTCCCAGGTAGCAAACGTCAGGTTTTACGTGCAGTTTTCTGTCAGTAGTTATGACAGGAGGTCGAGTTAAGTTGGTGTTTCTGGTAATGTATAAGACGTCTGTTTTCTTAGGGCCCGATTTTCATTTAGGCATTAGTGCCATTCATCACTCCGCCCTAGAACGCCCCAAACACGCCCCGATGCTAAGCGGATAGCATCTTGGTGCGTTAGGGACTTAACCGGGATTTTCCAAAGGCACTATTCGTGTAGGTGCCTTTGGAAAATCCCGGTTAAGGCATTTACATGGGTAACATGGGATGTTACCCATGTAACTGCCTTCAAACATCGGGCCCTTTTTGTTTATGGCCATATTGTGTTCTGAAAGCCATTGTATGATGGAACTGAAGCAATTCTTTATGAATGAGATTGTTGGCTTGGTGGTGGTACATGGGGCATATATCATTATATTGTTGGCATATATGTGGTAGAATATGTTGTGTGCTTGGATAATTGTGCAGATAGGTTGGTGGAAGATGTTAAAAAGTAAAGAGGACAGGGCAGATCCTTGGGGGACTCCCTGATGTTGGGTGAAAGGGGCAGATTTTTTTTGTAGCACATTTTTACTTGGAGTTGACGATCTGTAAGATAAGATTTGAACCACTTTAGAGTGGTGCCTTGCAGCCGTTGGAAATTGAGGTGATGAGGAACAGAGTTGAAAGCTGCCTTGATATCAGGAATATTTATTTATTTACATTCTCTTATATACCGCGCTATTCTGCATCAGTGTGGTTTACATTGAACAAACTGAAATTACATTGAACAGGGCATTATAACTTGGAGATAACTATTTTACAGGGGTCATGGGCTATGGAGGGTTAAGTGGCTTGCCCAAGACCACAAGGAGCACCTGTGGGACTAGAAACCCCAGTCCTTTCGGCCCAATGTTGCTGTCCTCTAGTGGGATTTGAACCCCTGACCTTCTGGCCTGAAGTACCTTGCCCCAACCACTACGCTACTCCTCCACTCCAGTTTAGCCCAAATCCAGGTTTTGTTTTAAACTTTGCTGCTCATGCTTTTGAGTTTGCAATTCCTATTGAGCTGAAAGTACAAAGGCACAAAAGTAAATTGCAGCACCAATTATTCCCCTCCCCCCCAAAAAAAAATCAGTAAATTGGGAGTGGAATCACTTGATGAAGATCTTGGACTTTCTGCTTTTAGTGTCCACAGATAGAAAGATGTCACAAACGTTTCCTTCCATTGAAGGTGCCACTGAATCGTCCAATCAATAATAAAGACATTTCTTTTAAACCATTTGACAACAAAATAAATGTTCTTGCTACATTCCTTGTGCCACCCCCCAAGAATGAGAGGTTTGTGGCAAAGAAAAAACATACACAAAGGCCAATTTTAGATAGGATATGAAGAGGTCGGATGGTGGAAAATTCACACTTAATTTTGCAAAAGGCTCCACTAAATGCAGAGCCTCTTGTAAAATACTGTATGTGCAAGAAAGTGCAGGTGAACATGTTGCTGTCTCCCCAAGTCCACCAGGAACAGAGATTTTAGAAAGCTGTACAAGGAGCAGAACACATACAGTTTTATCCCACATGTGCATGACAACAACATTTTAAAATTGCTGCTCCCCTATCCCTTCCAACCAGATGCACAAGTCCCCCCAATCAGCCCCCTGACATCTGATTTCCCAGAAACACCTGCATCATTTTATTCCTCCATATAGCATCCCACAGCTTCTGATCGTCCCAGGGGAGGTTCAAGGGACTGGATGATGAGGAGGTCAGGGGAGGGGTGATTGGGGGGACCTGATCTCAACCTTTACAACTACCCTTCCAAGCATGCACTTATTCATGCCTCAGGGGGGCTGTAAATGACAACATCTAGTTTTGTTATGTGGATTCTCCTTGTAAAATGGGGAAGACACATTGATATTGTAGGCGCAAACCATTCCCTCTCCAGGCCCTAAGCATGCCTCCTTGCAATTTAGACCTGGTTCAGTTCTCCATGTGCAGACAGCAGCTTTCTAAAATCGCTCTTTGCATATAGAGGCAATCTCCACAAGTAAATGCTGTTATGAGGGGGGCTGATAAGTTTCTTGCCTTTTAACAAAACAGAAAGCTACAGGCACACTTCAATTCCAGAGATCCGAATGATCTCTGCAGCAATTTTAAAAAGTTGTTGTCATGCACATGTGGGGTAAAACTCTCTGCATTTTTGTTTTAAACATTTTACATTTTTAAATATTTAAAACGAAACTGCAGAGAGATCATTTGGACCTCTGGAACTGAAGTGTGCCCATAGCTTTCTGTTTCGTTACAAGGCCAGAGACTTATCAGCACCCCCCCCCCCCCGCCCCTCCCCCCTTTGTATGTACTTGAAGTGTGAAAGCCAAACATTTTTAGTTTTCCGTGGTGTTTTCATTTTGTTTTGCTTTGGGGTTTTTTAAATGATCTTTTTCAGGGGGAATTGTCATTAATAGCACACACTTTCAAACAATAGCATGCATTATCCATATGCCTGGAAGAGACTACCTGAATCTGTACGTCAGGCTTCTTCTCTCCCCCTTTCCAAATCCACTTTTGGATCCGGATCTCTTGTTCCCCTTGTGTCTCCTTACTTTCCTTTCTACCACTAATCTCATCTGTTGTATTGTCTGTCTTGATTAGACAGTAAGTTCTAACGAGCAGGGACCATCTCTTATTTTCTCGCCCCTGCCCCTTGGAACTCTCTACCCCCTGCCCTTAGATTCGAACCTTCTTATTTCAAATTCAAGACACTCCTGAAGACACATTTATTTAACATTGCCTACGATATACCAGTTCCTTGATCACTTCTCCATCTTTTTATCTTCCCCTCTCCGCATCGCTCTATTATTTCCCTGGTACGATTGATTTTAGCTGTCCTATGGATTAATTGGACTTATTTGCCTATCTTTATTTTTTCAATCCTTTTGGTTTTAATTGTACACTGCTTTGCTGCAAATTGTGAGGAGTGGTCAAGCAAATATAAATAAACATAACATAGACATGTGTCTGTACAGCGCTGCACATGCCTTGTAGCACTATATAAATGATTATTGGCAGTAGTAATAGTGTACATTATTTCCACGCACTATTGAGCATTGTGTGCACTTTTTTCTGAACGCAAGCATTATTTGCACGCTATTGCTCAGTAATGCACGCTACTAACTGAAATAGATGGAAAGCAGCATAATTTCAATGTTTTTACTTCCATTTCAGTTTGAAAACGACATGAAATGATATAGCAAATGTTGCTGACATTTTCTATATCATTTCAAACAAATGCACATCCCTGCTATTTACATGTGAGGATGCCTCTAAAATAACCCCCCTGGAGCCCGATCCTCTGTGGGGCATGTCCAGGCTATCAGCGCTCAATTCTGCACTGCGGGTACAGGATCAGGTACAGGGAGATGGGCCAGCTGCCCCAGCATTGCTGTGGGGATATCCTCCCTGCAGTCTGCTGCCCCCTGGGACCCTGATTCCCACTGTCTGACCTCAACGGGGACAGCCAGTGCCTCGATTGGGCAGTGTTGACCCATCTGCTGCCTCAGAGTATCCATGGAGGGCCTGGCCATCCTATTGGGGGGGGGGGGCAGCTCGCATTTATTCCACCTCTGAAGTGGAATAGTCTGGCCATTCCCCTGGTGCCCCCAGGACATACAGGGCCATGAGCAGAATCAGCCCTGTATGTCCTGGTGCCAGTCACACCCATGCTCCTCCCACTCCCATCCCCTGCAGCATGCATAACAGCTCTGTGTGTGCAGGGAGGACAGGAGGCAGCATATAGCAAAGGCGGATAGCAGGGCTGTGCGTCCCAGCGGGACGTGCAGCTCCACTATCTGCCTTATAGAATCAGGGCCATAGTCTCACTAATATATATATGTAGTCAATACTCCGGTGTTGCATAACCACTGCCTCTCTTCAAGGTTCTTAGAACAACTGCGGATATCTGGGCCATCCTAGCAAGCTGTTATAAAAATGTATTAATTTGTCATTTGTTCACTGTTTTTTTTTGGTTTTGATCTTTGAAACGGCAACATCCTTCAAAGCTCAAAAACAATTTGTGTGATGATTTTGAAGATATTACTATAACATTTTTATTTTTAAAACTGAATTATGTTTTAATTTCTGTGGGCTTTTCAAGCTTGTAGTTTTAAGTCAAGCAATACAGTGAATTTCTTGAGCCATTTTAAAAAGTAGCTGCTGGTTTAGCTTTCATCTTTATAGGTTTCATTTATTCAAGGGTTTTGCTGAAATGCTGACAGGAAAATCCCCTGTTGAATTAAACCCCATATTGGTGTGGACTGAATAAAGTACAATCCTGGTAAATGTTAACATGTTTGCTGTTAACAAATATTCAGAAGAATCATGCAATATTTATTTTCCTATAACATAGAAAATATAATTAGAGGAAGAACAAGATTGGCTTTCCTAAAGCTAAGAGTTAAAGAAAAAAATTCCAGCCTTGAATAGGAATGCTACAAGTTGATCAAGGATCTATGTTGAATGATGCTGAGAAGATCAAAAAAAGGTGGAAAGAATATACAGTCATTATAATATAAAGATCAAATGGACCAATAGCTCTTTCAACCTGAAGCATATGATCAGGAACCATTGGTGATGAAAAAAGAAGTCGAAGCAACATCGAAAACCTTATCAAAGAACAAAGCACCAGGCATTGATGGCATTCCTGTTGAAGTATTACAGCAATTGGATACAAGCTGTTACTCTACTTACAAGGCTCTGCCAGGAAATTTGGAAGACATCATCATGACCAACTGATTGGAAAAGATCTGTGTTTATACCAATACTAAAGAAAGGTGATCCAACTGACTGCAGAAATTATCGCACACTCGCTCTGATCCAACATGCCAGTAAGATTCTACTGAAGATTATTCAGAAGAGACTATAACCATATTGGAATGAGAACTGCCTGAAGTGCAAGCAGCGTTCAGTAAAGGGTGAGGAACAAGAGATATCATCACGGATGTAAGATGGATCCTTGAAAAGACAAAAGAATACCAAAAAGATATCTATATGTGTTTTATTGACTACAGCAATAAATCCTTGAAAAGACAAAAGAATACCAAAAAGATATCTATATGTGTTTTATTGACTACATGTCCAGGAAAGTTGGCTGAGTAAACCATGAGAAACTTGGGTCTACATTAAGAAGCATGGGTATTCCAGAACACCGGATTGTTCTCTTGCACAACCTTTACATTGATCAAGAAGCAACAGTTCGAATGGAACAAGGAGAATCAGAATGGTTTAAAATCAGCAAATGTGTATGACGAGGCTGCATACTTTCTCCTACCTCTTTAATTTATATGCAGAACAAATCATCAGAGAAACCGGACTGTATGAAGACAATTGAGGTGTGAAGATTGGTGGAAGACTCATCAACAACCTTTGCTATGCTGATGATACCACATTGCTGGCTAAAAGAGAAGACGATCTAAATCATTTGCTTCTCAAGATTAAGGAACATAGTCTTAAAATGGACCTGCACCTTAATGTAAAGAAGATAAAGATCCTGACAACTGGCAAAATCAATGTTCATCATTGATGGAGAAGAAATTGAAGTATTTGACAACTTTAACCTACTTGGATCAACTATCAATAAAGAAACGACAAGCAGTCAAGAAATCCAACGATGTAGTGCTCTTGGCAGAATGGCTATGAAGGACCTAGAGAAGATTCTCAAGAGCAAAGATGTCTCTCTCCATACAAGGATTTGACTTGTTCAAGCTGTGGTGTTTTCAATAACATCATATTGATGCAAAAGTTGGACAGTGAAAAAGATAGACAGGAAGAAAATCAATGCCTTTGAATTATGGTGCTGACAACGAATACTGTGTATACCAAGGGCTGCCCAAAGAATAAACTAGACAGTACTAGAGGAGATCAAACCTAAGCATTCCCTTAGAAACTCAGATGACAAGACTTTGACTTTCATACTTTGGACACGTCATGCGAAGAGAGAGATTGTTAGAAAAAGATATCGTGCTTGGCAAGGTAGAAGGTCAACGCAAAAGAGGAAGGCCAGCAATGAGATGGATCGATACAATAACAGCAGCTATGGGTGCCACTCTATGCTTACTGAAGACTGAACACAGTTTAGGACAACTATCCAGAGGGTGACCATGGGTTGACACTGACTCAATGGCACTTAACAACAACAACAGTAATATTGTCCAGTACTACCTATATCTAGTAGTGCTCAGAAATTATAAGAAACATAAGTGCTCAAATACCTATCGTCTTTTCAAAGAATTCAACAAGGACACCGTACTCAAACAAATGCTCCCCAGGTTCGACAACAGCACCTCGGACCTTACAACCCTAATAGCAAACTGGAATGACACCATTTCATCAGCTGCCCTTGTACCACCGAAACAAAAATCTTCGACGAGAATGCAAAGCCCCAGAGTACTCCTCCAATATGAAACAAGAAAAGCTCACATTAAGAAGACTTGAAAGAAGATGGCGGAGAACTAAAGATCAAGCAGATCGTCTGGAATACAGGACAAAGCAATGGGAATACAATGAGCTAATTCTAAACCAAAAGAAGCAGCATCATACAAACATCATTATGAAATCTCTAAACCACCCTAGAGAACTAGTCTCTATAGCGAAAGATCTAACCAGAGATTCACAAAACAATGCCACAGATTCAATAACTCCAGAAACATATGCAACCTATCTCCAGAGCAAGCTTAGTTGTACACCCTTAGTGCCAGGCCACTCACTCACGCTAATGACCAAAAAAGATCACCCAAAAAATCAGATATTGTTTTACTCAATCTCTGAGGATTATTGCATCAACCTTTTAAAATCCCTCAATACAACCATTTCCCATAAATAAATAAATAAGTGGCAGCAATAAAAGCATGCCTCTTGTGTTTGGTAAATATTTGTCTAATAGTTGTCAAGTTTCAGAAATATTAACAAATCTATAAAGGTTTCCATTTGTTGCACACAATAAATATCAATCATCTACAGATGAATGTTTTGAGAGTCTAGTCAAATTCAATGCAAACGAGGAAAAATTAACACTTACAATTGTCGCACCCCCAGGTGCCCTACCGGTGAGGCCTTGGTACTGCCTGAGGACTCCCCTGAGGGTGGTAGTTGTACCTTCTCTATAAACCACAAAAGACACTTGTGTTCCAAACTCAGGGTTTTTATTCCCCGTCCGTGAGGTATTTTCTCCTTGGCAAAACAAAGCAAACAACCCACTTCGGGCATATAACAGAAATCAAAAGGTTAAACAAAAATAGCTTACTTCAGCTTAAATGCAAAAAGAAAAGAATTAAACATTCTCAATGTTTTTCACAAGCTTTCCTTTTTGCTGCCAGAGCACAGCTCATTCACATGGTTTTCTGTGAGACACGTTTTCCAGCCCACACCTTGTGACTCTTATTCAGGTTATCTTTAACCCTTTTCACCTTAAGGAAAACTCTGGGTCAATTACCGAGACAGAGCATTCCATGGGCTCAGGAACTGTTGCTAACTCTGTATTCTCATATTCCATAGATTCTGGTTCATTAACACTCACGTTTTCAAGGTCAGCTGTTTCAAAAGGATAATGTAGGTTTTCCTCGTCAAGCAGGAAGTTGTTCTGTCCTTCTCTCTCAAAGCCTCCCTGGGAACTACCATATACTTTTGCATGAGGCTTATGAGAACTCAGCCCCTGCAGGTAATCATAAGGACATTCAGGAACTTCCCTGGCTCTGCTGTTAGAGTGATTACGGTAAACTCTGAGCGTGCTCGGGTCTAGCCTTTTCCTCACAGCTGCCCTGGATTGCACTGCTCCATACGGAGGTTGCTCAAACTCTGGGAGTTTAAAGTGGATACTAGAATCTCTAGCTTTTCCAAGTAAGTGAGCTTCTTTTCTCCTGGGTTTTCTAGCACAAGGGAAGGGATTATTTCCAAAGCTTATTTCTGGGTGGCTTTTTCTATTGCTGCAGGGTTTTACCCACTCGGGTAGAAAACAGCCACTATCAACACTTCTGGCTTTGTTACCTTGTACTGCAACTCTCTCACGTCTCTCGTGCTCTTCACACATGCATTCAATATCTGGCTTCTGCCTTCCAAATGTTTCACTCTGGGTTTGAGACTCACTCAGATCTTCGTGTGGGCTTGCATGCTGTCCCAGTAATTCAGACTCTCTTTCATTCCACTTCCATACTTTTCCCAGCCTCTGCTGCGCTGACCGTTGTCTCCCTTGCTGTGAGACTTGCTGGTTCACCTCCTCTCCCTCTCTAACTATTTGGGAGCATATTATATCTCTGTGTTTCTGGGCTCCACCTCTACCCAGCTGATTCCTATCAGGCCAAGCAAACTCCCTTTGCTTGTTATCTGGGTGTGTCTTCTCAGCCCTTACCCACGTGTGCCTAGGTTGTCTGTAGCAACCATCTGACAGTTTTTTGTTTATATTGTCATCTCTCCCCTGATCACTGCTGCTGATTTCCATTTTCTCAGGCTCCGATAGGTCCACCTTGTGACACAATTTATATAGTATTTGCAAATTGCAAATTTGACAGAGCGCCTTTAGACCTTTGTACAGTCTTTTTGCCTGTTTGTCATTAGAATTAACCATTACAATAATTAACTTGTTTATATGGATATCAAATTGAATATCTGTATTGAAATATAATAAACTATTTGTAATTAAACTCAGAAAAAATTAATGTTCTAGTGATTATGAAAACATGCCCATCTACATATAAATTTATCACTGTATGGGGTTCGATGCGCTTTGTGTCATGCCAACTACTAATGAGTGGGTATTAATCAAAAGTGTATACTTGGCTGGTCCAGTATTACACATTGCCATGTAGAGGACTTAGGTATGATTCCAGGGTCAGGTCTTCATTTCTCCTAGACAGCTGGGATTGTTGCAGATACAGCAGTCACAAAGTTGGGAAGAAAGCCATTTTGGTCTCCGTGTTATTGACACCTAGTGGTTGGGTTTAGAAAGAAGCCCAGAGGCATGGCTCCCTGGATAAAAACTCTAGCTGCAATCACTGGCTTGGAAAGAGATATTAAATTCCTGGATAGAGGCAAATTAAGGCTCATGCTGGTGGATTTCAGCCCCAGATCTGATTGAGCTGGAAGCCCAAAGGAGCAGAAGGAAGCCGCCAATCCAAAAATAACTTAATAACTTATGCTATTAAATATGTTGCAAATGGTAGAAGAGGAGCAACATCTTAATTTGCCTAAAGAATAACAGGTCAGTATTTCCACTCCACAGTCAGAGCTTGAATAAAATACATATATTTGGCACTGCTGTCCAAATAGCAAGTGGTGCTGAATACACACATAGGGGCATGCTTACTAAACCATGCTACCCAATAGCACGGGGTTTGGGTGCTGTGCTAAAATGTAGTACCAGCTCTAGCACCGACAATCCCATGCTACCCTAGTAGCGCCTGTAGGGGGTGGATCGCAGACAGTGCTGGCGCTTCGAGGCTAGCGTGGGCATTAAGGTCCCTCACTAACTGCGCTTGATGCTGGTAGTATGCATGCACCTAGCCCCCCCCCCCACCCCACCTCAGTGGATGGCATTAAGGGTACTCACTTGCCAGCTTGCATACTGCTGTTTCTTAGCATCATGCCAGCTGCAGAGGGACAGAAACACAAGCTCCTTGCAGTCAGCGTGGGTCGCCGTGCTGGTAACGCGACCCACACCTGCATTACTGGAGCAGGGCTTAGTAAACATGCCCCATACTGCACGGCGCCAGAATTATGTGAAGAGCGGCAATATTTGATCTATTAACTATTTAGATGAGCTAAATACAGCTTTTTTGCTGTCCTAACTTTATTTGTAAAGTTATCCAGATAGCGGACTGAACATCGCTGTTCTCTAGATAACGCGGTATTCCTCCTGTGTATCACGTGTCCACACATTATACAAGCAGAAGCTAATTTTATATGTTATGGCGCTGTTGTGTGTGTATTTTACACCTGTTTTATAAAGCCAATTCTGTGCACATTTTACATTATAAAATAGAGGAGTAAGTGATTGAAAATGTGCATTCATTTAAGGTATGTGCACTTACACCAGTCCTATGGCTGGGATAAATGCCGGCACTTAGATTTTTGCGCACTGACCAACTCAACCCCTGTGCATGGCCACAGTGCAAGTCTGCGTGATCAGCCTGGCACATAGACTTACAGAACTTTGATGACGTCATATACACGTGTAGGTGGCTGCTTACACACATGTAGGACTAAAATACCTAGATTTACACACACTGTTTGTACATGGATCTAGGCGTCTTTTTATAAAGGATTTTCAGCACCACTATCCACACAATGCAACCGAACATCCAGGGATACTGCTTCCAAGGCACTGAGCTGCATAACAGCTGTCATTATCTAGGTAATTCCCTTTGGCTATCCAGCTGTCAATTCATTTAAAGAAAACTATACAAAGTAGTTAGGGACAGAGAATAATTTTTATTTTATTTTATTTTTTATTTATTTACATTCTCTTCTATACCGCACTATTCTGCATCAGTGCGGTTTACATTGAACAAACTGAAATTACATTGAACAGGGCATTATAACTTGGAGATAACTATTTTACAGGGAACATGGGCTATGGAGGGTTAAGTGGCTTGCCCAAGACCACAAGGAGCACCTGTGGGACTAGAAACCCCAGTCCTTCCGGCCCAAGGTTGCTGTCCTCTAGTGGGATTTGAACCGCCGACCTTCCGGCCTGATTTTAGCAATTTTAACAATAACAAATATTTTATTGCGTAATCTTTCAGGGACACTACAGTTTCTTTCTCAGCCAATGTGCTGTAAGCGAAAGGGAGAAGCTTATGCGTTGTGAATTCGCCGTATGTTATTTGCATATTGTTAAAGTGATTAATAAAGATAGCACAGCAGATTTAATGAAATATACTTGGGCTTTTATATCTTAGGCTCCTTTTGCATTTTTAAAGATGTAAAAATCTAATTGTTTTCTAGGAAAAGGCAAAATTCAACCTTAATATAATAATTTCTCTTTATTTGATTCTATTGCTCCTGCAACAAGATTATACAACCAATAATTCGATTCAGAGATTTTTTCAGCTTCAGTGATGTTGGTGTATGTAGTTGTAGATAAATGACCATAAGAAAACTTCACAGAATTAGTGTTTACACTTAATCTGGCAATGAACTATAATTTGATTGGTAAAAAAATCATTTGTTGTACCTCTGGCCCCTTTTTGCTGGATAATGAAAATTTATGTCCATGTTTCAGACATCTGGGGAAGACATGACAGCTTTGGGGCTGAATGAAAGATTATGCCACAGCGACTTCTGTCAGCATTTCCTCACAGCCTAGTTACCCAAAACCCAAAAGCAGTCATACATTTTTTGCTAGAATGGGTTTTCGTTGTATTTAGGGAAACTAATGGCAGTGGAAATCTAATAGACCATTCTAGAAGCATCATGATGGTATTTTAAAAAAGAAAGCTGTAGTACTGGTCAGAATAGCGTGTGGCAAAGATTTTGGCTATGTTGAGCAGCACAAATAGCAAACTGTGAGTAGACCATAAAGCTGATGAATGGTTTTCTATAAAGGATTTAAATTCAGCTGTTATCTGGATAATTTCAGCCCTTATCAGGCTTAGTCCATTCTGGACGTAGATCCCCTCTGTATGTCCGGTCTGAGCCAGAGGGGATCACGTCTAGCCCTGCGAGATCAGAATCGCGAACAGTCATGTACTGTATGTGCAGGCCGGAACTGCGATTCCATGCAGCCTGCATGTACATGACCTGCCCGACTAACTCACTCAGGGCTTTTAAAGGAGCTGCGGTGCCTTGGCATCTGGTTGCTATGGTACTGTGGCTCCATTTAAAAGCCGCGATGCTGGCCACTAGACAAAAGTGCTCATTCCCCACAGCCCGACCCCTGATCTGGCCTCCTAAGGCCAGGGTCGGGCTGCGGGTAATGTCTTCCAGCTCCTCTTGCCCCATCCGCACCCCGAAAAACATGTCCAGGAAAGTTATTCCATCTCAGAGGTGGAATAACTTTCCCGCACATGCCGCCAAGCCTGGACCTCCAGGGCTAACATTAGAATCGGCCCTGTACCTCCAGGGCCAGTGACTGCCCAGACTGTACCCAGACTCCACCCCCCCCCCCAAGCTGCCCCTTCCCTGCCCCATCTAACTTCTCCACACAACCGGCGGGGAAGGTGGATGCAGGTAGAGAAGGCATGAATATGGATGCCCCGTTAGGACGTCCATCCTCACTGTTGATGGCACAGAATCGGACCCTATGTGAATAGTCTATCGCATAACTTAGGGCAGCAAGAAACACATCAGAATCACAACTGACTGCCATCACTATCCAACTAATCGCCAGCGCTGATCAAGCATTGTGGAACTTGTGTGTCTTCTGAGGAAACTGCTAGGTACGTATGACCTAGACTGGCCACTGTTGGAAACAGGATACTGGGCTTGATGGACCTTGCTCTGACCCAGTATGGCATATCTTATGTTCTTATGACAGAATCTGAATATTCAGCACGATCACTTTCTGTCTAACAGAGCTGAACATCCAGATGATATCTAAACACTGCAGCTGATGGTCAGTTTTTAATTTCCGGATGTTTTGAATATTGGATCCATGGTACCTACTGTTATGTGAGGACAGAAACTACTAGTCCTATTAATACTTGTCATTTGCATAGTGGTACTAGGCACACATAGCATTGTACCATACATATAAGGGAGAGTCCCTGCTCCACAGAGCTTACAGGACAAACAAGGGACTGGGGCAGATCATTAAGGGAAAGGTTAAAACATACATGGCTGTTAAGCAGGAAATAGAGAGGTAAAATAAGCTGAGCACGGGCGAAACTGGCATTTACGCACATACTTTATATAGTAGGCACATATCAGGCCACTGTTTAAACCCCACAGTCAGTGTTTTTATTTTTAATTACAGCCACAGAATTTAAATCATTCACATATATCCAGGGCCACTATATATAGAAAGGCACATTTTAGAAAGGCCGTTTATGTGGTGAGAGGGGCGTGGAAATGAAAACGTCTACAAATCTGTGTCATCTTTAGAAGACAGGGTGTGTCTGTGTGAGGCTAATGTAAAACCGATGTATCTCTGCCCCTCAAAACAGATGCGCTTGAGGAGCTATCTTAGAAATGTACACATCGGAAAAATAAGATGATGAAACCCAGCAACTTACACTTGTATCTCGGTCGTTTTCTAAACGTAGACATGCAGCTGATTTTAAGCACCTACACAGGCCACTTTTTAACCTCATTTAGATTTGGAGGGGGAAGTAAATATTGGTGGATTAAGGGAGATATTCCACTTAATCCCTCCTGGACAGGGCTGCTCAAAATGAGCACTTTTTAAATGCCTGCTCATGTCAGGGAGAAGTGTAAATCCAGATATGTACGATTTCAGGCCTGAACATGCATCCCCTATATGAAATGGGAATACCCGTATAGATTCTGCTGCTGCCCAGGCCACGCCCCTACCAAGACCTCGACACACCTCCACACAATTTGGACATGGTATGGTCATCTACATGCAAGTCAGACCCTTCCTAAGATGGCCTTTTACACATGGATGCGATTTACATGTCCATATGGCTGATTAAACACATTTAAATCATAAATAGGGCTTCTAAAATAACCCCATAGCCAGCTACACATATAGGCTAGAGGCTAAATATTGCCGGAGAGTATCGAATAATGCTGGATGGCTGAGAATTCATAGATTTATGAGATTAATACGTTTAGTGGCTGCCAGTGAACACTTTAGAATATTGACCTATTTAGCTCCTTAGAACATTTTATGTAGTAGAGACCTAAGGGAATTAAGGCACAATTTTTGACAAGATTTTTGGAAAGGGCAGAGCATGGCCGCCGGAGTGACGAACACATTATTTAATGAGTGATATAGAGAGAAATCTATAGTCAATTATACTTATTCTAAGGCATATTCAAAAGATGTGGAGGGGAATTTTTGAAGGGACATCCGAGTGCAATCTGGGATATCTAAGCCAGAACATCTGAAAAAAAAAAAGCATGCCTGACCAGGTGCAGACACGATTTCACACACCTGAACGTGCTTGATATGGATGTCTGTGATGTTGGGGGTGTGGGGGTGTCTTTATAGACATCCCCAGAACCATATTCCCATGCCTCTGCATTCAGGATAGCCTAATGTTTAGAGCAGTAGGCCAGGAACAGAGCAGCTGGGGTTCTGCTATTGTTGACATTGTGCTGAGTACTAAGGACGATGGAGGGCTGTCTTCTTTACACTCTCTGGATGTTTTTCAGCCAAAACAAGCACTTTTGAGGTGCCTGGAGTAGGTTTAAACTTAAACGCAATGCCGGACATCCATGACCTTTCTGAGATCTAACGAGGATGTCCACATTCCTGGGAATGCTCTGGCCACACCTCCACCATGCCCCTATTCAGACTTGGATGTCCTCATGCTGGGAACGTCCCCAGAGCCATTTTCTGAAATGACTCTGGAGATGTCTCTGTGTTTTGCATATCTCTGTGCCCATTCTTGGACGTCCAAGGTACGAATAGGGCTTCCAAAATGACACCAATAACCTTTTCCATCTCTGACCATCTTTTCCTTATTGACCACCATCCTGTCTGGTTGACCATGAGAACAAGAGCTGATTCTCACCAGCCATGAAAGTGCGACTCTAAGCACCACTTCCAGTCAAAGAACGGAAGCCCGAGTCAAAAACTGAACCCAGGTTTTCTGCAAAAGGCTAATGAATTCGTTTCCTGTATCCCTAACCCTTCTCTGATCAAAATGGCCTATATGGGTTGGTAATAGCTATATCCTTTCTCTGTAATCGCTTAGTAAAAGAATGTGGTGATAGTAGCAAAAGGAAAAAAAACAACTTCTTTATTCTGGATATCGTTTTCTTTATGTAACTTCTGCTTTCTGAAGGCTGGCTCTAAATATTTCTTCAAAAGAAGTTTGGGTCAACATTCAGCTTCCACAATTGGTGCTTTTCGTAAACGCCAGCCATGGCATTAAAAAAAAACAAAAAACAAGTATACATTCAGCACCAGCATCCTGATTTGGCCTGTGGTGAATATCCAGAAAGAACGGAGACTACCAGCATTACCTGGATTGTATGAGTATTCAGCGCCGTGCCTGGTTAACTTATGACAGCCTTCTGCTATCCTAAGTTATCAGGACAGTCCTTAAGATACCGGCACTGAATATTGTCGCTTTGCCCATGGATTGTGCCGAAGCAGTCTGCAAAATATTCACTGGCAGTATCTGGACAGACCTCTCTGGTGCCACTTACAGAGTTTTGAATATTGACCCAATTATCTATTGGGTAAAGTAACTGCCGATTAATGTCAGTTTTCCAGCCAAACAACTCTATGAAGCATTTGCCTCTGAAGTTGGTATGGTGAAGATGGTTAACACACAAAGAACCAAGGGGCCGATATTGAACGGCAGCGGCCAGTACTGTTAGAGCGGCTAGCCATCGCCACTTTAACCCAGACCCAGATATTCAATACCAGTCATATGCAACCACTAGCACTGAATGGCCGGATAAAACTGAAGCTAACCAGGCAATGGAGATATTCAGCTGCTGCCCATTTAACTAAAGTTAGGACAGCCTTTAATCTTCCTAACTTTAGCTGCTTTAAGATAACCGAGCAGTGGTTGAATATCACTGCTGTCCGGTTATCTTCAGCACTGCCCTCGCAATGTCTCAGTGCTAAGCGGTTATCATTAGGGCGTCTAACGGCATTAGAGAGAGATATCAGCTGCACAAACTGTCTGAATATCCTGCTCAGAACAATTAACGTGGTTAGCGGGTCTGCTAACCATGCGAATCACTTTGAATATGTCCCCCCACCCCAAGGTCTTTAGATTTCCCTGGAAGTTCCAAACTGTTCCTTCTACCCAGGACTGGGCCATCCACTAGGTGAGCTAGGTGGGCGGTGGCAGCGGCACACATTGACGGGTGCATTGCGCCACCCCCGCCCCACTGCTGCTGATTCTGTTTGGGAGGGGAGGCAAGTAGCGGCAGTATTTCCAAAAGTGGCAGCAAAGCGTCACTGCTTTGGGAAACACTGCCGCTGGATGTTTCCCCCCTCCTGAGATGGAATCAGCGGCAGCTGGGGGAGGGGGCAGTGCCGGCAGCGGGGGGGGGGGGGGGGTGGTATCAGTGGAGAGGGGCAGTGGCAGCTGGGGTGGGAGGCAGAAACCCTTGTGCCGGCCCTGCTTCTACCTTTGATTCAGCATCTCAATGACTGGCAATGATTTCAAAGGTCATCAGGATGCACCTTGAGAATAACTAGGAATTGATAACCTGTTAGTCATCACTGTATGCAGAATATAAAGTAGATCATAACATTTTTTTCTGTTTAGTAGTCTGTTCCTTTTTGATCAATTTCTAATGAACTTTACTCTCACCATCTGTTGCACTAGAAGTCAGAGATTGAAGTCATTTGGTTAGTACAAGTCCATTGGGGGAAAAGTTGTTTTTCAGATAGTTTGACTCTCAGTTGCTTACAATATTCTGGAAGAACATTGTGGAAAAACTGAGTCTCATTCTGATGCTGAATTGATTGGCTAATGTCATTCTAGGTAGAATCTAAGGGTAGCATTCTTCTTGGAGAATATTTTCTTTGCAAGGATGGAGAATGGCGAGACATTTTCATTTGCAAAACAAGTCCCCCTCCCCCCAGTTTTAAGGTTAAAGACAGATTATTTTTTACATCAAAATTGCACCAAGAACCTAAAATGAAGAAATACGTTTTAAGGTTTAGAATTTTTTTATGATGATGAAGTGCTGAGCACAAATCAAGTCAAATTATATATGGGCTTTATGCTTTCAGGATATATTTGTTGTAAATTGAAATTCAAATTACCCAGATTAGAGTACACCGTTAGCTGCCAAATGAGGCACAGTGCCAACCCTGGTACTAATACATATTATATCCAGTGTTATCTGTATGTAGGCCTTCGGAATACAGTCGCTTCCAGAGTGCTTCCTTGGAATTGATTTTACAAATTAACAATATTAGACTTCATGTATAATAGAAGGCGCATTACTCATTGTGCCTTTATCCTGAAAGGAAATCTATTGTTCTTTCCAAGGAAATGACATCACACAAAATAAGAGTGCAGGAGCCGGAGAGAGAACTGCATTCTGCCTAATGAGGACGTCTTAAAAATGAGAGTGAAGACGATGAACAGAAACTTTAGCGGTGAAGGGAAACTCTATAGTACTTTGATTTCCCTAAAGTTTCCTGGAGTAAAACTGTGATAGACTATCCTTGGTGGAAAGATTGCCAGTACAAACATATTTACTATTGGCCATGAGAGCATATTTTTGGGATTGGCTTAATGGCTCAGCAAGTGCTGCGTGCTACCATGTGGAGGGTCACGGTTGGATTCCCAGGCCAGACTTCAGCCCCATGACTAGGGATGATACACAGCCCCTGGGTGTGTGTGGGGGGGGGGGGGAGGGGAGCCCCAAACTATGCATAGCAGTGATACTTGGGGGCAAGACTAGGGCCCAGAAGCATTTGACTGTGGATCGAGACATGGCATATGGCGCCCAACTGTGGCGCTGGAGCCAGATGACCTAGGAATGAAAAGGTCAGAGGAGGAAAATGAAGGTTCATGGCAGCGTATCTCAATGTAGATTTGATCTGACAAGCATTTTTTTAAAGAATTTCACCATCTGAAATTGTAAATTCACAATAAGTGCTTTGTTTCTTTGTTGCAGTTAAAGACATCTGTCTCTTCACACACAGGCTTCATGGTAGAAACCTCTACTCTGAGAGATTGTTGTTTAAAAATACTATCTTGAAAGCCCAGACCAGCTATATTCCATGCTTTAAGAAAAGTGTAAGGAAGTCCGAAAAAACTGCCAGCATATTTTAAAGGTGAGGTCAAACAGGATATTGTAGCCAAAAAAGCAATTTTCAGAAAATAGAAAAAGGAGCCAAATAATAAAAACTGGAAACAACATAAGCACTGGCGATAAAGCAGGCAAAGACAGAATTTGAAAAAAGGTCACTGTGTAAGCAAAAACACACAATAAAAACTTTTTCAAGTACATTTGTAGCAAAACACCTGTGAGATAGTGGACCATTAGATGATAGAGGGGTAAAAGGGGCACTAAAAGGGGACAAGGCCATAGCAGAGAGACTGAATGAATTCTTTGCTTTGATCTTTACTGAAGAAGATGTTGGAAAGTTACCTATGACTGAAATGGTATTTAAAGGTGATGCATCGGAAGAACTGAAAGAAATACTGATAAAACGGGAAGATGTATTACAACTATTTGATAAACTAAAGAGTAGCAAATCACCTGGACTTGATTGTATACATCCAAGGGTGTTGAAAGAATTGAAATACGAGAAGATACCTGAAGATTGGTGAATGGCCAATGTAACACTAATTTTTAAAAAGGGTTCCAGGGGTGATCCGGTAAACTACAGACCAGTTAACATGACGTCGGTACAGGGCAAAATGGTAGAAATCATTATAAAGAACAAAATTACTGAACATGTAGATAGTCATGGTTTAATGGAAGAAAGACAATATGGTTTTAGCCAAGAAAGTTCTTGTCTTACTAATCTGTTATATTTATTTGAAGGTGTGAATAAAGAGGTAGACAAAGGTGAGCCAGTTGATACAGTGTATCTGGATTTTCAGAAAATCTTTGACAAGGTCCCTCATGAGAGACTCTTGGCGAAATTAAAAAGTGATGGGATAGGCGGCAGTGTACTATTGTGGATCAGGAACTAGTTAAAAGATAGAAAGCAGAGAGTAGGGCTAAATGGCCAATTTTCTCAATGGAGAAAGGTGAATAGTAGAGCCCCTAGGGATCTGTGTTGGATCTGCTGCTTTTTAACATATTCGTAAATGGCCTGGAAATTGGAATAATGAGTGAGATAATCAAATTCTCAGATGACACAAAATTATTCAAAGTTGTTAAAACACAAGAGGATTGTGAAAAATTGCAAGAGAACCTTGATAAACTGGAAGACTGGACATTCAAATTGCAGATAAAATTTAATGTGCAGAAGTACAAAGTTATGCACTTAGGAAAGAACAACCAAAACTATGGTTATATAATGTAAGGTTCCACATTAGGAACCACCACCCAGGAAAAGTATCTGGGTATCATCATCGATAATACGTTGAAACCCTCCACCCAGTGTGCAGCAGTTGCCAAGAAAGCAAATAGAGTCCTAGGAATCATAAGGAAAGGAATGGAGAATAAAACAAAGGGTATTATAATGTCTCTGTATCGTTCCATGGTGCGACTGCACCTTGAATATTGTGAGCAATTCTGGTCATCATATCTTAAAAAGGATATAGCAGAATTAGAAAAGGTACAGAGAAGAGCCACCAAAATGGTAAAGAGGATAGAATATCCCTATGAGGAGAGGCTTAAAAGGTTAGGGCTCTTCAACCTGGACAAGAGACGGCTGAGGGGAGATATGATAGAGGTCTATAAATTAACGAATGGAGTGGAACGGGTAAACATAGATCGATTGTTTACGTCATCAGAATATAGAAAAGCTAGTGGACATGCAATGAAGCTACAGTGTAACCCGTTTAAGACTAATAAGAGAAAATAGTTTTTCACTCAACGTGTAATCAAACTCTGGAATTCGTTAATGGAGGATGTATAAAAGTGGTTAGTGTAGCTGGCTTTAAAAATGTTTGGACAAGTTCAAAGGTCCATAAGCCATTATTAAAAGGGACCCGGGATATCACTGCTTGACCCAATACAAGCATTGTGGAACCTGTGTGTCTTTTTGGGAAACTGCCAGATAATTATGACCTGGATTGGCCACTGTTAGAAACAGGATACTGGGTTTGATGGATCTTGGTCTGACCCAATATGGCATTTTTTATGTTCTTATGTTGGGCCATTCCAAGCAGTTGCCCATATGGATGATATAGAGAAACATCTTTTAGAGAGCATTAACTGCACCTAGAAGTTAGCTAGATGGCATTGATCGAGCTGTGTTAGAACATAAGGACTGCCATACCGGGACAGACCAAAGGTCCATCAAGCCAAGTGTCCTGTTTCAAACAGTGGCTAATTCAGGTCACAAGTACTCAAAAGTAGCCAGTTCCATGCTACTTATCCCCAGGGATAAGCAGTGATTTTCCCCAGGTCTACCTTAATAACAGATTATGGACTTTTCCTCCAGGAATTTGTCCAAACCTTTTTTAAACCTGGCTACATTACCTGCTCTTACCACATCTGCCAGAAATGAGCTCCAAAGCTTATTAATATATTGAGAGAGAAACTATTTTATCCTATTTGTTTTAAATATATTACTTTTAGCTTCATGATGTGTCGCCTAATACTTTTTGAAAGAATAAACAATCGATTTGCATTTACCTGTTCCACTGCACTCAGGAATTTATAAACCTCTATCATACCTACTGTTCTTTTCCAAGCTGAACTGCCTTTAGTCTTTAGTCTTTCCTCATAGGAGAGTCATTTAAATGACCTTTATCATTTTGGTTGCCCTTCTCTGTTCCTTTACTACTACTGCTGTATCTTTTCTGCGATGCTAAGACCAGAACTGAACACAATACTTAGGGTATATAATATTCTTCGTTTTATTCATTATTTCTTTTCTAAGAAGTACTAGTATTCTGCTTGCTTTTTTTGCCACTATTGCACTCTGAACAGAAGATGTCAATGCATTGTCCATAATGATACCTAGATCCTTTTCCTGGGTGGTGACTTCTAATGTGGAACTTTACATCATGCAGCTATGGTTTGGGTACTCTTCTGTACGCATATCACTTTGCACTTGTCCACATTAAATTTCATCTGCCATTTGAATGACCAGTCTCCCAAGGTCCTCCTGCAATTTTCACAATCCACATGTATTTTAACAGCTTTGAATAATTTGATGTCATCTGCAAATGTAATCACCTTGGACCCGATATTCTTCTGGACAGGCTATGTACTGCGTCAGCGCATAGCCCTGCCCGCTGACCCTTAAAACCAGATATTCAATGCTGGCATCATATGTGGCCCTGGCATTGAATATCGGGGTATCGCCGCACAACCTGGAAGCCGCTGAAGCTAACCAGGCAGCAGCAATATTGCATGCTGCCCAGTTATCTCACGCCCTGGAACATCCCCGACATGCCCCAATGTTAGCCGGATAACATGTGGGACTAGGCTGTAAACCGTGCAAATGCCCTATATCAGGCTCCTTGCTTATTTTTCCCAATGCCAGATGATTTATAAATATGTTAAAAAGCACCAGTCCCAATAAAAATCCTTTGTGGTACTCCACTATTCACCTTCCTCCATTGAGAAAATTGACCATTTATTCCTACTCTGTTTTCTACCTCTCAACCAGTTTTCAGTTCACAATAGGACTTTTTAACTTCCTCAGGCATCTCTCATGTGGGATTTTGTGAAATGCTTTCTGAAAGTCTAAATCCCACCAAATCAGCAGACATCTGATTCAGTTTCCATACACCCTGTCTGTTGCTTGTGCCCCACATTGCCTCCACTCCTGTTCCTCTTGTCCATTCTCTCTGATATCTGGAGGTCCTGCTGGACTCTTCTTTCTCTTTCCATGATCATGTGACAACCCTGGTCCAATGTTCCTTCTTTTTTCTCCGACAGGTTCGTGTGGTCCATCCCTTTCTTACAACCTCCTCCCTCACAACTCTCCTTCTCTCGCTGGTCATCTCAAGACTGGGCTACTGTAATGGTGTATTTGCAGGCCTTCCTCATTATCAGCCACATCACTGACAGCTTATACAAAATACTGCCAAACGTGTTCTCACTTGCTCCTTTTGTCATGACCATGTCTCTCCTCTCCTAATTCATCTGCACTGGCTCCCTCTTCAGTACCGTATCAGCTATAAAATTCTTATTACTGTTCAAAAAGCTCTTTAAACTGGGACTCCACAGTATTTATCTGATCTGCTCCAGTTCCATACTCCCACCGCCTCCTCAGAGCCATCCATGTCAACCGTTTGGTCCTCCCTGCGGCCACCAAGGCACATCTTGAGCAGACTCGTAAGTCAGCCATCTTTTACCTGGGTCCTGCATTATGGAACTCTCTACCTCCTACTCTGCTCTGAAACCAGTTTTGTCAAATTCAAAACACTACCGAACACACACCTTTTTCAGATTGCCTTTGACCTCTCCCACAGCAGTTCTCAGCAAGTCAACCATCTCTCGCCCCTTTCCCTCTGACCTAAGACACCCTCTAGACCTTCTCGACCTTCTCCGATTTCTGTGCTCTTCTATTCTGTCAAACTCTGGCATTCCATTCATTTTTCTTTTTAATTATATAGATATTGTAAACCGCTCTGAGGCATTGTCCACTAGGGCGATATATCAAGTGTTTAATAAAGATAAAGATAAATATTTTGATGAGGAGAGCTCTGCTGAGCCCATGGAAATAGAGGAAAATTGTAAATATACCTTTAAGGAGAGAGACAGGCAGGGAATTCACAGCTTTCAGAGTGCAGGTAAAGGAAGAAAACACGCAGTGACTGAAGTCAGGCCACTCCCAAGCTCTGCTAACCTAAGTGCAGGATTGGGGAGTAATGAAAAACACCCGAGTAGGAAGCAATGTACGCTAGTTAAGAAACAGCCTTATAAACCCAGGGGAGGAAAAGGAAAGGAGCCAGCACCGGGGAGCAGAAAGGAGATCACCGGGGAGGAGAACGGTGAAGATTTCGGTGAGGAGCTCAGCAGTGAAAGTAGCAGCCATAAAGAAAGCCAAGCTTACAGGAGGAGTGCTGTTAGTCCTGAAGCCAGCTGAGGTGTGGCTAGGAGAATTGCTGACGAGGGTCAGGCTGCAGTTCAAACGGTACGTGGACCAGCTCAAACAGTTCAGGCTGCCAAAACGTGGGTAGACAAACTCACAGCTAGAAGTGACCAGAACCCAGCTTGTTGGAAAGAACCAGGGCTGAACAAGTTAGAAGAACTGAGGCAGTTGATCCAGAGAAGGAATCCTCACTTTCCAGGTACAAACGTTCCTTATTGTGGAGAGCACCTGTGGAGAGAAGTCCAGGAGCTCTTACAGAGCATTAAGCCAGAAACAGTTCCTGAAAGCTCGGAGTCAGACGTACATGCTGTAGAGCAGGAAGAGATGCAGGTAGACTGTCCTGAGCAGGATTCTATAACAGAGGAATTAGCAATGGACTGTTCATTGTGCCAGAAGGCAGATTGAAAGCTTTCTAATAAAAAGTCTTTAACCAAGAAAGCTCTGAAGAAACAGGGTGAGTTAACCTATCTGGGTTAATGCTAGGAACCGCTTCTAATAAGAAAGGATACTTGCATAATTTGTATTTGAATTACTAAAGAAGCAGAAGATAAAAAAAATGGACACTTTGCTTTGCTTGAAGGAAGAAGCTATGTTTTGTTTGCTGAACGTTTGATGAAAACAGCTACACATGTTAAAAGGCTTATGAAGCAGTTTCAGTTCTAGTTTGTGTATAATTTCCTGATGTTACTGCTTGGAGAAGAATCCTAACGTTTGTGTTGAGCCTTAGTGCTTTGGGGAAGATAAATAAATTTCTTGTTTGCCTTTAAAAACCATCGGTTTCACACTACTGTCTTTAAATAAGGAGAAACAACTACAAGTCCCAGAAGTCCAAGCTGTGGACAAGAATAGTATAATTCTTTATTTAAGGACTAACATTGGCAGCCCTGCGCCTTTAGGCCTTTGGCCCGGGCTAGGGTGATGACAAGTGGCGTAGTTCTTGGATTCCACGCATGTGCCAGGATTTGCCAAGCACCCCAGGATTTGCACTAAAGACAACGCTAACTGCATAAGCTGTGCAGAGGATTACAAGGAGAATCACAGCTAAGGTCAAAACCTGAGTCACGGAGGACAAGCAGAGACCTTCACTTGTGAGAAGCCGGAATCTACACCTGTTATCAGGTAACCCGTAGATAAGTAGGTTTAAAAAAGGATACCAGTAAAGTGCTGCAGAAGTCTAAACTGTGAAAGCCAGGAAGATAGCTGAGCCGTTGTTTCCGTTTGGTGGTGTTTCTCTGTTTTTTCTTTCTTACAGAGCAGCCGTGGCCATGAAGTGCAAGGACGTGCTACAATGGATGGCCGACCAGTTTGAGAAGCAGAGGGAGATGTCCTACTAAGCCCAGGAGCAGACCACAGCGGTGATGCGGGCACAACAAAAGCCACTATTGGACATGATAGAAGCATGGCTGGCCACCCAGAAGAAGACAGCAGAACCAACACTGACACCTCCAGGTTCTATAGGAGCTTTACATACCTGTGGGCTAGGACCACAGTCTAATGGGACACTCACTTTTGGACAATTGTCTGAGAATGATATTGATGATTTCCTCGAGGCATTTGATAGAGTAGCGCACATAATAGGGTGGCCTAAGGAACAATGGGCTGTACGCCTGGCCACATCACTCACCAGTGAGGCATTGGCGACGTACAGGGCCATGCCTGCGGCTCTGGCCAATGATTATGATGAGCTAAAGAAAGCCATAATGGATCGCCTAGTTTTAACACTGATGGTGTATCATCGCCTGTTAAGGAGTACCAAATTGAAACCTGGTGAGACGCCAAAAGCTCTATGCCAGAGAGTCAAGAGCTTGGTAGTAAAGTGGCTAACATCAGAGGCTAAAACGGTAGAGTCTATCATAGATAGTATTGTGCTCGAACAATCTATGGCTGCAGTCCCGAAGGACATACAAGCCTTCCTGATTTTGCAGAACTGCCGGAACACAAATGAAGCAACCTTATTGACCGAACGCTTTATGGAAGCAGAATTGGCGGGTCAGGAAAAAGGGAGTGCTTCCAAGACGGCAGGTTCTGAATTATCAGAAAGGAAGGTAAGGTCGAAAGAGGATAATATGAAAGTGTGCATGCCTATGTTTAAAAACCACTGCATAAGAAGGAAATGTTTTAGGTGTGGTAGTGAGGGACACTTGAAAAAGGAGTGTAAAGCGAGAACCGCCCTGATAACTGCCAATACAAAGGAGATCAGGGAAGGTTTCCTTTTATCTGTGGAAGTGCAGGGTATTGCTACCAATGCCTTATTAGACTCAGGAGCAGATCAGAGTATGATGTCCAGGAAACTCTGGCAGGAAATTGAATCCCACTGTAACGTAGTCCAGAGCCAATCTGAGGGAAAGGTAAAAATTAGGTGCATCCACGGGGCATCGTCCTTTTATCCCATATACAAAGTCTTAGTGAAAGGCTTAGGGATTAAGAAGGAAATTCCCGTAGCAATTGTGCCAAGGTTACCCCATGACCTGGCATTGGGGAGGGATTGGCCCCAATTCAAGAAGGGACTAGAAAAGCGTCTACATCCAAGAGTAGGTATGGTATCTACCAGAGCACAGTCCGAGGCCCTAGAGAGGAACGATGAACCCCCAGATGAGGCCTTGGGAGATCTATCCCTCCCAGGAAGATTTAAGGGTTTCCCCTATAGATAAGGGTAGGAAGGGACAGAGCGGGTCTCAACAGAAGCCAGAAGCCAGAATAACCCCAGTTCCCGGTCCGCTGTTTGGAAAATTTTAGAAGCAGAGACAGAGGGAGTGACCTCAAAAAGATGATTCTGAAAACAAGCCAAAATTTGTGTTAAAGTACTGCAGAACAACCCCAAATGCGCGGAGCCCGAGGAGAGCTTCATCTCAGGCAGCTGGCTATGACTTGTGTAGCGCAGTGGACCTAGTTATTCCAGGACAGGGAAAGGCCTTGGTGGACACAGGCCTCCAAATGGAGATGCCAATGGGATGCTATGGCCGCATCACACCCCGCTCTGGTCTAGCTTTGAAGTATTTTCTAGATGTAGGAGCAGGTGTCATTTACCCGGACTATAGAGGAGCGGTCAAAGTGTTACTCTTCAATTTTGGGAAAGAAGACTTCAGGGTAAACGTGGGTGACCGAATAGCTCAACTTATCTGTGAGAGGGTGGGTTTTCCTCCGCTTGAAGAAGTTCCCATGATGTCCTCTACAACCCGAGGAACCGGAGGGTTTGGATCTACCGGGCATGCAGACGTAAAAGGATTGGCCGCTACCTTCGAAGAGAAGGGAGAGGAAGATTTGGGTCCGCAATTATCAGATTGCAAAACAAACCCCGAACCTAGAGTGGGCGAAGAACTTTCTTGGTTACAAAGGCAAGAGTTAGCCCGAGTATTGAAATAGTTCACAGATGTCCTAACACCAGTTCCCGGGAAACTAAGCTAGTAGCCCACGAGATAATAACACCACCTGGTGAGGTAGTGAGGCAAAGACCTTACAGGCTCCCTGAGGCCAAGAAACAGGAGTTGGTGAACCAAGTAAGAGAGATGCTTAAAATGGGGATCATTGAAGAATCTAAAAGCCCCTGGAACAGCCCCATCGTGCTGGTGCCAAAGCCTGACGGGACGCTAAGGTTCTGCATAGACTTTTGGCAAGTCAATGCCGTCTCGAGGTTCGATGCCTATCCGATGCCACGTATAGAAGAGCTATTGGATCGGTTGGGGCAGGCCAAATTCCTTACTACACTGGACATGACCAAAGGTTATTGGCAAATTCCCTTGACCCGGGAGTCACGTCCTAAGACTGCATTCAGTACAGCCGTAGGACTCTACCAGTTTCGAAGAATGCCTTTCGGTCTGCATGGCGCAGCCGCGACCTGTCAGAGGTTGGTGGACCTCGTGTTACGTCCACACCAAGAATACGCCGTCGCCTATATGGATGATATAATCATACACAGTTCCAGGTGGGATCAGCATTTGCCTCGGGTGGAAGCTGTCTTACGGGCAATGAGGCACGCCGGCATAACCTTGAACCCAGCGAAGTGTATGTTTGCCGGGCAGGAGGTGAAATATCTAGGCCATATGGTGGGGTGAGGTATAGTTAAACCTCTATTAAATAAGATAGAGAGTGTAAAAGCTTTCCCTAGGCCGATAACCAAAAAGCAATTGCGCAGTTTTCTGGGCCTAATAGGATATTATCGGCGCTTCATTCCGCATTTTGCAGAGGAGCGTGCATTACTGACCGACATGTTGAAAAAGAATGCTCCAAATCAATTGAAGTGAACCATTGCAGCTGACAAGGCTTTCACTTTGTTAAAAGAAAAGCTCTGTAGTGCGCCTGTGTTACGAGGCATAGATTTTGGACAGCCGTTCATCGTACAGATGGACGCTTCTGAGACTGGTTTGGGTGCGGTGTTATCGCAGAAACATGAGGGCACGGAGCATCCGATTATGTTACTTAGTCGGAAATTATCCCCAGCAGAAAGGAAATATTCCACCATAGAAAGAGAGTGTTTAGCGATCAAATGGGCGGTGGAGGCTCTCAAGTTCTATCTTACAGGACGAAGATTCCTGTTGATTACCGACCATGCGCCCCTGAAATGGCTAAACCAGATGAAAAATAACAACACCCGTTTAACCCGCTGGTACATGGCATTACAGGCCTTTGACTTTCGTATTGAACATAGAGCGGGGAAACTGCACCAAAATGCAGACGCCCTATCTAGAATTACGAGCTGTGCGGGTAATATAGCGCCAGCCCGTAATATCTTAAGGGGGGGATGTGCGATGAGGAGAGCTCTGCTGAGTCCATGGAAATAGAGGAAAATTGTAAATATACCTTTAAGGAGAGAGACAGGCAGGGAATTCACAGCTTTCAGAGTGCAGGTAAAGGAAGAAAACACGCAGTCACTGAAATCAGGCCACACCCAAGCTCTGCTAACCTAAGTGCAGGCTTGGGGAGTAATGAAAAACACCTGAGTAGGAAGCAGTGTATGCTAGTTAAGAAACAGCCTTATAAACCCAGGGGAGGAAAAGGAAAGGAGCCAGCACCAGGGAGCAGAAAGGAGATCACCGGGGAGGAGAACGGTGAAGATTTCGGTGAGGAGCTCAGCAGTGAAAGTAGCAGCCATAAAGAAAGCCAAGGAGGGGGGCTGTTAGTCCTGAAGCCAGCCGAGGTGTGGCTAGGAGAATTGCTGACGAGGGTCAGGCTGCAGTTCAAACGGTACGTGGACCAGCTCAAAGAGTTCAGGCTGCCAAAAGGTGGGTGGACAAACTCACAGCTAGAAGTGACCAGAACCCAGCTTGGTGGAAAGAACCAGGGCTGAACAAGTTAGAAGAACTGAGGCAGTTGATCCAGAGAAGGAATCCTCACATTCCAGGTACAAACGTTCCTTATTGTGGAGAGCACCTGTGAAGAGAAGTCCAGGAGCTCTTACAAAGCATTAAGCCAGAAACAGTTCCTGAAAGCTCAGAGTCAGACGTACATGCTGTAGAGCAGGAAGAGATGCAGGTAGACTGTCCTGAGCAGGATTCTATAACAGAGGAATTAGCAATGGACTTTTCATTGTGCCAGAAGGCAGATTGAAAGCTTTCTGATAAAAAGTCTTTAACCAAGAAAGCTCTGAAGAAACAGAGTGAGTTAACCTATCTGGGTTAATCCTAGGAACCGCTTCTAATAAGAAAGATACTTGCATAATTTGTATTTGAATTACTAAAGAAGCAGAAGATAAAAAAAATGGACACTTTGCTTTGCTTGAAGGAAGAAGCTATGTTTTGTTTGCTGAACGTTTGATGAAAACAGCTACACATGTTAAAAGGCTTATGAAGCAGTTTCAGTTCTAGTTTGTGTATAATTTCCTGATGTTACTGCTTGGAGAAGAATCCTAACGTTTGTGTTGAGCCTTAGTGCTTTGGGGAAGATAAATAAATTTCTTGTTTGCCTTTAAAAACCATCGGTTTCACACTACTGTCTTTAAATAAGGAGAAACAACTACAAGTCCCAGAAGTCCAAGCTGTGGACAAAAATAGTATAATTCTTTATATAAGGACTAACATTGGCAGCCCTGCGCCTTTAGGCCTTTGGCCCGGGCTAGGGTGACGACAATATACATAGGGGTAATTTTAGAAGTCCTGTTCATGAGTTGGACATCTGAAAAGGAGCACATATCTCATGAGGGAGAAGGGGTTAAGGCAACTGGGTCTCGGGGGAGGAGGGGGAGGGCTTGGGGAGAGGGTGGGGGAAAACTCTTCTATTATAGTTTGATATAGGGATGAGTTTTGTTTATTGTATTTACATCAAAAAGTTATTGTAAAGATAAGGCTACTTTGTGGTATTCGATGGTAAAGCTTTGGACCACTGTATTCCTTGGGAGATATGATGTTTGGATGTAATGTGTTTATAAAGCATTTGAAAATTAAAAAAGAAAAAGGGACACATGAATATACAATTCATGGAGATGTCCCCGGAGTAATTTTAGAAGCTGAGTATATAGATATCCCAAGCGCAAGAACATCCATGTCGCAGAGGGGCGTGGTGGAGGTGGGTCTGGGGGCGTTCCAGTAAAAATATACCTGCATGCTCGATTTCAGAAATAGTGAGCATATCTCAGCCCACCAGCTATAATGTCCATGTCTATTCCTGCTCCAGGGCATGAACAACCATCAGAAAGGCTCTTTTTCTGACAGCAAAACACCTGGAGGCAGTAAAAAAGAAGGTATTCTGATACCTGCATGTCATAAAGAAAACTGAAAGGCAAGGAGGATACTTGTTTTCTGGTCGGCACACCGACGCATGTCTCTGCGCACAAAATAACAGGCAGATACACGCATGCGGCTAAGGCTAGACGGATGTGCACCCCCTCCCACTCCTAAAATAACAGGCAGATATATGCATGCAGCAAAGGATAGATGGAGGTGCACCCCCTCCCACTTCTCTCCTGTTCTCAGGAACAATCTCCCAGACAACATAAGATCCATAGATGACCTTTCCACTTTCCGTAAACACCTCAAAACCCACCTGTTCACCCTACACTTTGGAAATACACATGAATACTCTCATATAGAACAGAACCCTATCAGTCAACTCCAGACACCACGCACCTAACAAATGTTATTCAGAGCAGCTCTAATTGACCTAAACATAATCTAACCTCTCCAGATTCAAAATGTATATAGTTAAATCGATAATTGTTCTTATTCTGATGTCTATAGTTATCCATTTTATGTAAATGAATATGTACCGTTCCTGTACAATTCAAAGTTTGGTTCTTTGTAAACCGCATTTGATCTCCTGGAAAATGTGGTATAAAAATTTCCAATAAATAAATAAAATAAATAAATTGTCCATTTCGGGCATTTGCAAGTTTCCAAAATTGGGCTGAAACTTGCATGAGGCCGGCCTTTTTTTCTTACATTTTGACCTGAACACCCCAGATTGCAACTTTGGAGTAGGCATATTCACGGGAGGAGTTTGGGTAGAGCATGAGCAGGGTTATGATTTTCATGCATATTCTATAAAATATGCACATACACTGCTATTTATGCTGGATTTGTCCTGGTATTTTAGAAAAATGCGCAGTCCCTTATATGCCTTTATAAAATAGGCTAAAAAGAGGTACTTACAGGCCTTTCCACATAGGCATGCTGTTATGAAATGACCTCCCAACTGCAAAGTCATTGCACATTAATTGCTGCATTAACAGTGACAATGCGTATGGAAAGAGCAAAGTAGACCGTCCTCTGGAAAACGTCACTTCCTGATTGTCAAGTCAACATTTTTATATTTTAAGTTTTAGCTCATGCCTTTTCAGTAATAGTTTATTAATCCTTCAAAGAAACTCTTGTGAAGAACAAATAGTGTTTTAAGTGATTGAATTACAAGAGTAAACTTCAAAAAATGCAGCTACTATGAAACTAAAATGTTTTTATTGATCATTGTACTCTGAGGTTACAGGTCAAGCTAGAATCTTTTCTATGTGTCTTGAGCAAGGCTGTCTTTCTAAGGAATCCCAAAACAGCAATACTAGCTAATATATTTTTTAGAAAATTCATTGGCCAGCTTAAAATTAGAAACTAAGTGGAATCCAGATACTCTTCTTCCTTTTTGTTTTATATTTGACAACAGATTGTGGTCCAAATTTTTAAAAGTGCTTTCTACTTAGTCACATTTGTTATTCTGAATCTCGATATATTGAGGATTTTCTGTACTAAGTCCTCCTCAGAATACCTGTGTAGATATCAAAATGATATATTTGTAATGCATGCAGATAGTATAAACTAAAGAAAAAGAGAAAAGTTGATGGGAGGGAGGTTGAAACAAGAACCAGAAGCTAGCCATAATAAAATGTTGGAAATAAAACCTAGGAGGGGAAAAAAATGATGGCTGGTAATAAGACAAAATTCAGAGACAAAAAAAAGGCAAGTCGGCATTTAAAAAAAAAATTAGCACTGCTGATTTAAGCAGATCAAAAACGTGTAAAGGTGCTATGCATGAATTTTTATGGAAAGCATTTTGGATTTATGCTATATAACGGTTCTGCATGCATTTTAAAGATTGATTTTTTTGATGCTCTCTGCTTAGGTTTGATGTATTCCTTTAAAAAAGTCAGATACCCTTGTGAATGTGACTGTAGGGTAAGTGGGAGCATATGAATAACTGTTTCCAGTTATAAGGAATGATGTTGATAAAGCTATTGTATTCTTAAACAATTGTGCACCATTTGGCTGAGTCACAGTAGCAGAATGTCCTTGTGGGCTATGGATGAGCAGATGGCACCGAGGGTATTGTTTGGAAGAGGAAAGAGAACATGCGTAGATTCACACAACGAAGTTCCATATATTTTTCTAAATCAAGAGTAGTTCCTTTGCAGCTGTGAAACTTTGGAAGGCTTAGTACTCCAGTTATTTGCTGGATAGTGCTATGATAGGTTAAAGCTAGCCCATTTGTTTCTTAAGCTGCATTCCCAGATGTAGTACACATTAGATGGTATTTTAGAACCACTTCCACACCCAAAAGGCAACATTGAGACGTGTAGATGGAACTATCCATCTTGTAGCAGCAAAGCGCAGACAAACCAATGATACCAGGAGTCTGTTCAGAAGGTCCAAATCATTTATTTGTGCACAAGTCTCGAACCAGTCAATTTCAAAATGGCTGAGCAAAGTTTTCAAGCATTACAACAACTTTTATAGACTTCTGTTCCATTCTAGGTATAGAAAAACATTTCATTGGTCCCGGTACTCTCCCGTACCTCCCGTACCCCTTCCATTGGTCCCGGTACTGATAAGTTTATCCAATTATGTCCCTTCTGTGGGCATGACACCTGCATGCCCCCCTTCTAGTCCCAATTACAATGGTCAGTTCATCAACTTGTTACTTTCACACTCTCAAGGCCATAGAACCAATTTGTGCATGCAGAGGAGCAGGGCTCTGCAACTCATCTGTCAGCACTCCTAATTATTTCTTTGCAGATGTACTTTTTCTTATCAGTAACTTTTAAACATGTCTTTCTGTATTTTTCCATCTTTCAGCTCTGCAGTTCTGCCTACCTAAGCTAATTCAATACTTCTACTGAGTTCTATCTTACAATAGCAGCATATTGGGGGATGTGCAATCCTATATGCCTCTCCACAGGCCTCATTTACAGGTCAAGCTAGCCATGCTGGCCTGCTTATGTCAGACACCGTGGGTCACAGGCCTGCACCTGCCACATTCCCCCCTTTGATTAATCTCACCCTATTACTTAATAAGGTGTGAGAGTTAAATCACCTTTAGAAGAATCACATCATGATTGAAGGATTTCGACTAGGACTAGCTTTGTATAAAGCCATTATTTTAGTTGCGGTCTTCCGCTCTACTGTACTATCAATAGTGTTATGAATGGAACGCATACAACATGGGATTAAACATGGTAATAAAAAGATAACAGCAACAAGGATTAGTACTAAAACAATGAAAGTCTTAAATCCTCCCACCCATGAAAAGAGGTTAGCAAACCAGTTAGGAAATTTCAATGAGTGCCAAGTCTGTACTGGCACATAAGCATGTCTTTGCATATCTTTAGCAATTTCTTCAACTACTTGACCCTTATCATCTATTTTCAAACAGCAATTAGTTAAATTCAGCTTACCACATACTCCTCCTTCAGCTGCTAACAAATAATCAAGTGCTAAGCGGTTCTGGTATATAGCAGTGCGCATCTGAGTACTTTGTCTAGCTAAGAGCGTAAGAGCATGACTAGTTTCATTGGTTATTATTTCAACTACTGCTTGTAAGCGAATAATACGATTAATCATATAAATTGGAGTACGATAACCATACATACCATCATCATTCCAAGTGGCAGGCCCATAATACTCAATGATTCTTTCTGGTGGCCAATCATCACCTTGCCACTTCTCCCACTTGCCTATCTGTAAGGCTTCTCTTTTCTGTCTCAATGCTCTCTTGTGTCGGTGGGTAGTGTAAACAGGATATCCTAATTGTTCTCCATGTTCAGTGTTTAAAAGAAAGAAAGAAGGTCTGATGGTTCCTAAGACACATGCTCCTCCCCAGTGTGGCGGAAGTTGTGCATATGCTCGGTTTCCACAGATCCAATATAGGCCAGGTGGGGCTTGCCAGGCTTGGACTTTGGCAAGGTTAGTCCATAGACCAGCAAGTTCAGGAAATCTGGCTAATGGGTTAGGAGGTTCAGGATGTCTGATTCCTGACCACCATGCGGTCTTTTTGGTCGTGGCATTGTAGTACTTCTGGCTAAGACAGACCAGCTGTCCTACCTTCTGGGTGAACTGGGGTCCAGTTCTAGCATAGCAAAGACGTCCAACGATTGAGTGCGCTAACACCCATTCACTGGTAGCCTTGTGTAATTCAGTCTGATTGTAAATCATAGAATAATTCAATTCTTGGGCTTCCCATGGCCATTGGTCTCCCATTTGGGTTCCGCCACAAAAATAGCAATCTGAGATCTTAAGACTAGATACTACTGCTCCGGCTAATTCTAGAAATAAATTCTGTGAGGGGTGAGGGATCTCAAACTTATTTACATGCATGGCTTCATAAAAGGTATTATGAATATGATATTTAGATGACTTGTGGGCTTGGGTATTCAATCTGACATACACAATAGTTCCTGGATCTATTGCTCCTCCAGCAATACATAAACCAAACTTGTATCCTTGTTTCCATGCATGGGGATTGTGTATACGTAAGTGTAAGGGGTTGCAAGCATCTTTCTGACATTTATCATTTGTGGTTGGCTTGGTTAGAGTAGCCATCCGTTTATCTATTTTCTCATCAGTTATACCAGTGTTCCAGGTAGCATAAAAAACACATCCCCAATACGGGCAATAGTAATCTGCCGCTGTTGCAGTACTATAGCCTGATCCCGTTTTACCTGTACACTTCCACCAATTTGTGGCACCTTCTGGACACATATACTTATGGTCATTTCGATACGCTTTTTCCCATGTACCACAGGTGGAATGACTATCCCTATTAATGGCATTACATGCATCAAAATTCAAAACAGCAGGTTTAGTAATGTCCTTAAGTGGTGGTGTAGCAGCTAATATAGGTCCATCTGCATCCTTCCATCTTATTTCCAACGTGTAATAGGATGGATTCTGATGCGGATTATAGCATGCTTTGATTTTGCCATGAGTGCAAACATTTAGTTCAGTGGTGTTATAGATACACCGAGTTACTGTTCCCTTGCAGGTGTAGTAAGAATCATAAAGCAAAGTCTGAGTTACTTTCAGTCCAGTTCTAGTAGAAGTAATGCAAGCAGTGCATGGAGGTAAAGCATAAGTCAGTTCAAAACCTCCAAAGAAGGCAACCAAGGTAAAGCAAAAACAAAGATACATGTTGATGTTGATTGGAGTTCTTCTGAATCCTCAGCTTGCTGATCTTGATCACGACGGTCTTTTATTCTTCGTCCCGTTTGCTAATGAAGCAATTTAACGGGTGCTGAGTGTTGATTGAAGATCCTCAGGTTGTCCAGTACACATTAACCAACTTATTAGCAATTTCAGTTGGCTTGTGAAGTCTGGCTTAGTCAATGTAGTCTCAAAGTAGTGTGTCAAATCACACACAAATTGGGTTCGTTGAAACAAAACTGTTGCTGCATGGAAAACAGCAATCCTCTACGAAAGACTTGGCTACTGCAAGGCACTTGTGATGAAGCGTCTAAGCTGCTGGTTGCCGTCTCAGAGTAACTCGCAAGGGTGCATCAAGATGCTGTTCTGCTATCCACTGCTCTGGTTCAGGATCGGCGGCGGGCTTGACTCTGCTGTGGTGGATCCAGGCGTCGATCTCGGCTACCTTTACTGCAGTTGGGGTAGACAGGATGACGGTGTACGGTCCCTTCCAATGGGGTTCCAACGGTATCTTCTTCCAATCTTTGATCCACACCGAAGTACCAGGCTGGTAGGGATGCAAGGGTTCCGTCAAGTTGATAGGCAACTGGTCTTGGATCCACGTATGGAGAGTCTGCAGAACAAAACTAAGAGCTAGGAGTTCTTGTCTGGTTACTTCTGAACCAATTTGGGCTAAACTTCCTTTGACTCCCTGCACTATTGGTGGGGGTTTACCATACAAAACTTCAAAAGGGGAAAATCCTGTTGACTTTACAGGAGCTGAGCGTATTCTGAGTAAGGCTATGGGGAGCACTTGGGGCCATTTCAAGTGTGTCTCCTGACAAAGCTTGGACATTTGGGCATTCAAGGTACGATTCATTCGCTCAACTTTCCCTGAACTCTGGGGTCTGTATGCAGTGTGGAGTTTCCATTGTATCTGCAAAGCTTTTGCTAACTGCTGAGTAACTTGGGAGACAAATGAGGGTCCATTGTCTGACCCTATTACTGCTGGAATTCCGAATCTGGGGACAATTTCTCTCATTAAAACTTTGGTAACTTCTCGGGCTTTCTCAGTTCTGGTTGGGAATGCTTCTACCCACCCAGAGAAAGTACAAACTAATACTAATAGGTAATGGTATCCATTGGCTTTTGGCATTTCGGTAAAATCAACTTGGAGGTTGTGCATGGGGGTAACACCTCCTGACTGAACTCGGGGTGCCGTTATAAGGCCTTGCTTGGCATTATTTTTGGCACAGGTTAGACATTGACGTGCTACTGAAGCTGATATGGTTGTCATCAGCGGGATGTAGAAATGTGGTCTGAGTGCTTTTTCCATAGCACTTTTTCCATAGTGGGTGGCTTCGTGGAAAGCTTTGACAAAGGATGGTCCTAACAGTTCAGGAATTACTATTCGTCCAGGAGGTTGACTGCCCTCTTCTGGTGGCAGCTCAATCCATCCATCTTTCAATATTCCATCTTCTCTGTTACAATAGTAATCCAATTCTTTGGTGGTATATCGTGGGGTCCATAGATTCAAAGGTACTGGAAACAATGCTGCTTGCATTGGCATAGCTTGTGGGGCAATCTGTCCTGTCATAGCTGCTTGTCGTGCTGAGGCATCTGCAAATCTATTTCCTCGGGCAACTTCTCCTTTTCCTGCTTGATGTCCTCTACAATGCATGACAGCTACACGTGTTGGGGCCCAAACTGCATCAAGTAACATCAATATCTCGGGACCATACTTGACTGATTTTCCTCCGGATGTGATGAGTCCTCTTTCTTTATAGAGAGCTCCATGGGCATGCAAGGTAGTGAAGGCATATTTGGAATCTGTATATACATTCAGCACAAGTTTTTCTCCTAACAACAATGCTCTGGTAAGTGCTATCAATTCGGCTTTCTGGGCTGATGTGCCTGAGGCTAGAGCTGATGATTCAACTACTTCGTGTTGAGTGACGACTGCATATCCGGCACAGCGTCGTCCATCAAGGATGAGACTGCTCCCATCAACATAATAGATTTGGTCAGGATTGTCTATGGGCACATCTGTCAAGTCAGGTCGACTGGAGAACACAGTTTCCATGACTTCGATACAGTCATGTTCTGGGAGTTCTTCACTGATGGGTATCAAGGTGGCTGGATTCAAGGCATGGCTCACTTCAAGTTGTATCTGTGGGTTTTCACATAACATGCTCTGGTACTTCAACATTCGGGAATTGGTGAGCCAATAATTTGCTTTTTGTTCCATCAGGGCAAGGACTGCATGTGGCATAGTGACTCGTATGTTCTGTCCTAGTGTGAGTTTGTCTGCTTCACTCACTAGTAGCGCTGTAGCTGCAACTGCTCTCAAGCAAGGTGGCCATCCTTTGGCCACAGGGTCCAATTGTTTCGATAGGTATGCTACAGGTCGCTCCCAATTTCCCAATTTCTGAGTCAACATGCCCAAGGCATTTCCCTGTGCTTCATGTACAAACAAGTGGAAAGGTTTGTGGACATCTGGTAGTCCAAGTGCTGGTGATGACATCAATTCTTTCTTTAACGTCTTGAAGGCTGTATCCTGCTCAAGTCCCCACTCCAGTGGCGACTTTTCCTCTCCTTTCGTGGCTTCATACAGTGGTTTGGCAATTTGGGCAAAGTTAGGTATCCAGATTCGGCAATATCCTGCCGCTCCCAGAAAGGCTCTGACTTGCTTTCTGGTTGTTGGAGTTGGAATTCTGCATACTGCTTCTTTTCTTTCTCTGCCTAATCTTCTGCTTCCTTGGGTGATATGAAAACCCAAGTATTTCACTTCTTTTTGACATAGCTGTGCTTTGGCTCTGGAAACTTTGTATCCAGCTTCATCTAGTAACTGCAAGAGATCTTTGGTGGCTAGTATACATTCACTTTCTGATATGGCAGCTATCAACAGATCATCCACGTATTGGAGAAGCACTCTCTTCCCCGGGGCTACTGGATAGCTTGAAAGGTCTTGATTCAGTGCAGCACTAAAGATGGTAGGCGAATTCTTGAATCCTTGGGGTAATCTTGTCCAGGTGAGTTGGCCCCCTCTTCCAGAGACGGGGTCCTGCGATTCGAATGCAAACAATATTTGGCTTACAGGGGCTAATCTTATGCAAAAGAATGCATCTTTCAAATCCAGTACAGTGAAATGGGTAGCTTCAGCAGGTATCAGCCCTAAAAGAGTGTAAGGATTGGGTACAACTGGATGTATAGTTTCAACTGCATCATTTACTCTTCTCAAATCTTGCACTGGGCGATAATCATCTGTCCCAGGTTTCTTTACTGGCAAAGGTGGAGTGTTCCATGGGGATTGACATACTTTTAATAGGCCATACTCGAGCAATCTTTGTAGGTGGCGATGAATGCCTTCAATTGCGGCTCTTGGGAGAGGGTACTGTTTGACGTGCACTGGTGTAGCACTAGGCTTGAGGGTTACAATCACTGGAGCTATATGCTTGGCTAGGCCTGGGGGACTGCCTTCTGCCCATACTCCAGGTGGTGCATCGATGTTCTTTAAAGTTTGTTCAAAATAGGTATCTTGGATGGAGTCATCAACGTAATACCTCCATTCTTCTTCTCGGGGCACTGTCAGCAGCATTACTCCTGCTGGTTTGGCTTGGGAATTTACTGTCATTTGCATTTCTCCTTGTTCAGAGAAAGATATCTGTGCTTGAAGCTTGGCTAGCATATCTCGTCCCAGTAATGGCACTGGACATTCGGGCATGTAAAGGAATTGATGAGTTACTTGCTGTCCTCCTAGACTGCATATTCGATTTTGAAGAAAAGACTTTGTGGCTTTGGCACCGGTTGCTCCTATAATGGTGACTGCTTTTGTAGTAAATGGGGCTATCTTTTTGTCTATTACTGAATGTTGTGCTCCAGTATCAACCATAAAGTCCATAATTTGGTCTCCTATTTGTATTCCGACCATAGGCTCCTGGAGACCTAAAGCAAACTTGGAGCCCGGTCTGTCCTAATCCACGTCATTCTCATCATGGGCTGGTGTGGCCAATGCTTGAATGGCTCCTCCTCTCTCTCGCTGGAATTGTTCTCGATTGGCTCCTCCTCTGCTTCGGGGATAGCCTCGTCTTTCTTCTCGCCACTGATGACTGCTGTCGTCATCGTGCTGGGCGTCTTCGAGTTGCGGGCACGTATCTCTCCAATGTCCTTCCTCTCTGCAGTAGGCACATTGGTTCACGCCTAGCCTCTGGGTCCGGCCTCCGCCTTGACCCCGCCCTCTTCCTCTGCTCCTTCGACTAGGGACACCTCCCCTTTTCTGTTCCACTATGGCCGCAGCCAAAAAATCAGCTTTCTTCTTCATCTTTCTATCACATTCTCTCTGTCTTTCATTATCACGATTCACATACACTTTATGAGCGACTTCCAATAACTGTGTTGCATTCATGCCCGCAAACCCTTCTAATTTCTGTAATTTACGTCTAATGTCTGGTTGAGACTGGTTTACAAAAGCAGAATTCACCATACATAAACTTCCTGGTGCCTCGGGATCATAGGGAGTATACATTCTGTATGCTTCAGTTAATCTTTCATAAAAATCTGCTGGGCTCTCATCTATCCCTTGGATGACTCCTGCAACTTTGGAAAGGTTCATAGCTTTTTGGCCCCCCCTTTTCAGGCCTTGTAAAAAGCCTTGGCGAAAACGGGCTAGGGCTGTGGATCCTTCATCTGTATTTGGATCCCATTGGGGGTCTTCATTCGGGAATTCTCTCTGAGCTGCTTCCCGACGGTCTATTATATTCTGCCCCTGTCCCGGAGCTACAGGGTTATCTGCCATCCACTCAATAGCTGCTTTTCTAATTCTTGCTCGTTCTTCTGTCGTGAATAGGGTGGTCAGGAGCTGGCGGCAATCTGGCCAAGTGGGTTGGTGAGTTTCCATAATAGTAGTTACTAATTCTGTCAGCTCCTGGGGCTTACTAGTATAGGAGGCATAATGCGACCTCCAATTTAATAAATCAGTTGTAGAGAAAGGGATATACACATAAGTTAGGGGTCCCGCTACCACTTCATCATTATCATTCTTCACGGGCACTCCCGGGACTTGCCGTAAGGGAAACATTTTGGCTGCCGTAGGTGTCTTTTGGGATCTAAGGGTTATTGTCGTAATTGCCTTTGAAGGGGTCACTTTCTTTTTCTCAACAGGTTTTGCTTTGGGTTTATCTTTTACTGGCGTGCTAGTGCTAGCAATCGCTTGTACACTATCCTCCTCATCTGGGGCATTTTCTTTTTCTCCTTCTTCTACCTCCGCTTCTGGCTCACTTTTATGTCCTCCTCTTCTCTTTCAACTAATTCCTCCTCTTCCTCCCCTCCGGGAGGTGGATCAGGGGTTGGGTCCCGCTCCGGCTCCGGCCGTCTCTGGGGTTCTGGGGCAGGACGCCGGGCTACTCTTATTGGACCTGGGGTTCGGGGCTGCCTGAGAATTATTTCTGGGGAATCAGGATCTACCAGGATGGGCTTCTTTCTGGCTTTCTTATCCTGCTCTCTCATTTTGGGCTGCTCCGCTTTCTGTCTAGAATCTGTTTTCGCTAACATTATTCTGCACTGTTCCTCATAACAGCGCTGCGCCCAGGGGGGCGGATCTTCACAAATACTTAACCAGGAATCTATATAGGGGTACTGATCGGGGTGCGCTATCCGCACTCTACGGTGTATTGACTGAATAATCTCTACATTGAACGTTCCCTCTCGGGGCCAGATGGGGTCTAGATCGGGCCACTCCCTAGTACACAGAATCTGCAAACGGGCTGCTGTCATTTTAATACCATAATCTCCTGAATATCCCTCTTTAAAATGTGCGATCATACATTCTAATGGAGTGTTTCTAGTAGACCCCGCCCCTCCCATTTCGATGTGTGCGCGCAACAACAGACAAAAGGGAAAAGGAGGGCGGACCGTGGGTAAGGGGTCCGCACGGTCCTGGAAACGTATAAGGAATACAAATAACAAGACAAGACGACAATCGCTTCCCCCTTTTCGCGACCTGAACGCGGTCGCCCGGTCAGGAAATGCGCTACTCAGGGGTCCGCCTTCACTTGGTCCGTGCTGCCAGACCTCTCATTCACACTTCGTTCACACAATCATGCTAGCAACGTATCCCAGAATGCATTCGTTTCTATCTATTCTGACTAGTCTTTTTCCCAATTACAAAAAGGATGAGGGTTTC
The DNA here is from genome assembly GCA_033557465.1 of Ichthyophis bannanicus. Lineage (NCBI taxonomy): Eukaryota > Metazoa > Chordata > Amphibia > Gymnophiona > Ichthyophiidae > Ichthyophis > Ichthyophis bannanicus. Next base: position 455,696,289 of record CM066038.1, on the reverse strand, counting down.
ACCCGGCGAATTCCCATGCGGGGTTACTCGGCCCTTCCTTGAGAGGTGATCATGCTCTCTTACCAATTCCCAATATCTCGAGATTACAAATTCCAAATGCCAAGTTCCAATGGCAGTACTGCTCTTTCTATTTCTGTCTAGACACCAAATCAAAACTATACTCACCGGATCCGGTCTTCAAACTTCCCAAGCAGGCGCATGAGTTGGACCTCGGACTCCCCTCACTCGGGTTCGAGGCGTTGGCTCCAACCGGGCCCGGCACCCGCCGAGGTCCAACCAGCTCCCTCCGATACAAGGGACCGGTGGCGCCAGGGAGCAGCCCTCGTCGGAAGGGCGCGATCCCGGCAGGACCAAGCCTATAGAGGCGGAAAGTCGTGGTATATTGCCCTATATACACTTTGATTCCACAACTTCCCGGCCAACGCACCAAGAATATGTAGCAGCAAAGCGCAGACAAACCAATGATACCAGGAGTCTGTTCAGAAGGTCCAAATCATTTATTTGTGCACAAGTCTCGAACCAGTCAATTTCAAAATGGCTGAGCAAAGTTTTCAAGCATTACAACAACTTTTATAGACTTCTGTTCCATTCTAGGTATAGAAAAACATTTCATTGGTCCCGGTACTCTCCCGTACCTCCCGTACCCCTTCCATTGGTCCCGGTACTGATAAGTTTATCCAATTATGTCCCTTCTGTGGGCATGACACCTGCATGCCCCCCTTCTAGTCCCAATTACAATGGTCAGTTTATCAACTTGTTACTTTCACACTCTCAAGGCCATAGAACCAATTTGTGCATGCAGAGGAGCAGGGCTCTGCAACTCATCTGTCAGCACTCCTAATTATTTCTTTGCAGATGTACTTTTTCTTATCAGTAACTTTTAAACATGTCTTTCTGTATTTTTCCATCTTTCAGCTCTGCAGTTCTGCCTACCTAAGCTAATTCAATACTTCTACTGAGTTCTATCTTACAATAGCAGCATATTGGGGGATGTGCAATCCTATATGCCTCTCCACAGGCCTCATTTACAGGTCAAGCTAGCCATGCTGGCCTGCTTATGTCAGACACCGTGGGTCACAGGCCTGCACCTGCCACAATCTCACTGCCATTTTAGAACTTGTTTTTTGTAGACATGGGAATGCATGGGTGCCCATTGAGGTGCATCATTGCCAAGGGCAGCTGGGAGGAATACTGGGGGTGGGGAATAGGAGTGCTGTGGGCTCACAATATAGATGTGTATTTCCCATTTAATAAGGGGAATCTATGGAACAAAAAATATAAACATCAGCATTTTCACAACTCCAGGCATGAATAAGTGACTGCCGACAGAGGCAGATGTCCATGCTGACATTGGGCCCCCTCCCTCACACCCCAGACCCTAGGAACCCCCTTCCCCCACTGCCCCAACCTGATAAGAAAACTCCATGATGCACTATGCTGATTCTTCCTCTCACCCCCTAAAGCAGTAGTCTTACTCCCCCCCCTCCCATCCTCTCAAGCAGCAGTCCATATCTCCACCACAACTCCCCCAACCAAAAAGTAAAATGGCAGCCACCCTCTGAAAGGCCCCCTTTGAGTGTCTATGCCCCCTCTCCCCCTCCCCCGCCCAGACTGACATCTCCAGGCTTACCAGAATGATTGGTGTCCAGTGAGAGCAGGAGCCAGGCCTACTCACTCTTGCTTTGCATGTGATCACTCTCCAAAATGGTGCCAATGACCTCTAGTGGTAATCTTGTGGCATTTACTTAAGCTCATCACCCGTTTCAGGCTGATGGGGGTTGCATGATTATGTCCTCTCTAGAATACTGTAGTGGGGAAGCACTGGGGAAACTTTTTCAATTGAAAATTTTTTTTGTTCTATTTTGCTATATTTTAGTGTGAAATTTTATTTTAACATGCACTGAAATGAATTAGCCCACACTAATACGAAATTGCATGCACTATTTTGTTTAGCACTTGCTAACTTGGGTTTAATTTAATTTAACAATATATTTATATTCTTCTTTTTCAAATTTGTCAGGTTAGCATGTGCTAATTATTTTTGCATACTAAAACTTTTAGCACATGCTAACACAAACAAAACAAAAATGCACACCCCTATACTGCAGTTCAGAGTACTGGTCTTCCCTGAGGAGGTCCAGGCACTAGCTAGGACTTAGCTTGAATATCTAATCAGCTGTTGTCCCTGACCAAGGTTGCTGGATCTATAGGTATAAGAAATTATGGAGCATTTAACTAAAGCCAGTTCTGGGCTGTTACCAACATGGGGGACTCACTCTAACTTCAGGGGGCATGTGCGTCCAAGTCCCTGTGCGAGTCCAAGATGCAGCACCATGCAAGCTGGCACACAGGTGCATTTAACACCACCCATTTAGGTGCATCCATGCCAAGCATGGTTAGTATGAGCTACTGATGCCCACTTAGCTAGGACTTGCTATCAATGCCTTTGTTCCGTACCTGACCTACACAGTCCCTGCCCTATCTTGCACAACCTGGATAGCTTGGGTTTTTTAGTGTAGGGGCCCATGCTGCTTTTTAACGTGGTGCCCATACTGCGCACTAAACACAGTGCTACCAGGTAGTGCAGTTTAGTAAACATACCCCTATGTGCATTGAATACTGCCCTTATTAGTGGAATTCACCAGTGCAGCATGCCCAGCTGAAACAAATACCTTCACTTTGCATTTTGTTTGACATTTGTTACAGATGGTTTTAAGAAAAACGGGACAAGTAATTATTGTGGTAAATTAGATGAGGCAAGCAACAGCTGCAAATTAACAGGTAATTATCAATGAACATTAATCCTTGGTAATAGCCTCATTCCTACCTACCACCTCAAGGATAAACCCTGGGAGACTCCACATGATCTTGGGCAAACAAACTGCAGGGTGCTATTATTTTAGGCTGTTAGTGGCGATAAAGATGGGCTTGAGGTGGTCAACAGGAGGTGTTTGCAAAGTGAAAATGGGAAGTGACATTTCAATAAAGGGAACACATTTTTCACTGAAACTCTGTGGTACTTCTAAAGAGAGAATGATAATGACTTAATTAGAATAGATAGCTTTTACATAGACCAGGATATCTCCTTTTCTGTTTAAAACAATTCAATAAAGATACCACATGGAATATTACAAAGAAAACCATAGTCTTTGGCCAACATTATTGTTAAGCAGTCATTGTAATAAGACTGAGGCAATCGATAAAGAGAACAAAAAGTTATAAAGATATATTTTTGTTCATATATGCCCTGCATCCAGTTTTTGTAATGCATAATGGACATGCAGTCAGTAATGCAGGAAAACAATCACAAATGTCAATGCCTTGCTAAATGTTTGCTGAACCAAACTGGCCGAGCTGGTGTAATCACAGATATGCAACTGTTTAAGAGTCCAGACTAGAACTTTTATGGATTAAAATGTGGTTGAGATAAAACCACTTTTTTTTTCTCACATGATAATAGCTTAACTTGATATGTTCTTCTCTGTGCCTCTGATTTTTTCTGCTGGGGACAACTGAATGGAGGTCCTTGGCGTAGTTGTCATACAAGACAAGCTGCACCTGTGAGGTCAGGCCACCTGTCTCGTGCCGCCTATAAACGGATTCTTTCCAGCCTTTTGTGAAGCACAGATCAAATACAGCAATGTGGCAGCTCCATTTTCTTCTCCCCTGATCAGTTCCACTGCTGTACTTTTGCAGATATTTGCAACCTTCTTTACTTCACAATGCCGAATCATTTGCAATTTTGATGAGAGAGCATTTATTGGGCTATCAAGGTAATGAAAATATCGCTAACAACAGAGCTAGCCATCGAACTTGTTCCTTATTTAACCCTTGTTTATATTTTACCTCAGTTAATTATTATAGCTAAACAGGAAATCAGTATATCTTTGAGGTGCAATTAGGGACTACATTTATTAGCATGCATTCAGAGCATTAGCATGCTTTGGAAAACTTTGCTGGTTGATATTCAAAGGAAATTACCTGGATAATGGCAGCTGTTATCCAGATAATTCCTTAGGTGGTACTAGCCTTGAATTTTCAGCAACACTATATGTGAAGGGGACTATTGTAGTTGATATGGGAGAGTAGACTAGATAGGCCATTTGGTCTTTTTCTGCCGTCATGTTTCTAAATATCAAAGTGGCATAAATGCACAGGAGGAGACCCTCTTTTGATTGAAAGCAAGCTCTGCTACGAGGGGACATAGGATGAGGATGAAAGGGGATAGACTCGGGAGTAATATGCAGAAATATTTCTTTACGGAAAGAGTGGTAGATGCGTGGAATAGTCTTCCAATGGAGTTGGTCGAGATGAGGACAATATCTGAACTCAAATAAGCATGGGACAAACACAGGGGATCTCTATGATGTAGTGGTTGATATGGAAGAGCAGACTAGATAGGCCATGTGGTCTTCTTCTGCCATCATGTTTCTATGTTTCTAATATTTCTGCTAAAAATCTTTCCATGCTGCCTTGGAGGGTAATTTTACAAATTCCCGCATAGTTAACACTTGTGGGCTGTCAAGTCGATACGAAGTCCCTGTGAATAGTTGTGATTATCCCCTGGGTTTTCTTGGCAAGGTGCGACTAAAACTACATAGACTGCCAGGCTTTTTTTCCACACAGCCTGCAGCACCTTCTCTTCCAAGGTGGTCTCCCATCCAAGTACTAACTAAGCCCAAAACTACTTAGATAGATTAAAAATAGCTTACTTCTGGGTGTTCTAGATTGCTAAAAATTATGATATTTGTAAGTCAGAACATCAATGACATCCTTTGACATAGTGTTCTGAACTATATTTCTGATAAAGCTTAGCAATGGCCAGGAATCAGCCAATGGCCAGCAGAGTTCCCTGCTTCCTCGGTGGTTGAGAAGTGGTTCCATCTGTGAGGATCTCTTCTTCCTCTTGACCTAAAGACTGAACCACTGTAAATATTTTTTTGCTGATGAAAACATTTGGGACTTCCTGGACAGAGGCTTTCTTGTGGATGAGGTAGAACTAGGGATTGGGAAAAGAAGAGTGTAAAGATGGGGGAAGGGATAAGAGGAGTGCTTGTAGGAGATGGGATCAGGGCTGGTGCAAGGACTGGAGTTGGAGATCCCTGGGATAGACCCTCTGATTTTCTTGTTACCCACCTTTTCAGCATGAATTCCTATCTTTCCAAAGAGTTCTATTCTTCACCAACCTGACATAGTGTTGGAGAATTTTGATCTTATTTAAAAGGGTCACAAAAAAGACAGAGGCTGATATCACCTTAAAGAATAACCAATTTATTGAGGCATGTACTTTCAAGGAAAGGAGACCACTTCACCAAATGATGAAGTGGATTTTGTTTATGAAAGTGTGTGACAAAATAAATTGCTTATTTTTAGTGTGATATCAGCATCCTCTGCATCTACTAATTTCCCTCTCTCTTGCAGTGTTCCTCAAGGCTTTGTTCTCATCCCCCTTCTTTTCAACATCTTCCTAGCTCCACTGACATCTTTGCATATTATTACACAGACGATATCTTACTGCTCTTAAATGCACATCCAACTGCCACTGATCTTACCATTCTGAGCAACTAGCTGTCCCAGGTGGCCCCCAGGTTAAAATGTAATCATCTCAAGCTTAATGCATAGAAAACCTCTGCCACCTGACTTACTGGCTCCTCCATTGTTCCATCTGTGGCTCCACTTCTTGAGAACATTGCTATCACCTTGACAATTTCCTTCAAGTACCTCGGGGTTATATTGGACAGCACTCTTACTTTTCACAATCATTTTATTTCTGTGGTAAAATGCTCCTTCTTCACCCTCTTCCAAATCAGAACTATCCGTCCTTTCCTTTCCTTAGCCCTGACCCTACTATTCATATCCCTGGGCTTGTCCCGTCTGGACTATTGTAATGTTATTTATGCCGGCCTCCCTAATTATCAACTCCATTGCCTTCAGACTGTTCAGAACACAGCTGTAAGATTACTGATCCATGCCTCCAAGTTTGACCATATCATATGTTTGTATATCCATTTTCATTGGCTACCCATACAATTCTATATTCAATATAAGAACATCACACTAGTTCACAAGACTTTATATTCTGGAATACCCCCCTACCTTTCATCTTGCATTATTCCCCACGCTCTTTTGCACTTCTATGCTCCATCCATGGAAATCAACTTTATCTTCTTCCTCCATCTTGCACTCAGTAAAAATCTACTCACCACTCAGCTTTCTATTTCCTCAGCCCTAATCTATGGAATTCATTACCATCCGACCTCCGTCTCAAATTCTCCTACACCAGATTTAAATCACTCCTCACTGCTCATTTATTCCATCTAGCTTTCGGCTTAGAAACTCAATGACACAGGCTCCTACCTCCCTCTCCATGCCCTTGATCCCATGTAAACACCCTACTATGAGCCACCCTTCCCTTTCCTCATGTTCCGCTATTATATGACCTGTGTGTTAACTCTCTTTCCTATGTTATTGGCATTCTTTTCTCCTTTTAATTTTATGCGCACTCATATACTGTCTTGAAGGGCGGTATATGAGTAAGTTTTAATAAACCAAACCCAACCAAACCAATCTGTCTTTGTGAGACCCTTTCAAGCAAGATCAAAATCCTTCAACCCTATAAATATAATTATAATATATATATATATAATTTATATTATATGTATAATAATATATAATTTTAGACTTTAAGATGCCACCAATGTTTGTCCTTTTTGTTATAACGGCTATATGTCTTGAACTTGAAAAGGTTAGGAAAGGATGAAATTTCCCATGCTAATCGGTCTTATCTCTTCATGTCAGTTATTATGAGGAATTTTGGACTACGTGTACATACTAAAAAAAATCAAGACATGATTTGATACAGGTGTTAACTTTCAGGGCCTTTGGGCCTTAGAGAGCATCTTAACACACAATTTCATGTGCACCCGCAAAGCCTCATTTCAGTACGACTGTTTAATTTACAGGCAGGTACATACTAAGTTTAGCGTGTATCTGCTAAGGTTCGTGTGGACTTGGTTAGTGGGCCTACTAGGCCCTTAATGCATTACACACCACTTTTAGCATGCTCTAAGGCTGCACACTTAGTTTTAGAGCAAAACCTCTGTGACTTTAAGAGAACCTGAATCGTATAACGATGAAAACCAAGGTTTAGTTTAGTTTAGTATGTTACTGTTACTGCCCTTATATCTCATGGTATTTTTCTCACTTTGTGTACAAAGGAGCAAAGGCACTTGCAGCAGATCTAAAGAAGTATTACCTTTTCTTCAGATAACCCCTGAAACACTTTTATAAACAGTATGAGCTCTTTCTTTGCAGAAATAATTTGCTAGCATGTCAAGTTGCAGAGCTCTTATAGGCCAGCTGGTTTTTAACAGGGCACAGCTTGAAATGGTCACTTCCATTTCCAACTGACTTGCTTTGTAGCTGAAAAGAAAATGTTGATTAAATCGACTGAAGTCCAAGGCTAGGAGAAAACATACCCAAGCAACTTCTTTCTGCAGAAGGAGCTGAAGAATTTTTGACATATAGGCACACCAATGGATGGGTCACTTTCCTTTCAGCTGATTGCAATGTTCTCTACTGGAATGTTAGTTAAAAAAATAAATAAGCCTATAGTGCTGCAAAATACCTTGTTGAAGTAATTCAATATATATTCCAAAACCTATTAGCTTAGCCTTTGATTACACTATGGCATTCAAAGACAAAGAGCAAACATGCAACCAGAGCTAGCTCACAAGCTTAACTCATGTAAGAGTAAGTATATTTATACACTGTAGAATAAGAATATAATAATTAATAAGTGGTGTCTTCTAAGCAACTAGTTCATGTTGTGATGCTCTGCTGTTGTTAGGTGCTTAAACACGTCTCATTTAGGGGCTCATTGAATAAGGCTTCTTGCTGTATTCTACGCAGTCAGTTTAATGTTCAATGTTATATTCTCTACTGCTTTCCTTGAACACAGTTCAACCCAAAGTGGTTTGCAAAACACAGATAACACAATAAATAGCAAATACATCAAAATAAAATACATCAGCAAAAATGAAAATACAATAGCACATTAAGGTCCCCTTTTACTAAAGTGTGTGAAAATGACCAAAATTAAAGGGTGGTAATACAGATGCGTTTATTGAAGTGGTTTTAACTGCTCTGTTATGTGCTGCATTTATAGTTAACATGCACCATTGCACCACAAGCTAAGAATAAGGTGCAGTTTCTACCCAGTCCCATCCCCATTTCACATTTGCCAATTAATGCAGGAATTAGTGCAGGCTAGGAGGGTGATTTTTTTAGGGGGGTGCCTAATTAAAGAGGGCAAGCAGGCGCCTGCTTAGCAGTTATTTTATAAAGGCACATAAGTGTCTATGTGTCTTTAGAAAATACAAGCGTTGGAAGTAAGATCACAACTTAAATTCAGGTGTGGATAATTACACCTGCTGAGAGCAACTGTAAATGAATGTGTTAAGGTTTGCCAATAGATTAAGGTATTTTATTATCAATGTGTGTACTTGTTTCCCCCACCCTTGTCCCGACTATACGCAGAGTACTTCTACATCGGTTCGTATTTTATAAGAGGCCATATAGGCGCCTGTGCTCACATGTGCAGGAAAATGGCTTTATAAAATGATCTGCTGCATTAACTGTTAGTACGGGTCTGCACTAAAAGAATACACAAATGCCTGTGCTAATTGTTTAACACACTCTACTTAAAGGGACCTATTTATTAAACTGCAGTGAGATTTTCAAGTTGTCACATGCTAATTGCTAAAGTTTATGCATGGTAACCTTTGTGTTAACTATTGGGGGAGTTCCCAGCAGTCTCCCATTCAGGTAATGCAGAGGAAATGTGATTATCTTGCATTAACTGCATTGCAGATAATGCAATGCAGGTAGCTACACCTATTGAGGTGACAGGGCATCCAAATGGCAGATGAAAATTAATGTGGACAAGTGCAAAGTGATGCACTTAGGAAAAAACAACCCCTTACTATAACTGCTTCATGTAAGGTTTCACACTAGGAGTCACCGCCCAGGAAAAGGATCTAGGCATCATCGTGGAGAATACATTGAAATTCTCTGCTCAGTGTGTGGCTGTGACCAAGAAAGCAAAAAGAATGTTAGGAATCATAAGGAAAGGAACGGAGTATAAAGCAGAGGATGACATCATAATGCCTCTGTATCGCTCCATAGTGTGACTATATATCTTGAGTACTGCATGCAGTTCTGGTCACTGAATCTAAAAAATGATATAGCAGAATTAGAAAAGGTACAGAGAAGGGTGACCAAAATGACAAAGGGACTGGAAGGATAGCACTATGAAGAAAGGCTTAAAAGGTTAGGGTTCTTCAGCTTGGAAAGAGACGCCTGAGGGGAAATATGATAGAGGTCTATAAAATAATGAGTTGAGGGGACCGAGTAAATGTGAACTGGTTGTTTACTCTTTCAAAAATTCAAAGATGCATTGAAGCTGCAAAGTAGAACATTTAAGACTAATCAGAGAAAATATTTTTTCACACAACATGCAATTAAGTTCTGGAATTCATTGCTGGAGGATGTAGTAAAAGCTGTTAGTGTAGCTGGGTTTGAAAAAGGCTTGAACAAGTTCCTGGAGGAAAAGTCATAAAGCATTATTAAAGTGGACTAGGGATATCCACGGCTTATCATGGAATCTGTTTATCTTTTGGGATCCTGCCAGGTACTTGTGACCTGTATTGACCATTGTTGGAAACAGGATACTGGGCTTGATGAACCTTTGGTCTGACTCAGTATGCAAAATCTTATGTTCTTATGAAGTGGCATTAATTGCACTCTGTTATCTGCCATGCTGATAGTCAATGGATGATAGCTATCTCTGTTAGCTGTAAGACGCAGTCCCTGTCCAATCTCCAACCCATTCCATGTAAGTTAGTAACACAACAAATGATATGTGCTAAGGGCTATGCTGTGAGTCAAGGACATTGCAAGAGTGTTAGGCTCCCTAGGCAAAACTTCAGCATCGTGACCCTTCGGAATTAGCTTTTAGACCCCTAGTGCTCCCACCAAGATTTTCATTAGTAAACTCAATTGTAATCTTCACAACACCATCCCTCCCAGAACAAACCTATAAAAATGCATATTTGGATAGAACATTTTTAAATATTATATTTTATTTTGCAAATAAGTATAAATATAATGAGGTCAATTTCAAAAAGCTACTCACGAGGGTAAATGATCTGTTTGCATATTGCCCATTCTGCCTGCAGCTAAAATTATGCAATGATGACTCTCTGAAGAACCCATTGTTTTGCTTTGACTGTAGCTGCTCTTTGCTGACTCCCCCACCCTAGAAACTTCTGCTCTTGGTTGCCCACTTAGTTTGCCTAGTGGTTGGACTGGCCCTGCTGTTAGTGCATGTTAATAGCTAATGCAGCTGAGTAAATAACCCTCTAATAGTTTAGGGACAAAACGCCACTTTGCCCGATGCTCAGTAAGGCAGGAAAGAAGCTTAATTCCATTCAATTTATTAATAAGAAAAAAATAACCTCATCTCTCTACCACCCAGAAGCCCACCTAACATCCCAAAATATACGAGCAGCAGCCCGGTCCCCTGATTGCTTCTGAGAGAGCTCCCATATGGGCAACCTATTCTATAAGAATTATATTTGTACAATAATTGATCCAGAAATATTTTGGATGCCTGAAAACACCATATGTATCATATTTTGTTGGATGCAGAAGTATTAAACTCTGATTAATGGCCTTTAGAATATGGGCATTGATGGCACTGTAATATAAGGATGTAGAACAAAGCTGAGCATATTAGGACAAAAAGGAAGGGGCTTCCTGAAATTGAACATGAAGATTTTGTTTTGTTAACAACAATAATAGAGACTAACCTGAAAACAGCTCTCAATTTGATAAATCTGGAATCCTAGTTAAGTCCTAGGGATTTAGTCAGAGAACATATTGGTTCCAGCAGACTATGGTAAAGTTAATTAAGGATGATTAATGGAGCGTTTTCCTTCCAATGATATCTGTGACAGAACAAAGCTGTCTGAGGCTTGTCGAGCAGAATTTGAGTTGAATGAGTATTTATGTGATCAAATCTGAAGGGCTGCCTCTTGACAGAGTAAGGATTCATCAATCAATTGCAGTGGCTTGCAGTGCTGGGAAATTGGTCTATCAGCATAGCTATGCCCTCCCCCTCCCAGTTTTTTTCATTCAACCATCCCTCAGGCTACAATGCATCTTAACTTTTCCCTCTGACCACCTTAAGGGCTATCAGAGAAAAGTATAAGCGAAAGGTAAAGCATCTATTATCGTGCTTATTTCTTAGCTGTACTCATTCAATTGATTTCTTTTAAGCATGTGGATCAGTCACTGTAAAATGGTGCAAACCTCTTCAAATGAATTAATTGAGTTTAATAAAAGCTAGGCACTGAATCTGAAGGGAAAAAAATCCCCGTTATTTCTTTATTTGAAGGCATTCGGATGCAGAGTTACCCCTGTGTAGAAGAGTCAGGCATGGTATGAGATCATGATCACTTTATAGACTACTTGTGACCACAAGTCCCTCTGCTTGACCTCTTTCTGCTCCCTGCAGGCAAGCCCAGTGCTATTGACTAGTCTGAATCTGCTTCCAGATCTGTAGCTTATCGATATGGTTGTTGTTGGTCCTGGAGTGTTCACCATAAAGTTGAAAAAATTAGCTGTCACCACCTGGACCAAGACCTTTGCCTCTACCTCCCAGGTGGAGGCTTTCTGGAGTTTCCTCTCCAGTCTGCATTTGGAGCATCACATGCTAGTAGAACATGCCTGTGACTAGGTGGCCTGAAAACCCATAGGCTTTACTGAAGCCATAACTGGCAGACTGGGAAGGCTCCCAGAAGCCCGGTTGTAAGCAAGGTTGGTGTAAGTCCTGTCTCTTACAGTACTGAATCATGGAATGCTGCAGTGATGTGAGAGAAGAGAACCCTTTCTCATTTATGAATTGGATTCTCATTTTCCTCATATATGGCGGTCTCTCTGTTAAATGCTTTTACTGAAATGCATTTATAGATCTTGAATGCATTATTTTCCTTTATGGATGTATGGCATTTATGATTTTCTTTTGCAAATTTAGCACTTCTAAAGATAATTAATAAAAGGGGGGAGGGGGATATATTCAAAAGTGTTTAGCCGGTTAGTAGGACCTGCTAACCGTCTAAACTGCAGTGATCCTGATATTCAGCAACACTATCCAGATAGTGCCACTGACTATCCCGGTAGATCATAGGAAAGACGCTCAATTAAATCTGGCGTAGTCTGTGGTTAGAGTGGGGAAAGTCCCAGCAGCTTTCTTATTCTTGGTGATACTCAACAGTAACCAGATAGCTAAACTGCATAAAGTTAGGACAGCTCAATGACTGTCCTAACTTTATGCGATTTTTGCTATCTGGCTGGCTGAATATCACCACTGACCAGTTAGCAATCATTCTGATCTTTGCCGTTTTCTGGGTCATGCTACTTCTTGGTAAGTGGAACCGACGTTTCAGCCATCATGCTGTGACTTTCTCCAGGGTGAAGGGGTTATGCAGTGAATATCTGGTTCTCAAAAGTGGATTGGTGGGTTTGAAGCAGGAAATTTGAATTTTGGCGGGAAAGTTCATTGAAGAAAAGGCAGGAAATTTGAATTTGATTTTAGAGGGCAAGTTCATTGGAAAAAGGGCAGGAGTTTTGAAATTTGAATTTTGTCAGGAAGATTTGTTGGAGAAAAGGTGAGAAAAGTGCAGGTAGGAATCCTGGAGGGGGGAATTTGGATTTTAGCAGAAAGATTGTTGTGACAATCTCAGATTCTGGAAGGTGAAAAGAGGAGGAAAAAATAGTTTGTCTTCGGCACCAAATCTTGTAACACTAAACTTTCTGTGAAAGAGGGGTTGCCATGCTTTGTTAATGATAAATCTTTTGTATGTAGCTGCTATACAAAATAGTGTGAACATGCTGAATGGAACATGTTCACTCCTATTTTGGTCCAATCTGTAGGCTTAGCGCATGGGGCTGTTGTGAGTGCTTAGGAAAAAAATGGAGGAGCAACTGGACCCCAGTAATGGATGCTAAACAAAAGGAGGAGATAGTTCCAGGAGAGGAAAAAGTGAGCAGCTTTATGACAGAGTTCTCTTGTATGCTCTTTTTGTATATTACCTTTTCTTTTATTGCTAGTGAATACACTGCGATTAATGAATTATCAGTATACGCAAGGGTATTGTTTCATGTATATTCATGTAGTACACCGAAAGAATGGACTGAGAGGACATGGTTGAAGAGAGAATGGAGAATGGAAGAGGGTGAGTACTTTGCATGTGGGTGCATGGACAGAGTATAGAAGGTAGATGTGTGAGTAGGGCTAGAAGAGAGAGATAGAGATGGAAAGACCAGAAGAGTGGAGGTTATAAAGAGGTTAATACAGTAGATGTGGAGAGGAAGGAGGCAGTGGTGAGCAGAGGTAGGGCAGTCAGGCCAAAGGGATGCAGGAGAGAATCCATGTGGTCCAGATGAGGTCCGCAGGACAGTACAGCAGAAGGAAGGAATGGGTGGGAGAAAGGGAATAGAGGAAACATAAAGAAGGTAAGGACTGCCAAAAGCACATACCTCCCATGTCTGTTGAGGAAGAAGAGGATGTAGAAATGGGGAAGGAAAGTTCCAAGGACCAAATGGAGGAACATTTATTTATTTATTTGAAAGGCTTATATGCTGCATTTCCAAAGATAAAGGCAGTTTACATAGAACTTAGCATAACTTTCCAGAGAGTGCAGTTTGAATATAACATAACTTGTGCTCGAGCTTGGACCAAGCTATGGGGGCAGATGCACTAATGAAAGTGCCACTTCGCTAAAGAAGAAAGCAACCACATTCTGGAGCCCAGACTAGGAAACTAGGAAAGGCACTTACTCTTCTCTATATCTTTTCACATGCCCTACAGATTTGTGGAGAGTGTCCTAAACCCCCAGATTCCCAGCAAACATGCTGGTGAACTTCCCAGTGACAGGAATCAGAGCAAAGAAGTGGTTGCTTCATGCTAGAGGCTGTGCTGCATACCCCAAGGGTTCTTGACTCATACACTCCCAGAACATCCAGCAGGAAGACTCTGCAAGGAGAAGGAGGACTGGCATTAAATGGTGCCCTAGCCAGCCCTGGCATGACCATCCCATTGATACCAGGGAAGAATCTGCTAGTCACAGTTGAAAGGGGCAGCATAATCTGGTTGCCTCCCTTCCCCGATGCGTACCCTATAGTTTTGAGACAGTAACAGCCGGATGATACAAACCTTGAGGGCGTCAAATTTCTAGGGAAAGAGGTCTGCATTCAAAGCAAAAGTATAGATGATCAGAAATTTGTTTAGGCTCAAGCCTCAGAACACTTGCTGCGGTCTTTGGACAGATTAACCACGTCCTCCTTTGTGCACCTTTCTTCTCTCCCTCTATTTGTCCTTGCAACTCCTCCCTATTCTCTCATCTTCTCTTTCTCTTGTCTGTTCTTTTCTCCGTTCTTGAAATAACTCCTCCTTCAGCACCCATATTGCCTCCATCTTGAACCTACAGTGCCTCATGGTAGCTCAGTTCTTCAAACAGCATGTGGGCTAAGGAGCTAACAATAGATCTGAGATTAGTGTTACATTTTTGGCCTCAGACAGCACTTGCTAAGTGGTGCATTCACTATGTGGCTGCTAAATACTAATTTATTCTCCTTATCTCCAATTTCATGCATGTATACTCTAATTTCTTTTTAAACCAATCTAGCACATATGACAAGGCATCAGTTTCAAAAGATTTACCTAGATAAAAATCAGAATTTAGTCAAGTACATCTGTCTAAATTTGTGCACTTTAATCACAAGTACTGTTACTATTACTACTGCAGCTTACCATTTCTAAGGCACTAGCAAGGTTACGCAGCAGCATACAGACAGCCATACATGACTAAGAAGAGATTCTAGGAGAAAAGTTGTTAATATGCGAAGGGAGCTGGCCAGATAAGGAGCGTGATGCACAGACTCGGGAAGTCTGTTTCTGGCAAATGGCGCATCAAGGTTGAAAGAATGGACATGGGAGTGAGCTATGGAGAAAAAGGGCACAAATTAGGTGACTTTTCAGATGAATGGAGTTCATGAGGAATGGTATAGGGGGAGAAAAGAGAAGATAAGTGATGAGGACCTACAGAGTGAATGCATTGATAGCTGAGTGATAGAAGTTTGATCCTACTGTATATGCTGAAATGGATGCGAAGCCATTATGATACTTTGAGAAGATGGGGTTACATAGCCATGAGGTAATCATGCATCTGCATTCTGAATTGACTGCAGTGAAGTGGGAGGTAATGAGAGAGTGAATGGGCATTTTAGTAGTATGCTCAGAAAGAAAGGGACACATTTTAGACATGTTAAAAGGGAAGAACTAACACTCTTCAGCAGTGTTTTGGATATGTGTAGAGAAGCATCAAAGATGATTATGAGCTATGGAAACCGGGAGTGGCATGCAGAGAGACAGAAAAAGATAGAAGAGGGGAAGGAGAATTGGGGGGGGGGGGGGACTGGGGACATAAGGAGTTTCGTCTTGGCCATGTTAAGTTAAAGATGTAAGTGGGACATCCAGGTCCCCAAATAAAGCTGGGCATAAGGGGGAGAGGAGCAGGTAAATTTGAATTAATGCGTATTTCGGTGCTGACCAGCTAAATTTACCTATACAATCCTGAAAAACAAATGACAGACATAAATCTATTCAGATTTTGAGAGTTTAGATTCAGTCAGATGCTGAACCAAAAAAACTAGCTGGTTGGTTCTGGATGAATATCTGATTGACCAGGTAAAACAAACAGGTTTTTTTTTACCTTTTTCTAAAATTGATCCCCGAGGGTTTAAGACCTAATACACAATTTCATCTTTATACTTAATCTTAACATGCTTGTTAAACTTTTGATTAGTGTATAAGATCCCTTTGTAATTCAGTTCTGTACAGTATATAGCAAATGAAAATATATAGTGGAAACCTATTGCAGTGAATGCCTTTATTTCCTGAAAAAAATTTGAATACCTGCAGAGAGATGTTTCGCCCACTAATCTATCTTAGGTATGTGAATGTAACTCACCCTGAACCACTAATGGAAAGGTGTCAGTTAAATACAAATAAAGAAATAATATACATGATAGCTATATTCTGCATTGTTTACAGGTCATACACTTAATATATCAATAGATCTCAACCCAGTCCTGAAATTCAACACAGCAGATATAAATTTTTAAGGTATGCACAACAAATATTCTTATTTTGCCTCATAGACACAATAGAGGTCATTCCAGAATACGAATAAGGGGTTTGTACTTGCGCTGGGAACATTTGTGTGCTGAAAATGTCCCCGAACATATTCTGAAACACTGCTGTCATGCACTCCCACAGTGCTAGCACGGAGAAATCAGAAGGGGCAGAATGGGGGCATGGTCAGCCGTGGAGATGTTCATTGCGTATTCCGGAAAGGCCCGTGTACATTCTGCGATATCCCTGCGGATGTCCCTGTTATTCCTGCTGGAACATGGAATAAGGCCAGAACTTAGAAAATATTCTTCTGTGCTCTTCAGTTCAACCCATATTGAAGAATGGTTCTGACAATTATGTGCTGAACTGGTGTGACAGTAGTCTGGAAAAACACAAGATGCAGTTATAAAGAACAGAAAGCAGAGGTGAGGGAATGTTGTGAGGTAAAGAAACATTAATAAACAGCCTTACAGAAATATTAAGAGGAGCAATAATGTTTATTCTGGCTATGCTGAAATGTGCTGTTTGTGCTAAAAGAGCTAATCCAGGGGATCATAATAAATCCTCTGTTCTAAAAACTGGGACTGTTGATGTAAGAATAATATGTGAATGAATCTGGAAACAAATCATGTTGGAGTGAGAAAGGGAGATCATATGTGTAGTTCTGGGATGTCATGCCATTATGGTATAGCAGCTGTTAGGCATAGGTTTGGTTTGGTAGAAAGATGTCTTTTGTGACTGCAAGTGAGTGTGTGTGGTTTAGGGGTAGCACGGGAGGATCTGGTGTGCTGATCTGCAATTCAGGGAGGCCATGAATGGCTGGCTGAAACCTGGACCATATGGATGATCACAGTGTCACCAGGTGACAATGTGATAGGGTAGCCATACAGCAGCTGTGCCAGGCACCGGTCGACATGACTGATGTGCCAACATCCCCCAGATTGTGCCATGAGGCCTACATTCTTCCCCAGTGCAGGATCTATGCAAACTGCGAGAGTGGTGATATATCTGGAGGCTGGCTATCTGGATATGATGGCACAGGGATTCCCCCTCCCATGCCCATACAGGCCTAACCAGGGGAGTGCCACAAAGCAGAATGTGGAAAGGCAGACTGGGTTGCTCCACAGATAGCGCATGCATACAGATCGACATACGCCACGATGGGACTGGCGTAGCTGCTGTGACAAATGTCAGTACTCAGATATGTGGGAATCAGATGCCATTGCCAGAAGGCCATACTATTTATTTATTTATTTAGACAGTTTTGTATACCACCTTATCCTTCAATCAAAGTGGTCACAACACAGTTGGGGGATACATTTAACACAAGGGGATATGAGACACATACACTAATACTTACAGGGAACATGGGCAATGGAGGGTTAACTACGACTACTACTATGACTACTACTACTACTGCTACTACTGATCATTTGTATAGCACTACAAGGCATATGCAGCACTGAACAGACACATGCAAAAGATGATCCTGCTTAGCAGAGCTTACAATCTAGTTAAGATAGACAACACAGCAGCTGTGGACAGGATACGGCTAGGGGGAATGGAAAGGAAACGCAAGGGAGATTAATTGGACCAGGTCCAAAAATGGCAGCGAAGATGTTAGCGTTCAATCTGGATTTAGAAGGGCCAGAGAAGAAACCTGACGTACAGACTGAAATAGTTTGTTTTAGGCATAGGGAGCAGCAAGGTGAAAGTAGCGAAGTCTGGAGTTGGCAGTAGAAGAATAGGGCACAGATAGAAGCGATCTGCCAAAAGAGGGCGTTCCTGAGAAGGGATATAGGGAGAGATAAGAGAGGAACGCTAGTATGGAGCAGCAGAATGAGTGCACTTATAGGCTGTAAGCATGAAAAGGGCATACATTTATTGCTCAGCAATATTATGCATCCTTTGGGGAACTGCAATGTTAGTTTCATGTTTTGTGTACTTGGTAAGGGTCCATCCTTAGCAGTTTAAAGCATGTTTGATTCCTCCCTTTCTTTTCATCAACATGTCACCTCTGTTGTTCGTCGGTCCTTTCTTGTATTGTGTCAGTTGAGGGCAATACGCTCTGTCCTCCCAGTATCGCTTTTCATCTTCTTGCCTTAACCGAGACCTGGCTCCTCCCTGACGATACCGCCTCTGTTGCTGCCCTCTGCTTTGGTGGCCTCCAGTTCTCCCATACTCCTCGTCCCACAGGACATGGTGGTGGGGTTGGCCTTCTTCTCTCCCCCTCCTGTCATTTCCAACCTCTTCCCCTGCCTCAGTCTCATTCCTTCCTCTCTTTTGAGGTCACTCTATTCGCCTCTTTGCCCCTCTTCCTCTCCAGGTTGCTGTTGTCTATCATCCACCTTACAAGGCTATTTTTTCTTTTTTCTCCGACTTTGACTCTTGGCTTTCCCTCATTCTTATCCCTACCTCCCCTACTCTTATTCTTGGTGATTTTAATATCCATGTTGATAACCCCTCTGATCCTCTTACTCTAAAGCTTCTCTCTCGTACCTCCTCATTTGGCCTTCAACTTTGTTCCTTTGCCCCCACTCACCTTCATGGCCATTGTCTGGATCTGATTTTCTTTTCTTGCTCCTCTCCCTCTAACTTCAGTAATACTGTTCTTCCTTTATCTGAACATCACCTTCTCTCCTTTAATCTTCTCCTCCCACCGCCCCTGCCTCGTCCTGTCTCTTCCACCCTATTTAGGAACCTTCTTGCCATTGATCCCTTGGTTCTCTCCTCTACCATTTCTCCTTCTCTCTCTTCTGTTTTGTCCTTCAAGTCTGTTGATATGGCAGTGATGTCCTATAATACTGCGCTCTTCTCAACTCTGGATGTTCTTGCTCCTCTCATCCCTCATCCTGTGAGGTGTTCCTTACCTCAGCCCTGGCTCTCTCCCACTATTCGCTTTCTTCGCTCCTGTACCCGCTCTGCTGAGCGTGCCTGGCTCAAATCACACTCCCTGAAGATTTCCTGCATTTCAAATTCATGCTCTTCTCTTTCAAATCTCCTTTAGCTCTTGCCAAACAAGATGACTTTGTTCGCCTGACTAATTCTCATGCCTCTGATCCTCGCCATCTCTTTATTGCTCTCAATTCTCTCCTCAAAGTGCCTCCGCCTCTGATCCCTCCTTCCCTTTCTGCCCAAACCCTGGCTGATTACTTCCATGATAAAATCCACAAGATCACTTTCCAATTTCACTCTAAATCCCCGATTTCCCCTTCCTGTTCTCAATCTCCCCCCCCCCTTCTCATCCTACCCTCTCTTCCTTTCCTATGATTTCTATTGATGAGACTGCTCTTCTTCTCTCCTCCTCCAAGCTCACCACTTGCTCCTCTGATCCTATCTCCTCCCATATCCTCTCCTCTATCTCCTCTACCGTTGTCCCCTCCATTTCTCACATTCTCAACCTCTCGCTCTCCACTGCTACTGTCCCGGCTGACTTTAAACATGCTGTGGTCACGCCTCTCCTTAAGAAACCCTCACTTGATCCCTCTTGTCCTTCTAATTATTGCCCCATTTCTCTCCTTCCTTTTATTTTTAAACTGCTCGAACGTGCGGTTTACCGTCGTTGCCTTGACTTCCTCTCTTCCCATGCTCTTCTCGATCCCTTACAATCCGGTTTTCGTCCCTTGCACTCTACTGAAACTGCTCTTGTCAAAGTCTCCAGTGACTTGTTCCTGGCTAAATCTAAAGGCCTTTACTCTGTCCTTAACCTCCTTGACCTTTCTGCTGCTTTTGATACTGTTGACCATGATCTTCTCCTTGACACTTTGTCCTCGCTTGGCTTTAGGGACTCTGTTCTTTCCTGGTTCTCCTCATATCTTTCCCTTCACTCCTTTAGTGTATGTTCTGGTGTTTCCTCCTCCTCTGTTATCCCGCTCTCTGTTGGTGTCCCCCAAGGCTCTGTCTTGGGTCCCCTTCTTTTTCTCTCTCTATACCTAATCCCTTGGTGCGCTTATTTCCTCTCATGGTTTTCAGTACCATCTCTATGCTGATGACTCCCAGATCTATCTCTCTTCTACTGATCTTTCTCCTGCTTTCCAGTCCTGGATCTCTTGCTGTGTCTCTGCCATTGCTGCTTGGATGTTCCATCATCGCCTGAAATTGAACATGGCCAAGACTGAACTTCTCATTTTTTCTCCTAAAATTTTCCTTTCTCCTTTTTTTTCAGTCTCTGTTGATGGCTCTGTTCTCCAACCTGTTTCATCTGCTCGCAATCTGGGTGCTATTTTTGACTCTTTGCTCTCTTTCTCCTCTCATATCCAACTCATCGCTAAGACCTGTCACTTCTTTCTCTTCAACATTGGCAAAATCTGCCCCTTTCTCTCTGAGCTCACTACTAAAACCCTCATCCATTCCCTAATCACCTCCCATGTTGATTATTGCAACCTGCTTCTTGCTGGTCTCCCTCAGTCTCATCTCTTCCCCCTTCAGTCTATTCAGCACTCCGTTGCCCGTTTGATTTTCCATCAGTCTCGTTTTGCCCACATCACTCCTCTCCTCAGATCTCTTCACTGGCTCCCTATCCATTTCCGTATTCACATTAATCTTCTCCTTCTGACCTATAAGTGCATTCATCTGTGGCTCCTCAGTACCTTTCTTCTCGCATTTCTCCCTACTTCCCCCCTCGTGAACTCCGTTCTTCTACCCAGTTGCTTCTTGCTATGCCCTTCTCCTCTATTGCCAATTCCGGATTCTGCTCGTTTCACCTTGCTGCACCTTATGCTTGGAATAAACTTCCTTTGTCTTTACACCAGGCATCTTCTTTGTCCCTCTTCAAACTTAAGATAAAAGCTCATCTTTTCGCCTGTGCCTTTGGCTCTTGATTTTGCTGTTCTTATTCTTCTCCTTTTCTTGCTTTGTCTTTTTTTAGATTGTAAGCTCTTTTGAGCAGGACTGTCTCTTGTATGTTTTCATTGTACAGCGCTGCGTGTGCCTGGTAGCCCTTTATAAATGCTTAGTAGTAGTAGTATCTTCCCTGACTACCCTCATAGTGGCCCTCCTTCTATCCAGACTTGACTATTGCAATTCTGTCCTAGCCGGAGTTCCCCATTACCAGCTGCATCGCTTACATTCACTACAGAACACGGCTGCTCGGCTTCTTACCTATGCCTCTCGCACTGATCATGGACTACCCTTCTTCTCAGCCTTCACTGGCTCCCTCTCCCACATTGGTTCCAATACAAAGTTCTCATCATTGTACATCGTGCAATGCATACCAGTACTCCACAATACTTAGCAGATTTATTACATCTACACCTTCCCCCCCGTGCTTTTCCCTCTATTCACAACAATCGTCTCTCTCTTCCCTCCCCGACCCAAGCACACTTGGAACTCACATGCCACGCTGCATTTTTCTTTCTCGGCCCAGCACTATGGAACTCTTTACCATCCGACCTCCGAACAGAGCAGTCTTTCCACAGGTTCAAGGCGACGCTAAAGACTCATTTCTTTGGCATCGCCTTTGACCTTCCACCAACACCTGCCCTTCTTCCTACCCAGGCTCACACTGACTAACTCACCCCTCAGTCCACCTCTCCCTAGGTCCATGTGTATACCTGCCCCTCCTCTCCACCTATTCTCTATCTTCTCTGAGTGCCCTGTCCTCTTCTTTATCCTACTTTGTTTTGGCGTCTTTTCTATCTTTTTATTTAGTAGATTTATTTGCTTCTGTACACTGCCTTGAAGTTTCGGCCCAGGCAGTCAATCAAATGTAATAATAAAGATAAATGACCTCTGGGGCTGTTTTAAAATGCCATTTGCTGCAAGGTATGTCCTGATATACATGTTCATATTTACATTCTCTTAAACCATATTAGGGTGCACTGGGATTACCTAGCACTTCTCATTGGTGTATATGTCTAGTTTGCATCAGCAAACTACTGTCACTGTGAAGAGCAGCTTAGGAGATGCACGTTTTTACCAAGAAGGTGTGGCATCTGTGAGTTTATTGTGCAGACGGGCAGAATCCAAAACGTGAAACGTTTCAGAATACATTGGGCTTGGGGACATCCAAAAGGTTTACCCATGTTCCATAACATTGATGGGGTGCGTGTTTCTCCATTATATCGCATGGCCCGTGCCTGCACCCGTGCGCGGCCTTGTGCCAGATGCATGTATGGAACATAGAAACATAGAAATATGATGACAGAAAAAGACCACATGGCCTATCTAGTCTGTCCTTCCATAACAACTACAACAGTCCACTTTTTACCTTTAGAGATCCTCTGTGTTGGTCCCATGCTTTTTTGAATTCAGTTACTGTCCTCATCTCTACCACCTCCACTGGGAGACTATTCCACGGATCCACTACTCTTTCCGTAAAGAAATATTTCCGCATATCACTCCTGAATCTATCTCCCTTCACCCTCATCCATGTCCCCTCGTAGCAGAACTTGCTTTCAATTGAAAGAGGCTCTCTCCCTGAACATTTATGCCACGGAGGTATTTAAACATCTCAATCATATCACCTCTATCCCGCCTTTCCCCTAAGGTGTACATATTAAGATCCTTAAGTCTGTCCTCATATGCTTTATAATGAAGCCCATTAATCATTTTAGTAGCAACCCTCTGCACCGACTCCATCCTGTTCACATCCTTTTGAAGGTGCGGTCTCCAGAATTGCATACCATACTCCAAATGAGGTCGCACCAAAGACTTATACAGAGGCATTATCACCTCCTTTTTTCTGCTAGCCATTCCTCTCCGTATGCACCCAAGCATCCTTCTAGCTTTTGCCATCGCCTTTTCTACCTGTTTAGCTACTTTAAGATCATCAGACACAACCACGCCTAGGTCCCGCTCTTCTTTAGTGGACAAAAGTACTTCACCTCCTATACTGTATTGCTCCCTTGGATTGCTGCAGCCCAAATGCATGACCTTACATTTTTTAACATTAAATCCCAGCTGCCAAATTCTAGACCATTCTTCAAGCTTAGCTAGATCCCTCCTCATGTTATCTACACCTTCCTGGGTGTCTACTCTATTGCAGATTTTGGTATCATCCGCAAAGAGGCAAACCTTACCCGACAGCCCTTCTGCTATATCACTAACAAAGATGTTAAAAAGAATCGGACCAAGGACAGATCCCTGGGGCACACCACTGGTAACATCCTTCTCCTCAGAGTGAGCTCCATTTACTTGTACTCTTTGTCGCCTCCCACCCAACCAATTTCTAACCCAAGCAGTAACTTTAGGGTCCATCCCTAGGGTGCTCAGTTTGTTTATAAGTCGCCTGTGAGGAACAGTGTCAAAGGCTTTACTGAAATCTAAATACACCACATCTAGAGCTCTCCCTCGGTCCAACTCCCTGGTCACCCAGTCAAAGAAATCAATCAGATTTGTCTGACAAGACTGGCTGAATAGCGCTTGCCTGTAACACACCAGACATGTCTA
Organism: Ichthyophis bannanicus; assembly: GCA_033557465.1. NCBI lineage: Eukaryota > Metazoa > Chordata > Amphibia > Gymnophiona > Ichthyophiidae > Ichthyophis > Ichthyophis bannanicus. Next base: position 455,672,642 of record CM066038.1, on the reverse strand, counting down.
CCTCCCTGATTTTGGACCCACATGCACGTCTAGACCTGCGGATCCATGGGCCAGGATTGCATGTTACCGAATATGCCTCTACATATATAAAACTTTAGGGCGTGATATTCTAAGGCATTTACACGGTTGCAGACAGTTAGTGCCACTGAATATCCATGGATTCCACCGCTATAAGCTCCAATGCTGACTGGTTAGCATTGGGGCGTTCCGTGGAGGGCACCCAGGGATAACCAATCAGCTGCGAATATCGCCCCTGCCACTAAATATCGGGCCCATTTTCACTGTGGGTGGGCATCACTGACTGGGTAACAAACAACTTGCTATGATATAATTAAGCATTGTGCATTTAGACTGGAAAAAGATACAAAAATGGTGAAACCTTCACTAACCAAGGAATGCCATTCACTTAGTGGCATATGTTCTAAGCATTTTCCCATAGATATAGTACAACATAGGAAAATTCCTTTAGTGCCTAGATACCTAGAAGAGGAGACATTCTCTAGTGAAATATCAAGTTGTGAGTAGTACTTTAGCAAATTACTATAACAGGGGTCACTTGTTCCATCTTTTATTCAATCTTTCCCTGAAAACTCTGTATTCAGGATGGCCAACTTTGATCCCTGATGGCTGCAAACAGGTTCAAAAATCAAGTTAATTTGCATATTTAGGCTATCCCTTCAACCCGTTCTGCAGCCCCACAGAGACTGGAACTGACCTACATGACTCTATATCCTAAGATAGAATTCTAGTTTGTATGTGCAGGCAGGCTTAAAAATTGAATGTCTAAATATTTAACCAGTAGTATTTAAAGTATTCCATTATTTATCATCCTTATAATTCATACTATCATATGCTGAGTCTGTAGTTATGGTTTATCATAAGCAGTACATCTGCTACAACAGCCAAATTGGAACATCCATATAAGATGAGTTCAGATATCATAAACATGATAGACGATTGATTATGTTTAGTCTTTCTTCATGTTTAACCAGTTTAATTTGTTTCCTATGCAGAACCGACTCTAAATTTACTTAATATATGTTAGCACTTAGCAACGTAGTTAGAGACATGACTAGGGTCTTAACCTATTCGTAAATAAATGGGATGCTTCCTGTCTGAGTGAAAGGGAGAGAGCAAATATATGTCAAACAACTGGGAATTTAATAGATAGGGCTCTAATAGAATGTCCAGTTTGTGTACATGCTCTTAAAGCATGGTTACGAATAACTTTACTTCTTATAAACAATCTGACAGGGGAAATTACTCACAGATACAATAAAAAGGGAAAGAAAAGGTAGAGGATTCATCCAATAGTCAATGAGGGATTCGATTTCCATGACAAAGTTAATAAAAGACCTATTGAATGTTGTTTCCATAATATTTGTCTTTGAGTATCCAGATATCTTAAGAATGCAAAAGTTGATGTAGTCATTAGAGGGACTATAAAGACAGGTTCAAAGTCATGCTGTAGCTCCAGTACCCTCACTATATTTAAGGTATTAAAGTGCCCTTGATGTTGGGCCAAGGGCCTCATTTACTAGTGTGTGTTAACCAGTTAACAGGCATTAGCCCACACTAGCATGCTTTAATATAATTTAACATGTTAAATAATGCAAACCCCATTTTTCCCATTGGGGCTTATTTGCTAATTAGGTGCTTCATTTGAATTAACTCACGTAAATGTGCAGCATTGCATTAAATGGATAACACACATTAGTAAACGAGACCCTAAATTTGTTAAGTGAATGCATATATTTGTACCACTGCAGGCCCTTTTATTGATTATATAACATTTCTCACAATTGATAGTCAAGTAGAGGACACTTGGTTCATGCTAAAAGGTCATTCCATTATATCTCTTAAAATAAAGGATGTTCCACTTAATAATAACTGAAAGAAGCAGGTTGGTAATGATGTACAGTATGAAACTCAGCTTAATGGTTATGGTTATAGTTAATCTTTATTTGATATACTGCAAGACTGTTTTACATAATAAAACACATAAAAGAAAGGAACTCCATTTTTAATTAAAGAAAAGAGGGAGAGATAAAAAAAATACACACATCAACATGCACAGAAAAAAATGGGAGAGGGAAAATTGGGTAACAGAACCAGAGAAGGGCAACAGCAGGAGGAAAACTCAATCATCCTCTACGGCATCAACAAGACTCAGATACCCCTCAGACACCACACCTCTCTTTACTATTATGTGTTAGAAGCCTCTTCAAAGAAATACATTTTAGGGCTTTTTTAAAGTTTTTTAAAAGCTTAAATTTTTTGATTCGTAAAAGGATGAACATTGTATTGAAAGTACAAACTCAAATATCATAAGACACCTGAAGAACACAGTTTGCAAACTTTGAATTCTTTTGTACACTTTTAAAATTATATATGCAGATAGTATAATGCCAGCCTCTGGCTAATTACCAATTAGTCCATAAAGAGTATCATTACCAGACAGTTGTATCATCAGAAGACCTAGCTGAAGGGGGGGAGTAGACAAAAGCAAGTAGGGCAAGACTGATGGTGAAAGGCAGAAAAATAGAAGCATGGGGGCATGCTCTGAATAAATATGGCAAAAGAATGAAAGATAAATGGTCTAAAAAGGAGAATGGGAGGGGATATCTACATAGACGTTACTGCCAAGATGTGCATGTAGCATAGGTTCTTCCATACCTCTGTACATAGGCATCATAAAGGAGTGAGCCACACGGGCCCTGGCCCTACCAAACATTGTGGCATGGTAGGCGGCAGGCTGCCCAAAGGGGATCCCATCCCTCAAGGGCAGAAGAAAAGCTGCTTCCTGTGTGCATGCGGAAGTTGGATCCCCTCAGGCAAACATCTTCTACCCATGGGATATAGTATCCCCGTGGGCAGCCTACTGCCTGCCGGCTGCGATCATTGCAAAGACCCTGTCTGCCTACAAGGATCGTGAGCAGAGAGGAAGGGTCTCTGCAATGATTGCGACTGACAGGCAACAGTCTGCTTGCAGGGATACCATGCCCCACAGTAGAAGAAAAGCCATTATCGTGGCAAAAACCCTTTCCTGTCTGCCCCCGGGAGATCGGATCCTGACAGGCAGAACAGGAAGGGTCTTTGCCCATGGGGTGGGGCTCGGCACTGAGTTAGGTCAGAGCTTGAGCCCCCCCATAGAAAAAGTCCTTTCTCTGCCCTGCCTGTACTTTTGTGTAATCTAGCAGAACTACTAAGAACATTTTAAATAATACATAAAATTATAAATAGGTTTTAATAAAATAATAGAGTGAAATGAAATCAGTGCAAGTCTATCAAATAAATGCATAAATAAAGAAGGAATGGGTTTCTAAACAATTAAAACCAAAGTCTTCACTTAGCCATCTTTCGGCACGAATGCCTGTTTCTGGGGAATGTTAAGAAAATAATCCTATGAGACAACATTTTTTTCAGTATTCAGTGGAGATAATCCAGTGCTGCATTACGTGTTCCAAACCAGGAATCGATGATGGATCTAGTGTGCTCCAGTGGTATAGGATGTCTTGTTACTAGATTTAAGCCCGTGTGTGTTTGAAGTATGAAAATAAGAGATAATAAGCTCAGTGAGTACTAAGCCTTTAATAGAATCTGTAAAATGGCACTAAAGAAACATCCATATATGGTGAAATGCGGTAATAGAAATGCCCATTAACATTTTCAGAAACGAGTGGCTTCACTAGAGGGCTTTCACACGTAAGCAGCATGAGACATATGCATTAGGTGCAATTTTGCTACTTACCTAAGAGGCACCACTTACATGTAGAAGTGGATTTTGTAAACCTTCATATTTGCAGGAAACTGATTGAGGAAACGCAAATTTTTTGCATAGAGGGATTTTGAGTGCCAGAGAGGTGAGCACAGTTCCTCCCTCAAGCAAATCCCAGGTTCAAAGGAGAAGTTAGTCAGAGATGATGCATGACCGAAAACAGCTGTAAGGGCTGATGCAGAACATTTCAGTGCTACGTGTGTATTGCTGTTCCCAGGACCATACCAAGGGTTCTATGAGCAGTGTGGCTGCGCAGGGCATAAGCACAGAAAAGGGCACCGATATCATCACCGGCTTCCAGGAAGCTCAAAATTGGGGGGGGGGAGGCACCAGATTCGTTAGTTGCCCAGGTTACATTTCGAGCTTGGTATAGTCCTGGCTGGTCCAAAATATGGAATTCATATATACTTTGAAGGAGAGCCCAAACAACACCCATAGTACATCTTCTTTAAATCTCTGTGTGCTCCTGTACATAAGGCGTTCCTTTTTTAAATAGTTGCATATGCGTATAGCCCAATTTGCACATGTAAATCCAACAGTCCAATATGTTTGCTTGCCCAGTAATATGCCCCAGTTCTGTAAGACTGCTGCTGATTATGGTCCAATTGATGCTTTGTTTGGGAGAGGCGTGACCTGGGTGGAGATCCTATGAGCCCACAGTAACATCAGAGTCGGTGTTCTCAGATGCATCTCTTCCGAGCAGAATTGTAATAAGTGGGAAACAGTGTCAGTGCACCATACACCAGCAGTACAGACCAGAGCCATATTGCTGCTGGATTTACATGTGTCAGAGTTTTAGGATAACCACAATAAATATGCATGACAGAGATCTGCAGGCACTGCCTTCATTATATGCAGATCTCTCTTGCATATTCATTGTGGATATCCTGAAAGCCTGACTGGCTAGGTGTGTCCCAAGACCTGGGTTGAGAACCCCTGTACTAGTACAACATGATGCATTTGAGTCCTCAGCAATATGCCACTGGCCTGTACTGCTGGTGTATGGTGCACTGACACTATTTCCCACATATTACAATTCAGTTCAGAAGAGATTGCATTCTGTTCAGTGGAGAGCCTGACATTCTTTGCAATGCCCTCAAGGGCACCTTTGAACCACACAAGATCTACCATCAATTGCTGATTTGGAACATACATCTTGGTACTGGATTTTTAATGAATTAGAACACCAAAAATAATTTTTCTTACGGAATTATTTTCTTAAACATTCCCCCGAAGCATTATTAGCATCTTCTTTACTAACACTTAGCTCGAGCTCTCTGCCACACAACCCATAGGCATAAAATGGGCCATGCAGCAGATAGCTCAAGTTAAATGTTAGTAAAAAGGGTCTTGAGAGTTGAAGCATGATCATCTTGGAACTTCATCTTTAAAGGACAATTGTCATAGTCATTTCTTTGAGTAAAATAATATGGAAATAAGCTGTTTGAAAACTATGCAATTTCTCTGCAGGTTTAAGTAAAAAGCAGCTCAACGATGTGCATTGAATGAAGAGGTTCCTGGGGGAGGGGGGGGGGGGTAATGGCGGGGATAGCAAGAATATGCTTAGTTTTGTATTTCCAAAACAATGCACAGTAATTTGCTGGAAAAAGTGCAAGGAGAAAAAGTATGTGCAATTAAAAAAAAAGAAGGGTTTCCTTAGGCAATTTTCAAAAGGAAAATACTTGCATATAGGGGGTCATTTTAGAAGCCCTATTCAATGATGCGAAAGTTGACAGTGAAAAAGATAGACAGGAAGAAAATTGATACCTTTGAATTATGATGCTGGCGACGAATACTGTGTGTACCATAGACTGCCCGAAGAATAAACCAGTCAGTACTAGAGGAGATCAAACCTAAGCTTTTCTTAGAAGCTCAGATGACAAGACTTGGGCTTTCATACTTTGGACATATCATGCAAAGAGAGAGATCTTTGGAGAAAGACATAATGCTTGGCAAAGTAGAAGGTCACCATAAAAGAGGAAGGTTGGCAATGAGATGGATCGATACATTAACAGCAGCTATGGATACTACTCTATCAACAATGAGCTGCTTGGCTGAAGACCGAACAAAGTAGGGGTCAACTATCCAGAGGGTTGCCAGGAGCTGACATCAACTCAATGGCACTTAAAAACAACATTCAATGGTTGGATGTCTGAAAATGGGCATGTAGACGTGCAAAGCATGAAGACATTCCTGGAGCCATTTTAGAAGCCAGGTATATAGAGGTCCCCAGTGTGAGAACATCCATGTAGTACGGGAGCATGGTGGTGGTGTGGCCTGGGTGGAGCAAGAGAGAGCACATTGTGGTGCGATTTCAGAAGGGCACAAGCACCCCTGGCCCTGGTTGTGAGATAAGCATGCTTATACTTCTCCTGACCATGAATAAGGTGAAAAAAATGCTTGTTTCATGGATGTAACTCTTCCAGGGGAAAGTACATAATGAGGCCAATTCCAATTGGGGCACATTCGAGCCATCTGGACATCCAAAATATGGACAGTCCAAATGTGTACCTGATTCTGCACCTGCAGGAGCTAGACATTGCCGTGGTTGCAAATTCGGGCCCTTAGACGGGCCGGGCGTGCCCTGATTCTTCCACGCTGAATATCCATCAACCTCCCCGGCTAGCCCTCCCTATGCTCCTGCTGGAGCCCCAGTGCCATGGTATCTTGTCACCATGGCACCGGGACGCTATGCAGGAGCACTGAAAGGCCAACACCATCCTGATCTTCTTTCCCTACCGGTTGGCCCTCAGTGGGGGCAGCCAGGGCCCTGATCCAGTGAATGGGGACTTACCTCTGGCTGCCCTGGGACTTCTGCAGGCCTGCGTGTCCCGATCCCTGCCGCACATGGGACTTATTCCACCTCAAAGGTGGAATAAGTCCCATGTTCACCCTATCAGCACCAGACATACAGAGCCAAGAACTGAATAGGCCCTGCACGTCCAGGTTGTGTGGCCCACCCCCACTCTGCCCACTCTTCGCCCTGTCATCTCCCCTTTCTGCCCTTATCAGGAGCTCCCCGCACAAAGGCCCTGTGCATGCAAGGGAGCTAGATGTGCAGAATAGGGTCCTTGCGAATAGTGGGAGTATTACATCCAAAATGTACATCTCTGCTATTCACAGTTCAGAATGATCCCGAATGCGTTTTCATCGCCAAAAGTAATATTTCCTGCTCAAATAAACCTGCACATAAATACATACATGAAACACATTACTGGCCCAACACTGCATGTCTGAGTATCTGAAATGACAGACCAGGATGAGCAAGCCTCATAGCATACTGCTCCCCTTATGTAATACCCTTGCCAGCAATCCAAGTACCAATGCTGAGGTCATGCAATTTGGGGACATCCACATTTATAAAATGGCCTACACCCGTGCATGTACCTGGAGTTGCTATCTGTGCAGGGCCCGTTTTCAGAACCAGCAGTGGCATAAATTCCACCCAAACAGCCCTCGCATGTGGGGAGGCCCAAGCAGAAAGGGAGCCCATACAGTGGCGGTAATGCAGCACTGATCATTGTTGCTACGCTACCTCTGCTCTTGTAAGTTTGCCCGGTGCTGTTCCCTGCTGGGCCAAAGTCTTGCAATAACAGCCACACCACAAGATTTCAACCCGGTGGGGAACAGCCACTGGGCATGCGACAAACTTACAAGAGCAGAGGCAGCGTAGCAAAGATGATACAGTAAGTTCAGCACTGCTGATGCATGAGAGGGCTACAGGGGGAGGAGCCTGCCACATGAGGGGGCCTGCCCAGGGAGGGCACTACCACCGCTACAATGAGGGGCCCTGAGCAGAATTTTGTTTGGGGGCCCTCATTGGAACTTATGCCACTGAGAACCAGTTACTGGGATGTTCATTTTTCAGGATGGAGAAATAGCAATTTCAGAAGGCACTTGAACGTGCCTTCCTTCACTGCTTCCAGTCCCCCAGATTTTTGAATGTTCAGCTTTAGATGTCCCAGATTTTTCCTAGATGTCTCTTTGAAAATCCCATAAAAAAAGAAAATCCCACTTATAGTATAGTACTGCCAGGGCAGGACCAACCAGGGATCGATCACACCTGGTGCCTCTGTAGACCACGGGTGGGGTAAGATTGGGGGAGAGGTGTGTTCAGGGGTCCCAGTGGTTGAGGAGGATGATAACAAGACTGGAAAGGAGTTTGAAATTTTGGCAGCCTGGACTGTTTTGAGTGCATGCAATTGTAAAATAGTGTGCACTAAAAATAAAAAGAGTAAAAATCCCAAAACAAAACTAAAAACAATAAAAAAAACCAGACCACCAAAACATAAACAAAAAGTTACTTTATGAATAGCTTTCTGGTATATGGCAATCATGTGAAAATATTCTAGTAATAATATGCTTAGCAGCTGTAGACAGAGTATAGCATAGCTTACAAACAGTAATCCCCTATGCTTTCAGAGAGACCAGAAAGATATATTTCTAGTTCTTAACATCTGTAGAATCTACAGCAAATCTTCTGATTTACTGCCGCTGTTTTAGTTTTATTCCCATTTCTGTCTGGTTTGGTTAATACTTAAGGACAGTTGCACTGTTGTCCTGTAGCTCTTTTCCCAGATGGAAGCCCTTATTTTCCAACCAGTGGTCACATTTTTTTCATCCAACTGGACACAACCTAAGAGTAAAACTGACAATCAGATTTCAGTATCGCTAGCTATGGAACAGCTCATATCAAGAATAATCATGTTCGGTTGCATGAACATCATGAGGCTGGTATGCAAAAGATTTGTCTGGGATACTTTAAGAGTTACCCTGACAAATCTTACATTTTGGATCTCCCTTCCTGCAAACTGGATGACTTCTGTCTGGACAGCACTTTGTCCAGACAACTCATCCTCCAGACAGAAGTTGGCTGATTAAATATGGAAGGGCGAGAGGGACTTGCTGGAAATGAAGTAAGTGCTGCTAGTTACTGGTCTTATTACAGTTATCAGGAGGAGTCAAGCAGCACAAATACCTGACCGGAAATAAACCGTATACGTTTTAAGGGGTTAATTTTATAAAAGGGTTTCCATGCATAAAGCCTTTTATGTGTGGAAAAGGCAGTTTTGTGTTTTGCATTCTTATACATGCGCCACATGTAGGCGTTCTTGGGGGTATAATTTGGGCGGAGACGGGGATAGAGTGGCAATACATGCATGTATTTTATAAAATATGTGAGTACAGGTGTAGAATGCATGCAGACATTTATAGCAACTTCAGAAGAGGTGTAAACATGCATGCTGGCGTTTGTCACTACAGGGACTGGGACTAGGTGTCTATCATATGAGGCCACCCAGGGCAGTAGATCAAGTTTTAATAAATATAAGCACCCTGAGATGGAATAAGTCCCCCGTCTTCATGGCAGACCCCGGATGTACAGGGCTGACCTCAGAATCGGCCCTGTCTATCTGGAGTCATGTTCCCGCCCACCGCCTGCCCTCGCTCCTCCCCTGGCCACCCCGTCCTGCCCATGAACAGAGCTCTCTGCACAGGTCGGGAGCTCTGTGGCCACCATTGTGATGTGGACGTTTAGTGGGTGTGAACGTCCGACCCATTAAACAAGGATCAGAATGACCTCCATAGGTACTTATATTGCCCTTATAAAGGATTTCTCACATAGGCATCCTGTTATAAAATAAGTCCTAAATGTCAAATAAAGTTAAACAGTTAATTTTGTGGTTAACTTAAACCAGATATACTGTGACTGAATATCGGCCTTTACAAGGGAAGTGATATCATATCTTCTTTTCTTTGTAACTAAAGCAAATCTGCTTTGTAGTATCATATTACTATAGCTAGACACATTCTCTAAAAAGTAAATATGACTTAGAACATATTAAATTATGATTTGGAGAGTATCATCAGTTCAGAAAATAAAAATTGGGGGCGGGGGGGAGGGGGGCATGTTCAGAGGTGGCAGCCAGCACAGTTAAAGCAGCTCAACTGTCTAAAGTTGGGCCTAAATTTAGCCATTTAGGGCTAACTGGCCAGCAGCTCAATATCGCCGCTCATCGGCTAACCCTCGATGCTGTACCTGCTCTTCCCTGGAATGTCCTAATGCTAACGGTTAATGTCGGGGCGTTCAGTGGCTCTAAGAGGGGGTATTCTCTGGCAAAAACTGGGTATGTGCCACTGAATGGGAGAAATGTGGATAACAGGTCTGCAAACCACATTACTCCATTTGAATATGTCTCCTTGAAGTTTTTCCCTTCTGGGGGGTTTGATTTATTACTTAGAGACTAATTGAGTAAACTTATTTTACCCCAATAGACACAGAATGGGAGGAAGGTTTTAGTGAATTGGGCCCTTTGTGATGTTTTTATGAATATGATTTTTACATCCCCTTTTCTCTTCCCTACTAGGAGCCTTTTAGAGGCATTTGCCTTGTTACCTTTGGCATATTCTGAGGGTCCTGAAAGACAGAGGAGCTCAGCTTTCCTCACTGTCCTAGACATTCCAGAATCCTCACGAAGCCCTGACTGACACACAGACAAATGCCTCTCACTGACCACACAAACATGCCCAATAATGCACCCGACAAGTCTGCATTTTACTCAAAGAATCGGTCTTTAAAATCACTGAAGAAAAAGTGAACATCTTCATGCTTGAAACTAAATAAGGTCTTCATACTAGAAATAAAATGTATCTGATAGAATGTCAGTTTTTGGTTTCAAACTTTCTCTCTCTCTCTTCCTGTTGGATACTCAGCTCTTCAAAGATTCAACAGATTTCCCCTATAAGACTCGGAGTAGCTTTAAAGATCAAAGATGCTGGCTAAACGTGTGAAGATGCCAGCTACATGTGTAATGAGCAAAATATGCACAACTGGGGATTTGATGAAGGGCACAGCTTACACACGTACTGAGTTAAACACGGAGACTTATGCACATAGGAAAGAGGATGTTCTGGGCCCTCTTTCCAAGTATACCTGTATGCTGTATCTTATAATGACAAGACATGCATACCTCGACTCTTTTCTTAAAATCATACTTAATCCCTGACTAATTTATGTTTGAGACTTGAAGATTGTAGGAGTGCTTTGAGAGGAAGTGATCAGGAGTGACAGTGAAACCAAGTTTGCCTTTCTGAGAAAGGCTCCATTGTTGTTTTTTTGTGTATGCATGTTTATAAAATTCATCACTTACAGTGCCTGTGTAAGTCGTGCTATATACACATCTACTGCTCCACATATGTGTGTATGACACTACATATACATATGCTTCCCAATAAGAAAACACTCCTTTGTACATGCATCTTTACACAGGACCATAACAAGCTAGACACATATATCTCCACTAAAGATATACACACTACTACTACATATCACTTGTATAGCGCACTACAAAGCATACGCAGCGATGTACAGATTCCCTGCTCATAAGAACTTACAGTCTGGTCAAGGCAGACAATACAACAATGGGGGACTAGGGTATATCTAGGGGAATGGTAAGGAAATACATAGGAAGTGAACAGGAGACTAACGGAATCAGGATCCAAAAGCAGTCTCAAAGAAGTGAGTTTTTAGCATGGATTTTAAAAGGGCACAGATGGAGCCTGACATACATATCTTATAAAAGGCTTATCTTGGCTGAGCCTTTTATAAAATAGTTGCCTACTTTTCTGTGACCTGGCTTAGATGCCGTTTTTTGTGCATAGTCTACTCGTCATGAACTGTTTAACTGGATAATAGCTGAAAGGCATATGCATGGATATTTTCAGATATACTAGCAGCAGTACAATCTTCCTCACTCCAGTTAATATGCATATATGCAGACTTTCCCCTGTGCGATCACTGTCAGGTTTAAATCTTATGAATTCAAGCCACAAGATTGTAGGGTTCAAGACTGACTCTATTCAGAAATGGCAACATAACAAACCTGGCCTACAAATAGCAGGCTTCAACACATATACATATGCAGGTTTCTCAATGGGCTTTTATACAACAGACTCAAAGCAGACAAATACACATCCCATCCAGTTTGCCATCCAGTTCAGGGTCAGAATCTCTAGAGAATCAGTTCCACCAGGCAGTTGACGTCACTAACAAGAGTTTATGACTTTCTCATTGAGTTCTCCCACATGGCTCAACAGACTTTGAATTGCTAAGACCAAGCTTTTATTCTCATGGATCCCTTTAATAAGTCCTGAGGACCAATCCAAGTCCTCGGGGATGAGGTGGCAGGTCTTAGCCTTAGGCTCTATCAAAACCCCACTAGCCTTAGGCTCTATCAAAACCCCACTAGCTTGCTCAGTCTTATGTACAAGAGAACCACCTAGTGCTTCTCATCCCAGCAGACCACCAGTTCAAAGTCAGTCTGTGGTTTTACTCTTAGTTACACCATCTCTTTCTCTACATACACATTAAGAACATAAGATATGCCATACTGGGTCAGACCAAGGACCAACAAGCCCAGTATCCTGTTTCCAACAGTGGCCAATCTAGGTCACAAGTACTCAGCAGTTTCCCAAAAAGACACACAGGTTCCACAATGCTTGTATTGGGGCAAGCAGTGGATTTCCTGGGTCCTTTTTAATAATGGTTTATGGACCTTTCCTCCAGGAACTTGTCCAAACCTTCTTTAAATCCAGCTACACTAACAGCTTTTACTACATCCTCCGATAATGAATTCCAGAATTTGATTACGTGTGGAGTGAAAAAAATATTTTCTCTTATTAGTTTTAGACGAGTTACACTGTAGCTTCATTGCATGTCCCCTAGTCTTTCTACTTTTTAATGGCATAAATAATTGATCTAAGTTTACCCGTTCCACTTCATTCATTATTCCTCTCTTGAACTTTTTCCAATCTCTCGCTTGGCCTCCTCAATGGTGCTTCTTGAAAAATATAAAAATCAAGACCTTGTGGCTGTTTCCATCTTAGGGTAATTACTTCTACCGCTTTCAGCTCTGCTCTGTTTGCTTCAAGAGCAGGGGGCTGGATATGATCCATGCTAACTGGTAGCTCTGCTCAGTTTGCACATAGGAGCCGGAACTGATTTACACACTTCCAGCTCTTCCTGCTTCCACTGGACTCAATTGCAATATTGAGAACCATTAGTATATTTCTTTGGGCCTCCAAGAAGACTGGGGGAACTTGTGTGAAGAGAGAGTTAAAACCAAATTTGAATCAAGACGGGGAGGCTGACTATAATGGAAGAGGCCTGGGTGTTTGCTTAAATACTGAGTTTGTTAGAAGCAACGTTAAAGATGGAAAGGCTTGAAATTACTTGCTAGTCGAGGTGGTAGAGACTGTGACTGTAACAGATTTCAGGTGTGCTGAGGAAAATATGCAGTGGTCAGAAAAGAGGTGATAGGTCAGGTACAGAACTGAAGGTCAGGTACAGAAATATCAACTGGGCAGACTAGATGGATCATTTTGGCCTGTCTCTTCCATCATTCACTATATGCCTGTATGGCCTGGGGTCCTTTAAAGCTAGCATTCTCTTTCTCCCAACATACATTGTGAAATGTTGGGTTTCTGGCCAAACTCCCTTGACCTGGTTTTCCTCCCCACCTCAACTACAAAACACCCCCTCTACCCCCCCATATATCTCTCAAGTCCCATGGTCTGACCACTACTTAGTTTCATTCAACCTCCTGTTACATCCCACTATAGCAGCAGCACCCATCACACCACCCCAAAAAAGGTGTTTCCATCACTTCAACAAAGACATCTTCCTGGACGCCATCCTACCCCAGCTAGTGATGGACTCTCCAAGCCCTAACATCTCACTAAGTAATTGGCACACTTCCTTACAGAAAACAGCAGCACCCCCCCCCCCAACCTACATCCAAGACCCATAAAAAGAAAATCTGAATAAATGGTATACCTATGAGCTAACAAGCTTAAACAAATAATTAAGAAAGCTAGAACATAAATGGAGAGTAACCAAAACCCCAGAAAGTAGACAACACTACCTCACCTTACTTAATATATATAAGGACGCAATTAACAAAGCAAAGAAAGACTACCACACTAGGTTACTGAATAGAGCTATCAACTGACCTAGAGAGCTCTTTGATATAGTCAAATCTCTAACCAAAACTAACCAACATGAATCTGATATGACTAACATATTGCCCCAAACCCTAGCTAACTACTATGCACACATATTGAAACGTATGAATCCTACTCACTCTGCCATTCCACCCAAACTTCCCATAAACCCCAATTCTTGGAATACTTTCCACCTTATAGACCAGATACACTTACTAAATACTATAATCAAGATTAATACTACAACCTCCCCTCTAGACCCATGTCCCGTCTCCTGGATAAAGGCAACAAAAACAGAATTGGCCCCTTATCTCCTACATATAATAAACCAATCTCTCCTCCAAGGAATCATGCCCAAAGATCTTAAACTCTCATCCATTTGACCCATCATAAAAAACAAGACCCTCAACAGAGATGAATCAAGCTCATATAGACCCATAGCAAGCATTCCTTTTGTAGCCAAAGTCATCGAGAAGGTAATCCAACTGCAACTTCTGGATTGCATTAATCTGAATGCCCTCCCTTGACGTCCACCAACATGGATTCTGTCCTTTCCATGGTGTCAAAACGCTATTGATAGCTCTACTAGACATCCTCATCTGAGGTATAGACAACCCAAAATGGGCATTTATTCTGCTCTTTATTGATTTTGCCTCAGCATTTGACAATATTAGTCATGATACCCTCCTCGCAAGACTAGCACAAATTGGTCTTGCTAGTTTAGGTCATATATCTCAGACCATAAGCTACATGTTCAACTAGGTCAAGATTCCTCTGCCACCTTCCCTCAAGAACAAGGAATATACCAAGGCTCTGCCCTCTCGGCTCTTTTATTCAACATATACCTTCAGCCAATCACCAGCATATTCAAAAAATTTTATATTGGTTATTACATATATGCAGACAACATTATGTTGTATCTCCCTATTGGCGACATGAACCCCACCTATCACAACTTATCAGACTGCATCAGACAAGCAGAAACCTGGCTAAACTCCAACAATCTCAGTATTAACTTTAACAAAACTGAACAAGAAATCAAAACTGGACAATCCCCCAATCTATCACCCTTAATAATATTGTGCTCCCAGTGAAACAGGAGGTAAAATATTTGGGAATAATACTCAGTCAGTCCTTCAGTATACTACCTCACATAAAGCAAACAGCCAGAATCATCTTTTTCAAATTAAAGACCATTCAGCACCTGAGACCACTTCTTGACACCACTGCTTTAGATCGGTAGTACAAGTCCTTATAACCCCCCACTTGACTACTGTATCAGCTTGTTACAGGGCACTCCCATAAAGAACTTGAACATCCTCCAGAGAGCACAAAATGTTACAGCCAGAATCATCTTCAAGGCCCAACTAACCGATCACATCACATCCATCCTATATGACCTCCACTGGCTCCCAATCTTGAGCCAAATAAAATACAAGACACTAATGACCACTTTCAAACTAATCAACAACATTGCACTGTCCTACCTCTCAACCCTTCTCAACACCCTCTCAGACGCTAGATCCTGTAGGGATAACACACAACATTCACTTGCAATCCCCCCCTCAATTTGCAGGACTAAAAAGGCCACGAGTTCCTGGGCATTCACATACACAGCCCCCAGTCTTTGGAATTCCCGACCTATCTCAGTCTGCGCAATTAAGGACCTCCAAGTATTCAGAAAACAGCTCAAAACGCATCTTTTCATTGAGCACTATGGAAACAACAATGACAGTAATACTGCACGCACAACCCAATCCCACACACAACAACCACCCAGTACACAAGGAGGTCACACCACCAGTATCTCATTTCCCCCAAGCTTGAGTTTATAACTCTTGTAACCAATGTATCATAGCTGACACAAGATTTATGGCTCTTGTAAACACTGTCAATAGTTGACATGTAAATAGTTATAATTTGATATGTAAACGTTATCTGTTCTTCTGTTAACTCATTTATACTGTTCTATGTAATATGTTAGTTATTTGTAAACCGCCCTTGATCTCTGGAAGGGGAAGTATAGAAAAGTGTAACAAACAAATAAACAAAATAAGATGCGGCTGTTCGTTATTTTTATACTGGCAAACTATTCACAACCTCAGTACCAAAGGGCGAAGCCAAAGACAGTATGGCATACATCAACGTCCGCACATCTTACCCTGAGAACCTTGTGCACTGTAAGCTAGGCAGCAACAAATCATTCAGAATAGATATTTTTACGAACCTTGAGATTTCACTTTCACTGTTAGCTACAGGAATAGCTAAATATATGTATGTATTTTAGAACATGAGCTCACTGAAGCAGTAGCAAGATACCATCTTGCTCTTTGTGGCTGTGACATTTTCTCCTTTCTCATGAGATAGGCAGGAGGACAGCTCTTTTTCAACAGAACAGAAAGTTCTGTTTGTCCATTGCTGCCCCCTCTCTGGCTTGCTGAGATAAACCTCGGATAATGTCATTGAGCAGGAAATGGGAATGGCCCAGGGAGCCATAAAGTAACTTTTCTTGTTTTCTTACAATGCATATTTTGTTTGGATATTTTGAGAAGTATTTGAAATAACATTTACTCTGATAGTAATGTTTCTCTATCTGTAACTGAGACCGTGCCCTAGACAGATGCAAAAAGGAAAAGGGATCATCTTTTTGTTTGGTTTACGCATTTTGGGTTCAGTTTTCTAGCATTAACATACAAATGTTAACAGGCATCACAGGACCCTTAATGCACCATTCACAAGCTTATGGTAATGCTGAATCGATGCTAATGAGGTAGTGAGATACAAACATATCATAAAATAAAATAGCAAATTATCTATTTGTCATCAAAACACAACTTGTGTTACTTGGTGCCACATCTTCATAAACAGAGCCAAAGATAAGGACATTTTAATGTTATATTTCTAAAAACAATATCAGGAAATCTTGGAAGGAAGGATTAAGGAAAATAGTGAATATCGAATGTGAACTTTCATTTCACATTATTATTTGGAAATTGATTGTAATGAGGAGATATTTCTGCCTGCAATAGGAAATGGAATACTTTACTTTTCTTGTCTTTAAAACTCATCTTTAGGAATATAAGATTTGCCATACTCGATCAGACCAAAAGTCCATCAAGTCCAGTATCCTATTTCCAACAGTGGCCAATACAGATCACAAGTACTTCTTCAGTAATTTTTTTCTTTATAATGGTTTCTACCATTTTGCTCGGCACTGACATCAGGCTCAGCAGTCTATAGTTTCCCAGATCACTTCTGGAATCCTTTTTAAAAACTGGCATTTCATTATTTACACTCTCCAAACCTCAGGTACTACAGATAATATAAATGATAGTTTACAAATTACTAATAGTAGGCTTGCAATTTCATTTTTTATTTCATCAAATGGGATGTATACCATCTGGCCCAGGTGGTTTCCTACTGTTTTTAGTTTGTCAAATTGCCTATTACATTTTCCAGGTTCATCAAGATTTATTTCAAATCCTATGATTCAACACCTTTAAATATCATTTCTGGCATGGGTATTTCCCTCAACCCCCCCCCCCCCAAAAAAAAACAACAACACAAAAACCCTGGATCACATACACATAAATTATAGCTCTAACAATCAACTGAAGTAAATTATCAAGGCCAAACCTAATACTCCTAATCATTAAGCAACTTCATCGATCTTCCTGGACAGCCACCTTAATCCAAAATATATAACTAACTTTTTCAAAAAATCTTTTAAAATCTTTTTAAACAGAGAGAAAAGGCCTTAGTAGTTCTATCATATTCCCTCTATTCTGCAGAAACCTGCTCGAAGGGGATACATTTGTTCACCATCACCCAGCCAGAAAAAATGTAATTTTTATTATTAAATTTGGAGACTAAACCTTTATCAATTATATTGCACCACCACTTATTGGAACCAATTCTGCAGCAGAAAACGGCAAACTTAACTGAGGGGGCAAGAAATAGCCACAAACAATTGCTCAAAAGTACTTAGCTTAAAACAATCAGTTCTTCAGGCAGAATGATCACCCACAGTCACCCAACAAAGATCTCTGTTTTGCCGTTCCCTGCTCATCAGAGATGATTCTCACAAAATGTTTGTTCTCAGCATTCAGAACAAACATTTCATGAGAATCATCCCTGATGAAGCCAGGAACGGCAAAACAAAGATCTTTGTTGAGTGACTGTGGGTGATCATTGTTGTGTGACTGCGGGTGATAGTTCTGCCTGAAGAGTTGACTGTTGCAAGCTAAGTACTTTTGAGCAATTGTTTGTGGCTATTTATTGCCCCATCCAGTTAAGTTTGCTGTTTTCTGTTGCAGGAGAATTGATACTGTTTGGTGGTAGTGATGGTATTCATTCTTTTTTGTGGAAACGTTTATCTTAAGGCAGTTTACTTAATTTATTGAAATATAATTAATAAAAATTTGGTCTCCAAATTTAATACTAAAAATTATATTGGAGAATTTTTCTGGCTGGCGATGGTGAACAAACGTATCCCCTTTGGAAAGGTTTCTGTCGTATAGAGGGAATATGATAGAACTACTGAGGCCTTTTGTCTCTGTTTAAAAAGATTTTTAAAAATTTTTTGAAAAAGTTGGTCATATATTTTGGATTAAGGTGACTGTTCAGCAAGACCAATGAAGTTGTTTAGCATTTAAGAGTATTAGGTTTGACCTTGATAATTTACTTTAGTTGATTGTTAGAGCTATATTTTATGTGTATGTGGCCTAGGGGGTTTTTTTTGGTTGGTGGGTTTAAGTACTACTGGAGTGTGATTTGTTTTATTTGTATGGGTATTTCCCCTACATTTTCTTCAGTAAAGATCAAAGCAAATATTTAGATTCTATCACTTGCTCTCCCTTAGTGTTCCTTTTTTTCGCTTCTATCATCTAATGATCCAACTGATTCCTTCTCAGGCTTTTTGTTTTGAATGTACCTGAAAAAGCTTTTATTGTGAGTTTTTTCTCCCACAGTAAGCTTATTTTCAAATTCTCTCACTGTCTGCCTTCTCAATGCTTTGCATCTAACTTGCTAGGGCTTCTGCTGTTTTCTGTTTTCTTCATTCAGATCTTTTTTCTATTGGGAGATGTTTTTTGGCCAAAATATCCTCCCTCACCTCGCCCTTAAACCATGCTATCAGTTTTGTGGCCTTCCTTCCACCTTTCTTAAAGCGTGTAATACATCTGTTCTGGGCTTCCAAGATAGTATTTTTAAATAATGCCCAGTCCTGCTGTAAACTCTTAACCTTTGCATTTGCTCCTTTTAGCTTTTTCTTAACCATTTTCCTCATTTTATCATACTCTCCTCTTTTAAAGTTAAATCCTAGGGCAGTCAATTTCCTTGCTATTCTCCTTTCATTTATTAAATCAAATATGATCATGTTATGATTGCTATTGCCAAGTGGCCCCAACACCATTACCTCTTGCATTAGATCCTGTGTTCTGCTAAGGACTAGGGGCCTCATTCTATAACGTGGGTTGCGGTGCTGTACGTCCGCCAGCATGCACAGCCTCGCAATCCACCTAAACCCTATTCCCCCACCGGCTCTCCCTATACGTCCTTTGCTTTAGGATGGGGAGAGCCGGGAGGGGGTGGAATTGGGGGCAGAGTGGGGGCGGGCCACTCGGCAGCATGTGCAGGTCTGATTCAGGTCACAGCCCTGTACATGCTGCCGGGCCTGTTGGGCTATACTGCTTATACCACCTCAGATGTGGTATGAGCAGTTTTTTTGGGGGTGAATCGGGACACGACAGCCACCACTGGGGCTGGGGCCGGGTGCGGGGGAGGTCCCCACCGCCTGATCGAGGTCACTGGAGGCCAGCCGTGGGTCAGGCAGTGGGGATCTTGGGGTCCAGAGCCATAGCAGTCTGGAGTGCCTGCAGGGAGGATGTCCCCACAGGTCAGAGGGACATCCCAGACCATCCTCCGGCCCGATTCTTACTCCTGCGGACCACAATCGGGCTCCACGTCTAAAATAGCTTCCCCTTATGTTGACTCCATGAAGCAGTCATTTATTTCATCTGGAAACTTTGGGGCTTGTTTACAAAGCTGCGGTAGCTGCGGTAGCTTGTTTACAAAGCTGATAACGATCGGAAACCGCTACCGCTGCTTTGTAAACAAGCTCCTTTATCTGCCTAGCATGTCCTGATGTGACATTGGTATAGTAAATACTGAAGTAATTGAAATCACCCATTGTGTCGCAAATTGTGTTAGCTTCCCTAATTTCTATTAGTATTTCATCATCTGTCTGTTCATTCTGGCCAGGTGGACAGTAGTACACCCCCACTGCTATTCCCTTCCTTTTCTCACATGGAATTTCTAGCCATAAAGATTCTGCAGTGCATTTTATTTCCTTGATAACTGTAAGGATAGTTCCTTCCTAGAAATGCATCTTTGGGGAATATAGTATATTTAATGTACCATTCAGAAGCTACTGCAGCAGAAAAATATAATAGAAAATTTCAGGAAATCTGAACAACTGTAGATCATTGTGTACCCCAAATGCTGTAATTACAGCCATTTTTGTATCATTGGAAAAAAATATATACAATATAGTAGAAGTTAAATGGAAATTCTATATAAAACTTTTTGTGAATTAAATTAAATCATATGAACACACAAAAAGATCTATGGGGACATATTCAGTAGCAGCAACTAGGTTATTTAAAGCACCTAGCTGCCGCCGCTTTAATTAAACCCAGATATTTAGCTCCGGAACTTATCCGGTTCCAAGCACTCAATATCCAGGTTCCTTGGACAGCAGCATCACTATTCAGATGACTAGCTTTAATTGGTTTAGTCATCCAATTAGTGGCTGAATATTGCCATGAAGCAGATAGCGACTGTCCCCGCCCCCGGTCCACACATAGACTGCAGCAGTTTTAACTGATTAGTGCCACTGAATGTCAGCCTGAATGCAACCCATAGGGAGGAGTGGCCTAGTGGTTGGAGCAAGTTACCTCAGGCCAGGAAGTCAGGGGTTCAAATCCCACTAGAGGACAGCAACCTTGGGCTGGAAGGACTGGGGTTTCTAGTCCCACAGGTGCTCCTAGTGGTCTTGGGCAAGCCACTTAACCCTCCATTGCCCATGTTCCCTGTAAGTGTCACATATCCCCCAATTGTGTTGTTACCACTTTGATTGAAGGATAAGGTGGAATACAAAACTGTCTGAATAAATTTTAGCCATTTAGCAAGTCTGCTAATTGGCTGAAATGCTTTGAATATTGTGCCCTGTCCTGTCCTGTCCTTTTAACATATGAATGAAAATGAAAAATACACAGTTAACAGTGAAATGATGCTTTGTGAAAAACCTTTAACAGCTCCCTGACAACGCTGTTAACATTTGGAAGCACCCACGTGAGCAGGAAGCTCTATGGCAGGGCTGGTGGCTCAATGGCAAATACTGCATACTGTTATGCAGTGCACCTGGACATGATTATTGTGCTAGGACTCGGGCATTCTGGGCAGCCCAGGGCTCAGGATGCTGAACCCATGTGAAAGGTAATTTTATAGCTGGGCAGTCAGTTTTTAAGGCAGCCAAAACAAGCCTGTTTTAGGCTTATTTATCTTTGTAAAATACTGTTTTAGGCTTATTTAAGGCAGAAACTGACACCAGCCCTATAGCTGTTATAAAGGACCACACCTACATTTTGCAAGTAAATGCATAAATTATAGTATTTTATAACCAAGATGCTTTACCTACTGTCCATCCAAACTCTACTTCTGTGCACACTCCCACTGAAAGTATGTACCATGAAATTATTGCATGCACTTTTACGCTGGGCATGATTTTATGGGTAAACTGTCATTTATGAGTGTAAATGATGAAAATGTTCCTTTTTGGCACCTTCTTTCAGCAAATGATATCATCGTGATTCCCCAAGAACATGCACACATCCGAAAGCACATGCTTTCACTGTGAGCATGTGCAGGGGTGAAGTTTAAGGATTTAGTAAGATTAAACATATAGGGCCCAATTTTTAGTTGGGCAGGCTATGCACTATGTCAGCATATAGCCTGCCTGCCAACCCCCTTATCCCAGATTTTCACTTCCGCAGCGACGTAAATGAAAATCCAGGATTGCTTGGATACGCTGGCAGCCACCGAAGCTAAGCGGGTAGCAGTGATTTTCGATGCTATCCGCTTAGCCCCTGCACCTGAAAGATAGTCAAGGAAGAACCTCGCCTATATTTAAGGTGCAGAGGGCTAAGTGGGTAGCATGGAAAATCGCTGCTACCCACTTAGCCCTTTCCTCCACCTCTGCTCTACCCCAAAATGCCTCCAACACACCCCGATGCTAACCACTTAGCATCTGGGCACGTTAGGGACTTAGCCAAGATTTTCCAAAGGCACTACCCGTGTAGGTGCCTTTGGATAACCCCGGTTAAGGCATTTACCTGGGTAACTCGGGCCGTTACCTGTGTAAATGCCTTTGAAAATGCTGACCATAAATTATAAATAATGTGAATACCACACAAACCTAATACTACGATCAGCCAATAGATCCAGAGGACACTTCAAAATAGTATGGTCCCTGACTAAAGAGCCTGCCTCCCACGGAACCAAAACCATCTGCTCTCAAGCCTATGCAAATTTCCTGATCACTAGACACAATTCTCTCCAAAATCACACCTTTCCTGCCTTTGCTCCACCCACTGAAAGCACACCTCCATTGCACACATGGGGAGAGTTTAGCATACTCACCATTGATCAGATCTTACATACTATAGCCAAACTAAACACCAGCCAAACTGACCCCTGCCCAGTATCATGTATAAAAGCCTCAAAGGATGTGCTCTCCAAATACATCCACAAGTTAGTCCGCACTTCTCTAATACAGGGTTACATGCCCCTATCTCTTAAACAAGCAACCATCTGCCCACTCCCTAAGACTTCCACCCTCTCCATAGACGACACTTCAGCATACCGTCCAATCTCAAGCCTTCCATTCCTCACAAAGATACTTGGAAAAAAGGCCTACTATCAGCTCCAGGACCATGTCAACTCTCATGCCCCTCTGGATCCCCACCAATATGGGTTCTACTGCAGCTACAGTGTGGAATCTTTGCTAACAGTACTCCCTGACAACCTAATAAGAAGGATTGATAGCCTGAGAATGGGATTTCTGCTCATCTTTATCGATGTATCTGCAGCCTTTGCACCATTTCCCACAGCATCCTCTTGCAAAGACTCAGTGACGTTGTCTTAAAGAACATGACTCTCAAGTGGTTTAACTCATACCTCACTAACAGTCAACAACAAGTCAGAGCTGGCACTGCTACCTCATCCACCTTCCCATCCGCACATGGAGTACCACAAGGTTCATCTCTATCTGCCATGCTCTTCAACCTCTACATATGCCCCATCTGTGACATCATCAAGAAACACAGCATCCTATATGGTATGTATGCTAATGACATCATGATTTACACTCCGATCAACCTGGAAAAGTCTGACTACATAACAATAGGTACCTGTCTACAAGAAATGACTGGCTGGCTCTCCCACAACAACCTGAACATTAACCACAAAAAAACGAAACCCTCATCATCACACACAACACCACTTTTATCCCCTCTCAATCAATCAGCCTGCCTAATTGTTCTATACCCATAAGGAAAGAGGTAAAATATCTTGGCATCGCCTTGGACTGCAACCTTAACTTCCAATCACACATCAACAAAACCACCTGAAATGCATACTACAAAATGGCCATAGTACGAAGATTCAAACTCCTCCTCAGCCATGATCACTTCCAGACAGTCTGCCAGGCCATAATGGACTACTGAAGCTCCATCTACCTTGGCCTTTCCAAGCAAACCATCCAACCTCTCAGATGGTGCAAAACACTCTTGCTCGCGTCATTCTAGGCTCTACTAGGCATGACCACGTCACCCCCCTTCTTGACCAGCTCCACTGACTTACAATCACATCTCACATCCACTTCAAAACCATACTAAAATTATTTAAAATCAAACATAAGATATCTGCTGACAGCCTCAAGGACCTCATCATCACCGATACCAGCACCAGACCCAGGAGATGCAGTGCAATCAATACCATACAAACACTCTCATCATACTCCAAAACCATCTAAGCTACTTCTGCAAGGGCTCTCTCCCTAGCAGCACCAACCTTTTGGAACAACCTACCAGACACCCTAAGAGCCATCACAGACATCAAGGACTTTTGGAAGCAGCTACAGACATTACTCTCCAGGGATCACTGTGACACAATCACCTAAAGCATCCCAACCACCTCAAATTATGAACTATTACTTGCTGTATATACTGTATATATTGTATCTAATAATGTAAAGTAGCTTTACTGAACGAATCCTGCATGCCCCCCCCCCCGCCCTTTTGTTGGCAATGTACTTCCTTGTAGTTGCCACTTAAACCACTTTGATTGAAGGAAAAGGCGGTATTGAAAACCTGTTAAATAAAATAAAATAAATAAAGTACTATAATTTATGCACATCTCTTAGAAATTTAAGCGCGAGCATTTGCACCAGTCCTCAGGATGGTGTAAGTTGGTGGTGTAACTCGCCTTGAACAGCCACTGGAAAGGCGTGAGCTAAACACTAATAAATAAATGAATAAATTGTGCCTTAAATTAATGCTTTCAGCCATTTACACTAGTATTTTATATAGTGTGCCCATATATGACTTTAGAAAATAGGTGTGAAATACATGCATACAACTGTGTGTTAACTATGCAGGAGTTTATAAAATTATCCTCCAAGGGGGTAAATTTATAAAGTCATTCCCATATGTATGTGACTATATATGTGTGCAAATGACCTCTTAAAAAATACTGATCGGCATAAAAGTATGCATGTTGGCATGGTCTATGCAGTGCACAGGCAGAGTTCACAAGCACGCATCTTGATTGTAAAATACTTTGCGCGTACATTTATGAACTTTATGTGCTCATTTACTTCTAGAAAGGTGTAAATATGGATATCTGCATTTAAGGCACCATCTCTGCACCTCTTAACTCTCCCCCTCCCCCCATTGTCAAACGTGCCTCCCACAACGAAGAATGCTCTGTAAAGAGTTAAGGGGCCATGCCTTTGCCTCGACTTAATGTAAAAAGTTACCGTTCCTTGTAAACATTGTTTAACCAGTTCAAAGTTCTATGTACACCGCTATGACCTCTGCGAAAAGCGGTATAAGAGTTCAGCAAATAAATAAATAAATATGCTGCTATTTTATAAGGACACATGAAGGCACATTTTAGAAAGGCCGTTTAAGTGGTGGGAGGGATATGGAAATTAAAACATCCTCAACTCTATGTCAGATTTAAACGAGAGGGTCTGTATGTGTAAGGCCTATCCTTCAAAATGAATGTGATGGTTGAAATCAGGCCGCGGACAGAAGAAAATGCAGGACCACACGAGTACCGATGTCCACATGCAGCGAGAGGGGCTATTTCACAAATATACATGCAGGAAATGTCAATGGAGGATTCCTGGCCACGTACAGGGATAAGCACCAGCATTTTACAATGCGCACGTGTAAATGTTGCTACTTGCACATGTAGCTCAGGCCTAGACATGCCGCCGCCGCTGTAACTCACCTACGGAGTTGTCTAATTTTATCTCATTTCATTTGGAGAGGGAAATAAATATTGGGGGATTAAAGGTGGTATCCTCCTTAATCTTTTCTGTAAAGGGCTGGCCGAAACGATTACTTTTTAGATGCCTATTCATATGTGAGAGCAGGTGTAAACCTGGACATGCCTCATTTCAGTCGTGCATGTGCATTCCCTATCTGAAATGGGGAATACACGTGTAGACTATTGTTCTGCTCAAGCCACGCCCCCATGCTCCCAATGCACTTTCAACATGGTGTTGTCATCAATGTGCAAACTGGACGCTTTCTAAGTAGGCCATTTACACATGGATGCGATTTGCACGTGTATGTCTGATTTTACATGTTTAAATCATGAATAGGGCTTCTAAAATAACTCCCATACGCACTAGAAGCGTGCATTCTTTAGTGCGGTAGGGGTGTGCATTTGTTAGTGTGCCTTAAAATATTTGCCGTATGATAACTTGATTTAAACAGCACCAATCGACTTTGCACAACTTAATTCACTAGATAGTGGACATTAAAAATTTCCTTGTAAAACCAAATGTGTGAAACTAACTGAAAATCAGAAAAAAACATTTGAAAAAAACAAAAACTGACTAAATTCTTATTGCCTATGCACATCCCTAATAGGCGCCTCAGTACATTTATATAATAGCGCCTAAGTAGATGCCTACTTGCCCTCTTAAACTAGCTGCCCCTTTGTCATATTACCCTCTTAGGGGATAATTTGATAACACGTTGCCTAGGTTAAATTTAGTGCACCGAATACATAATATCTGAATTTTTTTTCTTCCTTTTAATATTTTCTTTCTCTGTTTCAAAAGCAAACTCTTTGTGTGACTGAGAATGTGCTGCAAGCCATAGAATCACATCAAATGCCGTCCTGACCATCCATTCTCTATCATTAATTCCTGTTTTCTAGAGTATCAGCATTGCAACTACCATCGATCTGCTCTGATATCACTGCTGGCCCCGGCAGCTCTGTTTTTCTTGTTGTCACCCAAGTCAGTCTTGGTGAGTTCTTTTGCTTTCCTCCTGCTGCCACTGGGGCCAGTTTTGGCAGTTCATAATGATGCTCCCCTCTCAAGGCTAACTCTAGTGGCTCTCAGCATTATTTCTCAGCCGCCACCACTGAGGCCAGGCCCTGATGGTTCCTGTGGTTTTCTCCATGATGCATGGGTCCCAGCAAGACGTGCCTTGCAGAATCAAAAGCAGGAAGGACGTAGCAGTGGGACTGTGTGACGAAGAGGATCTAAATTATAAGCTGGGGAGAACTTGGGAAGGAGGGAGACTGTGGAAGGAAGGGATGAGAGAAAGGGAAGAACTTTTGGAAGGGATAGGAATGGGTAAGGTGCAGAAGGGGAGAAGAAGGGGTGAATCTGGAAGGAAATGGGAGGGAGGGAAGTAGTGAATGAGGAAGGAGAAGAATAATGAGATAAATAATGAAACAGGATTACAGAATAAAAAGTAAAAAACAAAACAAAAACAAGATATAATTAAAATGGAGAAAGAAAAGAGAGAATGTAAAACAAAAGAAACGAACACATGACAACAAAGATAAGAAATTTGGAGAAATTGTTCAGTGAGAAATATAGTATTATTTTAAAGAATTTTTTTGTATAGTACATGTTTACATAATTTAAAAATATGTGCCACGGAATTTTGTTATATTTGACTGAGAACGTACATGTATTGCACCAAGAGCCATGAGCATAACATGTTGTTATTGCGAACATGTTACAACAAACTGGGAGTGGCGCAGTGGCTGTGATTGACATTGCCCCCTCTGCCCTCATTCCCAAAGGTATACCTGAGCGTTCAGTCAACCATTCACTGAACATGGAATGAAGAGCTCACAAATTCTGTGATTCTTGCTTATAATTATTGGTATTTGCATAGAACTGTAATTCAGAAGCTCTCTGGGAATGGATGGTCTCATTTGTGGAGGGAAACCACTCCCTCTCTCCAAATTATGTTTATAATGCAGAAGTTGGTAAATGGAAAATGCAACTTTCATTCACACAGCAAGTATAGCAAGGCATCATTAATAAAAAATAAAGAAAGAAAAAGAAGAAAGAAAAGAAAACACAAATAACAAAACACTTCAGTATTATTCATGCCTTTGACATCAACATAGCAAAGCAGTCATTTTATTTAAGAAAATAACCGCGATTCTGTACTGCTTTCCTGCTCACATTTCCCTCAGATCCTCAAGAATCTTGTACTTTCTAATAGCTCTATAAATACGATATCTAGGAGTATAAAATGAAGAGCAAAGTCAATCATTCGATCTAAAATTATTTGATGCTTTTAGATGTATGCCAAACTTTGTAAAATTGAAATGTTTAACTCTTCATGGTGGAAGGGAAGAGTCTGGAGGTCACAGATCTCTGGTCTTAGATTTCATCAAACATTCTGCCTTAAGATCCTTAATTCTTGCCTGGGAGGTGGACACAGCACTGTAAGCAGAATTCCAAGAGATGTCTCAAGGAGTTCAACACAAAAGCATGGAAACTAGGACAAAACTTCAAATGGCTGTGACCTCTGCTTTGGCTCAAGACATGCATATGGCAAATGGTCAAGGTTTATTGCCCAAGCATGAAATATTCTAAGAAACTTTGTCCTGAACCATGGGTTGTTAGGAAGAAATAAATAAAGAAGTTAACAGCATATATAGTATTGTTAAGTAATTTTCTGAACCTTAAACTTTATGCTTCAGTTTTCATATGGTACATTAAATGCTTTACCTGCTCTATCATGTGTAGAAAACTTCAAATAAGTAATTGAGATGGCTCACTAAAGGCAACGAATGTGTAAAAAAGATGATGGTTGGATCTCTTATATGTTCTTATAGTTCTTTTAAGATGATATTTAAGACCATTTATGAAGTCATTATCCACTGCATAGTGGTGAAAAACACTGACTAATTGCAAAGAAAGGCTTTACTTGCCTCAGATTGTTTAGCTTTCCTATTGCATAAGCGGCATTTGCTGTCATCCTTCATGTTCAAGATTGATGACTTGTACGTCTTCGGGGCTACGGTTACAAAGTCGACCGGTCCAGCTCATATACCACCAGCTCAACTCTGATTCAAAACCTCAGTCTAAAAGAAGACTGAAGACAATAATGATAGCCTTGCTTGCATTAATTTCCTACTTTTCATGTGCTCCTTCATTTTAGCATAGCCTGTAAAACTGACATCCATGTCGACAGTATGTTTTAATTTTTTTAGCAGGCATTTTTAAAAGCCAGTGAACTCCTAGCAAGAAATAGCTGCCCATCTGATCTTCGCTGTGCTGAGCAGAGTAGGATGTTTCAGAGAAAGGGATTTTCTGAGCTCAAATAAGCTGCCCAAATTCATTTCACTGAAAAAAAAATGACGTTGGGACTCGTATTCCATTAATTGCACAGGAAATGTGGGTTATGGCAGCTGTTCACACACGGTAATATCTGAAAGGAAAGGGCCATTTTATCAACATTGTGGATCTTTCAAGGAATACCGAGGAGGTGGCAAGACCGTGAGCGGTAACCCTTCCTTTAGGGGGAGGGTGCATGCCGGCTCATGTTTCTGGTTTGCCATGCGATGGATTTCCCCATATGCAACCTTGCATTAGATGGGCGTCCCTGCCTCATGGTTCCCATAGTGAGGACATCTATGTGGATGCCAGCATGAGTGTCCATATTGGGGGTGTCTATGTTTCTAAAATCGGGCCACAACCTAGATGTTCCCACGGCTTTTCTGCACATTCCGCCCTAGACATCCCAGATTGCCCTTTCTAAAACGCCACTTTGCATCTTTTCCTGTCTGATCACTTTAAATTTGTATAAATATTAATCCTAGATGCCCTTATAGTTGGGGTGTGCATTCGTGAATGTGCATTCGATTTGATTGGGCACCTGGAAATTTCAAGTGCATGCAAATCATTTATATGCATATCCACTTACAAATCTTTGTGCCTACAACTGATTGCATGCTTTAAAAAAGTTCTTGAGCATATCTACTGCATGTCTTAAAAAACAAAACAAAACAAAAAATTGAAAAACAATGCCTGAAAATTGGGAAAAATTGGTTTTAAACATAAATGGCCCAATTTCCTTTTGGCTGTGCTCACCTCTACCTTATAGAACAGAAGCCCTTATTTACTGTGGAGTCATACTGAATAAACACTGTTGTTTTTCCTTGTCTTTCTTGTATGTGTGCAGATAAAGAGATGTCCATTACTGTGAGCATTGTACTTTGTAGGAACATTTTACCATAAATAGCCACAAGTTGTATATGTTGGAATTTGAACTAACATTTAGCATTCTCTCCTTGTGTTCATATATTTTCATTGAATTCACAGCACTTTTATATAAAATTTCCATTTAGTGAACATAACGTTAGCTCATCTGGGAGGCATATTGCACAACCTGCTTTATCTAATGATACGACAAAAAGGTTGCAGACTATATGCCCTTTTGAAGAGATTTTTTTCTACAGGTTTTGAGAAGTTTCAGGGCGCGGGCAGGGTCCCAGGGCCCGTTTGTAACCGGGTGCTCGGCCCGGTGCAGGACCCTGCTCGTCCTCGAGATCGGCGGCGGCGCGCGTCGACGTCAGAACGCCGGGAGCATTGTTTGAATTGATTGGCTCTGCTTCGGGCTTGACGAGCGGAGCCAATCACGTAGGTGCATGGGGCATGTGCTCCGGGGCTCGTGGCTTGCCCGGAGCACATGTTAGCGGGCGCTCACCTGGCAGGAGCATCGGCGGCGTCGCGGTCCTGTGGAAGGCCTCAGTGCTGTGCGAGGTCCGGGAGAGCAGCGCGATCGAGACCAGCTGACAATTTTGACGGTGTAAGGGACTCCGGGCACGTAAAATAAATGGCGCGCAAACACTTTTAACGGGAGGGGTAGGAGTTACGGGTGCGGCAGGATCGCGGGCCGGGGGGGCTCAGTTGTAGCGGCGGGCTGCCCAACTTTAGTCGGGGTAAAAGGGGTTTGTCAGAGTTAGTAGGAATGGGGCCAAGGAGGGCTGCTGTGAGTCGGGTAGCTGGGAGGTCGGCTGCGGTAAGGAGGGCTGGTGAAAGGGGAAGAAGGGGGGCTGTCAGCAGGGGGAGAGTGCAGCAGTGGGGCAGGGGAGAGGGGCATGCCTCAGAGGTAGCACAGGGCAGTGGGGTGGATGCTGCTACAGCTCCTAGGGTAGGAAGGGGGGTTGGAAGGGGGCACACGCCTAGGCCCCGGAGAGTGCGGGCACCGGGGGGGTTAGACAGATCTGGCGCGATGCCGCCCGAGCCTGCCCTTGACGGGATGGAGCTAGGTGGCAGCCAGGATGTGAGCAACCCGGGGAAGGAGGTTCTAATGGTGGGATCCCCGGGGGAAGGGGAGATGGGGTGGCGTTTTGCCGTGGGAGTGGAGCAGCATAGGGACCAGCCCCGCGTGCGCTGGGGGCAGAGGCGGGGACTGGTTGAGAGGGTATGCGCTGTCGCCCGGGGCTATGGGTCCTCACGGGCAGCATACTGCTTGGGATAGGTGGCAAGCCGGTGGCCAGGGTTCCTCGGGAAGGGATTGGGTGGGGGCCTGGCAGCCGTCGTGGCCCTCGGTTTTCTCCCCTTTGTGTTCCCCTTTTCTATCTCCACAGGTACCCTTTCAGGCAGCTCCTCGGGGTGTGCCGCTTGCCGGGGAGTCGGCGCGAGTGATGAATATGGAGTCCGGAAGCGGATTGGTGGGAGCGGTCACGAACGCGATGGAGCGGGAGCAGGACGCACGTGATCAACAGCGGGCGGTGGACCCTCGCGACGGAATGGTGGTGGCTTCTGACGGTGCAGCGGCTGGCGGAGTGGCGGGTGAGTCATCGGGGCGGGGGGTTGAGGGGAGTGGGGGTGGGGGGTCGTGGGGGGAGCGTTCAGGGAAGGCGCGTAAGAAGAGGAAGCATGCTTGTCAGCGGAGGCATAGCTCCAACTCATCTTCATCTTCCTCGTCGGAAGGTTCTGATTCTTCGTCGGGTGGAGCGCAGAGGATGACTGTCTCGGGTGACGGGGGGGTCGCCGGGCTAGGAGGTGTAGGTTCTGCATCTTTAGCGGCAGTGGCGGAACTGTGGGAGGGTGTTCCTAAGAAGTTACAGCGGAAGATTCTAAAACGCAAGTACATTGACATTTTTCGATTGCTCAAAGGCCGCAAACGCTCCGGGGATAGCAAAAAGAAGCGTAGAGAGGATGAGAAGGCCGGGCGGGTGCGTTCGGTATCACGCAACGTGGTCAACTGGGTCCGATCGTTCTTGCGATTGGCAAGTGTTTGGGGTCATCAGTTTCCTGAGCAGTACGGCAGCTTGCTGTCCTATGCTGACTCTATCTTGGGAGCTTCACAAGCACATGAAGGATGGTCGTGGCTTAATTATGACGAAACGTTTCGGGATAAAATGGAAGAAAACAAGTTATTAACGTGGGGGACACAAGACATTAATCTGTGGTTGACGCAGATGTCTGTCAAGGCGGGTGCTGGGGGAGCGGGTGGAGCTAAGATAGGGCCAGGTCCTTCAGGTGGGGCGAGTCGTTCCTTTCGTGGAATACCCCCAGCGGGGCAGTCAAAGCAGGTCCTTGGAGCGGGGGCTGACCTTTGTTGGAGATATAATCGGACTACCTGTCCATTCCTGGATTGTAAGTTCCGGCATGCATGCTCGGTTTGCGGGGGTGCCCATCCCGCGTCAAAATGCATTAAAAAAGGTGTTGCCCCTACTGCACTTCCGGGAGCCAAGTGAGGGTTCTCATCAGGACTTAGCGCCTTCCCCAATTCGGGTGCGGGTGCTTAGTAGCTGGCTTCTTCGGTATCCGAAGAAAAAAGATGGTTTAATGTTGCAGTTAGGTTTTAGGTTTGGTTTCGTTATTCCCCTTCAAGGCGAGGTGGTCACTGGAGCAGTTAGGAATGC
The DNA here is from genome assembly GCA_033557465.1 of Ichthyophis bannanicus. NCBI lineage: Eukaryota > Metazoa > Chordata > Amphibia > Gymnophiona > Ichthyophiidae > Ichthyophis > Ichthyophis bannanicus. Next base: position 455,640,373 of record CM066038.1, on the reverse strand, counting down.
TGCGAGTATTCGGCGCTGGGCGGCGGTAGCGTGGGAAAAGTTGACTGCGGAATTGCGCATAGGGAGAATTACGGGGCCGTTCCACAACCCACCGTTTCCGAATTTTGTCGTTTCCCCTTTGGGCGTTATCCCCAAGAAAGAGCCGGGAAAATTCAGATTGATACACAACCTATCGTCGCCGCTCGGAACTTCCGTTAATGACTTTATACCACGCGAGTTCTGCACGGTGCGGTATGCCTCGTTTCATAAGGCGGTGGAGTTGGTATCAAAGGCTGGTTGCGGGGCACTGTTGGCGAAAGTTGACATAGAATCAGCCTTTCGATTGTTGCCGGTTCATCCGTCGGCTTTTAGGTTGCTGGGTTTTCAGTTCGAAGGCGCATTTTACTATGACAAGTGTCTGCCGATGGGTTGTGCGATATCTTGCGCCTACTTCGAGATGTTTAGTACCTTCCTCCATTGGATAGTGGTTAGAAGGGTAGGTGGTTCGGAGGTGGTGCATTATCTCGATGATTTCCTATTCGTCGGTAGGGCGGGGTCCGACGGCTGCAAAAAACTGTTGGAAGGTTTCGAAGGGATGGCCGGGGAGTTGGGGGTCCCGCTGGCAGAGGGCAAGATGGTGGGGCCTACCACGCAGCTTACCTTTTTAGGTGTGGAACTCGATTTGCTGAATATGGTGGCGCGGTTGCCGCAGGAGAAGGTAGTAAAGCTCAGGGTCTTAGTGGCCAATGTGCTGGCCTCGCCAAAAGTGACATTGAAAGAGCTGCAGGCGCTATTGGGGTCCCTTAACTTTGCCTGTAAAGTCATTCCTATGGGGTGGGTATTCAGCAGGCGCTTGGTGGCGGCAACGGCCGGAGCAAAACGGCCGCATCATCGCATTCGAGTCTCTCAGGTTATGAGGGAGGATCTACGTGTCTGGGATGCCTTTTTGGAAGGTTTTAACGGGACGTCCGTGCTGCGTGAGGCGGAGATCTCCAGTTGCGACCTGCAACTTTACACTGATGCTGCGGGGGGAGTTGGGCTTGGAATCTATTTCGGGGGGGCTTGGTGTGCTGATAGATGGCCGCAGACTTGGGCGGATGGAGGTTTGTTGAGCAATATTACTTTTTTGGAGCTCTTTCCGATATTGGTCGTGTTGGAGTTGTGGCCAGATAGGTTGGTTAATCGCAAGGTTGTGTGGTGGTGCAACAACGAGGCGGTGGTCCATGTTGTCAATCGTTATTCGCCCCGCTGCTGTAGGATGGCTTCGCTTATGCGGCGGGTGGTACTGGCTTGCATGCAGTTGAATATTGATTTGAAAGCGCGACATATTCCAGGGCAAGTTAACGAAATTGCTGATGCTCTCTCCCATTTGCAGATGGAGCGTTTTCGGAAGTTGGCGCCGTAGGCGGACGAGGTGGGTCATGTGGTCCCCTTGAGCTTGTGGAGCGCTGGTCTGCAGAGATGAGGCAACTATTGAAGAGCTCAGTGGCTGCTAACACCTGGGAAGCCTATCAGCGAGGTTGCGCAAGGGTGCAGCAGTTTTTATGTGAGAGGGGCTGGAAAGGGGGGAGGGTGCCTCATATGTTGCTCGGGCAGTATGTGGTGTGGGCAAAGGAGAACGGGGTTACGTGGTCGGTGGTGCATAGACATATGGCAGGGTTTGAATTTTTTGCCAGGGCGGTAGGGTGGGATTCCGGAAGCAGAGGTTTACTAGCGCGGAGGCTACTTCAAGGTTGGGAGCGGTCTCAGCCGGCTCCGCGGGATCGCCGACGACTGATTACACACGAGTTGCTGGTGAGGGTGTGCCAGGAGTTGGTGCAAGTGGCGAGTGCTCCCTACGAGGTAGTGCTATTCCGGGCGGTATTCTGTCTGGCCTTTTTCGGGGCATTGCGGGTCAGTGAGTTGGCGGAGGCTTCGGGAAGATGTGATAGCGGGAATAGTTTGCGGCGGCAGCATGTATGGATTGAGAACGAGCGAATGCGGATTTTATTGGCTAAGTCCAAAACGGATCAGAAAGGAAAAGGGTTATGGGTGGTCCTTCGGGCGACGGGCGGGATTACATGCCCACTCTCTGCCATGCGGGAGTACTTGGCCATTCGCCCTGGGGGTGTAAGCGGATTGTTTGTGCACAGGGATGCCTCCCCACTTACGTGTTTCCAAGTCACGGCAGTATTGCGTTTAGTTTTGCGGCGAATGGGGGAGGACCCTTGTCTTTTTTCATCACATTCTTTTCGAATTGGGGCAGCCACTAGTGCGGCAGCGGCGGGCTTGTCAAGCGAGGCGATACAGAGCATAGGCAGGTGGCGCTCGAGGGCTTTCGAGGGCTATGTCCGATTATGAATCATGAGATGGGGGGATGGGGGTTCACTAATGCTGTACTTTTCTATTGCAGATGGGGGTGTGAGTGTGCTGGGATGTTGGCTGCTGGGGCACTCTTTCGTCTATTGGGCTGGCCAGCGGGCGGCGCAACGAACTGGTGGAGCAAATTTGCGTCTGGATCCTGCGGTGGTGGCGGTGTCATGACTGGGCGAGCGGGGTCTTATTTATTTATTTATTTATTTATTTATTTACATTCTCTTATATACCGCGCTATTCTGCATCAGTGCGGTTTACATTGAACAAACTGAAATTACATTGAACAGGGCATTATAACTTGGAGATAACTATTTTACAGGGAACATGGGCTATGGAGGGTTAAGTAGCTTGCCCAAGACCACAAGGAGCACCTGTGGGACTAGAAACCCCAGTCCTTCCGGCCCAAAGTTGCTGTCCTCTAGTGGGATTTGAACCCCCGACCTTCCGGCCTGAAGTACCTTGCCCCAACCACTAGGCCACTCCTCCACTCCACTAGGCCACTCCTCCACTGCGGTGGTCGCAGCTGCTGCCTTTGCTGCGTCACCACCAGTGCATCAGGGGCCAGCCAGCGATCCTGTTGGTGCACCTGGGGGGGAATGAACTTTCTGCTTGGACTTGTAAGCAGCTGATCAGAGCTGCCAAGAAAGACTTTTCAGTTCTGCTTAGTATGTTTGCGAGGGTAGTCTTAATGTGGTCTGACATCATCCCGAGGCCTGCGTGCTGGGGGCAGCAGCGCTGGTCTCGCGGGTTGATCAAGATCAATAGGCAGATCGGGAGATGGGTCTGTGAGCAAGGCGGATATCAGGTGCAACATCCCTGGGTGGAGGTGGCCTGCTCCGGCTTGTACAGAGACGATGGGGTGCACTTATCTCCAGTGGGTACAGATTTGCTATTGAACGATTGGCAGGAGGCACTGGAGAAGGTGGTACAGGAGAGGCCACGCTGGTCGCAGCTTGGGGCTCTGGGGGGGCGGCACAGGTAGATATTGTCCCCTGTGCCGGTGGCGGGATCCCGGAGGTCCGGGGTCCGGAGCCTTTGGCGACTTGGGGAGGGGGCTGGGTGCCCTCGACCCGGACAACCCCTGGAAGACTTTTGCTAGTAACATGGCAAAGTCGGATAGGGGGGGCAGAACTTGGCCGTTGGTGGGGACCACGGCTTGAGCGGAGGTGTGGCCGCCTTGCTAGTTGCATGGCTGGCGGTCCATCAACCCGCGGGGTTGGTTGGCTCCATATATATATATATTTACATATATCTGTTAATGTTTATGGGTTGTTTCAAATAAAGCTGCGACCAGTTTCCACCAAGAATTGATGTCTGTGTAGTTATTTCGATGCGGTGGGGGAGGGGGAGGATAAAGACATGGGGGGGGGGCAAGAAAAGAGGGGACGCCGGGTCCGGCTACCCGGTTACAGATTGTACTCTGGCCTCCTGTAGAATTCTTCAAGATAACACTTGCAAAGATGGGCCATTTTATAATAGTCCAAGCAAGGTAAAGCGGTCGTGCTGCTCTACCAATTATGGATCCAAATACCTTAATCCCTTGGATGTATCCCATTAGTACACTGTACTGTAATAGTTCTGTAAGACTGACTTCCTTCAGTCTTGTCAGAGTGCTGCTATACATCTTCCTTATTTGTAGAACCAGACAAGTGGTGTAGAAATGACTTAAACAAATACATTCCAGATATGAAGACTGTGTTCTATATATAATCTCACATACCACTCATTTAATAATCATCAGCATCATCAATCACGTGGGCCTGTTTATTGAGATCTCTGTAGTGAAACACCCAATGCAAACAACATAAAATAATTAAGATCTGGCGTTCTACACTTTGGGCAAACTTGTTTGGAAAAGTAGATTATAAGAAATTGTAAATAAGTAAGTATTCATGACTCCATGAAGTGCCAGGATGTTTGTGGAAGGACAAAATCTGTATCCTTGGAGGTCATAAATCCCATCGTGAGAAAGCTTTATCTACAGTCAGAACAGAGAGGCAAACATCACACTGGCTGAAATGATTTTGGTATTCACACCAGACTGCCATGTGTTTGTCCAGAGGCTTAACTTACATTCTAGAACAATAGTCCTTGGGTCCCCTCTTTAGCTATTCAAATGTTCAGGATATGCCTAATAAATATGCATGAGGTATATTTGCATACCTAGTGGCAGTGGCTGGGGATCCAGGAATATTCTGAAAATTCCACCAGGTGGGAGTAGGAGCCAGAAGACCAGTTTGAGTATCACTGTTCTAGAGCAGTACAAAGTACTTAGGTAATGTCTGAAAGCCTTTTCTTTCTCTTCATATTAACCCATGGTTCAGGACAAAGTTTCTTATAATATTCCATTCTTGTGCAATACACCTTGACCATTTATCATATGCACATCTTCCACCATAGCAGAGGTTGCCACTGTTGTATGAAGTTTTTCCTTGGATTGTACATTTGTGTGTATTCCTTGAGACAACTCTGGAAATTCTGTTGTTCGGTGCTGTGTCCACCTCCTATGTTAAATATAAATATCAACCTTCCATTGCAAAGATTAACTTTTATAGCAGATTAAAATCAATTGATTTTCATTCCCACACTAGAATTAGGGAAGTTGAGGCAGAATACTTGAATCTAAGACCAGAGATCGATGACCACCAGACTCTTCTTTTCTACCATGTACAGACATTTCAGTTTTACAAAGTTTGGCTATCATCCAGAATCCACAACAAATAATTTTAGATGGAATGAATTTGATCTTCATTTCATACTCATAGATATTATATTTATAGGGCTGTTAGAAAGTACAAGATCCTTTGTCTCAGTTTTCTACCAGATAATTAATAGTTTCTTCAATGCATTTTTCTCACATTGGATCAAGGGTGCTGAAAGCTTGACAAACTTTACAAGGTTTAAAATCAATACAGAGGAAATTTATTTTGTCATTGTGATTTGTTTTATCAATATCTTGCAGCTTAAGGAAATGGTGCTTGTTTCTTTAACTTTGATGTAGTATAACACTTTTACTCTATTTTCATTTCAGAGTTGCAATAATAATATAATAAAATAGTTTCTCATTGATTAGCTCATTAAGGATTTCATGTCTATCTAGATGATATATTTGGGTTTGTGTTTGCTTCTTTTGCCTGGCAGTTTCCTTTGGTGCTTTTTGGCTAGCTCAGTATGAACTTGCCTCTACTAGGGCTAAAGTGCATTAGGGGAATCTTCTTTTCAGCTGAACTTGCTTAGCAACAGTCCTCGGCTGAAAGTCACAGCTTGCAGCTCCTTACAGATTCTGGTCCTTGTGTGACCTCAGCCTGGCCACTAAGGGAATAACTTTTTAAAGCTTTTTCCACATGTAAAGACTGATCTGCATGCAGAAAAGGGCTTTTATAAAATTGTGCAAATAAAGATAAATGCACGGAAAGAGCATGTCTGCTTTTACCTGATATATGTGCAGGCATTTCAAGAGTATAGTTAGAGCGCAGCAGAGGTGGAGTTGCGATGCTTGCGCTTATTTCATTTAGTAGGCACGCACATGCATAGAGAGCATGTACAAATTTGCACCTTCAGAACCAGTGTCAATGTTTGCATAGGCATCTGTGCACTGTTAATACAGGAACGTTGTCTATTAAGGCCTATAGGAGCCTATGTTGCATTTTAAAAATAAGTTTATAATTATCTTTTTGGATGCTTATTACCTTCCCCCACCTATAACCATTAGGTGATGACCTGGATTATCTCTCTCCCTGGGGGCTTTGAACACTCTCTCAACAACATCTCTAAACACAACGGTCTTGAGGAGTAAATGCTGGGATTAGGAATGAAACCCAGTGTTAGCCTGGAAATGCCTGCAGTTCAAGACAGGCTCTATTTTAGGAGCTTCCAATATAAGGACAGTGCCTCAGTTGTGGTTTATTAACAGAAAAGCTGTAACATAAACATTCCCTGGCTTACAAGTATCACAGGCATAACAAAATATATAACAACTCAGGCTACAAGCACTCACAGATGAGACAAAGCAAAATCGTGTCCATACACAGAGCTATCAGTCCTGGCTTTGGACTTCTGTTCCAATGCAGCATGGTATTTATAGTTCTTGATTCTACCCAATGAATCATTACGCCTATCAAAGAAGGGGAGAAATGTCTTTTGCAACAGACTGGTTAACCTGCTGAGGAGGGCTTTAAACTAGGATCATTGAAGATGGATGAAAACAGTCTCCAAGTAAGTAAAAACTCTCAGGTAAGTAAAACATTAAAAAATAGTATAGAAAAGGAAAAAAGGTAAACCTTTGCAGAGCTGCATATACTAATATGCATACTTTAGAAATAAAGTTCCAGATTTAGAAGATGGAAAATGCTTATTTGGATATAGTGGCAGTCACGGAAATGTGGTACAATGAAAAAAATGATTGGAGCATAATTATACCCAGCTATCATCTATTCAGGAAAGACAGGGTAGGAAGAAAGGGAGGAAGAGTGGCTCTCTATGTAAAAAAAATAATATTACAGCCAAGGAACTCAAGGCTTACGAGGGAAGAGGAGGCACTGTGGGATATTCTTGAAAGAAGGCATGGAAAATCTATTTACATTGATGTGATATATAATAGACTGCCCTCGAAGGCAGACGAAATAGATAAAGATTAAATCGAAGTCATTGACAATATTGCTTGGATTCCATATGATTGTAGTCGCTGTAGGAGCATGCTCTGGTTGATTGCACTGAACACTGAAGAGCTATCCAGAAATATCAGGAGGTAGGCTTGTGAGCAGTCTTGGGTCAATGTGTTGATGAGACAGGTCATCAGGGTTTCTACTCCATACAGCAACCGGAAACCATGTGCTGTGGATCAAGTAAGCAGTTTTCATCAATGTGGTCTTGAAGCTGGAGCTGTACAGTTTTGTCGATGACTTTGGCAAGGAAGGGGAGGCTAGCGATGGGTCAGTATGACACGTGGTCTGTAAGATCAAGGTTTGGTTTATTTAGGGTGGGGCGGATAGAGGATAGCTTGAGACAATTTGGCATTATTCCTTGTTGTAGTGTTTCATTTGTTATTTTGGTGAGGATTGGGCTGAGTTTGGTTTTTGCAGCCTTGATCCAGTTGGCTGGGCATGGGTCAAGTGGTGAGGTGGAGGTGTTAAGCGTTATTAGAATTCTCTTGATCTCTTCACTAGTGATTGTAAGAAAGGTAGACCAGCAAGTGGTGTTAGATAGAACAGTGATGGGATGGGAGGAGGTGAGATCATGGCGGGGGTGAAGCTGTTTGTGTTTTGCTGCTAGTTGTTGATGGCTGACGGCAGGTGTTGGGTTGTGGTTGGTGGGTGGCTTTGTGAGGCACCTGACTAGGTCAAATAGGTCACGTGGGTGATTGATAGAGGTATTGATGATCTTTGTATAATAGTCCTTCTTGGCTTTATCTGTGGTTGCATGGTAATTCTGAAGTAGTGCTAGGTAATTGTTTCAGTCTTCGATCTGGGTGGTCTTTCGCCATTTACACTTTAGCTGTCTTAGTTTGTTTTTTAGTTGGTGTAGAGTATGGGAATACTAGGGAGTTTTATGGATGTGCTGCTTTTTGGGTAGGTTGTGTTGATTAGGTGGTAGTCTAGCTGCACCTCCAAGTACTTTGTCCCAGTTGTCTGTAGTATTGTTGTGTCTGATGTGTCCATCTTTATGTTTGGTATGGTGTACTCCAGGAAGGCATCCTTGTTGAATGGTCTGAAATGTCTCATTGTCTGTTGTTCTATCTGAGTTATTGGGGACTTTAGGGGTACTAACCTCTGTTGCCAACACTCAACCATTTTCTAACCCAGTCACTGTAGGATCCATCCCAAGGGTGTTCTGTTTATTTATAAGTTGCTGATACAGACGATGTCAAAGGCTTTGCTGAAATCTAAGTATACTACATCCAGTGCTCTCACCTTATCCATTTGTTGGATCCCCCAGTCAAAGAACTGAATGGGCCCAATACTCATCTAGGCAGACTATGCGCCACTATGGTGCATAGCCCTGCCCACCGACCCTTAACCACAGCTAATCAATGCCGGGGTCATATGCGGCCCCGGCATTGAATATCCGGAGATTGCCACACATACCAGAAGCTGCAGTAGCTAACCGGGCAGCAGCAATATTGCATGTTGCCCACTTAGCTCCTGCGCCTTAAAGATAGGCATATCATTGGGGCGTGTAGTGGGGTTAGAAGGAGATATTCAACAGCACTAACGTGGGCTGTAAACTGTGTAAACGCCTTTTGAATATCGGGCCCAATAAGATTTTCTAGAGAGACCGACCTCTAGTAAAGTTATATGGTCTCAGATCCTGAAATCCCTTGGATTCCAGAAACAACTCTCATTCAAAGCTCAAGTAACAAGGACAGCCAGAACAATATATTTCAAAACAAAGACCTTGCAACAACTCCGTCCCCTCCTCGAACCAGCAGACTTCCGATCAACACTTCAAGCCCTCAGTCTCCCTCATGCAGACTATTACAACAGTATCTACCAGGGCCTCACTCAAACCACCCTCCTCCCCCTTCAGACTGCTCTACACACTGCTGCACATACAATCCAAGGAGCTTCTAAACATGACCACATCACCTCCGTCCTGAAACAGCTCCACTGACTATCTCTCCCCAGCAGAATCAAATATAAATCCTTACTCCTTACACAAAAAGGACTGCACTCCCACCTGGCTACATACCTCCAATTTCTCCTACAGAAATTCAATACAAACAGACCACGAAGAGCTGCTACAATCAACAAACTTACCATACTGCAGTCCAAAACCAACAAAGTTGCCGCAGAGCTTTTGAACTCTATGCACTGTCCCTTTGGAACTCTTTGCCAGACACAATAAGGAATCTCCCCTCCTTCCGCAAACACCTGAAAACCCTATTATTCTGTGAACATTTTGGACCCACCACCTAACACCCCCTCCGACATGACACCAACAAGACAGAATCTGCACTTGTAAATAGTTAAAGAATATACCACCTATGTATAACTCTCCTAATGCAAAAAGTAAAATAATCGCAAATAGTAAGCTTTTATATATACTGTATAAACAAAGTGTTATTTGTTCCATGTAACTGTGTTACTTGCTATCCAAGATGTTATTTGTTCTATGTAACTGATGTTCTGTTCATTGTAAACTGCTTTGACCCGGTGAAAAGCGGTATATAAGCATAGCTCAATAAATAAATAAAAACAAATAGTGATAAATGGAGTTCACTCTGAAGATAGGGTATTACCAGTGGCATAATATTTTGGAAGGTCTGTTAGGAAAAGTATACCTCTTTGCAGATTATATCAAAATCTGCAATAGAGTAGACATCCTGGAAGGTGTGGATAACATGAGAAGGCATCAGGCAAAGTTTGAGGAATGGTTGAGAATTTGATAACTAAGATTTAATGTTAAAAAAATGAAAGGTCATATTTTTGGTCTACAAAACAGCAAGGGAACTTGCAGTATAGTGGGTGATGTATTTAAAAGCACGCATTAAGAGCAGGACCTGTGTGTGATTGTATTGGTTGATCTTAAAGCGTCCAAATAGGTAGAAAAGGCAACGGTAGGAAAGTATGCTTGAGTGCAGAGGGAGAGGAATGTCCAACAAGAAAAGGGAAGTGATAATGTCTTTATTTAAGTTTTGCATGAGACCTCAAAATAATATAAACAGGATCCAGTTGATCCAGAGCGCAGTTACTAAAATGATCAGTGGTCTCCTTCATAAGACATATGGGGATAGATGTAAAGATTTGAATATATATATTTTGTAGGAAAGGCAGGAAGGGGCAATGTGATAGAGACATTTAAAGATCTCCATGGTATAAATGCATAAGAGGGGCCCCTCTTTCAGTTGATAGAAACTCTGGAAGAAAGGGTCATAGCATGAAGGTGAAATCGGGAGTAATCAGAGGAAATATCTATTTACGGAAAGAGTGATGGATGTGTGGAACAGTCTCCTGGTGGAAGTTGTAGAGACGAGAACTATATTTAAATTCAAGAAAGCATGAGTCGAGTACAGAGGATTTCTGAGGAACAAGAAGGGATTGCAGAACTTAACAGTTCTTATTGATGGCAGACTGGATAGGCCTTAAGGTATTTATCTGCCATCATTTTCTCTGTTACTATTTAATCGCATAATGCATCGGAATAGGGTTGTCGGAAATCAGGGACAGGCCCAAAATCTCCCTCTTGGAACTGGGTAACTTGGCAGCTCTACATATATCTACAAAAATCACACAATGGGATTCTGGAACCTTCAGGTCTGTACCAGGATCCATAGAACGTCTGGGCCTCCGAGCATTCCAGAAGCTGTGCAGACCAAACGGATGCTAGGGCGCAGGGCAAAGAAGGTGATACTGCTTCTGTATACGTCTACAGTGAGATGTTATATGGAGTGCTGTGTGCAGTTCTGGAGACCATACCTTATTAAACCAGATAGTGTCAGTTCAGATACTAAAATGATTGTTTTCATCATAAAGCGTATGTAGACATACCTAAAAATCTAGACTTTGGAAGAAAGGTGTGATGGGGAGATATTTTCATCACTGGATACATTGCAGGATGTTTTTACTAAAGGGCATGCTAGTAGTACATGTATGCGGCACAGAACTAGTGCGGAGGCCCATGCTAACCTTTGGGGGCATATGTAACCACCCTTCTGCCGATAGCATGTTGGTAATCTGCTATGCCATGCTAACCGGCAAGTGGGTGCACTTACTACCACTCCTTGAGGTGGCATTATGTGCACCCATGCTAATGAAAATATTTGTGGTTAGTATGCACCCAAAATGCTCTGCCCCTACCCATCCAGAGCTACCCAGTCAGTGCGGGATTTTTATCCCAGGGCCCTGCGCTATTTGTGTGGTGCGCATATTGCATTGCAAACCCTGTGCTAGCAGTTAGCATACATTAATAAATGTGCCCCATCATGCAAAGAGAAAGACCATTACAGAAAAACATCATGCTTGACAAGGTTGAAGGTCAATGCAAAGGAGGAAGACCAGCTACACGATGGATCGATACAATAACAACAGCTATGAATGCCACTCTATTAACAATTAGTTGCCTGACTGAAGACCAAACACAGTTTAGGAAACTATCCACTGGGTTACCCTGAGTTGACATCGACTTGATGGCATTTAACAAAAAGCAGCAATTTATTCCGAATGAACTAGTCTAGGTTTTACCGTACTTAATCTTTAGGGCTGTGAACCAGATGTAGTTTTCAAGATATCTACAATGAATATTCATATATTATATTTACATATATTTTGTCTAAAGCCCTTAGTTAATATATTTTGATTATTTGAACACCTGACCTAGTTGAGGGTCACAGACACATAGTTTAGGAAACCCTATAGTGGTCAACCAAGGAACTTCTAGCATAGACTTTGCTCCCATTTTAGACATGTTTACACAAAATTAAGTTTATTAGCAGTATGACATTTGCAGTTAACCAGACAAATATATAACAGGAGAGACCAGCAGTGGGGATACAACTTACTTTATTTTGGTTAATCTCATCAATAGAGACACTCAAGTGATCATTATATTGCCAAGAATGTTAGAGACAGCACAGGTACTATCACAAAGGGCAAGACCTAATGTGTTTTTCCCTGCTGAAGGTTACTCCTATGTCCAAATTTTGCAAAATTAAGCCTGATGTGAGCAAAACCCCCAAAAGAAATTTCCAAGAGAGTAGCAGAGCACAGGCGATCTAACTAGTTGCTGGGGTTGTGCATCCGTCACCGTGTATTCAATTGGTTTGGGCACCCAAAAAAGGTTTGTGTGGAAATCCCTTGTGTGCACATATAACTATGAATTAAGGTGAGTTCAAATGATTTACATGAGCAAAAACATTTTATTGGACATAAAAGGATTTCATATAATGTGAATATGTGCAAAAAAAAAAAAAAAGAAAAATCACAAAACCTTTTTTGGCTGTGCACACCACTTGAAGAGAGAACTGAGGGGTCTTTTTTACTAATGTATGCTAAGAGGTTAACATGGTAGCAGCACAGTTACTGCGTACTAATCCTACATTAACTGCACATTGAGTGGGTGGGTTATAGGGAAATGATTAAAAGGTTATAAGGGAATGAGTGGGTGGATTATGGGGTATAGAGGGGGTGAGGACTAGACATTGCAGTTAGCACAGGGGTGCAAGTGTTAGGATACATTTTAGTGTGGTAACTGCCGGGAACATGCTGACTGTGTCCCCCAACAGTTAACGCACTTATCGCATGTTAATTTTTACTCAAACTGTGCGGTAAGTGCAAAAATGTACCTCTTTAGTAAAAGGGCCCCTGAGTCATCTGGACAGGGTAGCTTGAGCCTGTGTTGTGGCTCTTTACCGCTTTTCCTTCTCCTCCTTAAGACTGACATCATGAGCCTTCCAAGGTGACAAATCACTGTATTCAGTTTAATGCATAGATTTCATAGTCCATATACAGCACATAATCCTGCTGTCTCTAATTAGGGCACCATGGTATCTAACAACTTGAGAACAGAGCTGCTAAGTTACCCAGCTCCAGGAGGGAGATTTTTGGGCAGTTCTGAATTTCTGACAACCTTATCCTGGTTCATTACGGCATAGGCAGCAAAATGGGGTGGGCCTCAGGGGCCATGGCCCCACCAATATTTTGCTCAACACAGCATTAGCAAATAGAGAGCTTTGGGACAGGACTGGAGATTGGGTTGTTTGGCCCCTCCAACCAAAAAGATGTTCCGCTGCCCCTGCATTATCGGGTATGCAGCACTAACTTCAATGGGTAGAACCAAGGACTGTAACTACCACACTGCTTTAGGTTGTAAGTTCAAACCAGAAATCTCCCTCCCAAAACAGGGTGACTTGGCAGCTCTGCAGGGAGTATTGTTACATACTGGGTAATGGTGATTTGTACGTATGTAAGATTTCACAGTTTCTAGTCAATTCAGAGAGTGACAATTCCTGAGCCATAGCTCTCAAAGCTCATACTCCATTGTAGAAAAACATTTCTGAACTGTGTCAATGGCTGAATATCTGGAGATGTTCAGTCTGTAGCATTTATGTTCATGCTCAAAGCATATTCTACTTTGTCCTGCAGAAATTTACTCCTATGTCTGAATTTTGCTAAATTGAGGCTGAAGTGAACAAAAACCTTAAAGGAAATTTCCAAGAGAGTAACTGAGCACAGGGAGGTCAAGTAGGTGGCTCATGGTCAAACAGGAAGGGCAACTGTGCTGGGATTTGAGTTTGCTAATCTCAGAAGTCTCAGGTTTCACCCGTAAACCAGAAAAAGGAAGCAAAACCCTTTCTATGTTCCACGGTGGATGAATCATTGCATTTGTGCTGTCCCGTCTATCTTCAGCCCACCATATGCAAACAAATGTCTGTAATCTGTAATCACACCTTTTCTATCTGCATTCGTAATAACAGTGGCTTGCTTTACACATACCAGGCATCAAGTCACTGTCAACAAAGTCACACCTCTGCCTATACTGCCCATGTGGACTTCCTCTATAGACTCAGTGAATGCGAGATAACATTTCACTTTCTAAGGTATAATGCTGTTTTCAGTAGAAACTCAAGGGGCACTAGAAAAGTATTTTATGCATAAATGTCTGTATCTTTCTTATCTAGCTTCATATTGTTCTACATCCTTTATGTGTGCATGGGAAGCTGACTTCTTGCTGACGGAGTGAGGATATACGTAAAAGAAATAAAATGCTGTTAAACATAGGTAAAACACAATAAAATTAATAGGGTATCAGTAATGGGTCTTGGTGGATGGGAGAAGGCAAAGTGCCCCAAGGCCTTCACTGGAGTGATGTTCAAAAAGAAAAACATGCAAAAGAAACAAATATTTGACAAAAGGATATCTTTTACATTAAAATCCTTTTATTTGGTGCGCCTCTAACTAAAGTATCAAGAGACAAAAATCTGGGCAAAAATAAAAAAAGGGCAGACGAAGGGTGTTGAATGTGATCACTTATCATCTTGATGGGTGTAAAGATGTACTAGTAATATATGGCTTGATTTAAGTTCAGCTTTTGATGTAATTGCCTACTCGCTTGTCTTGACTAGGTTAGAGAAGGTGGTTTGAAATGGTTTAGATCTTACTTGCCTTGTAGGGTTTTTCTGGTAACTGCGGCAAGCGGACCCGGTGCTTCGGGCCCCTCATCAGCAACTCCCCCCCCCCCCAATCCCACAAAATACACCACACCAATGTTCATGGAACATAACTGGTCACAGCTTTATTCACCATTAACCAATTAACAATATACCAACATCATAAACCTTAACAAAACTCCTATCATAGCAGTGCCGCACCAGTCATACCTTAGCAAAGTGCCTTCCCACCGTTACAAGGTACCAACCAAAAGAGCACGAGTCCACGTGCTAGCTAACAACCCAGTCTGAGACGTGGACAGCAGTAGGAAGACGTTCTTTATTGATTAAAAAAGCCTATGGCCCGACACAGGCCGTGTTTCGTTGCCTTCTTCAGGGGCAGGCTACACAATATGATAAAAACAATAGATAAATAAATCATAAATGCAACATAAGACCTAAAGGATGAATACAAATCCCTCGCGTTTTTCCCCCTCATCACCACTGCAATTACACCCCCCTTCTGCCTCCCATCCTCCCCCCTTGGCGACACCACGCTCCCCGCTGTGCTGCCGTGGCCTGCTGCACCCCCGGGAGGTGCGCGTCCGCGCCCTGCCCCCACGCCCACGTGCACCCCCCTGACCCCTGATGGATTTATAAGAAAGGGAGGGGTGCACGGATATTATGAAGGGTCATTGATGCTAATAGGCATGTCACTGGGGATTGAAAACCCCCCCAGAAAATAATGCCATTGTAAGTCTGAGACCCGATAATAGCAAACCTCATAATTGGACCTAGATCCATAGAGCAAATGATCATAAATAAAGTGATAGAGCGCAGGAATTTTATGATATATAGTTGTGAGATCGCTCTGAGACAAGACCATTTAGATTTGTTAAGATACTTTGTTTCCTATGGCAGGCCATCTCCTTCAGTACACATGGCCTGCCGCTTCTGATTCCCCTCTGAAACAACTTACTGTCAGACGGGGTTCAGAAGCAGCAGGCCATGTGTTCTGAAGCACATGGTCTGCCATAGGAAACAAAGTGGCGGCACAAAGCTGCCCACCCAGGTTGGTTACCCTATGCAGCTGCCTAATTTGGAGAACGTATCCTTGCCTTGTTTTTGCGCTATGAATTTTGATGTGAGGGAGAAACCCCGGAATAAATTTCTTTGTTTTGCCTGACAAACTGTGTGGTCACACTACTTTGCTTGGAGAGTAACTGAAACTACAAGTCCCAGCATTCAGTGCTGGCAGCCAAAGCCTGGGACAGTACTCAAAGGGCAAATAAGGCAGCCCTTTTGCCTACCGGCCATTGGCCTAGGCAGGGGGACACGACAATACCTATCTAAGATTCTTAAGATAACTAATAACTCAATATCTCCTTTGAACAGTGTACTATCTGTCTCTTTAGATGTCTCTGCTATTTTGGAGATATCTGTATCTAAAACTGAAGAGAAACAAACATTGCTGGCCAGGTTTGATTTTGATCTAGATGTTTCCATGATCCTGCAATTATACTTTAAGAAGAATAAAGAGCTTATATTCCCTGACATCACACATTCCACAAAGGAACGCTAGAAACTTTGGGAGCTACTTTCCTCGTACGCTATCCCTGTAAATGTATTGTTAAATATTTGAATGCTAGATATGTTTTCTTTGTTCCTAGTCAACTTTATTCCATTTTCGACTTGAAGAAACTTATAGTCTCAGTTTACTCCCCAAGATCTCCAGAGGTGATGGAGCAAGAGTGAATTTTTCGAAGTGTATCTGGAATAAGCATGCCTATTGCTTCAGGTTTCTTTATTTCTCCACTTATTTCCTCTTTCCTCCCCCTTTAGTGGTGGTCTGTTGTTGGATAGGTAATTAGCCATTTATAGTTTTCTTTCTTTATTTTTCATAGTTTCCTTCCAATCTGTATTTAGGCTTCTTGAACAGGAGTATGCTTGTAAAATAAATCTAGGGGGACACTCTCAGCAGTGCCACTTTAAGAAAACCCTGCTATTGAGCATCAGAACTAATCTGGCTTCCGCTCTGAATATGAGAGTTCACTAGACAGCAGCGCACCACTGTCCAGCCAATGCCGATATTCCGCCAGTAACCCGATAGTGCTAACTTTAACCTGCCCTAACTTTAACCTGTTAAGCTGAATATTGCTGCGAAGTGGATAGCCACCATCACAACTCCCAATCTGCCCAGAGACTGCCCTCTTTTTAACCTGGCATTTTTTATGCAGTCTGTGGGGATATTCAGTTGTATGGCAGGCATTTTATTCTGCTAACCGGCTAAAATGTTTAGAATATTCCTCCAATTAAATAAAAGACCTCACCGCTGAGCTTTATTAGATGTGTTCAGTATGTGGTGGTTTTGCTGTTCTGTTTTGACTGCAATGCCTCTCTGCTGAGGAGTGTAAAATGCTGCATTTGCGGTCTATCCAAGGGCTGAGCTCAAATCTCCAGAATGCTGTCCCACAGTGGTGCCACTCAGCCATCAAGCTTGCCCAGTTTAATGCTTTCTCTTTTGCTAAAGTCCGTTATGGATGACATAGCACTTAGTTTAGGTAACTACTCCATTGTGTGTGATCACTGAGGTGGCGGTGCTGCCGAATACTCGGTGTAATACATTGTTACCACAAGCACTAAAAGGAGGAAGCTGGCACCGCTCCCTTTCACACAATTGTGTTTGATGAGTCTGAATAGGGGGCTTGCCCAGACTCAATGCGGGTAAGTGATACAGAGCAAATAAATGGTGTAGGTAGCTTACATGGTCAAAAGCTACTAGATTTCTGAGTAATTCTGTCGATACCATAATAATTCTTTTATATATACATATGAGTCAGACAGGCAATTGCATTGACACATAAACACTGTTACATAAAGACAAACATATTTTATGACATGCACTTCCTCACTAAATTATTATTATGGCCTTCATTCTCGAATGCGTATTGTGGGGCTGCATATCTCACTAGGACGTGCAGCCCTGCAATCCGCCTAGATCCTATCCCCCCACTGGCTCTCCCCATACGTCCTGTGCTTCAGGAAGGGGAGAGCCGGGGCAGAGTAGGGGCGGGCCGCTTGGCAGCACATACAGGGCCAATTCAGGTCACAGCCCTGTATGTGCTGCCAGGCCTGCTGGGGCGTGCTGCTTATATCACCTCAGAGGTGATATAAGCAGCATTTTGTGGTCGATCGGGGCAGTGGAGCCACCCCGGGGCCGGGGCCGGGTGCGAAGGGGTCCCCACTGCCCGATTCAGGCCACGGGAGGCCAGCCTTGGGTTGGGTGGCGGGGAAAAGAGGGGCCAGGAACACAGATGCCTGGGGTACCTGCAGGGAGGATGTCCCCGCAGACAGAGGGGGCATGCCGAGCCATCCTCGGGCCTGATTCTGTCTCCCACGGGACAGCTGGGTGGCCCGGACGTCCCTCTCCCAGAATGGGGCTCCATGTATATAAGTTAAATCCTTACTGTGCACAATTCCATTTTATACCCTCCCTGGCTGTATTTTGGTTGCATGTCATTTGTTCATTGTAATTTAAAGTTGTTACATGTAAACTGCATTAATCCTTGGAAATGCGGCATAAAAAAAAGGTTAAATAAATAAATATATGACTGTCTTCCCCAGTCTCATACATAGATCCTTTCACTGAGTTCTCATTTAATTGGAAAGTACTTTTGAAAATTAAGGCAGCGTATCAAAGTGACTGACCAAAACAATTGAAATGGATATTCTCAAGAGGTGCATATGAGCTATTTTCCTCTGTGTTTGGGAAGCTTTTTCTACACCCAGCGCCCCTCGAATGTCCTTTGATTTTGGACAGCTTTTTTTTTTAGGTAATACAGGCTTGGTAGCATTAGCAGAGGAAGGAAGGGGAGCTCCTAGAGAGTGCAAGGGTGTCCAGCATTGCTCCCCTAGTGTTAAGGAAGAGCTGAAATAACTGTAATGCAGTTGTCAAAAGTCCAAAACTAAGTGGACATTTAGTAAGGCAGCCTTATAAAACAACTGGAATTCGATTTTCAGATAAACCACAGTGAGCTACCATTGTTCCAGATGAATAAGCTCATCACCCTCTTGAGCAAAGCATTTCACAGGATAAAGCCATAGACTCATTCCCCGAAAGAGCGCTAATAGCTATGATTAATCCTCGTTCTATTGAGAGGCGCTGCCTTCAGTTGTAGATGGGCAGCCAAAGGCAGACTGAAAATCAGCACTGCCTTCAGAATAACTGTGGCTGTGCATTGCTGGGACAAGGGTGTTAAATGGTATTTACTTTTGGTTATGAAATGCCTATGCTTAGTTATAGTTCATATTTTCACATTCTACCACTTTCATGCACATAGAGGTCTAAACTAACATTTTTCCACTTGCTGGCCAAGGAATATATATCTACATGTGAAAACCAAGATTCAATAGCTCTGGCCTTGAAATAATGTAATGATCTATGTAAAGCCTCTTATGTACAAGCCTTGACAAAATGTTAAAGTAAATTCTCAGGGCCGGGTAGAGTCTTTAAAGAACATAAGCGTGAATATACAAGATGATTATATGAGTAAGTGCATTAATATTTCCTACTGGCTGTACCATAGATTTTCGACAAAGTAACTGAAAATGTTGCAAATGAAACTGTTATTAATTAGCTGTGAATTTCTGATGGATATTCTTTCCGAAGATCTCCAATAGATCCGTTGCAAAGCTGGTGTCTGTTGGGGTGTTTTAACACTAGAAGCCCCAAAAGGAATTTTACCTAGAAACCCCAAAGTGCGTCAACTGACACATTATCATGACGACTGCGTTTAGCATGAAATGCAGATGTGAATTAATGTGAAGTTACTTATTTGTTAAATATGTGCAGTATGTGATATCATCGTGTGTTTATTGTTTGTAATGTCAGAGTAAAACTGTAAACAGTGATTGAGATGCGCCACCTAGTGGGAACATGAATTTATACCTAGAAGCCCCAAAGTACGTCAATTGACGCATCCAAGACAATTGAGTGCGTCAATTGACGTACTTTGGGCTTCTAGGTATAAATTCATTTTCCCGCTAGGTGGTGCATCTGTCATTAATTTTTGATGCACATATTTGAACATCTTGACCTTGCTAACAAAGTCATGGCCATGTTGAAGTGGCTGAGCCCAAAGAGTTTAATGTTTTAATGTTCTAGTGAGCAAAACACACTGTCCTGAGCCTCAGTCCATAAGAGCTGATTTTTCGGATTCCTCGCAGTGCCAATCAAAGAAAATCAAACTGCTTGTCAGTTCCTCCAGGAAACTTGAACCCTCACTATTTTCATTTTAACTCTATTTAGAGTTTCTCAAAAACTAAATTGTTGTAATATATGATAATCATTGTGTTAATTAAGGCTATTGATTGTTAGCATGTATTTATTCATAAGCCATGAATCATGGTCCTTTGCTCTTCTGACTCATAGTCTAATATCAGAGGTAATAAGTTGTCATATGATAGGACTTGGGAACATTTTTGTCATGAAGGGCTGCATTAATGATGATGAAATCCTTGAGGGAGGGGGAACACATTAGTTGGTATAGCTGATACCAGAGATGGTCTTCTTTTGGATCAAGTGAGTGGGGAGGAGGAATCCCTCTGAGTTGAGTGATCAGGAAAAGACCCTTCCAAACCCCACTAATTCTGTTCCCCAAAATACCCACATGCAAACCCCCCTTTTCATCTCTTTTCCATTCCACAAGCAATTGCACCACCTTCTCCCACCTCCCTATCAGGGAACCGTCCTTTCACCCTTCCCATCTGAGCACCCCCCTTCCTGATTATTTATTTATTTACAATTTTTTTAATAGACCATTTTCATAACATACATCATTCAAAATGGTTTCCATATCAAATAAAATAATCACAGTTTAGAAAATAAGAGTCAAAACAGAAGAAAGAGAACATCAATTCAGCATCTCCCCATATGGCTTATTTAAGAACAATCACAGCATCCAGTCCCTCAATCTTTACTCCTCTACAGGGAACAGTGGTGCTTTAACACCCTTTTTAAAACTGAGTACATTAACTTTGCCTCTTAAATGAGGTGGTAGAGCATTCCTTCAGTCAGGGACAGCCACACTAAAAGCCTTGGAATAAAGGATCTGTTTGAAATTTCCAAGAAATTATCTTGAGAGGAATGTAACATAATTCCGTAGTCTGTGCTTTAGAGCTAGAAGTTTCCGATTTCTTACAGCTTTAAATGTTAATACCAATAACTTGAAGCTGCATCCAGTTCGAGCCCTCTACCCCCTTTGTCACTCACTGGTACCATTCAATGCTCTGCCACTGCCTAGGAATTCGCTGTCCTACCCTTGTACCTCTAGAACCAGCCAAATGAATGGCTCCCCCCATTGTTACCTTAGTTTAAAGGAGACGGCAGCATTCCTCGGTTGCTCTTCTGTGCCATTTGTGTTTCGTAGCGGTGCCACCATCCAAGGCCAGTACTATTTAAATGTATGGACTGTAAGAGTCATCCCCATTACGAAAACCAGAAATAGTGAGACAGGAGTAACTAGGGATTGCTTCTCTCTCACTATTTTAAACCAGCGAAGGAGGTAAGGAGAGGTTTAAGGCCATTCATTTCTCGCTGGCTGGAAGGGCACGAGGGAAGAGGAAAGCGTTGCTTCTGGAATCACTGCAGCAACAGACATGACAAGTTTCCTTCCAGGGGCAGCAGGAGTTTCTGTGAGCAGGATGAGGCTGTAGGATCTCCACCTCTGTCATATGAGAGAAACCGAAGACAAAACTGACTGATTACGTATTTAGGGACAATTTTGAAAAATTGAAAAAAGTGCACTGCATGTTTCCAACAGGCACTTTCATACCTGTACTTTTTCTGCACTCGGGGAGCAAAGGATGCAAAATGAAGCATTTCTTTAAAAAAAGACAGAATGTATAGGAGTAGCCTGGTGCTTAGAGCAGTGAGCTAAGAATTAGCAAAAACAGGGTTCAAGTCCCACTGATGTTCTTTGTGACCTTTGGCAAGTCACTCAATCCTCCCTTGCTTCAGGGACATACCTGTAGTTACTACTGTGCTTTAGTAGCTCTAGGTCCCACTGCATAAAATGAGACCTGTGGTAAAATCATGTGTGTTAATGGAATTAGCAGAACTAATGCTGTAGTGCATACTGATATCTCTAGCTGCTAGGGACAGGGAAACTCCTTCTGCACCCGAAAATAACTGTCCTTAAGCTTCTACTGAAAAGGAATGAGCTAAATTTTTTAAAAAAATGATACATCCGCTTATATTTAGTCTTATATTCATCTCCAGTAGCCGTCAGAGGCAAATATACTTACATCAGTTCAAGCTGACATGTCTGGCCCGGAGCAGAACCATAGCTCCCATTATTTGCTATAGGAGTGATTTTGATACATGTAAAACTATTTTACCCTTGGGGGAAATCTAAATAATCAAGAACAAATCCCCTTCCTGTATTCTCTCAGGTATCACCACCCACAAATGTTAACAACCTTCTCCTATTTATAAACAGTATCTAAAGTTTCTCATACAGAAGTCACATTTTGTGCCAGCAGTCATGGTGCTCCTCCTTAAAAATCTGCTTGGGTCCACGTTGAAATCTGCATTACTCCTAACATGCTTTTCAAATCTAAGCTAACTTCTCCTACTGTTTATATCTTCCCTCTGTCTCTCTCATTCATACTACGCCTTGTGACTCTCCTCGCTGCGCAAGCAGGCAAACCCTTTTACCCTACATCTTCCACTCATCTGTTCCAATACACAGTTTACCCGTGAGGCCATGTGGTCTCAGGACGAAGTATCTAAAGGCAAGCACATTACATTAGCATTCATGACACACCCACACTGGCAACTCATCACTAGGACATAATCTTTATCTAGCGCATCCCTCCTTCACGCTACAAGCACACCACCACAGCTGACAGATCATCCCTCATGTCTGCCGCACGGCGAATCAAAGAACATGCGGCACATATGACGCAACAAACGGGTTTATCTGAAGCCAAAGCTCTGTCCGTTTCATGTGGCAAGTGGAGTATCTCTCAGCAATCGCTTCCGCTGCTAGTTGTGCCGTAGGTCCCCGTTTTCTCCTCTCCCTGGGGGTGCCGTTTCTTCTTATTTGTGTACTGTGAAGCTTTTCAAATCAGGGGTAGCAATTTTTGCAACTTGCTTATAAATGTGTTTGTTTTCTACCAAAATGTATGGTGTTCTGATTGTTGTCTTGCATTAATTTCTTTCCCTCCTGAATGCCCGGGGTATTGAACTGCATGTTTCTAAGTGTGTTTAAATAAGGCAGTATAGTGATCAAAGGGGACATGCATTTTGGTGCTTTGTACTCTTAGAGGCCCTTTTAATAAATGTTAATGAAAATGAATGTGCATTAAGCGCCCACGGTCCTTTTATTTCTATGGGTGCAATGGCACTTAATGCACATTTATGTCATTAACAGATGTTAACGTTTAGCAAAAGGCCCCTTGTGCACATTTGCAGGAGCAGACCCTGTTGGAGATCCCAGAGTAGGGATAGTGCCCTCAACAACGGCTCATTTCAGCACTTTTTGGGTAAGTGTTCCATCTCTATGGAATAACGTCCACAAGAGCAGTGCCATTTACAGGAATTGCTTGCTTTCAGGAAGTGGCCAAAAACATAAGGCCCAATATTGACTTGCGACAATTATGTGCCTCTAAGGCGCATAGCCATCGCCACTGAACTTTAACTCTGGATATTCAATCCAGGACTATATCTGGCTGTAATGCTCCACACGGCACAGAAGCTAACCAGGTAGTAGCGATATTGAGCTGCTGCTCTATTAGCTCCCACGGGTGAAGATAGTCGAGGTTTTCCCATGTCTATTTTAACCGGGTTAACAGTTCACCATCACTGCTGACTGGTTAGCAAAGGGTGTGACCTCCGCCCTGCCCTGGAACAACCTCGATATGCCCTGCTTCTCTAAGGACAGCATAGGGCATGTAGTGGCGAGATCGGAGAATATTAATCGGCACTAACATCCCTCTACAGCAGCATTTACATGGTTTGTAGGTTTTTAAACCATGTAAATGCCATTCAGTATTGGGTCCATGCTTTTTTAGTATGCTCCAATGAGTCACATTTCATTTAGTCCTGGTTGGGAGCATCTAGGAGGGTCATGTTTAAGGGTGTGCCTATTTTAATGCATGTTGTGATGTGCGCATTTTGCATGTACTTTATCAAATAGAGGCATAAGTGGTGAAAACCGCGCTCAAAACTAGGCGCGAGCACTTATGCATGTTCAATGGTGGGTGAAAGCGTACACACCCAGATTTTTCAAGAACATATACAGTATATTATAGTATTTTATAACTTACGCTCTTAAATTTGCGCTCCACCTATTCTCTGCCCAGGTACCACCCGATACACACTCACAGTGAAAGTACGCGCCGTTGGTCTTACATGCGCACTTTCATAAGAGCAACCATCTACATCACGCACATAGGTAGTCACTTAAGCGCATAAATCATTAAAATACGTACATTTCTGCTCATGCGCGGGCTATAAATGTAGACATGCCTTATAAAATTGCCCTCTATTTGGGTACGGAGGGTCGTGTTGTTAATGAAGGTGGCCAGATGGGCTTTTTATTTACTTGTATGTTATTCTGATTATGTATCTTTCATTGTAACCTGCCCTGGGCTACATTGTAAAGATGGGATAAATGTTCAAATAAATGAATTATTTGAGACAATGAGTGACATAGTGTACACAATAGACTTCTCCCATTGTATTCCAGATGTTCATGATGTCATCAGGATAGGGTTAATAGGGGTCATTGATCTTCCTGATAAATAAATTACATGATTTTGAGTGTGTGCTGGCCTAACGAGGAGACTTGTTTGGTTTCCCAAAATGTGTAAGGTCTCTGAGGTAGTTCTTGTCAGATGAATCTAATCAGTTTCTTTAACAGCTTGACCAGAGAGTTAGATCAGGGGTAGCTTTAAATGTCGTGTACTTGTTTTTACACAAGGCCTTTGACATGCTTGTAGGTGACATGTAAACAAAGCACTTTTGGTATGGGCCTTAAAATAACTGACTGTGTAAGAAATTGGTTGTATGTGAGGTGACAAAGGGTTGCAGTAGACGGAATTCTGCATAACGAAAGGGGTTTACTAGTGATGTGCCACAGGGAATACTCCTTGGTCCATTTCTTTTCCACATTTTCATGAGCAACATTGCATAAGGACTGTCAGGAAAGGTCTGCCTTTTGGTAACTTGACTCTTAGTGGTAGCACCATGAGATGGCTGCTAGGGGTGATAAGAGCCGTTTTGATTTCAGGCCACCAATGGGGTGGGAGCAACTTGTGACTGCGCCTCCTCCCTGCTAGACACCAGGGGCTCCCAGTAACCACCTTAGGGGGTGTTAAGGGTGGGAGGAGTTGGGGGAGGGTGTCAGACACACCAGAGATTTCAGGATTACATGGAATTGGGGACGCTTCTTGAAGGAAATCAGGGTGTCTGGGCGATTGGAGGATTTTGTGTAGCTGCACCTCTTGGGGAGGTGGTGAGCACACCCACACTAACTGCACAAGTGATAGCATGCGGTAAAGTATAATGCACTAAAGGCAATGTGCAGTCCATGCCCATTCTCAGCCCATAACCTGACCACTTCATGCGGCACCACATGGCATGCCAGTGCAGTCACAGTCCAAAAACAAAACCCCAAATACTGAACAAGTGACCTGACCAACTGAGAAACTGGCTGGGAAAATGGTTTACCAGAGCAGTAACAAGGTTGCAAAGCTTAAAGCAAGAAAAAAATGCATTCATCCGATGCGGGCAGAAACTGCATTTTGAACCATAACATTTAAAGGTTCTGCATTAGGAAAACACTTCACCAAAGTCCCAGAGAAGAATGCTGGACTGGTGATGTGAAATGGATGATTGAGACTGCGCCATTCTCTGGGACTTTGCTGAAGTGTTTTCCTGACGCAGAACCTCCAAATGTTATGAATCGAAACATGGCGCTGCATCAAAGAAACCTTTTGAAAAAATGCTTAGTCACCATTCAGCTCCCATTGTGTGGTTTAATGTCTCTACATCCACCATTTCCGCCTGCATCAGATAAATGGGTTTGTTTCTCGCTTTAAGCTTCAAATGATTAAAATGGAAAGTTTCTAACGAAGGGATAATCCCCCTATCACAAACAGTCCGACAAAAAAATGATTGTGCATTGATAGACGGTTACTAGTCTTTGCAACTTTGTTCCTGTTCTGGTAACCCGTTTTCCCAATGAGTGCATAGGTTCAAATGGAGGGTCCCAAGAAATTTTGTGTGGCTGTTATCATGAGATTTTAGCCAGGAGTAGGAGGTGAGAAGGTGAGGTGCTGATGCGCTTCTCTAACTGCAGGGGGCAGATCATGGTTAGTGTGATGAATGTTGTTCTATCAGGCCTTTGACATTTCATATACTAGTCCACACTAACCCTTGGTTATCTCACTTACCTCGCTGTTGACTGTCCTGACTATTTTTCCTTTGTCCTATTGGCGTTCCATTCCACTTCTAGCTTTGAAGCATTGTTATTACAATTTTAAACCACCCTGGTGCTACGGCCTGGGCGGTATATCAAATGTGCAAATAAAGATAAATTATGCTTGCCGCACTCTGTTTCCAATGCTGCAGCGCTGAGTCGCTGGGCCCCCGTGCATTATGGGGGACTGCTTGAGGTGCATTTGGGCCACTAATATGCCTATGCACTAACATGTGCTAATTTGTGCACTAAGTGCTTAGAGCATGTTAGGAAACCGGTCCGAATTACTCCACATATTGCTTGTAAACTTGTTCTTCTTATCTTTACAACCAAGAATGTCTGTCCACCCTGAAATTGTTGTAACCATAATGACAAAGAATTTTTTTCTGACTTATTAGATTTGTTTAAAGTAACATGGTCTGTTGTATTAGGCATTTTAAAAAAATCTCCTTTTTAATATCATTCCAAATCATTGTAATTATGCTGTTGTTCAAACCACCTACTGCATATGTTTCCAGACAACTTTGTTTTAAGTGCATGTAATTAGAATAGGTAATTAGTGAGAAGTGTAGTTCCAGGCTTGCTATATCTCAAAAGTGTTTATTCCTAGAAAAGTAGAAAATCTGCCTTAGCACGTGAGTAAAACATCACAAAAACATGGAGAAGTTTGAACACAAGTACAAGTAAAGAAGTGAAATCTAATCAAACGGGTAAAAGAAAGGTTAAAAATGCTCAGCATAGGCAATCTCCGAAGAAAGTCGTAGCTGTAGGTAAAATAATGGAGTGATAATTCTGAAAGCTCGCCATGCCCTCCCTAAAAGACACAGATATTTGTAGGAAATCAACCCCTCTAGCAGGTCTGGCAAGCCAGACTGACCCCAGCAAATGAAAATAATCAAAAGTAATTAGAAGCGTGCTGGACTGCTCCTCGGAGATCTGTGCAGAAGAATAAACATGCCTTAGTCCTCAGAACCACTGGGAAGGACCATGTCAGAGCTGTTAGGTGCCGTGACCTTGTCCACATAAAGATGTGATTTATGAAGTGCAGGGCACAGCAGCAGGGCTTCTGTCTTCTCTAGGAGAACCAAATTACTGAGGTGGAGATTAACATGCTTTCAGCTGGGCCTATTTCCAGACCAAGGGAAATTTTGTATTTACATTTCGTTTACCTTTAATTTCCTCTTCTTTTTAACAGCTTTTTTTGACTGTTAAGAAAAAGACTTGGCCAAATGTGATGGTAGGGAGGATTCTTAGCACAACTAGTGATATTTATATTCAGGTGATAAAGCTGAACTTCTACTTCAATGTAGAACAAATTAGTTTAAAAAAATCCACTGGTTTAATCCAGGAGATCTAAGAAAGGGAGGATTCTAGTATGCAAAAAGCAATGATTTGGAACGTATAACGGTTTTTTACGGGACTGATGCAAGGCTGTTTGATGCCCCTGGTGAACCTTCAACCAGGTCATCACAACACCGCCCTTTCCACAGCCATCCTGTAAAAATGCAGAATTGTACATCATACTCTTAAATATTAAACTTTTCTTTTTATTTATTTGTGTTGAGCTTGGGCCTTTTCGGTAGTAGTTTAAGGCAAGCTACCATCAGCCCAGAAGGTTTACAATTTAACGAGCTGATGCAGAAAAGCTTAGCGTAACATTTTTTGGCACATATCCCACACTAGGCTTGCTCTCCGATGCAGAAGGCAAGCTAGCACCAGAAAAATGCCAAAAAAAACCCCAACCATGCTAAACTGCAGCGCATGTGCCATACAAATCCCTGCATAAGAAACTGCATCCGATGTAAAAAAACTGCGCTGAAACTTATTGCAGTTTTTATACTGTTTTTTAATGCTGGATCTTCGCGCCAACTTCGGGCAGGGGTAAAGATCCAGCCAGAAGTAAAAGTATCATCCGAAGTGAACTTTGACATTTCACCTTAGATGATTCAGGCATCCATCGGGGAAAGCTCCCAATGCCATCAGAATACTGTCAGGGGCTGGTGTTCCCTCCTCCAACATCAACCCCCTGACAGAAACCAAATCTCCAGTGGCCCAGCGGTCCTGATCCCCCCACCCACCCACTAAAAAAGACATCCCTTATGGCCCCAATCCCACTCACCCAGCCACCCAATAACAAAAATCCCTGGTGACTCCTGAAACCCCTTACCCACCTCCCTCCCAGTACCTTTAATCTGAAGCGGAAGCATTGCTCACACGCTCCCGCCCTGTGCTGGTGGGGGATCAGTGTCATGTGGGCAATGCTCCTACTCCAGATTAAAGGTACCCGGAGGGTTCGGGGGCCACCTGGGATTTGTATTATTGGATGGATGGGTGAGTGGGCTTAGGACTGCTGGGCCACCAGGGTTATTTTTTATTGGGTGGGTGGGTGGATCAGGGCCACTAGGCCACAAGGGAATTTTTTATTGGACAGGTGGCGGATCAGGGCTGTTGGGCCACCTGGGACTTTGTTTCTGTTGGAGGGTCAATGTTTGGGGGGAGCACCGAACTCTGAACAGTATGCTGATGGCAATGGAGCTTTCCCCGATGTCTAGGTCATGGGAGGTAAAGTATCAAACTTCACCTCAGATGACCCTCTTTCTCGGGGACAGCATGCCAAACTTGTGCCGCCTTTTGTGGGCATGCGTTTGGCTTGCTCTCTCAGTCTAATGCTGACATTTTGCACACTGGGTAATTTGAACATTGCATCCCAGCGCAAGGAGTCAGCATTAAAGTCGCGCTATGAAACCCTGCACTGGAGCTTTAAGCACTGGGCTCTAGCGCAGGCTTCCTGCATTGGCCTGTGAGTTTGTGTGTGTGTGCCCTCTCACTGCAAGTAAAATAATGTGCTGATGCTTTGTTGAGATTGGGTAGCTGTCAGGATCTCTTAGTTTGCTTTCAGCCCCTCAGAAGGTGCTGGCCCTAGGCAACCATCTTGTCTTGTCTGAAGGTTGTGCCAGCCCTGGTGTCCTCCAGCCACAAAATGTTAATTTCTGAAGTTATTTCTGGTTTATACATCCACAGCTTAGAGTGGACTGGGTTGGGTTACTCTATATATCTTTCATGCAAAGCTTGCTGCTATCAAATATTGGACAAATTACTTGAACTGATTTGCTTTACATTAAAATCACTGCAGTGACCTATTTTTCTGTAAGCAAACCTCCAAGACTAATGCCCCTATATAAAGATATTTTTGTATAAAACTGGCTGCAGCCTAAGTTTTATTTCCCTCCATTTCCGTTCCCAATGTTGCAGCTATGTCTGTCCGCAGGAAGCCTGTTAAAAGTGGACACTGCCGTTATTTCATCTGGATTTGCTCGGGCTGGCTTTATTTGCTTTAATGATGTGCTGGAATGCGCCAAGCCCAGAGGGTATCCATTAGCAAAACTGTAGCCCCGCACTTTTACTTATGGGATGTGCATGAAGTTAAAAGAGACTTAAAAGAAGCATCGGTTTACAGTCTACTGGGAATATCGAGCTTGCTACTAACGTCTTCCCTCTATTTAAAACAAACAATCACAAATGAAGGCTGCAGGAGCGGTGTGAGAGTCTGTGGGCTGCTCAAAAATACTCTAGTGCCAGAAGAAAGCTTAAATAAAACAAAGGAAACTATTATATAAAAGTTAGGATTATTCTTACCGAGGAGTTTATCCAAGACACCGGGAATTTAATTTAAGACCTATTTGTTTTTGTTTGTTTGTTTGTTTTGTTTTGGGGTTTTTTTTTTTTTTTTTTTGCAGAGTTTGTCTCCTGAAGTTATTAACTTGAATTTAAAAAGGGCTGTTGATTGAATCCTCCCACCCTGCTTCAGGAGATCAGCTAGAAACATTTTCTCTCTGTGCATAAGAACTGTACCAGTAATGAGATAATGTTAGTACTGACGTTCACCATTAAACCCCCTTCTATACTTCAGGGATTGTGGTCGGACAGTAGGGGTGTGCATAGCCAAAAAAATCAAAAACAAAACACGATTTGCTTCGTCTTGATTTTAAATGAAGTTTTTGTGATTTTCTCGTATATGTGCGTGTGTGTGTGCATAGATTCATCTTAAATGCACACCCTCGCTGCACGTGAGACCTTTTTTTGCTTATGCAAACCGATTGTACATGCATTAATCCATAGCCTAGGTGTGCACAAGCCATTTGCCTACACAAAACGTTTTTTTAGGCACCGGTAGGAACTAACGAAACCCCTGCGAGACAGCCTGTGCAAATGGCTATGATACAGACTCCTCCTAGGGTTTCTTACAGCGGGGTCTCTGTCGCGGCCTCTCCTCTAGGGCTCTGTCGGCCTGCGAGTCCCTAAACTATTAGTGAACGGAAGCATCTTCCTCGCCTCCTTCTACTGGAAATCCGGTGCACACTGCCATCTACAGGCAACAGTCTGCATTAGCAGCCAACATATCCAACCCTGCATAAGAACCCTTGCCCCGTCACATTGAAATCCCCCCCCCCCCCCCAACTCGCACTACCCTTTCCATGAAATCCTGATTTAGCCAGGACCTGCTACTGATACCAAAAGTCCTTTTGTTTATCCCCCAACATTTCCTCCTTTTCAGTGCAGCTTTGTTAAAGGGGGAAAAACTTCCTATCAGAAACCGAGCTCGAGCAATCCGTTTCCCAGATTACTTGTATTTAATACACAATGCATCATAAAACAAATCTCTCATCCTGACAGGAAGAAAATAGAACAGCTCATAGTTCGAGCTGGTCCAATTTATGGCTGAATAAAAAAAAAAAAGGTTCCAACAATGGGCAAGTTGAGGAAGGACAGGAAATCAATGATCAGCAAACCGGGGGCTCTTTAAGGTTCTCAAGCCCCAAACTGTATAGGAATCTTTTGGCCAGGTTGTAGGTTATTTACAAGGGATTTTTCCTGTCCTACCTACCACTGCTGTCAAACAATAGCCATTATCTGAAGGAGCAGTCCAATGTCACAGATAACAGACCGCCGAGAAGAATTAATCATCGCCTCTTCCATGAAAGGTGGACCTCTTTCCCTTTCCAAATACATTTATTGCGTTTGAGTGTGAGAAATACATTTATCTTGTTTTCTTGTCTTGATGTGGGTGACATTTCTATTACTCACGCGATTTGAAAAAAAGAAAACATATCAAAAGTTCATCCGTAAAACAATATGCCTAAAGAGTGAGAATTTCTTACACAACTATACGATTCAGCTCTGAAGGTTTCCTACTTCTGAAAGAGGCCGAAATCTTTATTTTAAGGTTGCTTCGCGTCCTCGATCTTTTTATTTTTTTTTTCAAAAGTATTTATTGGATAATCCATTTTAAAGACCTTTTACCATACATAGAGAAGCCATTGCCAAAGGCACAGATCTTAATAAGCTGAAAGATGAATCGCACGCAGTGGGATACAGATGATTTTATTCTGAAAATATAAAAGACTCGCGTCCAGAGCTTTGGAAATGTGCGTATACTGATTTTCTTATGTCAAAACGCAGCGCTCATAAAAGGTTTGCGCTTGGTGGATTATGTATAAATATTTTAACCTCCTGGTAAATTAAACGCTGCAAAAGTTTTGGACCATCGATGGATCACTGTTCTAGTACTAATTAAACCAATCCTACGTTCTCAAACATCACATACTCAAAAAGTATTTTGCTTTGTTAGGCTTGAAGGTTTTTTGTTGACAAGTTAGCTGAACGAACCCCTGGTTTTATAACGCGGTAATTATTTCTTAAAAATGGAACCCGCTCGGAATTGAACATTTGCTGATTAAATGTGGCCTATTTAGTTAAAAATGGCCAGGTTGTAAATCTGTCCTAATCCCACCTTTTCTATACATGCTGTAGTTCAAATGAGAAGGGGCAGTTTAGGCTATAAGGTCACCTGGTTTCAGGAATTCAGCCTATGCCTTCCTTTTAACGAAAAAGGAATGCGCGCACATCTGCCTTTGCAATTTTTAAATCGTTGAAAACGCAGTAAAGTGCCCGGAGTTACACGACAACGCAGACGGACACGCTAAACACATATGTACGTTTCAGCACATTGAGGTTTTCCTGTCAAAGAAAGCGTCCCACCCAAGAGCTCCCCATTGGTTGTTGATTACATGGAGACACCGACATGTTGTAAGGGGATGGCGCATCCGTAATCCGTGTGTCCTATAGGACTCTCGGGCGACCTTTTACTGACCTCTCCCGCCAGAGGAGGCTGCTGTCACTTTAAAAATTTAGCGAACGAGGAGCCTCCGTCTGGCTCCCGATCAGTCTGTGCCGGGGAGATAGCCGCCTTTCTCTCTGCCCTCGTTATCGATGGCCGCGCAGCTCCACTTTCCAGAGCCCGTGCGCGGATTGCGAACCTGCGCGGCCGGTCTGCCGCAGTAGCGAAAGGCAGGGTCGAGAGCAGTGGCTCTCGGGGATCACAGTCCAGTCCGTGGGGCAGGGCCAAGGAGAAGTTCTAAACTTGCCTTGCACACGTCGGGCTGCTAGCGGAGAAAGCGAGAAAAGGAGGAGGCGAGAGAGGGAAGCGGGGGCCGGCCGAGCACCAAAGGAAATACTTCAGGCGAGAGGACTTTTAATATCTTCCTCAGGGCACATCCCTGCTGCACATCACTCGGGCGCGGTACAGCGAGAAAAAACACACCGATAACAAGAAAAGAAAGAAAGTTGACGTGGGAACTGGAAAGGAGATTGCCATGTAAACCCCAAAGGCTGGTTTACGAGCGCTTCGGGGAGCCCCTCTTTCCTCCCATGCGTGCTTTATTCTTCCGAGCCGAGAGTGATTTGTACGTTCAAAGGTAAGAGGATCGTGCGACGGGCTATACGGCTGCTTCTCGCGTCCTTTCTCTTTGATTCGTGAGCTGAGTTCCTCGCTGGCCCTGAGCTTGTGGTTAGCTTTGGCGTTTCCTTGTTCCCTTTGCGGGCGCTATCCCTCCCTTTCCTCAGGCTGGGCTCCGATCCTGCAGTCTGTCTGTCTGTCTGCAGCGTGTCTGGCTTTTCAGGGATTTAGAGGAAGTTGCAGGGGCCAAAACCTGCAATTTTTGGCACGAAGAAGCTTCGGCACACTTCCCCAGAGCGAGGTTCGATCCTGAAGTTTGTCTGTTTCAGCTAAGTGTCCTACTTGTTTTAAGCTAATAAAGTCACTTTCCTCTACAAGAAAATCAGCGGAGAAGGGACTTATGCAATGCAACTCCCGGATTTTCACTACAAATGTGCATCATGTGAAAGACATTCGCTATGAAGTTTTCCGGTTTTTATGGAATATTTTTTGCGAATAAGTGTAACTGTTTCAAGCATGAAAACCTAAGCTTACTGCCGTTCTTTATGTAGGGCACAATTTGCTGGCAAACCCTTTAGCCTGTGCTACAAATATTCTGATGTAAAGGAATCTGATTTTCACTTGGCTCCTTAAAATAATAATGATTACAGTTACTTAAAGATCCGCATCAAAAGACCAATATGCTTTTGGAGCAATTAGTCGTTTTCATACTCGCGATTCTGATACATTGCAATTTAACTGCGATGCATTCTTGCAAACAACTAAAAAGTTTTCAAGTTTAGAAATTTTCCAGGTGTTGTTAAAAGTATACCTGGCCTGATTTCCTTGGCCGTAGAATTTGGTGTTTTCTTCGGCTTCCGTGTGAGTTGCAATAGCCTTTGAACCCTTCAGTTCTCAACGCTTAAAACCCCACAATTTCGAGGGACACCCACATCGCTTTAACGGCAGTAAATTAGGTTTCCGTGCTTGAAACAGTTACACTCCAACTCCTAGCATCTTGTATGGAGGCAGCCCAAATTACACGATAGCTTGATTGAAATTTCCACCTCACCCCTTTTATGTTTCAGATTTATTTACCCTTGCAGTGCAAAAAAAGTTCGGCAGACCGCTCATTAAAAGTTCACCAAAGATTCCGTGGCCAGGAGACCCAAGAATAATAGCAAATGGAGCTCCCTTTGCTATAGTTCTAATAAATGTCTTAGATTCTTTTTTTGTAGCCTGGAAAGTTAAGTGCGGAAAAAAAGCTTTGGCCACTTTTAAAAACACAGTGATCGTCCACGACTTCTCTCGTTGGCTCCTTCTGGGAACGTGCTCGGTGCTTATTAACTGCATCGAGTTAAAAGGTTCATTTGTGCCGTTTCGTGCCTTGTGCCCCCTACGTCTGTACCTTGTCCCCCTTGAAGATTGGGTTGAATAAATGACCTTACTCTAGGTCTGGATTATTAACCTGGATTCTAGAATAAATTGTTTTAAGGCTAGATATAGTTAAGTTTCAGCTGCCCTTCGGTTCTATTTAATAAATGATTCCGCGCTGTTGGAGTAATAGTACACTCTATTATTTAACCCTTGATATGGAAGTTATTCAGAGTTTTGTTAAGTGAATTCTGCTTCCGTACGCTTGGCCGGGTTCTTATTAACTTTCGCGTGAAAAGTTAGCTTGTCTTCTTGCAAATATGAATTATCTCCTTCTGGAATAATCATATTTGTGTCAGTATAACAAATATGTTTCAAAGAGTGAAACCTATTTATTTACAACTCCTGCAGCTGCATTAATGTATTGGAACTTGCAAAGGGCCTGCTACAAAATCTGCAGTGATATTCAGTCAGATACACTGATAGACCATGAGTTTATACTGTATTCTTTTTTTTAAGCTGAATGCAAGCCGTCTTGATTTTTTAAATTTTTTTCCTGGCACTTTTTGGTATGTGTTGATTTCCGAAATACAACTGGGTTGCTACAGTTTGATGCATGCTTATATTCTCTTGGATTTCTTTCCCCTCTTTTGGCAGGGAGTAATGTGTTATTTTCCAAATTTAGTCATTTCCTTCAATTGAAAGCATCGGGGAACTGATACAAAAAATATCAGAGTGTAATATTAATTGAGCTGATAGCATTTAACCTTAGGGACATTATTTAGAAAGAGAATCTAAACTTCCAGTATATGGTAACTCTCAAGATGCTGAATGAAATGAATGTACACTATGAAAATATTTTGATTTGTCACAGCAGACCAAAATTACTATAATATATACAGATTTAGGTTAGGGTAACTTTTATAATACAGGGTCCAGCATGTTCAAAGCGTATTGCTTAGGATTCTGTCATTTTAATTCATCAACACAACTGTAATGCTATAATTAAGAATATTGATATTCAACTAATTAGTGCAGATCACTGATTGTCGATGTAAACATACCTGTTCCTGGCTGTGCAGGAACAATTCATATGCATACTAACACATGTTTTTTTTAATTGCAGTATTTGATTTTTAAAGAAACCACAAGGAAAGTAATTTTATTTGTTTTTGATTTATTGGAGATCTATGTGAGGATTTATTCTTTTCACATTATTCCCCTCTAGGTCCTGGATGAATTTTGTAATGTGAAATTCTGCATAGATGCCAGTCAACCAGATGTAGGCAGTTGGCTCAAGTACATCAAATTCGCTGGGATCTACCATCAGCACAACCTTGTGGCATGTCAGATCAATGATCAGGTAATGCTGTGATGATTTCCACCTCTTTCTCTAAGAGCTTTAAGGTGCTACTGGAGCTTGGGCTCTTGTGCCCTGTTTTCTGCTATGGTAAAAGCTGGAACTGAGACTTTATTTTTTGGACTATGTTTTTCACTGTTGGATATTTTTCCCTCATGTTTAATAAGTTATGTAATGCTCTGTTGTCTCCAGGGAATGTATATTGTGTGATTGCCGTTCGCCCCATTTTTTCATAGTTCAGTTTTAAATGAGTGGCTGCCAGATTTAGATTCCTTTGGGTGGAAACTGTAATTAAAAATGTGAGCTATAATTAATGATTTAAAAGAATCAATCCAGTATATGACTTTTTGGGAACACATATATAAATCTCTACACTGGTTTAGATATATCACATATGTTTCTATATTACCAACGACTTTGTTCAAAGACATATGAAGAGAAATCTTTATTGAATAAGGCCTTAAATATATTCTGTTTTTGGTTTTTTTAATTTTTGTTATTTTTCTCTGGGATAGTTCAGGAGCTGATACCTAGCCTCTTACTGTTATACTGAAACACTCCCTGTCACAGTGCTTAATAAGAGATGTTGTCCTCCGTTGAACTGTTTTCTAGCTCTGCTTTTTGTCCATGAATTACGAGAATATGGCAGGTAGAGTGCTCCATCTGAATAAACTTATGCAAAATTATGCTTCAGCTTATACCCCGAGCAGCAAAGGGCAACCTTTTTTTTTTTTTTGGATTCCAAATCAAATATGTAATTTATTATGTTGTTTAAATCACTTCTCAACCCAGTCCTCGGGCACACCTAGGCCCATCGGGTTTTCAGGATTCCCACAATGAATATGCATGTAATAGATTTGCATAGAATGAAGGCGGTACATGCAAATTTATCTCATGCATATTCTTTGTGGGAATCCTGAAAACCCGAAGTGCCTAGGTGTGCCCCAAGGATTGGGTTGAGCAGCACTGGTTTAAATGACCAGACTGTCTTTCATGTATTTAATTACCAATTAGTAAAATGCATAGGGAATATTTTGTGGAAATATTTATTTTACAAATGTTTGGGAAAGAATTGTAAGTGGATATGTAATTTCAAAAAAGAAAACACACTAGTTTTGTGTATAAAGCCTAATTTACATAGGGGCACCACATATGATGCGCTGTTGCATTTACTCTCTGTGAGGGGGAGGGGAAATAACCAGACAAGCAGCTATTAGATTGACTTTTTTGGCCAGCACTGGTTTCCTAGATTTAGAACAGACTCTTAAGTTTACTTGTACTTCTTAAAAATCCAGTCAATTGCCTTGTTCATTTCCTTGTTTTTTCATTTTTATCAAGTGGTGTGTTCCAGATGAAGCATGAAAAAATACAGTTTAATAAATGGGGTGTTTTATGTTGTGATACCATCTTTCCTCCTTTTATCTGTATCCGTTTCCCCCCACCTTCAAAAAACTCAATGACAGCACTCTAAAATATATCGGAACACAGAAATCGGTTTGATCTAAGAAACATTTTTTGAAGATTTAGGCTTTGTTTGTTTTAAAAGCTGCCCTGAAAATAAGACCTCTGCTGAAACGTATTTACATAGAGCTTTAAGACTTGTTTTGTCCCTTGCTGCATTCAGATTTTTAATATATTTCTGGTTTTTAGCAATTGTTTAGATGATCTGTTTGTCTAGTTTGCTTCATCTTTCTGCTAAACTGATATGGTTGCAGTATTAGTCCTCTAGAATGCATGGAAATAAAGGTGAATAATAATATTAGGCTCATGCCTTTCATAGGTGAGTTTTATATTCCAGAACCTTAGGTATTCCTCTCTTATTAAAGCCCATTAGAGTGTTGTATGTAAAGCGTGTTTAACATGAAAACTAATGCATAGTAAGTACACAGCCTCCACAGTAACTGTCCGGCATGTTCCCTCTAGTTTCTGCATGGGCGCATACCCTAGCGTGCAGCACAGTTAACTCTGCTGCACCCATAGAAGTATTATTATGTGCATCCACACTAATTACCACATTGACAGTGCATGATATGGATCTTGTGCTAACTGCAATGTGCTCTTCATGTCCACACTGCTCATAGGGTGCCCATTCCCTATCCCTTCACATAATGGGGGTTAACGTATGTTTTAGTGGCTAGTAGCCATCATGCCCATGTGGTATTGGGTACCATGAGCTGTTATCGCCTTCTAAAACATGTGTTAACATCTTAGTGGGCTTTAGTAAAAGGAAAGGGCTCTTAAGTGTGTACCTCAGGCCAAGTGACACTTTTTTTATTTGACTGACGTGAACCAAAAGCTAGTCAAGAAACATATGACATTAGCCCAAGAAAAAAAGGTTATTTCTTTTTATATTTGTTTTCTGGCTTATTGACCTTTATATCTGTGCTGTGTCATCTAGGAAATATATTTGGAGAAATGTTAATTGGCAGTGATGTGAGATGCATCAGTGTTTTTTAATCCTCAGCAAATATTGCACATCAGTGTTCAAAACTGTGTGCAAATCTAGAAACCTGGACTAGCACAATATTAAAACAAAAAACATTTATTACATGCAATCTTTGGCTGCAGTCCTCAGGATGGCTAGTTCTGAGACGTATCTGCAACTGCGCATTTAAAGATAACATTATTGTTTCCCAAAAGAGTGTCTTATTTATTTAACAACATTTTTATACCACTGTATCTACCAGTCATAGCGGTGTACAGAGAACAAAAACGTGAATAACTTTATATAGAACATAATTGATAACAGGTTGGACATGAAACGTAATTGAAGACAAATTTAACAAGTTTGATAAGAAAATAAGTTGTGTTTCTAGAGCCATAAATGTTGAAAGTATTCGGTCAAGGGCAGCCCAGGCAGAGGGCCTAGTTCAGCTTCAGTGTGAGAAAGCTGCACTTAGAAGAATCAGGATGAAAGAATTTTTCCCAGGTCTGCAGTTTCACACTCTTTTCCATGAGGAATCAGACCTGCCAACTGGTGAATAAGTGCAGCTCATCATGTAATGAACACTCCCTTTCTGAAAAAGATTATTCACAGCCCAAGCAGGGACCCGGAGACACTTGATCAGCAGGAATTGTTCACCACTAATTACTTCAACTCACCTGTAAACCTCCCAAGCAAACATTGCACTGTACCTGAATTGGAAAGGGATTGTTGCCAGTCCTCTGATCCTTCCAGCTGAACATGGGTTTCTAAGGCTAAATACAAGGTCAATTGAAAGACAGGTATGAGATTGCAGACAGCTGGAGGTAGATGTTTCAGATAGCATGATTGTCTAGGATCTAGTCACTGTTTGGCAGGACCTTTTCTTTTAGGACACGAAAAAGGAAAGGAAAAAACCCCTTTGTGTAGGTGAGAGCTTTTTTTTTTAGATGTCCTGGTTTTTTTCCATTCTGAAGTTTAAGGTCAGGTTTCAACAGCTTTAGAAAAAGGCAGAGAGCTTCCTTCTTTTAAATAAGTGTACAGATGAACTCTGCTGAGATGAACAGCTCAGTAAGACAAGGATTAAGTCAAAACATGTATGCAAGATGCTATTTACTTTTCTTAGATTTAAGGGAGGTGGAGACCTGGAGGAGGGAAAGGCAGCATGTTTATGATGCTGAAGGAATGGTCTTATATGCTTTTGTGCTTAAGATGTATTGTGGAGAAACCACATTGTAAGAAGTACTACAGTGGGTCAAGGTTTTGTCTCATTTTAAATAACAAAACCCTATCCATATTTTACCATTTATTTGAATACTATCTAACCTCATAAGCCCTGTGTTTTCTTATAGTTATATCAAGTTCTGTCTCTATGGTGCATCTTTTAGACCTGTAAGTCTTAAGATTTGTAATGGCATCCTCTGTGCAGCTCTCAAGCCAGGTTTTCATGTTTTTAATGGAAATGCTGCTGTTATTAGCTGCATCGATATTTCGAGGATTTTTAGAAAGCCAGGCAGTGTTCCTAAGCTACTCAAGTTCTAAGCAAATTGCCTGCTTTTGGTAAACTAGACTAATCTGTCTGCAAAGAGGAGGCAGAACTAAATCTGTGACAATCATGCTAGAACTATAGCAACGTCAGGATTTAAAACACCCCATCCCCTCAATAAATTTTCTCCTATTTATTGCTGAAATGGCAGTTAGCTTGACGTATCCCGCAGTGCTATATATCCACCCAGAATTTGTGTTAGCTATCCAGTACATGACCAAATAAAGTTCCATTGTGCCCATTTTAAATTATTTTTCCCTGATTTTTAGACATTTTTTCATGTTTGTTTCCACTTTTGCTTTTTTTGCATTTGCAATGTATTCAAGCTAAAATATTTTTAAGCATGCAGTTTGATTGTATGCTTGTTAATTCATAGATATGTCTGCATACAAGCCATTTGCATGCACTTTTAATTTTTGACAGCCAAACAAACCTAATATGTGTTCACAAAATCATATTCCTGCTATCCAGCATTCTTCTGAGAGAAACTAATGCCAGGAAATCATCTTTCCAATTTTCTTCTTACAATCCTGTATATTGCAGTCCAGCATCTGATATTAGGAAATGTCACCTGATATGTGCTCTAAAAATCATTGCATACTAAAATCACAGTATTGGTAAGGCAGTCACAGTTATAATAATTGCATGGCAGTCTGTACAATGTAATAAATGTTATACATATTTACATTTATTCGTAGAATCCTTTGATTTATGAGAGTTTTACAAACTCTTTTAACATGCAAAAATTCTAGTTCTTCAGATTTACTAACCACTCTTCCCCCCCTCTTAAGCCAAACCACTGCAGAAGGAAAGCAGGTGTAGCCATTGACCTTCCTCAGGGTCTCATCCTAGTCTGTCCAGTAAGATGCCTTATGTGGACAGATGTCTTAGGAGTTAGTTGTGGGGATCCAAACATTTATTTCTGATGCTCTATCAGCTTCTAATAAATCTTAAGTACTTCACGTGAAAGTAGTAGCAATTACTTATACTAGATCCATTTGACTTACCATTCATGCATTGGTTTAAATGATGCATATGTTCAAATACCTAAAGCTGTAACTATATACAGGAAAATGTGTTTGTGAAATTAGCTATTCAAATATGTGTTGATAAAAATATGTGAATTTACATCCTCAAACACTGCATATTCATTAAGCCACCTGGAATCCAGTGGCAGATCTCAGCTTGTTTATCTGACATACTGCCTCCTGGAACCTAATATGACGAAAACTGAACTATTCATGTTTTCTCTCAACATTTCCACCAAGCTGCGTGGGAGCCCTCTGGCTGCGCTGTAGCCAATAGGGTTAGTGATAGCACAGCACTTCCCCTTACCAGCAGCAATATGGCCGAAGGACGTCCGCACAGCTTGGCAGAAACATGGGTCTCAAACCCACTTCCTCTTTTGGTGGATAATATGCTCATCCTCTATTTCCTGTCTGCCCGCAGCACTGGGAGTGTGTTCAACTTCTCTTTGCACATCCAAAACATTCTCAAAACATATCGAGGGCTTACTGAGAAGCACCTATGTGGTCAGCACCTGCTATAACTGCTTTCTTTAAAAATTCCCCACCATATAAATCACGATGAGGGTAATGTTGTAAACCTCTACACAGCACGCATTGCTGTGTATATTTTAGACCTATTTTATGAAGTATGCACGCATGTTACTTTGAGGTGCATCTTTGTGCCTCTATTTTATAATCGAGTTGCAGCAGTTACACCTGCTGTACAGCAGTCAGGAATGCCCATATTCGGATGTTCAGAAAAGCGCACAAGTTAGAATATCTTATAACTTACACGTGTAAGTTTAGGCTCATCCAAGCTCCAACCACACACGCTCAGACTGAAAGTATGCATGATAGGATTTAAGTGCGTGCTTACAGAATAGTGACCTAAAGCGCGGTGTAAGCACCTATTCACGTGCATCCTTTCAAAAAGGGACTTATGCTCATGACCTGCATACAACCTTCCTCACATCTCTAGGTGGCAAAAATTAATCTGCCCAAAATGGAGTGGGATTTGGGGATGAAATCAGAGACAGGACAAAACGTTACATGGATTGCGGCAATATTTAGGCATTATCCATATAAGTTATGCATTCAGCTATAAATGCAGAAATGGCAGAAATAACATTATATGGATAAGTTATCCACATGAAGTTATGCTGGCATTTTCAGTTTTCACAGTTAAAGTCATTTTCTAGCTGAAAAAACACAAAGTTATACAGATAAGTTATCCATACAATCTTGTACATTCTGCAGCCAACTGAATATTTACTTCATTGTTTCTTTCTATATAGTATTGCCAAAATCTCTCTATTGCATCGCCAAAACTTTTATTCACTCATTCATCTCCTTCTGATTGGGTTAGTGTGACCTCCCTCTCACAACCTGGTCTTCCACTGAATCTTCTTCCTTTGGCATGGGCTATTCAAACTTAAGCTGTCTGCTTTTCTCTAATCAGAGAAGAGCAGTGCTTTTTACAGTGCTCTGCTAGAGAAGTGGATATTGCCTCCTGTGACACCTTGCTGTGAGTTCTAGCTGTTTATTAATTATTTATTGT
Organism: Ichthyophis bannanicus; assembly: GCA_033557465.1. Classification (NCBI taxonomy): domain Eukaryota; kingdom Metazoa; phylum Chordata; class Amphibia; order Gymnophiona; family Ichthyophiidae; genus Ichthyophis; species Ichthyophis bannanicus. The sequence goes on along the minus strand of CM066038.1, from coordinate 455,598,489 downwards.
TTGTCTAACTGTTTATTTAATTATTTATTGTTTGTCTTAGTGGTGTGCTAGTTCAGCCTTCTCAGTTATAACTTACCTTGCCTCTCTCAACTAACTGGGCTTTGTGTGGTAGCCAGGTTAACTGTTCATTTTAAATTAAATCTCTCTCCCCAGAACTTGCTGTGTGTTAAACTTTTTTTCCTGTCCTAGCCTGCCTGAGTGAATCCTCCCCCTCCCCCCCCCTGCTGAGGTATTGTGTAACCTTCTTCCTGTTTCCTCCACGTGTGCATAGTCTGTTTTAGTCTGCTTTTCTCTGATCAGAGAAGAGCAGTGCTTTTTACAGTGCTCTGCTAGAGAAGTGGATATTGCCTCCTGTGACACCTTGCTGTGAGTTCTAGCTGTTTATTAATTATTTATTGTTTGTCTAACTGTTTATTTAATTATTTATTGTTTGTCTTAGTGGTGTGCTAGTTCAGCCTTCTCAGTTATAACTTACCTTGCCTCTCTCAACTAACTGGGCTTTGTGTGGTACCCCCCTCCCCCCTGCTGAGGGTTCAGGACAGGGTACCTTGTAACTGCCCTCTTTAATAGGACTTATTTCCCTCCATCCCTCCCCGGCACCCACCCACCCCTGGGGTAATTGTAGTTTTATAGGTACTTGCACATCTTAGAGGAAAGGGGCTGCTCTCAGGTGCAGCTCGTTATCCAAATCAGTCATACACAGAGGACCTGAGATTAATTACTTAAGCTTCAGGTACACAAGGTGTATTAGGGGTATTAGATACACTTTTATTGGTATAAGCATCTACACCAATCCTTATTATATACAGAATTTAAAAGACCTAAACACAAGCTTTAAACTAAGATGCAGACAGAAGTCCAGCAACGAGGTGGGGGTTCTCCGGTCTTTTGCATTGAGTGTCACATGTATGATTTTCTCCCAGTTGGTGAGAGGTCTTACGTATGCACTAAGTGCAAAGAACTCTTTGCTCTCAGGGAACGAGTCCGTTCTCTAGAGGCTAGAGTAGCAGACCTGGAAGACATAAGAAAGACAGAGAAGTACATGGACGAGACCTACAGGGATATAGTCCTGAAGTCTGTCAGACGGCTGCCTAGGGTGAGAACTTACACAATCTTGACGATGCATATATTCATATGATTCTTGCAAGGTATTGTGGGTATTGTAGTTCATTCACTCCCAAACACAGCTGATGACAATAATTTGAGTTGTGAAACCAAGTGGTAAGATCAATAAAATACTTCTTTTATTGATGGGGTTTAATTCACCCAGCACATGTATGCTTGATAGCACTATAAATGAGGTTACTTGCTTGCAGTGTTTAAATGGATAACAAAAAGTCACAAAGTAAACCAGAAAACAACCTTCAGCTTGTCAGGCATTTAGCTAATGTTTTCTTAGCAAATAATTACCAAATACAAAGGCACAAAGTAAAGAATAAACTTTGCTGGTTAGGTTAACTTCTGCTTATTTTCCACGCCGATCTCAGCAGTGATTCTCCCTTGCTCACACACACAATCAGGTGCAGCCCTAATTACTATCAATGGACCAGCTGAAAGCCTTTAGCTGGCTGGCTGCTACTGTGTGAGCCCAAATCCTGCTTTAAGAGCTGTTTGCAGTGGAAATAAAGAACAAAGTTAGGTTTCTTTGTGATGGCTGATGTGTTTGCTCACGGAAAACTAGCAATAGCATTTAGATAGAGAACAGTCCATATAAATAGTTTCATCTGCTGTATCTCCCTCTTCATCAACAATCATAGGGTCTATATCATACATTGGCACAGATGAGTCTTTCATTAAGGCACTATCATGAGAATGCTTATTCCCTTGCTGCCATTCTCTATTATAGATAGGGTCTGGATCAGTGTTCATACCTGAGCCTCTCCTGCTATCATTATTCCTCTCTGTATAGCCTGGCCAATATGTAATCCAATTCTGATGTCCAGCCTTCCAATCTTGATCCCTGGACACTGGATCTCCTCTCACATACCTTCTGGCCTTGGTCTGAAAGTCCCTTCCACATGCAGTCTTCTCTCTTCCAGGTAGCCACTGGTGATTCCTATCTCTGCCACTCCATTCCTCTGGCTGAATCCAGTCCAATGGACTCTGCTGGCTTTTGGAATACCTCCCAGTATGAGTACTGCCTTGGAATCTCCCAGACCTTCCAATGGCCTTTCTTCTCTTCCTTCCAGAGAGTTTCCTTCTCTCTCTATCTGCGTGGCTTTTGCTGAAGCTGTTCTTCAAACTGTTGCTGAAAACTGTTCTCTGAAGAATAATCTCTATTCTTATTCTTTCCTAATGTGTGCTGCTCCCTAACACAGTGCAGCTGTCTTGAATCAGGCCCTGCCCTTTGAGATGAGTGCTTAGGGATTACCTCATAGCTCTCTTGATTGCACACACATTTTCTCACTTCAGCCCCTCTCATGGCTGCTGGAAACCTGGTGCATTCTGGGACTGGTAGTCTTTTATGTGAAAACTCTGTTTTCTTGCTTCTACCAGAACTGACAGGTTGCTTGTTCAGAGTCACATCATCTTTTCTATAGCTCCTACCTGAGCTATGATAAGCTTCCTTATCACATGTCCCACCTCCAGTCTGGCAGCATCTCTGTTGCCATGGAGGAGAGAGGTCACGTGACAGGAGAGCATCACCCTGGTGTGGCAGGAAGTGATCCTGTAACTAGGACCTGTACTCCAGGTGATGTAAAACCCTCTCGCACTGAGGACGTTTCTCCAGGGTCATGTCCCCATGAGGGGAGGGTCAGGATAGCTGTTATAGTTGGTGATTCAATCATTAGGAATGTAGATAGCTGGGTGGCTGGTGGACATGAGGATCGCCTGGTAACATGCCTGCCTGGTGCGAAGGTAGCGGACCTCACGCACCACCTAGATAGGATCATAGATAGTGCTGGGGAGGAGTCTGCTGTCTTGGTACATGTTGGTACCAATGACATAGGAAAATGTGGTAGGGAAGTTCTGGAGGCTAAATTTAAGCTTTTAGGTAGGAAGTTGAAATCCAGAACTTCCAGGATAGCGTTCTCTGAAATGCTTCCTGTTCCACGTGCAGGACCCAAAAGACAGGCAGAGCTCCGGAGTCTCAATGCGTGGATGAGACAATGGTGCAAGGATGAGGGTTTTGGATTTGTTAGGAACTGGGGAACATTCTGGGGAAAGGGGGGGCTCTTCCAAAGGGATGGGCTTCACCTTAATCAGGATGGGACCAGACTGCTGGCATTAACTTTTAAAAAAGAGATAGGGAAGCTTTTAAACTAGAAAATAGGGGAAAGCCGACAGTCACCCAAGAGTGCATGGTTCGGACGAAGGTATCCTTGAAGGATACTACCAAAAGCAGTGAGGTTCCAAAAGGGAGCATAGTAGCCCAAACGCCCTTGAGTAAGGAGCAGACAGAGCATAAAGATTCCAAATTACCCCTGCCTACCAATAGCCAGGTTAATATGAATAAAATACAGTCTCTAAAATGCTTGTATGCCAATGCTAGAAGTCTAAACAATTAGATGGGAGAGTTAGAATATATAGCACTAAATGAGAGGTTAGATATGATTGCACTCTCAGAGACATGGTGGAAGGAGGATAACCAGTGGGACACTGTGATACCTGGATACAAACTATATCGTAATGATAGAGCTGATCAAATTGGTGGAGGGGTTGCGCTCTATGTTAGAGAGGGCATTGAGTCAGAAAGGATTAAAGTTTTGCAGGGAACAAAATTTGCTGTAGAATCTCTATGGATTGAAATTCCATTTATGAAGGGGAAGGTGATGGCAGTGGGAGTATACTATCGACCACCTGGCCAGAATGAACAAATGGATGATGAAATGCTCAAAGAAATCAAGGAAGCTAACAAAAGTCACAACAGAGTAGTAATAATGGGTGATTTCAATTACCCCGGTATCGACTGGGTCAGTGTCACAGCAGGACAAGCTAAAGAGATAAAGTTTCTAGATGGAATAAATGACTACTTCTTGGAGCAGCTGGTTCATGAACCGACCAGAGGGGAAGCCATACTGGACCTAGTCCTTAGTGGAACGCCAGATCTGGTGCAAGAAATAAGGGTGTTGGGACCATTTGGCAATAGTGATCATAGTATGATCATGTTTGATTTAATTAGTGGAGGACAGATAGTAAAGGCATCCACAGTACTACCTTTTAACTTTCAAAAGGGAGACTATGATAGAATGAGGAATATAGTTAGGAAAAAACTAAAAGGAGCGGTTCCAAAGGTTAAAGACTTACAGCAAGCTTGGGTGTTATTTAAAAATACTATCCTCGAAGCCTAGACCAGCTGTATTCCACGCATTAAGAAAAGTGGAAGAAAGTCCAAAAAACTGCCAGCATGGTTTAAAGGTGAGGTCAGAGAGGCTGTTGCTGCCAAAAAAGCAACCTTCAGGAAATGGAAAAAAGAGCCAAATGATGAAAACTGGAAACAGCACAAGCACTGGCAAGTTAAATGCAAAGCATTGATAAGGCAGGCAAAGCGGGAATTTGAGAAGAAACTTGCTACGGAAGCAAAAACACGAAATAAAGACTTTTTCAAGTACATTCGTAGCAAAAGGCCTGTGAGAGAGTCAATTTGACCATTAGATGATAGAGGGGTAAAAGGGGCAGTAAGAGGAAACAAGGCTATAGCAGAGAGACTGAATGAGTTCTTTGCTTCGGTCTTTACTGAGGAAGATGTAGGGATGTTACCCAAGACTGAAGTGGTATTTAAAGGTGATACTGCAGAGGAATTGAGAGAAATATCGCTACACCGGGAAGATATATTACAACTATTTGATAAACTGAATAGTAGCAAATCACCTGGACCGGATGGTATACATCCCAGAGTGTTGAAAGAACTGAAATATGAGATTGCAGACCTGCTATTGGTAATCTGTGAACTTTCATTAAAATCATCTGTAATACCTGAAGATTGGAGGGTCGCCAACGTAACACCAATTTTTAAAAAGGGTTCCAGGGGTGACCCAGGAAATTGCAGACTGGTGAGCCTGACGTCAGTACCAGGGAAAATGGTAGAAACCATCATAAAGAACAAAATTACACAGCATGTAGATAGTCATGGCCTAATGGGAGACAGCCAACATGGCTTTAGACAAGGAAGATCTTGTCTTACTAATCTGATATGTTTTTTTGAAGGTGTGCATAAACAGGTAGACAAAGGTGAGTCGGTTGATATAGTGTATCTGGACTTTCAGAAAGCTTTTGACAAAGTCCCCCATCAGAGACGTTTGGCGAAGCTAAAAAGTCATGGGATAGGAGGCAGTGTACTATTGTGGATCGGGAACTGGTTAAAAGATAGAAAGCAGAGGGTAGGGCTAAATGGCCAATATTCCCAATGGAAAAAGGTGAATAGTGGAGTACCCCAGGGATCTGTACTGGGTCCGCTGCTTTTTGACATATTCATAAATGACCTGGAAAAGGGAATAACTAGTGAGATTATCAAATTTGCAGATGACACAAAACTGTTTAAAGTTGTTAAAACCCAAGAGGATTATGGAAAACTGCAGGAGGATCTGGATAAATTGGAAGACTGGGCATCCAAATGGCAGATGAAATTTAATGTGGACAAGGGCAAAGTTATGCACCTAGGAAAGAACAACCCACACTATAGTTACACGATGCAAGGCTCCACATTAGAAACCACCACCCAGGAAAAAGATTTAGGAGTCATTGTGGATAACATGTTAAAACCCTCCGCCCAGTGTGCAGCGGCGGCCAAGAAAGCAAATAGAATGCTAGGTATCATAAGAAAAGGGATGGAGAATAAAACAAAGGATATTATAATGCCTCTGTATCGCTCCATGGTACGACCGCACCTTGAATATTGTGTGCAATTCTGGTCACCGTATCTTAAAAAGGACATAGCGTTATTAGAAAAAGTACAGAGAAGAGCCACCAAATTGGTGAAGGGGATGGAAGGCTACTCCTATGAAGAGAGGCTAAGAAGGTTAGGGCTCTTTAGCCTGGAGAAGAGACGGCTGAGGGGAGATATGATAGAGGTCTATAAATTAATGAATGGAGTGGAACGGATAAACGTGGATCAATTGTTTACGCTATCAGAGTATAGAAAGACTAGGGGACATGTAATGAAGCTACAGGGTAAACTATTTAAGACAAATAAGAGAAAATATTTTTTCACTCAACGTGTAATCAAACTCTGGAATCTGTTACCGGAGGATGTAGTAAGGGCTGTTAGTATAGCTGGGTTTAAAAAAGGTTTGGACAAGTTCCTGGAGGAAAGGTCCATAAACCACTATTAAAAAGGGACCCAGGATATCAATGCTTGACCCAGTACAAGCATTGTGGAACCTGTGTCTTTTGGGGATATTGCTAGGTACGTATAACCTAGATTGGCCACTGTTGGAAACAGAATACTGGGCTTGATGGACCTCGGTCTGACCCAGTATGGCATGTCTTATGTTCTTATGTTCTTAAGCTGTGCAGCTTGTCATCTTGCAGCATTTGAATGACCTACTTTCTCATGGCTCTACATAGATGTCCCCAGAATAGTATAACAGAATGGGGACATGTAATAGCCTAATGGTTAGACTAGCGGGCTGCAGGCAGGGTTCCAATCCTACTGCTGCTTCTTGTGATCTTAGACTAATCTCTTAACTGTTCATCTTCTTTATGCTCTCTGGATGTCTTATGGCCCAAACAAGAGCTTTCCTGATGTCTATGCATGCCTGGAGCAGTCCTAAACTTGGACAGGATTGTAGACATCCTTGACATTTCTGAAATTGACCGGGGACTTCAAGTCCATTGCACCTTTCCAGACATGCCTATGTGGACATCCAGAGATGTCCTTAAAAGCCATTTGTAAGATGGCACTGAGGTTGCCTCCATGATCTGGACATTCAAATTGCTTCTAAATCTTTTAAAATGACCCACGTGGAGCCCGATTCCGTCCAGACGTCCCCGACCAAGATGGGCCTGTTAGGAACCGATTATGTACCACGGGAACACAATGTTCCTGCGGTATACAGAATCAGGCCCGAAGACAGCCCGGCATGCCCCTGCCTGCCTACGGGGACATCCTCCCCACAGACACCCTGCCACCTGGCCCACGGCTGGCCAGCCAGGGCCTGGATCAGGCGGTAGGGCCCCCGATCTCCAGGTCAGTGCTGCTTATTCCACCATTGAGGTGGAATAAGCAGCATGTCCCCACAGACCCTGCAGGATGTACAGGGCCATGACCTGAATCAGTCCTATATGTCCTGCCGGACTGACCCGCCCTTGCTCTGCCTCGACCCTGCCCCCTCCCGCCCCCCACCGGCTCTCCCAGTCCTACTGCTCAGGACATGCGGGGAGAGCAGGAGGGGGAAATAGGATCTGGATGGCTTGCGGGGCTGCACGTCCCACTAGGATGTACATCCTCATAACCTGCCTCTCTGAATCGGGCCCATAGTGTGCAAGTGTTGGAATGAATAAGATGTGTGAGTGACCACCATGGATATGTTTGTGAAAAGGATGAACAAGGGCTGTGATAATGGGAGATGGGAACGTGGAGCCCAATTCACATGGGGACACGTCCAGATGGCCCCGAGCAAGATGGGCCCACAGGAGCAAAACGTTCCCGTAGTGCATAGAATTGGGCCTATGGATGGCCTAGCATGCCCCTGCCACCTGTGGGGACATCCTCCCCGCAGGTGCCCCTGACTCCCATGGCTTCGGCCCCCCCTCTTCTCCGCCGCTTGACTCAGGGCTGGCCTGCTGGGGCCTGGTTCGGGCAGAGGGCAGCCTCCCACACCTGGCTCCAGCCCCAAGGGGGGTTATCTGGGCCCGATCACCAGGTCAGTGCTGCTTATTCCATCTTTGAGGTGGAATAAGCAGTACGTCCCCTTTGACCCAGCAGGCGTACAGGGATGTGACCTGAATCGGCCCTGTACATCCTGTCAGGCTGGCCTGCTGCCACTCCATCCCGATCCTGTCCCCCGCCAGCTCTCCCCATCCTGTGCTCAGGACATATGGGGAGAGCCGGAGGGGAAATCGGGCCTGGAGGGCTTGCAGGATTGGGCCCATAATGGGGACACCAAGTAGGTTGTTTTGGTAACTTAGGACACCAAATTGCAGAGTGATAATACTTCCTCAAATGGATGGCAACCACTAATGGCAAACTCATGACAAATGCTATAAAACAGGATATTTTTCATAGAATGGATAAGAATTGAAGGGGTGCCCTATCATTTCATGAACTCCTCCAGGGAATAAGGGCTACTGTGGAGTACTAAGTAGCCAAAAGAGGAACAAAGAGGAGGGTTGTGGGGAAAGGGATTAAGGGGAAGAGAAGGGACGCAGTCAGTATTTGGGAAGAGAGTAAACGGGTAGCATTTGTCCAAATTATGAAGGGCGGGGATAAAGAAATCAAAAATGACATAGGATCCCAGCCAAGGGTTGATAAAAGAAAAAGGACAAACAGGGTAGGAAAGAAGATAGATGTAGCCATTAAGAGAAAGAAAACAAATAGAAGGAATATTGAAACAGTTTTTATGATACACTGAAAATTGGTTCACAAAATGTGAAAGGACTTAACCTCCCAATGAAAAGGTAACTGTTATTCAAAGAACTAATAAGTCAGCAATGGGACATAGCGTCATACAAGAAACACAACTAAGAACTAGAGATACTGTACTAAATCAATAAGAAAGAAAATTCCCCAAAAGTTCTCCGTAGGATGGATCCAAAACATGGATCTGCCTTCATAGGGAACAATGGGGCCCTTTTACTAAAGTGCACTAAGCGGTTAACAAGCAGTGTGGTGCACAGTAACTGTTAGCATGGGACCATGGTAACTGTTACTATTTGGCATGACAGTTACTGCATACTAATTTGCCTAATGTAAACCGCTTTGACTCTTAGGGGTTTCTTTACTAAGCAGCGGTAGCAGCTTCTGACCGATATCGGAGCCGCGGCCCCATTGAATTCAGTGGGGCCACGGCTCTGATACCGATCGGAAGCCACTACCGCTTCTTAGTAAATGAGCCCCTTAGAAAAGTGTTATAGAAAAAGCATGAAATAAATAAATATCAACCCTGTGGCACCTGATGAAAACAATGTACCTACTACCCACAATTGTTACCGGACACTAAAACCCTCCCTCCCTCATCCAACTCACAATCAACCACAATAATACCACCTACAACACCCCCATCGCCCACAACAGAAGAAACTAATATTTGCACAAAGCGGCATTCAAACACAAGAGGCCAATAAGACAATAAAGAAGAGTCACTAACTGCATCATTGTATATAAGTTAATATAGCCAACTAGCCGGTGCTGATCCCATGTTAACTATTATTGCTCACACTATTGTTATGTGTAAATCTGTTCACGAACACCAAGTTCTTGTTCAATAGTTTCAGTTTATTGTAAATCGCATTGACTCTTAGAAAAGCGGTACAGAAAAAGAGTTAAATAAATAAATACATAAATAATTCCCATGGTAGCAGCACATTGCATGACAGCACTTGGAATGGATGGGCTAAGATAGGGGCGTAGGCATGGAGAGCACATTGACAGCACATGTTATGTGCTCCGCGCTAACGGCAGTGTTGCAATTGGTGTGACCGCACTTAACATCACCTCAGTGGGTGGTATTAAGTGCACCCCAGTTAATTGTGAATGCTGCTGTCACACATTAGGGTACATTTCTTTACACTAACTGCGAGGGACATGCCCAGACGGCACCATGATGGGCGATGAGCTTCGTCATGAGGCGCATGGGGACAGACTTAATCTATATACTTTGGAGGAAAGGCAGGTGAGAGGAGATGTGATAGAAACATTTAATTACCTCCATGGTATAAATGCACAGGGGGAGAGCCTCTTTCAATTGAAAAAAAGCTCGGCAATGAGGGGGCATAGGATGAAAGTGAAAGGAGATAGACTCAGGAGTAATTTGCGGAAATTTTTCTTTACGAAAAGAGTGGTAGATGCATGGAATAGTCTCCGCAGTGGAGGCAGTAGAGATGAGGACAGTATTTATTTATTTATTTATTTACATTCTCTTATATACCGCGCTATTCACCATCAGTGCGGTTTACATTGAACAAACTGAAATTACATTGAACAGGGCATTATAACTTGGAGATAACTATTTTACAGGGAATTCAAAAAGGTATGGGACAAACACAGAGGGTCTCTAAAGGAAAAAAATGACTATAGTAGTTGATATAGAAGGGCAGACTGGATAGGCCATATGGTCTGTTTCTGCCATCATGTTTCTGTGATTCACTTATCGCATATTTATTTTTATGCAAAACATGTCATAAGTGCAAATATTTACTGCACCTTAGTAAAAGGGCCCCAATGTTTCTTGCAAAATCATTGAAATAGGCCTGGAAAAAGAGGGGAGATTCTTAATGGTTGAATGCCCTATATTTGGTGGGATGGATAGAGTAGTAACCGTTACGCATTCAATGAAGAACAAGGGCAATTCTTTGACCAAATTACTATTGAACTTCTAGCCTTCATGGAAGGAAGACTTAATACTAGCAGGAGATTTCAACCTAGCTCCAGACTATAAAAAAGACAGCACAGCTAAAATAAAAGAAACAGGAAAAGGTTACAAACAAAAACTAAGATAACTAAAGGAGAAATTAAAGTTTATTGATTTATGGAGACAACAACATACAAAACAATAAAACTTCCCATTCTTTTCCAACTCACTTATCACATATTCCAGAATAGACCTAATACTGACAGACACTAAAACATACCAAGAAACAAATAATTCAGAAAGAGGGATAATTTCATGGTCTGACCATGCACCTATGTGGATAGAACAAAAAGGATTTAAAAATCAGGAGGAGGCAAAATACTGGATATTAATGAAATCACTGCTAAAAGACAAAGAAATCTGTTTTTCAATAGAACGAGAAATCTCAAACTATTTGAAATAGAACAATACAGATGAAATAGACCCAGGAATAGTCTGTGATTGCCTGAAGGCAGCAATAACAGGCAATCTTATTGTGTGGGGCACAAGAATTTAAAAAAAGAGGACAAAAGTTGATAAGAGAGCTTACAAATGATCACAAATCTGGGGTCTCAGAAAGCACACTTAAAAATTAACTGAAAGAACTTAACTTGAAACTGCTAAAACAAAACAGACTAAATGGACTACCAGCCTGATTTTACAAAAAATTTTAGAATGACTTAGGGGCTGTTTTACTAAAACATGGCAAGGTTCTGCATTTACCGTGCATTTAGTGCCAAAATTAATGCACGGTAAGTGCAAAGCCTCCTTGGTAACTGCTGGGGCATGACCAGTATGTCCCATAATGTGTGTTGGACCCATGCGCAATTACTGTGGGTGCACTTACTGCCACTCATTGAGGAGACAGTAGGGGCACACGCGGGTACTGCAATGTACTCTCTAGGCCCATTGTCCTTCCTTCGACCTCCCATCACATGATGTGTAGTTACCACGGTAACTGTCATGCCAGTGCAATAACAATTACCACAGAGTTACTGTGTGCTAAAATTTTTATTTATTTAATTTATTTATTTACATTCTCTTATATACTGCGCTATTCTGCATCAGTACGGTTTACATTGAACAAACTGAAATTACATTGAACAGGGCATTATAACTTGGAGATAACTATTTTACAGGGAACATGGGCTATGGAGGGTTAAGTGGCTTGCCCAAGACCACTAGGAGCACCTGTGGGACTAGAAACCCCAGTCCTTCCGGCCCAAGGTTGCTGTCCTCTAGTGAGATTTGAACCCCCGACCTTCTAGCCTGAAGTACCTTGCCCCAACCACTAGGCCACTCCTCCACTCCACTCCACTCCAAAATACACATTAACCACACAACACACTTTAGTAAATAAGCCCTTCAATGTCTCCACTATTGGACAAAGTCACACCACCATCTGTGCACCTGGCAGGAATAAATACTGTCTTTTCCTTCCTTCTGTATAATACTAACTGCAGGTTTTATAGGCCTATCTCCCTACTTAATATAGACACCAAACTGCTAGCTAGGATCCCAGCAGACAGCTTACAAACAGCTATCACCAAACTGGTTTCATTCCTGGAAGGAAGAGAGAAGAAAGCATCAAATGCACACTATAACTAATTTGTAAAGCACAGAAAGAAAAACTACAAGCCGTGCTACTAGTCATTGATGCGGGAAATATGTTCGACAGGCTCAACAGGAATTCTTGTTCCAGATGCTGCAAAAAATGTGGCCTAGGTGTCACCTATTAAATTTGATCTGGAAACTATATTACAAACCGGAAGCCTGTGTTAAAGTAAATAGAAGTTACTGAAACCGCTTCCAGCTAAAGAGAGGAACAAGACAGGAATGTTCTCTGTCACCTTTGTGTTCTCATGAGAACCCCTAGTAGAGAAAATCAAAGAAAACCTAATAAAAGAATTACACAACTATGGGAAAGTAGCAGATTTCATCGCAAACATGGACAAGGCAGAGACACTAAGGGGTATGTTTACTAAACCGTCTTAACGTTGCAGCGGTGGTATTATCGCGTGATAATTGACGTTATCATGCGATAATGTAATGTTATCGCGTGATAACGCAGCGGCGGCGTTAAGGCACACTAAAGGGTGGAGTAAGGCTTCCCAGAGGGCGGAGAGTGGGAGTGGAGAGGCTTCAGGCACACTAATGCTGTGAAATCCGGGTCTGAACACTAACGCCAGTGAAACCCTCGTGTTAAGGCACATTTGCAGGAAATAGAAACCATTTCAGTCATCAATGTGCAGCAAAGGCAGGGAAACCCAGGAAAGTGATAGTTGTGATAAATGTGCAGGGAATAAAGAGGCAAATAAACATATAAAAGGACCAGAACCACATCTAAAATCCCAATAACCAAGCTGGCCAATTGTGATATTAATGATAAACATAAAGCAGCACTACTGACAAAGCGTATAAATTAAGATATCATGTTTGGAAGGGTCTATGCTCTGTCCCCCTACAAAGTGAATGATCCTACATTGAAATAGCGCTGATCAGGGTTTCTGTTGTTTAGATTGGACAGGTTTGTTATAGCATGCACATGTGCAGCAACAGCAGAGTGGGCACGTAGGAAACGGCAACTGTACTGATGATGTAAATGGGATACAGGGGGCTGCAGGCGGGGAGTGAGTGGAAACAGTGCAGGGAGGAGTGGTCTAGTGGTTAGGACAAGGTACTTCAGGCCGGAGGGCCGGGGGTTCAAGTCCCACCTGGGGACAGCAATCTCAGGCCGGAGGGACCGGGATTTCTAGTCCCACAGGTGCTCCTTGTGGTCTTGGGCAAGCCACCTAACCCTCCATTGCCCATGTTCCCTGTAAGTATTAGCATATGTGTCTCATATCCCCTCGTGTTAAATGTATCCCTCAATTGACCGCTTTGACCTGGTGAAAAGCGGGATATAAATACAGCTAAATAAATAAATAAAATAAACATGCTGTGGTCCAGCTGGGGCACAGTTCTGGCTCGGCAGATGCCTAGGTGGCACATAGGAATGCTGAAACTGTAAAGCAGCAAGACAGCAACTGATGAGGGTCCAACATGGGCACGAGTGTGTGTCCCACAGTGTCACAGGGGAGATTACCCAGCAGGTACCCCGAAGGGTACAGAACATTGGCAAGCAGTGCAGGGGGGAGGGGGGAGCACGCATGTCCATGTAGGCACCCCTACCCGAAAAACCACACTATAGGCAGCTGCCTACCAGCATACTGGATGGCCTGGGACTGCGCACCACCGGCATAATGGCATGGCAGCATGGTGGCGGAGGGGAGCTGGTGGCGGAGGGGGCAGTGGCATCTGCCCACAGCAGACCATGGCCTAGCCCCGTTTAGTTGGGTGTCGTGCAATGCAACAGACAGGGTCTGTCTGACGAACAGTCATGGTATCCCCAGGGAATGATCAGCCTCTGTGGCAACAGTGTGGTGCAGTACACACAGCCAGTGTGTTCAAGAGCAGAAGGTCACAAGTTCAAGTCCCAGCTGTGGCTCCTGCCAGCCCTTTCCCCATATTTTACCCAGTACTAAACCGTGGTAATAAAGATGGAACCTTTATTGCAGATAAAATAAACATGCCTGAAACGCCTATATTTTACCCTACAGAGCACAGACACCATAAACATGTGCATTCTCTAGAGCAGAGTTTCCCAACTGCAGTCCTAGAGGGCCAAACACCATTCAGGTTTCATGCTGTCCCTAATAAATATGCCTGTGCTGCATTAGTATGAGCTGATCCATTGTATGCAAATGTATCTCATGCATATTCATTAGGGACAGCATGAAAACCTGAACAGTGTTTGGCCCACCAGGACCGGAGTTGGGAACCTCTGCCCTAGAGCAGCGGCCAACAGGGACATAAACACCCACACCCATAGGCTCCACTATCCAAAGCCTCATGGAGAGTCAGGCTGTTGGGCCCTGCGTGCAGCAGCATCTCACAATACTAGCACTTGCATACCTTAGCAATGCCGCCCTAAACTTGGGAATATGTTACACATATATCAAAAGGTTGCTATGACTACTGGCAGATATCAGTTCCTAAGTTAAGCACAATTTGCTGATAGAGCTGCATTATAGCAACCTTTCTGATATATGTGGAGTGTGTTTCAGTTTTGGTTTCTGACAGTGTTTACCACCCCGGAGAGCGACCCCAATAGTATTGCGTACCATAGCCATGCCTGCACTGTGCCCAGGACTGGTGTGGTGGCCAGGGCTGCCAAAAGCCTCTATATTTGCACAATGCTGGCATAGGTGTGGGAGTGTGTGCCTGTCTATCCAGTGTGTTGTGGCTGCCTACACCTTACTCAGCCCACACTGCTTGCACTGTTTCCAGTGTTAGCCTGCCAATGTGCATAATGATGAGCAAGGTACTGTGGGTATGGCCCGGACAGAGTGGCCTGGGCAGGATGCATCTGCACAGGGCATAGGGCAATGGCTGGGACATTGTAGTGCCCAGCCACCACCTGCACAGACAGGGTGGCCACAGAATGTCCTGCTGGGAGGTCACTCTCACCCTGATTGAGCAGTGCCCATGGCATGGCTAGGTTCCCCCATAGTGCTATATATTATTTCTCTCAAGTGATATTTAGGGTTCTCTTTTCTGGGGCCCAAACACTGACTTATCTGCTTGGTCTGTGTGCCCACATCCCAGTTTTGGGTGCACACATCTCCTCCAGGAACATGCACTATGGACTAGCTAGCAGACTGTCTGCAGGTAGTGTGTGTTGTGCCCACATCCCAGTTTTGGGTGCACACATCTCCTCCAGGAACATGCACTATGGACTATCTAGCAGACTGTCTGCAGGTAGTGTGTGTATGGCTGGAACACCTTGCAGGGTGCAGTGGCTGGAGACTCACTGTGCTCACTGCTGGAGAATGTCAGATAGTGGTGGGGGGCAGCTGAGCATTTCCAGGCCTACTGTCTGTCTGCCATTGCCTTATGGATGCGTACAGCTCTGCATTGACTGCCCTGTAGGGTGCCTGTTCCCCAGCAGGACTGGGGTTGATGGTCCCCTCTACTGCCACCATTGCAGGGATGTAGAATGTGGATCTGTTGGTGGGAGATCTTGTCCCCCACCCTGAGCCCCAGAGGGTGGGTTGGGTGGTGCTACATAATCCGCCTATGGTTCCAAACACCCCCCTTCACTTAAATCATGTGACCATGGCACCCACACAAGATATGCACTATTCTGGGTGCATCATAGTCCACAAGGGCTAGACATGACTGGGAAATATGGATGGACACAGGTGTATCCTAGGTGTGTCTGCAAGGACTACCTATCACACACTGGCACTGATGGCAACCTGCAGCATAGCCTATCTCAGCTAAGCCAGGTGCTGTGGACCTGGTGCTGGGCTCCCCACCTCGCCCTCAGGGTGAGCACAGTACCCCCACAATGTGTCGGTCTGTAGCTACTCTGTGCCAGTAACACACACGGTCAGTTCCCCCTACCAGGCCGAGGTGCTGTGAGGGTGCATACCCCATCTTGTGATCATCTGTAGATTGCTGATCTGCATGTGCAGTACATGGGTACAGGTGGGTTAACCCTATCCTGGTAACCACAGCAGACAGTTTGTGTGGTGACCTGCAGTCCTTCTGTAGCCAGCCAGGGGTTTGTTAGTAGCTATAGAGATGTAGCCCACTGGTTACTTCACTGACTGTGGAGGTGGAGGTCATGGGTTTGATCCCACAGTGGTGTTATTTGATAGGGCTGTCTGAAGCATTTCCTTTTTTAATTTAAATTAGTGCTGCCAGTAAAAACACCCTCACAGTGCTGTAACCTTAAGGTGCCTCATAAGGCGCTCTATAAAGCACCCTATAAGGCACCCTATAGGGAACATTATAAGGTGCCTTGGCGGACAATGCACTTTATAATGTGCCCTCTGGAGTGCCTTATAGGGCGCCTTATGCGGCACCTTAGGTTACGGCACTGTGAGGGTATGTTTGCTGGCAGCACTAATTTAAATTAAAAAAGAAAATGCCTCAGACAGCACTTATTTAAAGTAAAGGGTAATGCCTCAGGCAGCCTTACTCATTAAGCCCACTGGGGGATGAAACTCATGACCCCTGTTTCATCAGTTATTGCATTAACCAGTGTGCTACATCTCTGTTGCTATGTTTGCAGGTCAGCGCGCCTAATTAAGGCTAATGCGCGTTAACATGCCACGGCTCCCTCTATCGTGTGATAATGGACTTTATCGCGCGATAACCCGAAATGCTACCTTAAGACCGGAACGTCCACTACCTTATATGTCATTCGTCACAGTAAGACTGCAACTAATGCTGGTAACATTAAGACGGTTTAGTAAACATACCCCCAAATATCTCCCTCCTGGACAAGGAAGAAATGACTTTGAAAGAACACGTCTCTTTTAAATGAAAAAAAAAAAAAAAATTCAAATACTTAGGCCTGCAAATCACATGAAAAACAACTTGCATTAGCAACTGATAACAAGAACTACATGAATGGCAGGGAGAATGCAGCACTTACGTTGACCGGGTAGAATTATCTGCATCAAAATGATTAATCTCCTCAGAACCCTTCTGGACTCGAATATTACCTATCCCACCCAAGTGGCTGAAAGAACTGCAGTCCCAAATTAGACACTTCATCTGACAAAACAAACTTCTAGGAATAGCAAAAAAGAGTCCATATAAAGCAGTAAGGAGTGCACTGGACTAGCAGGTCCCAAAGTGAGGACACTATTACCAGGCAACCAGTTTATAAATCATGTTTGAATGGATTGATGGAGATAAAGGATAAAGATAGGTAGAGCTAGAACAATCTGAAGTAAACCTCACACCTATAGAGTATTTTCCTTGGTTAGATACTCAAGGAAACATAAGTAAAATTGAAAACCTATTTGTCAAACATATTCTACAGATATGGAAACAAGTCTGAAAAGAAAAAGGAAATATCCAGGCATGGTCACTGTTGCAACCCATGAGGTACAATGAACAATTGAAGCCTGGAGAAGCTCAAGAAATATATACAAATGGGAGGTAAAAGGCCTAACCAGATTCAGACCATTTTGAAATGAAAGTGCACGCCCATTGTTGGAAGAATTACATTGGCTTCCTATTACACAAAGATGTCAGTTCAAGCTTTTAGTAGTTTGTTTATGTATGTTTATGTTTACTTAAAAATTTATATACCACCCATAACAGAAGCATCTGGGCGGTTTACAAACAAAATTAAAAAAGCTGCAAAAGCAAGGAAAGGAACTCCATAAAATCTTAAATAGGACAGGAAGAGATAGAGACAAAGAAATGGAAGATTGACAGAACGACAGGCAGGGAGGGGAGACAGAACTTATTCAGCAGCAAGGAAGGTGGGAGGGAGGTAGATAGGGGAACAGAAAAACATACCTTAGCGAGGGTGGGTGGACAAAACAACAAGCAGAGGGAGGAGGCAGGATAGTTATACATCAGCGAGGAGGTGGGGAGAGGGGTGAAGGGAGGGGAAGGAGGTCGAAAACGGAACAGAAAAGGTGGGCTTTAAGTTTGACTTTGAAGGTGTTAAAGGACGGTTCTAAGCGAAGGACGGAAGGGATTGAGTTCCAGAGTCTTGGACCAAGGAAATAAAAAGCTGGTGACCGGGTGGATTCCAGGTGGGCCTAGGATGGGGAGGAAAGGGACATGCAGTTGGCGTGAATGGATCGAAGGGAACAGTGAAGGGTGTGAAGGTGGACCTGATCAGCGAGGTAAAGAGGGGTATCTGTGTAAATTGCCCTATGAACAAAAATAAGAAACTAGTACTGAATCCAGAAAAGAATGGGGAGCCAGTGCAAGCGTAGGAGAAGGGGAGTGACATGGTTGAAGTATGAGGCGTGAGTTAGAATGCGGGCAGCAGTATTTTGAACACGTTGAAGACGAAGAAGCTGGGACTGAGGGAGACTGGCCAGGGAAACAATGCAATAGTTGAGACGAGATATGACAAGGTAGAGGAGCAGTGTGGTCATGGAAGAAAGGGAAAGAAAAAGACGGATGGCACGAAGTTGCTTCAGGGTGAAAAAAGAACGTTGAACAATAGAGGAAATGTGGTCTTTGAAGGAGAGGGAAGATTCGAGGGTGACACCTAGGTACCGTAGAGAAGAAACGGGATGGGTGAAGAGGAGAGCAGAGGGACAAGGGGAGGGGAGGCTTCCAAAAGTAAACCAAATGGCAGAAGTTTTTAAGAGGTTAATGTGGAGGAAGTTAGAAGAGAGCCAGGAAGCCACGGAGGAAAGGCAGGTATTGAGGGGAGTGATCTCCGGAGCAGAGGAGTCGGTGTGGTGGAGGAGAAAAATATCGTCTGCGTAATAGCAGGCGGAAAAAACGTGTTGTTGGACTAGAAGAGTGAGGAGGGGGCATAAAGCTGGGTAGGCCGCTATATTTACAGAATAAATTGTGCAGGTATAATTCAGGGAGAGCACTTTACTCATCACAGGGGAATTTGTTTGAAGTACCATGAGTAGTACATCTCCATGGAACAACATGGAGGACTAAAGCCTTCAGTGTGGCTGGTCTGGTACAATGGAACGCCTTGCCAATGAATTTAAGAGAGGAAGAAGATTTATTGAATTTGAAAAATGGGTTTAAAACCTTGCTGTTTCCCTGTAGGTGGTTAATATTGGTTTTACTATCAAGGGAACATATAAAACTGTCAGTGGTTATGGAACGAATGGTCACCTTTGATGTTTGATAGATATGTTTACATATTTCAGCTTGTCTTCTACTTTGTTGGCTGTCTGTCTTTATTGTAAACCATTTTGAATAATCTTCTGTTACAAAGAAGGCATACAAAACCTTTAAAATAAATAAATAAATAAACTGCAAGGCATGATTAAATTGTAAGCTCTGATGAGCAGAGACTGTGTCTTACATCTATATGTACAGTAAACACTGAACACACTTTGTAAGATCTCTAGGAAAGGAAATAAGCATAGTACCTAAATGTAACTCATCCTGAACTACCACTGCAAAGGTGTGAACTAAATAGAAATAAATAAATAAATACAATTGTGTCCACAAAATGATGCAAATGTTCGAAATAAAAAGATTGGCAACTCACAACCTCCCCCTCCTCCAAAAAACAGCTAGGATGCAACAAAGTTGTTGGGAGAATTAAAAATGGGTTACTATCTTGAAGAAAAAATTGTATCCTAAAATAAAGTTACCAGATTTTTTTGCAGGTAAATCTGAGACACTTATCCAAAGTGTGTGCTTGGTTGGCGTTGGGGGGGGGGGGGGGTGGCGGAGAGGAAGGGACACCTTAGTTCCAGTTCTCAGAAGCAAGGCGTCATCCCCATCCATCCCATGACAGCAACAATCTCACTTCCAAGTAGGCAAATCAACAGAGAACTAGAAAGAGTGGTGCATTTCCCCTGTACTGTGCAAAATATAAAGAGAATGGATATAAAATTCTAAAAACTGACACATTCAGATCACTAAATTGAAAATATTTTTTTCTGCCCCCTCTGTCCTCATTTCTTGAATCAGGGAGAGGGAGCTGCCAAACATGTGGGAGTCGGGGACACAACTCTAAAATCAGGGACAATCCCAGAAAATTGGGGACATTTGGTAACGTTACCCAAAAAGAGATTTTGATGTCATTATGGACTCACATGAGCTCTGTTCTTCTTGGGTTTAGACAGATCTGCGTATTTTTTTGCCTATTCGTGGATTGCTGTTAGCAGGCAGTCAATTTACCTAGAGCTTTAGGTAAGTCTGGTTCAATTGATATAAGTAGCTGTGTATCATCTGGATAGATGTAGAATTGTGTGTCCATTGACTGAATCAGCTAAGCTATTGCTTGAGGCAGATATTATCTAAAAAATTGTCACTTCCAGAGTGAAAAGAACTAAGTTCAAGAAACAGAAAATCCACTCTACTAAATCAGTTGGTTAGAACTGCTGAGCATGTCGAGTGACGGTTGGGCATTATGCATCTGTTTGGGACCTCTTGAAAAAGCGCTATGCAAAATGCTTAGTCGACATGATTGTTGGCATCGGGGCATCAGATGAAGCCCTGGATATTTGGATGTGATCCTGAGATTGCTTCAGTTAAGTTCTGTGGTGACATGCTCTAGAGGAGAGTGTTATTAAATTTTAAAATATGAATATTGGAAATTTGAAAATATATTTATAAATGTTATGTATACAATTTTATAAGTGGATTTCTTTCTGGCCGTTGATGTGGTGGATGGAGGCATAGGTATGTTTCAATGCCCTAGCCTGATCCGTGTATTCTGAGCCTTTTTCTCCTCTTTCTAATGCCTGTGAATGAGATGTTGTTGATATCTGATATTTAGTTAAGCCTGTGATTTAGTAGAGTGGATTTTCTGTTTGTTTTTTTTAACTGAGGCCGATATTAAACAAAATAGGTGACGGTACGGATCCTTGTGTAGGTCAGTACTCAAGGTGGTGAGGTGCTGCTGAATTGTGTGGACTGTTGCCTGTCTGATAGATAGGATCTGAACCAGGTATGTGCTGTTCCGCTGATGCCTGTTTCTGCCAATTAAGAGATCCAGAAGCATTAACACCGAGGCAGATCCCCTGTCAAGGTTTCTGTGGAGATCTTCTAGCAAGAATACAAGGGCTGTTTCCATTCTGCAACTGGGTCTGAATGTGGATTGTCATGGATTCAGCTAGATTCTCTCTTTGAACCAATGGCTGAACTGAATGCTGACTGTCTGCTCTATATTTATCTTAGAAATGGGATATGAGATATAGATACTGGCCAGTAGTTTCCAGCTGGGCTCTGGTCAATGGTGCTGTTTCTGAGTAGGATGTGCAGCACCATCCTTTTTAGTGCTGTGACCAGATGCCCTCCAGAAAGAGAGCAGTTCACAATTTTGTGGCTCTTTCTTAACATTCTTTAATGATATTGTTCCAAAAACATGTTTAGAGTAATCTGTGTAGATGGCGATTCTTTCCATGGAGGTCTAGTAGGAAAGAATCTGGATTTGATAACATTTAAGTCTGATCTGCAGGCTTTGGGGCTCGCAATGTTGCAGCCCCCATGCCCCTTGATGTAAATATGTAATATGGTCATATGCAAAATGATTGGGGTTTTTTGTATGTCATGCCCCCTCCCCCTCAAAAATAGAAATTCTGCAATCACTTAAGCCTTCAAGTGTTAATTAGACATGTAGAAACATGGAAACATGACCACAGATTTAGACCTCATGGTCCATACAGTCTGGCCAACTCCATAGGCTCCAGTCTATCTTAGGTTTTCCCATTTTCTTCGGTCCTTGTCTCATACTTTTGTGGATTCTCAGAGTAAAAGGTTGATAAAAACAAAAAATAAAAACAGGTTTTAGGGCCTTTATTGAACTAATACATTTCTGGGATAATTTTATGAAGGATTTTTTTCATATATAAGGGCTTTTATAAAATTACCCCAGGGGGTATGTATGGTTCTTGATAATGCCCCTGTTCTGCTTTGGATGTCCTCGTACTGGGGACATCTTTAAAACGGCTTTCTAAAATGGCCCCAGGGATATCTCCATGCTTGGACGTTTGGATGCCCATTTTCAGTCTTCCAAAGCATGACTAGGGCTTCCAAAATAACCCCCATGATGTTGATGCACACTAGAGTAATCTGACAATGCCATCATAGTACAACCATAGGTCGGTCATCATACACTGCCACTATCCCGAACCAAACAGACATCATTACCTCACTAAATAGTCTACAACAAATGGAAAAGTTGCTAGTCTTAAAAGTATCTTATAGATAAATAAAGCAAATTGTATACAAAATAAAAAATGCAATATAGAATGATTCTTGCCCTTTAAATAGATGAATGGGAAATGAGCATCTCAACAGATCAAAACACAAAAAAGTGGAGATTTCTAACTTAGAGCATCATAATGTACGCTGAAATATCGTCTTTTACAAGTGGGTTTATTTTCATGAGGCATTGTTTCTACATTTCCTAAAGAAACAGAGGTTGAGAAAATTGAATGAAAATCACTTTCTTTTTAATTGTTTCTCAAGGGTGTTACAAAAATAACTATAGTGAGAGTTGTATGCTTGGCCCATAAACACTCGGCCTTCTTTCTCACAGTATTCTCACACATCGTTGACTGCAGAGTTGTCTTGTAATCGGCTTTTTAATATGTCATATAAAACGTTAATTCTCATTGCTTTCCGAATCCTGTTTTACTTAGTAGACTGATCTGGTTCACCAGAGTGGGATGGAGAAGGTTTTCTTTAATACTGAGTGGATGAATTAGGTATAGTTTATCACATAAGCTGTGACGTGGTGCAACTAATGGCAAAGCCAGTATTTAACCAGTCCACTTATGTTTTTTGAGGGCAAATGTGAGAAAGGGGTAAACCCTGCCTTGACAATTTGAGAGCATGGCTTTTAGAAGAAAGTAAAGCAAGGATATATAATGAAAAGTTGTTAGCACTAATCTATACTGAGAGAAAGTTCCTTAGGGCAGGGACATCCAAGATTTTTCAATAATGGGCCACATGATCAGGAATCTGTATATATCTGGGCTGCATGAAACTTTTAGTCTGTATAGCATGATTTGTAATCAAAATATGTGATTCTCTTCTGAAATTGTGACTTCATAGCCACCAAATAGCTCTATCATGCTTCAAAATTATGTGTGCTGGCTAATTAGATAAAAACAAATTTTTGTTTTGCTTAAAATCTTAAGTGAGTCATGTCCCAAGGTTAGGTGGGCCATACATTCATGTCCCCAGCCTTAGGGTCTGTAATATTAGATTTCTTTTTCAGGATATGAGAGGGTAGGCTGTCTTGACAGTCTGACTTCTGACTGCTGAATATAAAAAGGCAATTGATTTTTATCCTGTTTTTAAAAGACTGGGTTGTTACTTCTGGCTGCCTGAAGGATGGTGGGCAGGCTTGGGGAAGGGTAGAAGCGGCAAGTATTTTTGAATTCTATGTGAAGATGGGTGTGATGATGAGTTATGCCACATTGACCTGTATGCTGTGAGGGTGCATGAGAGCGTTTGGGCGCTTTTTTGCCACTGTGTATGTCAACACTGGTGCAAGAAAATGTATTATTTTTATGGGGAGGTCGGGTTTGTTGTCAGCCTGAGAGTACAAATGCTTGCACACACACTGGAAGGTGGAGAGGGTTCAGGGGTTTCATTTGTGGGAAGTTAACAGACTGTGTTGCAGGTCGTTGGGCTTGTATGAGATTTTTCCATTGTCTCTTCCTAGTTTTGGCATTTTCTCTTTTGGACATTGGTGATAGGGGCAAGGGTGCTCTGTTTGTGGTGTTTTGTGTAACGTAATTTTGTGATTCTGGTATGTTTGAAGCCTCCATGAAAATGATAAAGTTGATAAAGAAAAAGAGGCACGCATGCTTGAAATGTAGAGAGTATACATACAAGCAAGCCGTTTCCTGCCTCTGTCTTGAGTGCCCTTCTAACTTTTTGTTTTTTGAAGATGTACATTTTCTTGCATCGTTTCATTTGCCTCTCCCCATCCTTCTTGCTTATTAGAGCATGCACCACCATCACCTTCACACTCTGCCTGCAAAAGTCATCAGACAGATTGCTGCACAGGTGATGAAGTCAGTTAAGCTCTGTTAGACCTGTCTAGTAAATAGTTACCTCTGTCTACATGTTGCATTACTTTGACCAAACCCTAAATAGGTTCTACAATGTACAGTGCCAACAAGGAGCAGCTCAACCAGCTTGGAGTGTATTGATGGATTGTCCTATTTCTTCTAGTTCAGATTTGTTGAAAGTGTTTTCACTGGTTGAAAGCCTGCCCACAAAGCAGTGTTACTGAGATCGTTCTAACCATTATACAATGATATGAATCAGCAATGCCCATCCCCCATGACTTCTGCAAATAATTCCTCCTCCATGAACTTCTTCCTTTCGAAGATTTAAAGCAAATGTATATTTTTAGCACTTTCCTCCTCTCCTTCCTCTTGGATTTAATTGAAACAGACTAAGATAAAGTTTTCCCTTGGGTGCCTCTGACATGAGCGCCAACAGAGAGACTTTTTTAAACCAGTTTAAAATCCATTTGGCGAAGGTCAAGTTAACTTATTTATACAGTATGTGGAAGGATGGCCAAATTGTCTCTCCTACTGTACTTGAATTTGGTTCTTCCAGTGCTTAAGAATGTTAAATCCTCTCATAAAGTTATCTCTGCTCCTTACAGACATGTGACATCATTGACCTCACCACAGAGATGCTTCTATGAAATGTTCTCCTAGGGCCATGCCCGCCAAAAGCAAGCATTAACAATCACCAAAAACCACTTTCAAAATTTCAGTTGGCATCTAAAATTGTTCAGTGAAGGATTCATAAAATAAAGCTGGCCTTGCTACACACTTATTTTAAACTGCTTTTGCTAAAATGGTCTTTGGTTGTTCTGCTTTTCAGAGAAACTCCAAAACAAATGTCTTTCCCGTGTCCTCTCTTGTGGACGCAAACCAGTTTGAACACTTCTAAACTCACCTGAGTATTTTAAAACTGGTTTAAATGTAGTCGTATGGATCTTGTTGAATGTCTAGTTCAGTCAAGGTTCTGCTCACCATAGGTCTAAATTACTATCGATGTGTCCTGACTAGATTCAGAGAGAGAGAGAGAGAGAGAGTGGGTGTTCTGTCCGATGTTGGAAGCTGCAACAACGTTTGTATTCTCCTCATGACTAAACATGCAGTATCGCAACACCTCTCTCTACTGGTTGCAGCATGGGCTGAAGATTCCTTTGCAGCTTTGCAGGAATGTTGGGTGGCAAAGGGATCATGGTAGCTGTTCATCTTGCATATAAACTGTTGAAATTGCATTGCAGAGTTTTAGTAGGTCAGCCCTGCTGAGCCCGTGGAAAACAGTCCTCTCACAAGTTACCTTTGACTGGACCAGCACAAGAAGTAGTCAGATCTAATGTTTTAGATGAGTTTTCAGACATTACTAAGGGACCTGGGCTGGTCTTGAAAGTTGATATATGGCAACATCTTGGCCAGTTCGTATATCTCACAGCCCACAAAGAATTCAGAAATTGTATTAGAATAATCCTCCAATTCTGCCTGCTACATAACATAATATAACATAACATTTTAATAAACAATCAGTTCAATCAAAATTTAAACATCAAGCTAACTTCAAAAGAACGAGGTAGCAGCGGATGTGGAAAGCTGCTTCTCAACGCAGATTTCAAGGGAGTGGATTTCTCTTATTATTTCAATTATTATAACTTCCCATCTAGGTTAAAGCTTACTCATAACTCTGGCTTCTGTCATCTTTACACATGCCAAAGGCAATCCATTAAGCCCAAATGAAAAGGTCAGTTCTTGACCAGGAAAAAGTCAGCAAGGAGCCAGAACAATGAGGCCTTGCTCATGTATTTAAGGAGTAAATTTTCTGTTGTTTTCTCATTTGTTCTTCTGGTTCAGGACTGTGAATGTGTTACCTTGAGTTGATTCCATCCAAGCAAAGTATGCTGCTTAGCAGATGAAATCGCCTAATCCTCATTAAATCAGACTCTTCCCCAACTCCTATGTCTCTCTTTATTTGCTATAATCCAGTGGTAAAATTATATTTTCTAATATTAGGTTAACAGGCAGGTATCAACAGCATGGGGCTGGATCCGAATGAAAATAATTTATGCTCTTCTATTTGAACATATACTAGGAGTAAATTCACATGTTCAGTTGCTACGCTCTGTTTCTCTCAGCTGGTAAACCTAATTACTCCAGAAATTTCTTTTTCAGCTATAAATATTTTGGGGAAGAAAATCTATATAAAATATTAGAATAATTAAGAATGGATTAAACTTCTTAGGCAGATTGAATACAAGAATTCTGTATGTATGTAGAAAAGTGCTTGATATATTCGGTGGATGTTTCCTAG
Organism: Ichthyophis bannanicus; assembly: GCA_033557465.1. NCBI lineage: Eukaryota > Metazoa > Chordata > Amphibia > Gymnophiona > Ichthyophiidae > Ichthyophis > Ichthyophis bannanicus. The sequence goes on along the minus strand of CM066038.1, from coordinate 455,572,162 downwards.
CAAAGAGGTGCCGGTACTCATACTCAGGTCTCCTTCGTTAACACATGAGGACCATGGGTTCGTTTTAGCAGGCGCCGAGTACCCTCTTTAAAAAGCCCTGTGCTTGTTCTTTGGTTCACTTCTATGCAGGCTTTTTTTTTTACTGCTACTAGAGGATAGTTTTGCTTTGATAATTACACATTATAGTGGCAATGCAAAAGCCAACTGTGATTAGGGCCAGCTTAGCAGAATTTCACCTTCATTATTTTTTGTCACTATTTATATCTAGTCTTTCTGTTACCAGTCAAGGTAGCTTACAATTTAGATTAACATTGAAATATACCTTGTGCCCCCCTCGATGTAGTCCCTCTGTTGTCTTGTTGACCACTTTGATTGATCGAAGGATAAGGTGGTATATAAAACTGATTAAATAAATAAATAAATAAAATGTTGCAATCTGAATCTTGGTCATCTTAGTTCTAGTTGCAGCGCTTAACTGTTTGAGCTCCTTTTTACTAAGACCAGCTTCTCATACTGCTTTAGAAAGGCTGTAAATCATTCCTGTACTTAGTGCTGTACGATATTGATAAACCGGATCCATTCCAGCGAGGGAAGGATGATGAGTGGAGTGCCTCACCATGACCTACAGTGACAGCAATGGATTGAAACAGCCCCACGGTGCTTACCTGCAAACTTCGGCACCGGAGGGCTGTCTGCTTCTGCCCCCTCCATTGGCCAACTTCCTTGTCTGAATGGGGGAAGGTTCTGCAAACAGGAAGTCAGCCATTGGAGGGGGCAGAAACAGACAGCCCTGTGGTACCGAGGTTTGCAAATTAGCACTGTGGGGCTGTTTCAATCCCTTAACACTGCTATAGGTCCTGGTGAGGGGCGACAGCAGCGGCCAGGGAGGGCGCAAGGGATGAGGTTCGCCTAAGGCACTTCATCTCTTTGTGTCGGCCTTGGGCTGCACGTAACACCACACTATTGGCATTCGTGACAGCCAACATGCGGTGCCGTCCCACACACTAGCTGTTACTGGTGCCGCCTCCACTTTCCACCCCACCCTCATTCCATTGCATGACATGCAGTTAGTATGGAAAATAGTGCATGCTGTCATGCCACTGCAGTTGCAGTTATTGCATGCATAAACTAACAGCGAATGCAGGGCAAGCCCCAGAGTTGGTTCAAGGTGTTGGCACTCTTAAGCCCCCCCCCACCCCACCAGCTGTCAGAATCTATCATTTAGCTTTGAATGCCCTGCTCTATGCTGCCCCTGGAAGCTGCCACCCTAAGTGACTGCCTAGTTTACTTAATAGTTGAGCCAACCCTGAGTGCTTGCTAACTGCTTAGTAAATATGCCCCTAAGATTTGCAACAGATTGAACAGCCCTGGAGTAATCAGAATGGGAAATGGTCTAAGAACCATTGATGGAAGGTAGAATCCTTGGTAGGTAGGATTCTGCACCTTTTTCACTGAATTTTGCATTTGGGGTGCAAAAATCCAGGGAAGCGGTACTCGGTGAGGTGTGAGATAATGATTTGCCCCAGTCTGGAGAGAGATCTCAAGTATGATTTGATTTATTACTTTATATTCTAACTTTAGCAAAATTAATTACATAAAAGCGGATCACAATCAAATTACAAAAACATTAAAACACTGCATACTAGAAACATAAATGCAATACAAGAATCAATGCGTGGATTCCAATATAATCAGCAAATTACCCCTTCCCGAAATAGCTGCATAAAATAGGACACCTTTAAATTCTTCCAAAAATTGAAGATAATTTAATTCTATCTGCATCAGTTCATCTTGTCTGATGTTTTCAAGGTAGTAACATGATGTGACTATGCAATGGCCAGAGTCAGAGGGATACTAAAGTGTATAGGAAGAGTCATAAATCAAGGCAGTGAAATAGGTAATTGGGGAGACCACATTTAGAATATCGTGTCCTGTTCGGGAGGCCATACCTCTGAAAGGATATAGACAGGCTGGAGGCCAACCAGAGGAAGGCCACCAAAAGAATTTAAATTAAATTAAATTAAACATTTCATAACCTACTTTTTAAAATTAGTTGGTCATACAAAGCAAGGAGGGATATGAACTGCGGACTATGGATTGAACACTCTGCATAACAGTAATGTGTTACGGAAAGACTTTTATAACTGAAAGATGAGTCTTTACTTTTAAAGAAAGCTGGTTTGGGTAAAATTAAAAATAATTCCACTAGGGGTGGGTGGTAGCTTTATTAACTATGCACCTTTACTTGTGGGGTCTGACAAAAACAACATTTTTTTAGAATAATAGAAAAAGATTTAAAGAGATAAAGAATTAAGGGTTTATAAGAATATATGTTGTGATGCTATCTTACCATTTCAGACAACTGATTTGTTAAGGGCTTGCCACCATAAAATAGTCACAACATATGTGCCTATCTGCCTTCCCTGCCTCGACGACCTGTTATAAAATTGCCGTCCATATGATTGGGGCAGTTTTCAAATTGCCCTGGGCCTTCTGTTGGGAAAAGCTTGCACATTGCCCACAGTGTTCATAATTTTCCCCTGTTGGGAAAGAGGTAATGCTGAGAGAGGGGGTGGGGCAGGCCAGAGTAATCGCACATGGGGATTTTGTTTTCAAATTCCTGAGCCAGATTCCTTTTGCTGTTCCCTGTGAATTTCTGGAAAGTATGCGGGGAAAGCCCCCCATGCAGCTCCTGCCGGCCAGCAAATTTTTGAAGTGGGAACAGTGTGCGGATCGCTAGTACTAGTACGAGCTGTCCTGCCAACTAAACTGAAAGACTGAAAGTAGCCCTCCTTATGCATATGTGTATATGACTATTGGTAAATAAACGCACACATACACTCAGTCCTACCTGTCTAATAGATCACAGCACGTATTATTTATGATGAGGTTTCCAGGCTGTTTCAATTGTAGAAATGTGCCTTAGAGATTGTCTCTAGCTTCTGCATTATTTAACATCTATTTGATTCCTCTTTGGATGGTTTTACTGCAACTGAACATCATAAGAACATAACATAAGAAAAGCCATATTGGGTCAGACAAAGGTCCAGCAAGCCCAGTATCCTGTTTCTTACAGTGGCCAATCCAAGTTGCAAGTACCTGGCAGGTTTCCAAAAAGGCACACAGGTTCCACAATGCTCGTCCTAGGGTAAGCAGTGGATTTCCCAGGTCCTTTTTAATAATAGTTTACGGACATTACCTCCAGGAACTTGTCCAAACCTTTTTTAAACCCAGCTACAGTAATGGCATTGACTACACACTCTGGTAACCAATTTTTGAGTTTGATTATGCGTTGAATAAAAAAATATTTTCTCTTATTAGTCTTAAATGAGTTACATTGTAGTTTCATTGCATGTCCTCTAGTCTTTCTACTTTTTGATGGCATAAACAACCGATCTATGTTTATCTGTTCCACTCCATTCATTAATAAGATCTCTATCATATCTCCCCTCAGCCATGTCTTTTCCATGTTGAAGAGTCCTAACCTTTTAAGCCTCTCCTCTTAGGGGTATTCTATCCTCTTTACCATTTTGGTGGCTCTTCTCTGTACCTTTTCTAATTCTGCTATATCCTTTTTAAGATACAATGACCAGAACTGCACACAATATTCAAGGTGTGGTTGCACCATGGAATGATGCAGAGACATTATAATATCCTTTGTCTTATTGTCCATTCCTTTCCTTAGGATTCCTAGCATTCTATTTGCTTTCTTGACTGCCGCTGCACACTGGGCAGAGGGTTCTAACATGTTATCCATGATGATGCTTAAATCTTTTTCCTGGTAGTTTCTAAGGTGGTACCTTGCCTTGTGTAACCAAAGTTTGGGTTGTTCTTTCCTAGATGCATAACTTTACACTTATCTACATTAAATTTCATCTATCATTTGAACATCCAGTCTTCCAATTTATTAAGGTCCTCTTGCAATTTTTCACAATTCTCTTGTGTTTTAACAACTTTGAATAATTTTGTGTCATCTGCAAATTTGATTTCCCCACTCATTATTTCCATTTCCAGATTATTTATGAATATGTCAAAAAGCAGCGGACCCAGCACAGATCCCTGCGGTGCTCCACTATTTACCTTTCTCCATTGAGAAAATTGGCCATTTAGTGCTACTCTTTGCTTTCTATCTTTTTTTTTTTCTTTCAATTCTTCCGCTACATGCTACCTCAGTAAAGACTGGAGCAAATAATTCATTCAGTCTTTCAGCTATGGCCTTGTCCTCACTTAGTGCCCCTTTTACCACTCTGTCATCCAGTGGTCCAACTGACTCAGACTGTTTTGCTATGAATCTACTTGAAAAAGGTTTTATTATGTGTTTTTGCTTCCATGGCAAGCTTTTTTGATAATTCTCTCTTTGTCTGCCTTATCAATGCCTTGCATCTAACCTGCCAGTGCTTATGTTGTTTCCCGTTTTTGTCATTTGGCTCCTTTTTCCATTTCCTGGAGGATGCTTTTTTGGCAGTAACAGCCTCTCTGACCTCACCTTTAAACCATCCTGGCAGTTTTTTGGTCTTCATTCCACTTTTTTTAAAGCGTGGAATATAAATGTTCTGGGCTTCCAAGGCAGTACTTTTAAACAACTCCTATGCTTGATGTAAATCTTTAACCTTTGCAGCTGCTCCTTTTAGTTTTTTCTTAACTATTTTCCTGATTTTATTATAGTCTCCCTTTTGAAAGTTCACTGGTAGTACTGTGGATTTCCTTGCCATCCTTCTTCCATTCATTAAATCAAATGTGATCATGCTGTGGTCACTATTGCCAAGTGGCCCCAACACCCTTATCTCTTGCACCAGATCCTGCATTCCACTAAGGACTAGGTCCAAAATATAGTAGCTTCCTCTCTTGTCGGTTCATGAACCAGCTGCTCCAAGAAGCAGTCATTTCATCTAGAAACTATCTCCCTAGCATGTCTTGCTGTGACATTGACCCAGTTGAAACCAAGGTAATTGAAATCACCCATTATTACTGTGTTGTAACTTTTGTTAGCTTCCCTGATTTCTTTCAGAATTTCATCATCCATCTGTTCTTTTTGGCCAGGTGGTTGGTAGTAAACACCCACTGCCATTGCCTTCCCCTTTTTACATGAAATTTCTATCCATAACATTTTACAGTGTATTTTGTTTCCTGCAAAACTTTAATCCTATGTGACTCAATGCCCTCTCTAACATAGAGCACAACCTGTCCACCAATTTGATCTACTCTAAAAATTGTGATATAGTTTGTACCCAGGTAGCACAGTGTCCATTGGTTGGCCTCCTTCTACCAGGTTTCTGAGATGCCAATTATATCTAACCTTTCGTTTAGTGCTATATACTCTAGCTCTCCCATCTTATTTTTTAGACTTCTCATATTTGCATACAGGCATTTTAGAGATTGTATTTTATTCATATTAATCTGGTTATCAGGTGATGGGGTAATTTTGAATCTTTCAGCTCTGTATTTAAGGGCATCTGGGTTACTTTTATCTTTATTGGAACTGCTCTGTTGGGATTCCCTAACTTTCCTCTTTTGCTAGTATCCTTCAAAGATACATCGTTCCAAACCATGCGCACCTGGGTTACTATGTGCAGATAATATTCTGTTATTCGTTCCTTTCTCACTGAAGGATGATATTATGGAAACAGCATTAGTACTTCATTTTAATGTATTTTGGGTTGATTTATGGATAATGGCTTCAGCATTAATTATGACATGCAGTTTCATGGAATTCTTTACAACCCCTCTGTGTATGTGTGTGTGTATATGCATACACCGGTCTGTATCTGTATTCCCTGTGTGTGTGTGTCTTGTGAATACGGTGTCTGTATGAGTGTGTGTGTGTGTGTGCATGTCTGTATCTGTGTTTTGTATGTTTTTTATCTGTTTTATGTGTGTATATGATTCCTTGTGGATTGGTATGTGTGTGTGTTTGTATGAATGTGCATGCGTTTGTATGTCACACCTTTTTTTACAACACTTCTCTTACATCAATATTTCCCCCCTCTCACCCCATTATCTCAACTCAGCAATAATAGTTAAATGATGATGTTAGACCGTTCCACCTTATGATATTTCACTGTATATACCTGCTCTGTTAAATGTTATTTATGACATGTCTCTATACCCACTCAAGATCTCTAGTCTGATGTAATTGCTTTTATTTAATTATTTATATGCTATTCCCCAGTTAATCCTTGTTTTATTCCCCTGTTACCTGTAACTTGGACAAGTTCTCTAAATCTGAGTGTATTTTGTTTAATGTAAACTGCACTGATGTCAAATAGCGCGGTATATAAGAGCTGTTAAGTAAATAAATAAAATATTTGCTTGTATGTGTTTCTGTGCATTCTTGTACATGTGTGTGTGTGCATGTGAATGTTTATATGTATATGTCTCTGCGAATATGTGTGGATGTATTTTTCTATGTGTCTCTTTGATCAGCAGAGAAATAAGAGGGGAAGGCTGTTTGATAGGTACAACTGTGTAATTGCTAAGTTACTGTGAATCAGTTAGTATACTGCAGCTGTTGGAACTGATTTTCCTAGAGCAATGCATTGAGGTAGTTTTTGGGGAGGGTGGGGGCTTCACTTCACTTCCATCTTATCATATGCAGAAACTAAATTTGTACAGCACAGGAACTTCCCCCAGCTCACCAGTTCCCTTCCCGTGACCAGGGCAGCATTCCAGTGCTCTGCTCCACATCCTTCCCACTAACTGGACCCTATCTACAGTCTCTGCTGCTAGTTACATTGAAAGCAGGCAGGGCAGGCTCACTCACACAGGGGGAAGATTAAAGAACTGCAGATAGACGTTTTCACTTTGGAAAAATGTATAGGCCTTAGACTTCATTTCAGCTTCTAGACATTAATGTAAAAATCAGTAGAATCAAGCAAAGAGTTGTCAATCCTAATCTCCCGAGTTCTGAGCACATCTGATAACACCTCCCCCTTACTGATCTCTGGAGCATAGATATGTTCCTAGCTTGTTGATTCCTTAATCTAGCCCTGGCCATGCAACAGATACTAGTCAGTACAGATAGCAAATGATAAAAAAGTAGTACATTAATAATAGAAATAACAGCCAAAAAAAAAAGAAATATATCTGAATAATTTAAAATGCAGTACATCACATCCGACGATGCATTGCTCTCAGCAGAATGGCTATGAAGGACCGAGACAAGATTCTCAGGAGCAGAGATGTCTCTCTCCATAGAAAGATTCGACCATGGTATTTTTGAATAACGTCATATGGCTGCGAAAGTTGGACAGTGAAAAAGATAGGAAGAAAATTGATGTCTTTGAATTATGGTGTTGGCAAAGAATACTGTGTATACCATGGGCTACCCAAAGAACAAACCCATCAGTACTAGAGGAGATCAAATCTAAGCTTTCTTTTGAAGCTCAGATGACTTTGACTTTCATACTTTGGACACATCATGCGAAGAGAGAGAGCATTAGAGAAAGACATCATGCTTGGTAAGGTAGAAGGTCAACGCAAGAGAGGAAGGCCAGCAATGAGATGGATTGATACAATAACAGCACCTATGGATGCCACTTTATCAACAATAAACCGCCTGACTGAAGACCGAACATAATTTAAGACGACTATCCAGAGGGTCACCATGAGTCGACACCGACTCAAAGGAACTTAACAGCAACAACCACAACATCACAGCTAGGGAATTATTTATAATCCGTGTGCCTGTGTCTGTGTGTGTTGTTCATTTGTTGTATGTTGTATGTGTGTGTGCATATTTTGTATCTCTGTTCATGTTCTGTGTGTGGTGCATGCGTTCTATCTGTGGGGGCTGAGGGTGGTGGGGCATTTATGGAGGATGTACTTTTGGGGGTTGGTGACAGTTGGGGGCAGGTGGTTTTGGGGGTGGGGTAGTTTGATGATGGTGGGGCAGTTACAGTGGAGAGACTTTGGGGGCAGGGCATTTGTATGGGGGGAATTTTTGAGAGTGAAGCAGTCACAGGATATTTTTGGTGGGTGAGGCAATTTGCAGGGGGGTGAGGCAGTTGTTGGGGGTATTTTTTTGTGATGGCAGTATTTGGTGGGTTGATAGGGCAATTGCAAGCAGGGTTGGCCATAGAGTTGGTTGAAGGTGTTAGCACCCTACACTAACCTTAAGCTTTACATCCCCCCTGGCTGTCAAAATTTATGTTTAGCTTTGAATGCCCTACTGTTTGCCGACCCCAAGAAGTTGCCACCCTAGCTGACTGCCTAGTATGATAATGGTAGGGCTGGGCCTAATTGCATGGGAGCATTTTTTGAGGGTAGGGCAGTTTACAGGGTGGTGGGGCAATTGTGGGGGTGGCATTTTTTGATAGTGGGTCAGTTTGATGGGTTAGGAGAGTAGAAAAAGAGAGAGATTGAAAGGACAAATTCTCTGTTATGCTTCACTGTATGTAAGTTTCTGTGCTACTGAAACTGGAACGCCTTTTCCCAAAGAAATACATTGGGCTAGTTTTTGGGGGGACTTATTTCTCTGGAATCCTGGGCCCAATTTGGCTCATTTTCAAATTTAATGTGGTTTTTTTTTTTTTTACCAATTTCATCCCATTATTTTGCCCCCAGACAGGCAGACGTTTTTGACTCCTTATATATAATTCTTTCCAACTTTTGTTGAATTCAAAAGAATAAAAAGACTGAAGCCGTGATTGTGACAAATCCACACTCTGATGGATATTTCTTCTTTATTGCTTGATGGCCATAATGTTCCTGTACATGCCGAGGTATAAAACCTAAGTCTCATTTTCAACAACTCCATTCCCAGATATTAAATGCAGTCCATGTGGCCTTTTACAAACCATGCCTGATGAGAGGCTTGAAATACTATTTGACCCACAAGAACTTCCAAATAGTGGTCCAGATTCTGCATATCAACTACTATAATATCTTGTATCTTGGTCTACTTCTTACTTAGATCTGGAGTGGAGGAGTGGCCTAGTGGTTGGGGCAAGGTCTTTCAGGCTGGAAGGTCAGGGGTTCAAATCCCACTGGAGAACAGCAACCTTGGGTTGGAAGGACTGGGGTTTCTAGACCCACAGGTGCTCCTTGTGGTCTTGGGCAAGCCACTTAACCCTCCATAGCCCATGTTCCCTGTAAAATAGTTATCTCCAAGTTATAATGCCCTGTTCAATGTAATTTCAGTTTGTTCAATGTAAACTGCACTGATGCAGTATATAAGAGAATGTAAATAAAAATCCTTACAGAATGCTGTGGGTTAGCATCATTTTCCACATGTGGAAAACGGACTATGTCTCAAGCAGCTTTGAGGATTTTCACTGGCTACTGCTTAAAGACTGGGGGGGGGAGGTGAATATTCCAAAGGGTTTAGCCAGTTAGCAGTGCCTGCCAACCGGCTAAATGGCAGTGATCCCAATATTTAGTAGCACTATCCAGATAATGCCGCTTGATTTCCTTATGGACTGCAGAAAAGATGCCCATTTAAAACTGGGGTGGTCTTGGGTGGATCGAGTTCCATCTTCTGAATATAACCTCTGACTGGATAGCGACAGCGCTGCCCAGTGAAATTGAATATCTGGCACCAGATGCCAGACAAATTCCAGTTTAGTTAAAGCGGCATTGGTCAGGTGCCAGGTTGTCAGTGGCCGTCACTGTATTGGCCCATGTATTTTATTTAAATACCATTATATTGTTAATTGTTTATATAGTTTATTACATGCTGATTTTTTTCTATAAAATTATTAATTACTTCCACGATACATACCTGACCATACTCTGATCAAGCCATTTAGCGCTTTTTAATGTATCCCCTGTCTCTTTTGTGCACAAAGCTTCCACTTGAGTAAGGAGTTCTTGATTAGTGGCTCTGTTAGCTGGAACGCAATTCCTTTGTCTATTCGTCAGCAGCATGATTATTTGATTTTTCGGAAATTATTGAAGGCCCTTTTGTTTGCATGACGATCAATTGATTTTTGGTGACATGCTGTTGTATGACTGTGTTACATAAATACAAGACATCATTATTTCATATTGCTTTGTTTGTGTGTTGTAACTCACCTAGCAATGATTTGATAGGCAAGAGATAAATGTCCTCATTGCACAATCTTTGTTATCTGTAAACCGCGCTGATGGCAAATAGTGCGGTATAAAAAAAACTATAAATAAATAAATAATAATAATAATAATAAATAGATGAATGAATGGCATACATATTACACATGTGTTCAAAGGCACTCAGACATATAATATCACTTAAGCATGCAATACTGAATAAAGAAAGGTGTAGTTTCCTTCATGATGTGAAAAGCATAGTTTCAAGCAAAAGAGGTTTCGCTCCTTCATTGGAAATAGAATATACATAGCATCTTATCATTTTATTCCACCACCAAAGTATTTGAAATAAAATGCATCAGCAATCGGGCACGACATTTGATTTATTATTTATTCTGGTGATATTGTCTTATGAAAATGTGCGATGTTTCAGTGCTGTATGAAGAATAATTTTTTCAGCTTTGATTCTGCACCGCCAGATGTGAAGGGAAAATGAGAGATTAAGTATGGCCTATGGACCATTTTCTATGTAGCTACACTTTTATTATTCAAAGCAGCTATGCAAACAAGTTTCTTTAAAATTCTTTTGTAGATTTATTTTTTTAATCTTGTTCTGACTTCCAGGTCTGCTTTGGGTTTTTTAAAAAATATTTTTATCTCTTTCTAGTTTTTGGAATAAGAGCCGGAAGTTTTCTTTTTCAAAACAGTGAGTCTGTTTTCTGGATCTCACTATTCCCCTGATTGGTCTCAATGAATGTAGTGCTTGCTTGGGAATTTGTAAAGAATTAGTGTCTCAACATCCCATCTTTCAAATTAGATTCCTTATGGTGGGTGCTGTAAAGTAGGATGATCTTCCAGAAAACTTTGGCAGAAAGATCTGAAAACTATATTTTATAACAATACTATTGTTTTAATGTGTGTTCAATGAAAGAAAATTGCACAAGAATTCTCTGTTGCTAGCTTTGAAATGTGGTCTATGCAGGGCACACAGAACTTCCTTAAAATCATTCACCATTGCATGTCCAGACAGCAGTCCTTAACAAAGATCGCTGCTAGCTTTAACTGTCTTGGGAGGGTATTGTCTCTTTAACCTCCCTGTTTCCGAGAAGCCATCGCAGAGTTCTAATATGTCACAATTCAAATGTCAACACGTTGTTGGAAAGGAAGCCAATAAGTTAAACCATTTGAGAGCTGCCAAAAAAGAGGTGATTCAAAGCGTTGAGAGAAATTCATTGTTTTCTAGAGGAAAGCAAAATTCCAGTGTGAAATATGCCACTTAAATGAAAATACGTTTATCGGCATGGAAACTGCCCCTACTCCCCACTGTATTGCACATTCAGCCCA